>CM064555.1:23317913-23974643 GCA_032716605.1 Paralithodes platypus | reverse complement strand
AGGGGAGTAAAACAGGGGTGTGTACTATCGCCGCTATTATTTGCGCTCTATATGGAAGAAATGACACAGAGGATAAAGAGAGTGGGGGAGGGGATAAAGATAAACAAGGAAAGACTGGGGATGCTCCTATTCGCTGACGATGTAGTCCTGATGGCAGAAACAGGAAGAGGGTTGCAGAGATTGCTAGAGGAAGCAACAAGATTCGGGGAGGAACTAAAAGTAAGATTCAGTAAAGAAAAGAGCCAAGTAATGAAAATGAATGGACAGCTCCAAGAGGATGAGGAATGGACATTAGAAGGAAGCAGAATAAAGAAGACAAGAGAATATAAATACCTGGGGGTAACAATTACAGAGAAAGGGTTTGAAAAGGCAAAAAGTGAAAAGATGGGACAAATGCAACAATGGCATGGGAGATTATGGAGCGCGACAAGATTAAGAGCGAATAGCTATGAAATAGTGCGAGGGCTGTGGAAAGGACTGATGAGAGTACCTGCGATTATGCATGGCATGGAGGCGGTGGAAACGACAGAGCCAGAAACGAGAAAATTGGAAACGATACAGAATAAAATAGGAAGGTCGGGATTAGGGGCGAATAAATAAGTAGCACAGGAAGAAATCAGAGGAGAAATGGGGTGGAGTACGTTTGAAGAAAGGATAGGGAAAGATAAAGGGAAGTACAAAGTGAGGCTAGAGGCGATGGAGGAAAATAGGTGGCCAAAGAAGGTATACAGAGGGGCGAGCGAGGGAAGTAAATGGAACAGGGAATGTAAAAGAAGGATGGAAAGGATAAATATAAGACAGGACCATGTGGGAGGGGAATTTAGAAAACGGAATGGGAGGGAGGATTGGGTAATAATTGAAAATGGGAGAGGATGTATCAGAGAGATAGAGAAAGGGATAAAAGAGGAGGGAAGAAGGAAATGGAGGGAAGGGGTAGAAAACAAAGCCACGATGTCGTATTACAGAGAGAAGGAAAAACCAGCTAGAGAACTTTTCTATGATGGGGGATGGGGATCTAAACTGCTGTTTAAGGCAAGGACAGGATCCCTAGAGACAATAAATGAAAGAACAAGGAGGTGGAACGGGATAGGACCGCACTGTAACCAATGTGAACTAGGAGGAGACCCAATAGTCGAGGACATAGAACACACAGTAACAGAATGTACAAAGTATGAAGAGGAGAAACGATTTGGAGAGATATATGAGGAATAGAGTTGGGGAACTAAGGTGGGAGGAAATAAAGCAGAGAGACGATAGAGGGGTAAGGGCATTATTGGGGCTAACAAACAATATGGAAAAGCAAGACATAGAGATGATGGAGAGGATATGGAGAAATAGAAATGGGTAGGGGGGGGACGTGGTGGGTAGGTCTAAAAAACTGTCCCTAGTACTTACGTAACCTTACCTTACGTAGATACTGGAAGCAGGCCGGTATGACCTTTATGTCCAGATCACTACCGATGTGGGTCAGACCTCTATGTCCGAATCGTCCTCTGACAGATCAGGATCCGGCGTGACCGCTAATACAAGGCTCTCTTCAAAATTATATTTGATACTCTGATTTGCCCAAAATTTATCGAGTCTCCTTTCAAATTATTTTACATTGTGAGCTTGTACTACTCTCCTGGGAAGACTATTCCACACATTTATCACTCTTAGGTGGAATGTATTCTGGCAAAGCGTCGCTCTGTATCTTGGTTTGAAGATTTTCAAGCTGTTACCCCGTGTTGGGCCGTCCCTCATTCGAAACTTGATGTTAATTTCTGGGTCATATCTCTGGTTCATAATCTTGTAAACTTCAATCATATCACCACGTAGTCTACGGTACACCATCGTTGGTAGATCCAGTCTTCTAAGCCGCTCTTCATAACTGAGACTTCCGAGTCCTGGCACCATCTTGGAGGCTCTACGCAGTACATTTTCCACCATTCTGATGTCTTTCTTTTTGTGTGGTGCCCCTGTAGGAATAGGATTTTACACCATACCCGAAAGAGGATTTATGGAGCTCCGATCTTACTCTCAACCATCTGAACAATTTTACCAACACACCTAAACTTCGTTAAATGCGGAAATAGCCTCACAAAAATATCACGCCGCCCTGGTGGGGGCACGAACTCTCGACCCTTGGGTGTGAGGCAGACACCTTACCAGTTAGACCAATAGAGATATCCCACTTGGCCTGGTCGGCTCAGGGTATTACCGCATCCGATCTGTTTTATGCTAGCCTTCTTTCACTGACTTTACACTACTTCACCTTCTGGGAAGCGAAAGCTCCGAACAGAGAGGAACAAGCTTGAGCCGATCGACCGAGAGTCCGTCAGAGAGATGAACGGGAATGGTGAGTCAACTTCACTGAGCGGTGCACCACACGCACCTACTAACTGCCCAGTTGGCAACTCGCTTGGGCGGCTGGCAACTCCACAACACAACCCAATCGAGTCTCACAACACTCCCAGCTCTCTCCTATCCTCTTCCTTGTCCTGTAGGAATCAATAATCCTGTAGGAATCGGTTTTTACACCATACCCGAAAGAGGATTTATGGAGCTCCGATCTTACTCTCAACCATCTGAACAATTTTACCAACACACCTAAACTACGTTAAATGCGGAAATAGCCTCACGAAAATATCAAGCCCTGGTGGGGGCACGAACTCTCGATCCTTGGGTGTGAGGCAGATACCTTACCAGTTAGACCAATAGAGGTATCCCACTTGGCCTGGTCGGCTCAGGGTATTTCCGCATCCGATCTGTTTTAGACTAGCCTACTTTCACTGACTTTACACCCAGACCGACTGAGCATACTCCAGGTGGGGGCGTACAATAGATTTAAAGAGAGTCCTAAATGTTGGCACATCCAAGTATTCGAAAGTCCTCCGTATCATCCCCATAATTCTGTTGGCCTTATTTACCTTCTCCTGGATGTGTTTTTCGAACGTAAGTCTCTCATCAGTTGTCACTCCAAGGTCTTTCTCCTTAAGGGTTCTCACCACTGCAATAGTACCTTCATCTCCCTCCTGCATATGGTATTGCATATATCTCTTGTTTGTCTATGGCCACTATATATCTTCATATGTTTGCATTTCTCGGGGTGGAATGGCATTAACCATATTCTAGACCATTCTTGCAACAAGTTCAGATCTTCTTGGAGAATATCCCTGTCTTCTTCCATGTTGATTCCTCTGTAGATCTTGGTATCATCAGCAGACAAATATATATTTATTAGTGGCCCCTCCATCATTGACGAACATGCCTATTACATAAGGCATCCTCTTCAAACACTAATCCGCCGTAGTTTGAATCTACCGCGCAGAGCATTTAAAAACTGAGGAGCCTTCATCATGAGTGCACGCGACCTCACTCATGGCTTCAGTCATTATGAATTGGGTTCTCACTACGAAAAAACTTCGTAAAAAATAAAAACAAAAACAAAATAAGAATAACTATCCAATAAGCTTTCCATCATATCGTGGATGTACTTGTGTGGATTTCTGACCAGACGCTGAATCAGGCGTCATTCCTCCTTCTTTGCTCTGCGCTCAGCCTGCCCGGACGTACCTTTCAGGCTCCGCTGGTTCCGCATTCGTTGCGTCCCTAGTGAGTTTTTTCTCATTTGTTTACTCTAGGATGTATCGAGTAAGGTTAGGATAGGCGTAGCAGGAGTGTCCTGGGCTGGTTGCCCGCAGTGCAGTGTATTTTGGGTCGTGTGTATGGGGCATCTATTTCGGATGTACCCTCGTGGTCCTGTTGTGGACTCGTGAACTTTTCACAGTTGTGTTAGTTGGTGATGCAGGCGGCTTTCATTACGCGTTAATTATTGCTGCCTTTTATCCTTCTGATGAGGTAAGCTGTGTGTTTGCTGACGTTCCCAGCGTATTTTTCTTCACTTAGTGAAGTTTTTTCTGGGTCCGTGTCAGGCTTCCCGGGGTGGGAAGTTATCGCTTCGGTGGTGTGTTGGCGGTGGTTCCTGTTGTGATATTCCAGTGTGTGTTTATATTTCAACTATTTTCATGCCGTCTACCTAGGCCTAGCCAGCCGCTCGTAGCTTTGCCACATGTCTAGTGTTATTATTTATTTTATAAATATGCCCTACTGTGTCATGTGTATCCGGGTTTTAGTTGTGTATTGGCTAATTCCTCGGACTATAATTGTTTCCTGGTTTAGTTGTGTATTGGCTAATTCCACGGATTATGTTGTGACCTTGGTTAGTCGTGCGTGTCTCTCCTCGTGTCGTATGGTTCAGATGGTGTCTGTTCAGGGTGGGGTTTGCCTTCCGGCGGGTTTTTCTCGGTTTCACCATGAAAAATCCTGACCGATGAGCAGTGTTGGGCCACACGTGGTTTTTAACTCTGGCTGGTTCCCCGGCGTGGGGAGGTGTCTGTGGCTCTCCAGGACTGCGTCTCTGTGGGTGCCTGGTTTCAGGCCTCCTTTAAATTCCCGGCGGGATGGCTGTACCCATCCTTACATATATATTTAGATATATATAAAGAAACGACGTTCTTGAGAACACTCGTTTTTATAGGTTTTTCTACCTGGTTTACGACAACCACATGGAAAACCTAGCTGTTGTTTAGGCGTTCCTCCCCGGCGATCTTTTACAAAGAAGTGGGGTCAGGAACTTGTGGGGTTAACTTTTAGACTTCTAACCTGGCGGGTGCACCTGAGCAGGGTGGGATAAACGACTTAGGTCTCATATAGTTAACCAATCCATTTGAGTGATACTCTGTGTATCGCTGCCTTTACTCTTACGGCAATTGAAGGTTCAGTGAGGTTTAACCAAATCGATTCCCACACCCGGCGGGTGCCCCTAAGTGGAGGAACTAAGGAATTTATAAACAAATTCAATTTCGATTAACCTTAATTGGGTGATACTTTCAGTATCGCCGCCTTCTATTTACGACGATCGTTTGGGACAATTCGTTAAAAAATCAGATCTCGTATATTCCTGCCCTGGGCTATTCTACTAAAATATTTCAAGGGCCGGCGTCTTTATGAGGGGGGCTTTGTTACAAAATTGAATCTTGAGACAGTCACCACCTCCTACAGACTATAAGTGCCATACTGGACCATTATATCAGAGGGTATTCTTCATGTTCTTTAGCTAAGAAGATTTGTTTAGCCTCTTTACACCCAGCCGCGTAGCGAGATGTGTTAGCTGTGTCTTTGCATCCCGTTACCCGGCGGGTTATTAACACTTGTATGCGAACACGTGGGTTAACCTTATGAGCATTAATTCCTGAAAATTTTTCTTTATTTTTCCAGAGCTGAGCTCCGGCGGACCAATACAGACCCGGCGGTAGTTTCCTCACACCAGTCTCTGTCATGGCTACTGTGGCCCCAGTTTTTGCCCTGTGCATTACCCTACTTGCGCGGGTATCCCAATTTTTGCGCATACCCTTTGCATAAGGTGTGTTAGATGTCTAGACCGTTCAAGGGGTCTCTGGGTTACACTTAATTGTTCCTTTTGCTCCCAATTAGCCAATAAAGTCCTGTGTGACAATGACAAGACCGCGGCGGTAGCGTTGAGAGAGGTCAGACAACAAATGTCGGCCTACACTACCATTGTCGCACATAAGTCACTTCAATGTGACAACGTCCCACTTTGGGATAAGTTGCTGTCAGAGCACCCTCCCCCTAAACGTACCTCTAGAGTAACGGGTTTTAAGCCGACAGAGACTAGCCAGGGTTCTGTATTGTCTGTGGATACGTCTAAACGCCCGAGAGAGCCTACTCCCCCGGCAGCCACCTCCTCGTCGCAGGCGAGATCGAGGTCAAGGTCACCTCTCAGACAGCAGTCTTCAAGTCGTGCCTCTTCCCCGGCTAGTAAGAAGTGTAAGACTGAAGCTTCCCCCAGTGGTCATGGTGGTGATTCTTCCAAACCTAGGTCTAGTTCGCGGTCACACCGTAGCCACAAATCCTCCAAAAAGGATTCCCATAAGAAGTCCTCTCGACATTCTACTAAGTCTAGTGCATCTCATCGTACCTCTACACCTGAAAATGTTTCTGTTACAGCCTCAGAGTATAGTGAAGCGCCTGTCCCTAAACAAGATTTACCTATTGATATTTTAACCCTAGAAACGGAAAGTTCAGGAAATTCAATAATTGAGAATGTTTCAGACTCTCAAGAGAGCGTAGGCCAGAGCCTCGGTGTTTGGCGGTTTGCTCAGCCAGGGTCTGACCATCCACGTCCGACTCATACGAGTCACACAGTAGCCGATGTCCACAGGGACGCGGCGACCCCATCCTCTATCCCTGACTTATCTTGGAAACAAGGTGCCCCTGCCTCGGCGGGGTCTTCTCAGGAGGATCGGGAGGAACAAGATGAAGTGTCAATAATTTCAGATAGGGATGGACAAGGGTCAGGCTCAGGCCTGGACGCCGCCCATGATAATACTGATTCACCTGAAAGTTCTGCATCTAACCAGTTTGTTACAGCACAAGAAATTGATGGGTTACTTACTCATGCTCTATCTAAATTCTTTAATCAACAACGAGAAAACCCCACAATGGACTTGGGGGCTCCCTTGACAAGTTCTGCGGTACGGCCTCTGATAACGTCAATCGATTTATCTAAGATTCCTAACCCTCCTACTCTGTCACCGGCAGGGAGCTCTAAGCCAGCTACGGCGGCATTCACTACGTCAAATGTCAGGGTCATTACGGATGTTAATCCACCCCCTCTAGACAAAGCGCCTCTTAGAAAGGTAGCTATGCCCCTGCTTTATGGGCCAGACGAGTCATGGGTCCCTTTGAACCCCTCTAAGCCAGAGCTTGCCCAGCCTACCTTGTCAGGGGAACTCCCGGTACCACGTGAGTGGTTTATCCAGGGAAATAAGTCAAAGAAATTAAGGGCATTGGATGCCTTGGGTAATGTTTTGGACGTAAATATCAAGGCTATACCTAGTTATTATCATCAGGATTATTTTGTTTATGCATCTAAGCCTGCTTTACCCCCTGCCTCAGCTTCAAAACTTTTTTCAGACTGGTCTAAGCTGGATGGGTTTAATGATATTAAGGCTCTGTCGGCTCTTACTCCTGAACTAGATTTACAGACCGTCACAGACGAGACAGCTAATCCAGTGTTGAAGGTGGGACAGTTGGGACCAGGACCTTGGGTGGATTGGGAGGTAGAGGCTCAAAACTTTGCAACCACTTTCACTTCTAAATCTTCCCACCAGATCCCTCAGGATACACATTCATGGTTCTCCATGCCGGTAGGTTCTGCCGGCGGAGTTCCGTCAGCTTTATTTTCTTTTCTAGCTGCCCCTAAGATTAATCTTTGTGAACTAAAGGAACCATTCACTACCCCTACCCCTTCTCACCTAGACAGAGAATTTAGGCTAAGGGGAAAAGCTTTCCGCCTGTTTTCACAGTACATAGTTTCTCAACAGGTGGCTAAGTCTTTACTCAGGTCTACTCAGGCAATCGCAGACGCGGATGCTCGAAGATCAGTTGAGTTATCCCGGCGTCTGATTCTTCAGTCGTCGATTCAATCCTTAGGTGACATACGCACAGCCTTACTTGAGGCGGTGCGAGCACGACAGGATCTTAGGATGTCATTAGTTCGCAAGCTGCCTGATCGCATTGCTAACCAGGTGGTAATGTCCCCAGTACTTACTCCTTCTTTAATGTCCCCTGATGTATGGCAAACAGTGTTTAACATGGCACAGGCCGTGAAGCACAGTCCCGCACAGGCTAAGAAACCTTCATTTAACTTCCCCAAACCTAAGCCTCCTACTAAAGCTCAGCCAGGGGGTTCTAAGCCGTTTCTTCCGCCTAAGTCCTCCCAATCCCCCCTGGGTCAGTTCAGGCATAGACAGAGAGGGTTTTCAGGACAGAGGGGACGCGGCCAGTATAAGCCGGGGCAGGGCCAGTCTTCGGCCCACACCAGCCAGCCGGCGAAGCGTCCAACACCACCAAACCCACCATCAAAAAACTAAAGTCTTTCTCACTCCCAGTGCCTGTCTTAGAGCCGGAGGAACCGAGGGAAGTACAGCCGGCGAACCCTTGTCTGCTAACTGGGTCGTTCCGAACGTGTCACCAAGCATGGCCGTTAAAAATCTGGGCACGGATGGTGGCACGCAAAGGCATCACTTGGCAGTGGCTCCGGCGACCTCGCTTACGTCAGCCGACAACGGCAAATTGTGTTTCATTAGAGGTGGAGTCGCTGGTCCAGGAGATGATTGCCAAGAATGTCATCATCCCGGTCCCTCCAGATTACCCTGTATTCACGTCAAAACTGTTTTTGGTTCCCAAACGGGACAGTGTTCAGATGAGGCCGGTCGTAGACCTGTCTTATCTGAATCTTCACATTTACAACGAGTCTTTCAGAATGTTAACAGTTCATCAAATCAGGCTAACACTTCCGCCGGGAGGCTGGATGTGTTCCCTAGACCTGACAGACGCCTATTGGCACGTGTCGGTCAACAAAAGATTTCAAAGGTTTCTGGCCTTGAGGATCAGGCACCAACATTTTGTTTTTCAGAGGATGCCGTTCGGTTTGAACCTAGCACCTCGATTATTCACGAAACTAGTCCGGCAAGCCCTGATGCCATTGTTAAAACAGGGAATCAGAGTGTTGTGGTATCTAGACGACTGGCTGGTGGTGGCAGAGACACAACAATTATGCATAAAACATGTCAATATAATTTTAAATCATGTCAAAACTCTAGGCTTCAAGGTAAATCTGGTAAAGTCAAACCTTGTTCCCTCAAGAGTAATTCAGTGGATAGGGCTGGTCTGGGACACCGCCGCTCTCACTCTGAGTCAGAGTGTGGACAATCGCAACAGGTTTCGCAGGAAACTGTTCATGTTTCTTCACAGTCTGACTACGACACGAAGAGTCTGGGAGTCTCTGGTCGGCTCTCTCAACTGGATTCAGCTAACTGTCAAGTTGGGCCGGTTGAAAGTAAAACGATTAATATTGGAAGGCAACAAATATTTCCCACTCTTACCGGCGGGAAAATTATGGCCCATACCAAAATTAATCCACACCTTACTAGCGGTCTGGGCGAAGAGGGAAACATTGCACTCAATCATGTCATGGACCTCTCCTCCTCCAACGGTATGGGTAGACACGGATGCGTCAGGCACCATAGGGTGGGGATTTCAGTCAAATCAGGGGCACCAGGGTCAGGGACTTTGGTCCCACTTAGAAATCTCTCACATAAATGTCAAAGAGTTACTAGTCCCCTTGTATTTCCTTCAGGCTCACGGCCCGGCGTTACGGGGCAAGTCGGTGGCCTTCAGAATGGACAATCTGAATGCAGTTCACTGTATTCAGAAACAAGGGTCAACGAGGTCAAGGAAGTTGCTACTCGTGTCGGAAGAGATTTTTGTTCTAGCCACCAGTCTAGATATTTATCTTCACGCATCTTATCTCCCAGGCGTAGCGAACGTCTGGGCAGACGCTCTGTCCCGGAGACAGAGCACGACAGTAGAATGGGAGCTCAAGCAACCCATTTTCGACCTAATGATTGCGGAGCTCTCCCATCCACAAGTGGATCTTTTTGCGTCCGAGGAGACTCACAAGCTCCCTCTATACCTCACCCGCCGGGCGATAACGCCGGCAGGGGGGCCAGACGCCCTAGTGACAGACTGGAACAGATGGAGCTCCATCTATCTGTTTCCGCCGCCAGATGCGTCACTAATGTGCCACGTAGTGAACAAACTACGAGTTTATCGAGGCTTAGTCTCGCTAATCGCGCCCCTGTGGCCGGCGCAGGTGTGGTACCAGCAATTATTAATGTGGTGCCCGGACCCGGTATCGCTCCCGGTCGGGTACTTCCACTTAGACACGATTGGCAACCTAGAGACCTCGCTGACTTTTGCATTATGGACATTCAGGAGGCCAAGTGGCTAGCACCATACGGTAGGGATGTGACCAATAAATTGCTCAATCAATATACTCAGTCTACTAAGCGACAATATCAATCTCATTGGAAAGCTTTTACTTCTTGGATTGTTAGAACGGAACAAACTGTACCCTCAGTGGCATTGGTTTTTAATTACTTGAACTATCTGTTTGAGCAGAAACGTTTATCTGTGGTTACTTTGAAGAATCACTTAACTGCGATTAGAGTGCCCTTTTTCGACCTTACAGGTCTATCCATACCGGTGGCGGAGGAAACAGGATTTATGAGAGCGTGTTTTAAACTCCGCCCACCTCCCCGTCAGCTCATGCCTACTTGGTCTCTGGACAAAGCTTTGTCTTTACTTCATTCTCGTCTGTATCAAAATACTGCAGACTTTGCTTTAATCTTAAAGAAGGCAGTTTTCCTTTTGGCTTTGGCCACCGGAAACAGAGTGTCTGAGCTGGCGGCGATGAGCAACACACCTAATTGTCTTAGGTTTGGTAGACTTAATGATTCAATTTCCATTGCACCCTCCCCGGCGTTTGTAGCCAAGAATGAGCATAGTGCACACGTGTTTTCTGAGTTCACGGTGCCGGCGTTAAAAAGGGGAAAGGTGCATCATAATTTATGTCCAGTGCAAGCTCTAACCAAATATTTGAGAATAGCTCCTCATAACCCCCAAGGTGCTTTATGGGTAGCGAGTACGGGTAAACGCTTACTTAAACGGCGATTAGCCTCTCTTATGGTAGAAGTCATTAAAGAGAGTAATCCCGGCGTTGTGGGTAGGGCCCACGATTTACGCAAGTGGGCGGCCTCTTTACGTTTCCTGAAAAACTTTTCAGTTGAAGATATTGCGTCCACACAGTTGTGGGCGTCTAATCATACGTTTCTCTCTAGATACTTGTCAGTTGCTCTAGACAAACCTTCCTTACCATGTATAGCTTTAAGGCAGAGGGTCTAGGTGGCCCTGCAGTCACTTATGTTTATTTTCACGGAAGGGGGGGGGGGGGGGGGGGGTGCAGTCAGTTGACATAGGACACCCTAGACCCCGCCGGAGTATGAGAGCTGTGATACAATTTAAGGTTAAAATGTGATATGAAAATTTCTCTGCGAGAATTTGTGCTAGTACAAAGTTTAGTACAAAACAACGGTGTTTTTATAGTAGTTTTAGCTGCGAAAGCAATGTAATATTAGTTCAATGGAGTTCATTAGCAATTGATCTCCACATGTATTTTGGGGTTTATGATGTGCACATATAAACTTATAACTTATTATTTTTGTCACCACTCGTTGAGTGGGGTGCCTTTTGTAACTACAGATCTGTGTTCAGAATCTTCAGGGTTACCCATTTTTGTCGGGCAGGCTTCTTTGAAGCACGCACCTGCCTGAACCCCTTTTTCTTGTATATTTCCGGCCTACGCCGTATTAAATACATTTTTCAAAAGTAAGAATACTATGTGGTTGTTTTTATTATCTGCTTTTCTAGAGTTATGATATGATTACGAATGTCCCCCTCCAGTCTTAGATATCAGGCATGTTCGTCAATGATGGAGGGGCCACTAATAAATTATAGGTTTGACTCCTGTAAGGAGATAAAGAAAACCTAATATTTAGTAGTGGCCCCGTAATCATTGACGACTGGGGCCCTCCCGACCGTCCCCTTCCCATTCGTTGATGTATTAAGGATTTTGGTTTACTTGATATGTCAGTGAAGGAGGAATGACGCCTGATTCAGCGTCTGGTCAGAAATCCACACAAGTACATCCACGATATGATGGAAAGCTTATTGGATAGTTATTCTTATTTTCTTTTTGTTTTTATTTTTTACGAAGTTTTTTCGTAGTGAGAACCCAATTCATAATGACTGAAGCCATGAGTGAGGTCGCGTGCGCTCATGATGAAGGCTCCTCAGTTTTTAAATGCTCTGCGCGGTAGATTCAAACTACGGCGGATTAGTGTTTGAAGAGGATGCCTTATGTAATAGGCATGTTCGTCAATGATTACGGGGCCACTACTAAATATTAGGTTTTCTTTATCTCCTTACAGGAGTCAAACCTATAGTCCGACTGTACACACTCAGTCATATCGTTGATGTAGATTATGAAAAGCACCGGTCAAAGAATGCTTCCCTGTGCTATCCCGCTCAAGACTTCTCTCCATCCAGAAAGGGTTCCATTGATCTGAACTCTTTGTTTCCTACCCATCAGAAATGCAGTGATCCATTTGTGAATGTTCCCAGTTACTCCATACTCCTCCAACTTCTTCAGTATACGCTGATGGGGCACCTTATCAAACGCTTTTTGGAAATCCATGTATATTACATCTGTTTCACCACCTTCATCTATAGTCCTTGTCCAGTTATCGACCACATGTAACAGTTGCAGAACAGTAGATCTCCCTGACATGAACCCAAATTGTCTATCTGAGATCAGTCCATTATGTGACATATGATTCATGAGATGGTCCTTTACAATAGATTCCACCACTTTACAGATAATGTATGTTAAACTCACTGGTCGGTAATTTTTTACATCGGATTTATCCCCTTTCTTGTAGATGGCGCTTACATTCGCTGACTTCCAGTCCTTGGGTAGTCTCCCTTCAGCAAGCGAAGTTTCATATAGATCTGCTAGTACTTCACTTAACCTAAGACGTGCGCATGGGGGGTATGAGACACCACACGCCTGTGCACACGTATTTGAGCTGTTCCCATCACTAACATCGTTATTTTACCATAAATAGCATTAATACTTATCCATATGCACCTATTTTAGGTTGATTATAAAGGTATTAACCTGTTACAGCAATAAAACAAGTGGAAACAGCGTTTGGATGGTCAAAATCGGCGATACAGGCCGGGAGTTACATAATGTATGGCTGAGGTAACCTCCCTCCCCTCCTCCCCTCCCATTGTCTTTTTTTTTTTTTTTTTTTTCTATGTGATTGAGGGAGGCAAAAGGCATAACTGCCTATAGCGAGTGCCTCCCCCATAGTTGAAAGAGTGACAGGGCCAAAATCAAGGGACGTTCGAGCCAAAATGCCTGGACACACGGAGTTTGAAGCAATTTAAGTCTGGAGAGACACTGTTACGCAATAGTCTCTCTCTCGCTCTTTCCCACACTTGGTAACAGTGATGACAACGCCCTGCTACCAACTCGCTAATGTTAGCACGAAAATAGACCACAGAATAAGGGAATAACAGGGAAAATAGGTGATAACTGAAGGAGGGGAGGAAAGTGGGGAAGGAGGGTATGTGGAGGAGTGATATTTGGCATGGCCCAGGGGCAAAAAAAAAAAACAAAAAAAAAATTTAGGCCCAGGATCTTAAGAGTCTTCCCGCAGTCGCCCGGGGAAACTCTTAAGAGTCTTCCCGCACTTGCCGGGTTAAGTTGTCCTTGAGTTCCTTCAGAATTCTCGAACTTATACCGTCAGGGCCCGGTGATTTATCCACTTTCAACTCCTCAAGTTTTCTCACTACAGCTTCGTTTGTTACATAAATATCTTCAAGCGGCTGGAGGTAGTTTGATACTGGTATTTGTGGCATTTCCCCTTCTGGCTCCCTGGTGAACACTTCCAAAAAGAAGTCTGAAAGTAACTCAACCCTCTCTTCATCCGAGGTTGCCAATTTGTCTTCGGAATTGTTCACCTTCAAATCTGCAACTCGGGAAGCTATCTTGAGTTTATTTTTGACAAACCTCCAGAATTTCTTTGGTCTTTCCTTAGATTGCTTCGCTATGTCCATTTCTTCTTCTTTTTGAAGCTTTCTTGTCATACCTCTCACTTTATTCCTCCATTTCTTATATTCCTTGTATTTTTCAGGGTCTCTTGTTTCCAGGTATCTACTCCAACTTCTGGGTTTTTTCTTTATAGCTACTCTTGTGTCTTTGTCCAGTTTCCCATTTCTAACCCTCTTACCGTTGGCTTGGGCCATTCCCTTCACTTCATCAATCCAGCTCTGAGTAAACTCCTCCCTCATCTTCTCAAAGTCGCCTTTATCGTAGAAGAAAAAAAATCTTTTCGTTGGAGTTCTTTTGATGTAACAGCTGTATTCAAACTCCAGCATGCTGTGGTCACTTTTACCAAGCGGTGACGATGCTAAAACTGTATTAATCATGCCCTCCTCATTTGTTAAAATCAGATCCAACAGACTATGGTTACCAGATCCTCTTCCCCTTGTTGGCTCCATGACGTGCTGGTAGGCTACATGTAGATTTCTCGAAGAGTTTCAATTAATTGAAATTCTTCACTATGTTCTCTCATTCCTGGCGTCGCCCAGTTCTCCCAATCAATTTTTGGGTAATTGAAATCTCCTGCTATGAGCATGTGTGTGGTGTTCAATTCTGTTGCCTCCTCCATCAGTCTCCTGAGGTTGATATTATTATCTGATTCACTATTTGGACTTCTATAAATACAACCCACTAATAATTCATCTGTTCCTCGCAGTGTAATCTTTATCCACACCGATTCCTGTTGCAAGCTTAATTTCTTTTGCCCTAATATTAGATTTAAGTTTTAACATAAACAGAAATACCTCTTCCTTGCTCACTCTCAATGTTGGAATAAATGTTGTATCCGTTCAAACTTATCTCACTCTCCGTTAATGTGTAGCCTATCTCATATTTTTAGGCTTCACTTCAGTAATTAAAATTAGGTCCGGTTTGCTTTCTGATTCCCTTATTCTAGTCTCCAGCTCAGCCATTTGATTTGATAAAATGTCTGCATTTGTTTACCAGCAGTTTATTGAGAAGTTTTCCGTATTTTTATCACTCCTGGTACTCTGCATCATCTAAATCAGCACAGCACAAACTTCAGGTCACTCAAAATAAAATGGTTAGGTTCATGCTGAACCTAGGACCCAGATCACATGTTGGCCAGGAATAACTTCAGTCACTAGGTATGCTCAATGTCTCTGACAGGGCCAAACAAATCAGGCTCACTAATGCCTTCAAAATTTTCTATAACAGAGCTCCAGAGTATCTAAAGAATTATTTTGTTAAAGCAAATGAGAGGAGTGGACATAATACAAGAAACAGGATGTTTAATTTTAAGGTCCCGAGAATCCAAGGACAGGGTAAGCAAACATTCTTCTTCACTGCCATCAAAGACTGGAACGACCTACCCCAGTCAGTCCGTGAAAAGAGAACACTGCATGTATTCCTTCAGACGTAGCCTGAAGGAACACCTGAACCGGCCAGCTGCGAGAAGGGAGCACCAAGCTTATGTCTACTACTAAATACGACATAAGAGATAGACAAACCAAACTGAAATGATTACTGATTACGGATTACTGATATTTACTATAGGATGTAAGGTATCTTAAAATAACCCCCTAGAAATACTTTCTCTAAAGTATCTATTTCTTTATCCTCCCCATTTCCCCAGCTAACCTAATCCCACAAGGACCCCAATGGAAATACGCCTAACGGCCTTATTGGGCCCAACCTAAACACTTTGTTGATGCTGAGGCTGTTAACATCTAGTTCCAAAACTTCTCCAAACAATGTCTTTAAAAATTCCCTGTCATCCTCTTTTCTTTTCGTTCCCTCTTTTTATTTGCTTTCCGGCACTCCATAGATGACCAATTTATTCTTTCTTCCTTCTTCGTCTCTAATTTCATTCAATTTTGTCTCAATCTTTCCTAGGTTCTTCGTCTGCTCATCTTTTTTCTCATCAATCTTCTTCTTCAAAGAACTGACTTCTGACTCCATGTTTTAATATGCTGTTGGAATCCTTTCATAGGCTTCGTGGCTCTTTTGCATCTCTTCTATCTTGCCTTTCGATTCTTTAATCTCTTGATCTTTCTCTATCTGCGTTTGGTTCAGTTTAGTCAATTCCACTCTCATTATTTGGACTTCACCATCTTCACTGCTATCGTGTCCCGTTTTTACATCAATTAGCTTCACTTCTAGGTTCCCCAGTCTCTCTTCTATTAAAATTTGTTGTTTGTACTCTCTATCTCTCTCTGCATTATCTTTCAATTCTTCTACTTCTTGCTCAATGATGATCTGCCTATTCACTAAGTCCACCTGCTTAATCTCTAGATTCCTCATGTTACTGAAGAGCTTTGCACATCCTATCTTGCAAAAGCTACAATTCCAGTGAAATTGTTCACCTCCTTCCTCCTCCATCAAGTAGTTGTAGGCTACTGTTGTACACATCACTTGGAATCCCTTCACATACTATGTGGTACCATCTGTCACATATTTCACACTCCAGACCTAAATCACTAGCCTTCACCTCCTTTCTGCACTTGCCACATTCCGATTTCCCTTTAGAGATTTTATTCTTGGCTTGGTTTGTCTCTTTCTTCTCACTAATTCCACTGCTTCCTTCTCCCGGCTTGGGTTTGTTTACATCCACGGACGCCATTTCGGAGTTCCCAGAATCGGAGTTCATCTTACTATTTGAAGGGTATTTCCGATCCCAGTTGATGCTTATCACTGTCAAATGCCTACTTACGGTTTTAAATATCTTCCTAGGAGGTCGAAATTATCATAATTCGGTTTAAACCACAATTTTTGTTTACACTAATCTACAGTGCCCTGTAGGCTACGTGCGTCTGCCGTCTCAGAAAAAATCCTTCTACTCTAAACTTTCCCTCTTATTAAAGCGGGCATCACACTTGGCCAAATTCTCGTCATTCTCCAATCTCCAGTCTCCGTTTCCAGTCAGTAGCGCCGGCAAATTCTATCACACACGCCAAGCGTCCTGGCTGCATGAGTCTCCGACACAACAATAACAACGTCCGACCTTAGCCTATATTGGTCCGTTTCACCTATACTGTAATGTATAGTAATATGAATTTACATCTACAATTATAATGCAATATGACTCAATCTACACGTTAGTATAATTTTTGTTTAATTTGAAGCTTAGGCTAGGCTATATGAGGAAATTTATATTTTGAACTTTTTCGATTCATACCAATCACCGTGGCGTAGGCTAGGCTATAGAACAGTGGTTTCACTTAAACTAGAATAATATGGATTGATATTGACAAACTTTGTGTAATAGGACCCAATCTATACGTTAATGTTGCTATGTTTTGCGTGTGAAGCTTATATAAGTAGCTATGAAGAAGTTTTTCGCAAAATATAGGCTATAGCCTGACGGAGCCCCTGTCGTTACCTCGGCACTAAACGATCGTTTATATTGTGCTGTTTCACCAATAAGTTAGAGTAATATGGATTTATATCGACAATTATATTTCAATATGACTCAATCTACAAGTTTGCGTGATTATGTTTTATATTTGGAGCATTATAGGTTTGACTCCTGTAAGGAGATAAAGAAAACCTAATATTTAGTAGTGGCCCCGTAATCATTGACGATTATGCCTATTACATAAGGCACCCTCTTCAAACACTCATTTACCGTAGTTTGAATCTACCGCGCAGAGCATAAAAAATTGAGGAGCCTTCATCATGAGTGCACGCAACCTCACTCACGGTTCGTCATTATGAAATTGGGTACTCACTACGAAAACACTTCGTAAAAAATAACAAATAAAAAGAAAATAAGAATAACTATTCATAACCTTTCCATAACTTCGTGGATCTTTAACCAGACGCTGACTTCAGGCGTCATTCTTCCTTCACTGACATATCAAGTAAACCAAAATCCTTAATACATCAACGAATGGGAAGGGGATGGTCGGGAGGGCCCCAGTCGTCAATGATTACGGGGCCACTACTAAATATTAGGTTTTCTTTATCTCCTTACAGGAGTCAAACCTATAATTTATTAGTGGCCCCTCCATCATTGACGATTATGCCTGATATCTAAGACTGGAGGGGGACATTCGTAATCATATCATAACTCTAGCAAAATCAGATAATCAAACAACCACATAGTATTCATACTTTGTAAAAAATATATATTTGTGTGCATAATACTTTATACAGCATAAAAATATACAAAAAAGGTGACAAGCAGGAGCGTGCTTCGAAGAAGCCTGCTTGGACAAAAAAGGGGTTAACTCCGAGACTCTGTACACAGAGCTGGTAGTTAAGAAGGCACCCCACTTAAAGTAAGTGGTGACAAACAAAAAACATCAAAGTTTACTGAAATGCTGGGTGTGAAGGGAATTCATGGTCTCCTGAAATATCCCCAGGCTACCTTTTAGGATCAACCTTTCCTGGTACCTGGCGCGGGGTACGAACCTCTGAAGGGAATTTAACCCTCCTAAAAACCCACAGGTTTTGAGATACCTTGGGTGGGGTTCGAACCCTGGTTAGTGACCCAACCATCACCACCAGGCCCGCGCGCTAACCCACTGTACTACCACGGACGTACAAAAGTATAGCAACCTTAGTCCGATTTTTAAGAACCAGGTGATAGTCTCGTGGTGTTATCACGTGATGAGTTTATTGGACTTACCATCTACGACTATTTTACGCTATACCTGACGTCAACTCGGGTTAGTATTATTGTGGGTGCGGGACATTTTCGAGGGCATTACATTACATCCTTCTTTAACTAGGCTAGTCCCTAGCCTATTTTAAGGTCGTAAGGTAGCGTAGCTGTATTACCTCAGCAATCTCAATATTGTTGGTATAGGGTTCGCGTGACGGGTGCTCCACGTAGCTACCTGGTCACGTTCCCTAGCTGCCACCAATGAAATGCTGGGTGTGAAGGGAATTCATGGTCTCCTGAAATATCCCCAGGCTACCTTTTAGGATCAACCTTTCCTGGTACCTGGCGCGGGGTACGAACCTCTGAAGGGAATTTAACCCTCCTAAAAACCCACAGGTTTTGAGATGCCTTGGGTGGGGTTCGAACCCTGGTTAGTGACCCAACCATCACCACCAGGCCCGCGCGCTAACCCACTGTACTACCACGGACGTACAAAAGTATAGCAACCTTAGTCCGATTTTTAAGAACCAGGTGATAGTCTCGTGGTGTTATCACGTGATGAGTTTATTGGACTTACCATCTACGACTATTTTACGCTATACCTGACGTCAACTCGGGTTAGTATTATTGTGGGTGCGGGACATTTTCGAGGGCATTACATTTACATGTGCACATATAAACCCCATTAACTCTTGGATATATATAGACAATTATACTGTAAAGAGATACTTACATTACAAATACCAGCTGCGGCCGCAACTACTAAGATTTACTTAAAATTATATTGCTTCACAGCCAAAACTATTTACAACAAGCATTGTCTTTGAACTATGATTGGACGTTAGCACAATTTCCTGTAATGAATACTACAGAGAAATTTTAAATCACAGCTGTATCACAGCTCGTAAGCTCCACACACGTACTCTGGCGGGGTCTAAGGTGTCCTATGTTACACTGACTGCACCCCCCCCCCCCCCCCTCTCTTTTCTTCATCTAAACATTAATGACCCAGAGGCCACCTATACCCTCTGCCGTCAAGCTATACATGGCATGGAAGGCCTGTCCAAAGCTACTGAAAGGTATCGAGTCAAAAAAGTATGATTAGAGGACCAGAGGTGCGTGGCTGCTATGTCCTCAACAGAAAAAAATTTAAGGAAACGTAAAGAGGTCGCCCATTTGCGTAAATCGTGAGCTCTACCCACCACGCCGGGATTACTTTCCTGAATGACGTTAACTAAGAGAGAAGCCAGTTTACGCTTCATCACGCGTTTACCCGTACTTGATACCCATAAAGCACCTTGTAGATTTCAAGGTGCGACCTTCAAATATTTGGTAAGCGCTTGCAATGGACATAAATTATGGTGCACCTTTCCCCTTTTCAATGCCGGCACAGTGAACTCTGAAAACACGTGATCACTGTGTTCATTCTTGGCGATGAACCCCGGGGAAGGAGCAATATGAATACAATCATTGAGCCTACCAAACCTGATGCAATTAGGTGTGTTGCTCATCGCCGCCAGCTCAGACACCCTGTTCCCGGTAGCCAAAGCCATAAGGAATACTGCCCTTTTTAAAAGTAAGTCAAAATCTGCAGTATTTTGGTACCGCCGGGAATGAAGTAATGACAATGCTTTGTCCAGAGACCAGGTAGGCATGAGCTGACGGGGAGGTGGGCGGAGTTTAAAACATGCCCTCATGAAACCTGTTTCCTCCGCTAATGGTATGGTTAGACCTGTAAGGTCCAGGAATGGCATCCTAATTGCTGTTAAATGATTCTTTAACGTTACTACAGATAGACGTTTCTGCTCAAACAGAAGGCACGGATTGTTCTGTTCTGAGTAACCAAGAAGTGAAAGACTGCCAATGCGAATGATACTGTTTCTTAGTAGATTGCGTGTATTGATTCATTAATTTATCGGTCACAGGGGCGCCGGCCACAGGGGCGCGATTAATGAGACTACGCCCCGATAATCCTGTAGTTTGTTTACTACTTGGCACATTAGAGAAGCGTCTGGCGGCGGAAACAGAAAAATGGAACTCCACATGTTCCAGTCCGTCACCAGTGCGTCGGGTCCTCCTGCTGGCGTGGTTGTCCGGCGGGTTAGGTACAGCGGGAGTTTGTGAGTCTCCTCGGACGCAAATAGATCCACTTGTGGATGGTAAGGCTTCGCAATCATTTGGTTGAAAATGTTTTGCTTGAGCGCCCATTCTACTGTTGTGCTCTGTCTCCGAGATAGAGCGTCTGCCCAGACGTTCGCTACGCCGGGGAGATAAGAAGCGTGAAGCTGAATGTCCAGCTTGTCGGCTATACAAAAATCTTTTCTGACACGTTTAGCAACCTCCGAGATCGCGTTGACCCCTGTTTCTGAACGCAGTGAACCACATTCAGATTGTCCATCCTGAAGGCCACTGATTTGCCCCGCAAAAAAAAGCTGTGAGCCTGAAGGAAATACAAGGGGACTAGTAACTCTTTGACATTTATGTGGGAGGATTCTGAATGGGACCAAAGCCCTTGGTTTGACTGATAGCCCCAACCTATCATGCCTGACGCATCCGTGTCTACCCATACCGTCGGCGGAGGAGAGGTCCATAACATGACTGAGTGTAATGTTTCCCTCTTCGCCCAGACCGCTAGTAAGGTGTGTATTAATTTTGGATTGGGCCATAATGTTTCCGCCGGCAATAGTGGAAAAAATTTGTTGCCCTCCAAAATTAAACGTTTGACTTTCAACCGGCCCAACTTTACAGTTAGTTGAATCCAGTTGAGAGAGCCGACCAGAGATTCCCAGACTCTCCGTGTCGTAGTCAGACTGTGAAGAAACAGAAACAGTTTCTTGCGAAACCTGTTCCGATTGTCCACACTCTGACTCAGAGTGAGAGCAGCTGTGTCCCAGACCAGCCCTATCCACTGAACCACTCGTGAGGGAACAAGGTTTGACTTTACCAGGTTTACCTTGAATCCTAGAGATTTTACATGATTTAATGTTATGTTGACATGATTTATGCATAATTGTTCCGTCTCCGCCACCACCAGCCAGTCGTCTAGATACCACAAAATCCTGATCCCTTGTTGCAACAAGGGCATCAGGGCTTGCCGGACTAATTTCGTGAATATGCGAGGTGCTAGGTTTAAACCGGACGGCATCCTCTGAAAGACATAAGTCTGATGCACGATTCTTAATGCTAGAAAACGTTGAAACCGTTTGTTTACCGGGACGTGCCAATACGCGTCCGTCAGGTCTAAAGAACACATCCACCCTTCCGGCGGGAGTGTTTGCCTGATCTGATTCACTGTCAGCATCCGGAAGGACACGTTGTGAATATGGAGGTTCAGATAAGACAGGTCTACGACCGGCCTCATCTGAACACTGTCCCTTTTGGGTACCAGAAAAAGTTTGGATGTAAAAACTGGGTAATTTGGGGGGACCGGGATGATAACATTCTTGGCCACCATCTCTTGGATCAGTGACTCCACCTCTAATGAAACAAAATATGCCTTTGTCAGCTGACGTAAGCGAGGTCGCCGGAGCCACTGCCAGGTGATGCCTTTGCGTGCCACCATCCTTGTCCATGTGTTTAAAGGCCATGCGCGATGATTCGCCCGGAACGACCCAGTTGGCAGACAAGGGTTCGCCGGCTGGACTACCCCCTGATCCACTCGCCGGAAGATCGGCCCTGGGAGTGAGGGAGACCTTAGTTTTTTGGTGGTGGTGGTGGAAGTTTAGACGACTGGCCGGGTTTGGCTGGAGACGGGCCCTGACCCGGCCTTTGATACCTCTGTCCTTTATGTGTACCTGAAGACTTTCCTTGCTTGTATCTGTACTGACCTTGGGTGGAAGAGGATTTAGGCAAATGAAAGGATTTTGCCCCCCCAGACTGAGCTTTAGCGACTGGTTTGGGCTTGGTAAAAGTGAAAGCAGGTTTCTGAGACGAGGCGGGACTGTGCTTCAAGGCCTGAGCCATGTTAAACACCGTCCTCCACACCTCCGGGGACATTAAAGAGGCAGTTAGAACTGGGGACATTACTACTTGATTAGCAATCCTATCCGGGAGCTTTCGGACTAGAGAGATCCTTAGATCTTGTCTTGCCCGCACCGCCTCTAACAAGGCCGTGCGCATATCTCCTAGCGACTGAATGGAAGTCTGGAGAAGTAAGCGTCTAGATAGTTCGATCGCCTTTCGGACTTCTGTGTCCGCGATAGCCTGAGCAGATCTCAGCATTGATTTAGCTACCTGTTGCGTAACAATATACTGAGAAAAATGTCTGTACGCCTTACCCTGTAGCCTACACTCCCGGTCTAGGTGAGCAGTGGAAGGTGTGGAGAAAGGATCTTTAAGCTCGCATAGATTAATTTTAGGGGCAGCTAAAAAGGCAAAGAGAGCAGAGGGAACTCTGCCGGCAGAGTATACAGGGAGAGAGAACCAAGAATGGCTCTCTTGTGGGATTTGGTGTGAAGCTTTAGAAGTGAATGTAGTTGCAAAGTTTTGCGCCTCGACTTCCCAGTCCACCCAAGGTCCCGGACCCAATTGCTCCACCTTCAAAACTGGATTCGCGGCTGAGTCTGTAAAAGTCTTTAAACCCAACTCAGGGGTTAGGGCCGACAGCGCTTTGATATCGTTGAACCCATCATGTTTTGTCCAGTCCGAAAATAGTTTTGAAGCTGACGCAGGGGGTAGGGCAGGTGTAGAAGAATATGCAAAATAATCATGATGATAATAGTTGGGGATGGCCTTAATACTAACATCAAGTACATTTCCCAGCATATCTAGAGCCCTTAACTTCCTAGATTTATTCCCTTGGATTACCCACTCTCGTGGTACCGGAAGCTCCCCTGACATAGTGGACTGTGCTACCTCTGGCTTTATTGGCACCAATGATACCCAAGAATCGTCTGGCCCGTATAAGAGAGGCATAGCCCCTTTTCTGATCGGGGCTTTGTCTAATGGGGGAGGATTTACGTCTGCTACTACTCGCACATTGGAAGTAGTTAGTGCCGCCGAAGTTGACCTAGTAACAATAGTAGGTGATACAAGGGGAGTGAGCGGCATTTGTGTCAAAGCAATGGAAGTAGCCAGAGGTCGGACAGTCGATGTTGGCATGGGAGCTCCCAGACCAACTAAAGGAGGCTCCGGTTGCTGGCCAAAAAACTTAGTTAAAGCACTTGCTAATAACCCATCAATCTCATCCGCCGTGACAAATTGAGCAGAGGAAGAACTTTTAGGTGAAATATCCCCATTCTGAGAGTTATCTACGTTACCCACTTCAGAAATAATAGACCCATCATCCCCAGCCTCCGGTCCCTCCTGAGAGGATTCCGCCGAAGCTGTGACCCCTTGATGTTGCCATGTTAAGTCAGGGATGGAAGACGGTGTCTCCGCGTCCCGGTGGACTTCCGCCACTACCTGAGTTGCCTGAGACGGAAGAGAGCTAGCTGTCTCTCCATGGCTGGGAGTATCTCCAAACTCCCCGGCCTTGGCCGGAACTTACTTGTGAGCCAGGTCCCACTCCACTAACTGAGCTCTCACTCGAGCCCTCTAGCGGGTTATCACTGCCGGGAGAACCCTCTAAATCTAAAGTGAGAATATTCTTTGGGGACACTATGTCCGCCGGTATATCCCCCACCACAGTCTCTGACTCCACTTCCGACCTGTCAGATTGGACCTGAGACATGTCGGGAGTAGAGGCAGAAAGCGAGGTTCGAGGCTCCGGCGAACGCCGGGAGGACTTTCGTGCATGAGACTCTTATTTAGAAGACTTGTGACTCCGCCTCGACTTTGATGTATCACTAGAACTGTCCTTGGTCTTTTCTGTCTTACTCTTCTTATGCGAAGGTGAAGTCGAGTGACTATGTGTCTGCTTTCTGAGAGGAGACCGTGACCTGGACCTAGATCTTGACTCCGAAGCTGTCGCCGGGGGGGACGGCTCTCGCGGTCTCTTAGATGTGCCGGGGGAGGGAAGAAGCCCTTTACCCAGCCCAGTCTCTGCCGACTTATTTACTCTACTTCGGGAAGGAGGACGTTTAATTGGGGGGTGCTGAACCAACAAACGGTCCCACAGAATTACGTTATCACACTGCAGTGCTTTATGAGCCACTGCAGTAGCATAAGTAGAAAGAAGTTGTCTGACCTCGCGTAATGCAACCGCCGCGGCCAGATTGTTGTGCTGTAATACTTTAATACTCAGCTGACTACAAAAGGTACAATTCTTCGTAACCCACAAACCCCTTGATCGGTCCAAGCAGTTGACACAACGAATGCACAGAGTGTGCGCGAAAATAGGGATCCCGGAACAAGAGGGCGTAGAGCAAAGAGCAAAAACAGGGGCTAGAGCAGCCATGGCAGAGACTGGTTAAAGGCTAACTCCCCCCGGGCCTCACCTGGTCCTCTATGGACCCGCCGGGACTCCGCCCTGGAAAAAGAAAATTTCCAGGAATCAATGCTCATAAGGTTACCCCAAAATGTTCTAACACAAGTGTTAATGAACCTCCGGGCAACGAGACGTAATACACCACTATTACCTCTCGCTACCCCGTAGGTTCATATGTAAAGATTTGTGAATAACTTTACGTATCCAAAAGATTTAAGAATATCCTCTGACATGATATAAAGACGAGCAGTTCTTTATAAGTGACGAAGTCTTCCCTGTGATATAACGTTCACCGGGAACTCATAATAAGACGCCGGCCTCCTTATTATAACGCAGTTAGCCAGGTTAAGCCCATCTTAATCATTAGATCTGACTCCTCTCGAAGCCTTCAGAGATCGCCGTGAGTTGAATGTCTCGATACCTAATTGTATCCCTCAATTGTTAGGCTAATCCTACCGAATTGCAAATCCGTGATTCCCACCCTCCCGAGGTTCAACCGCCGGGTGAAAATTAATAGAAAAGTTAACCCCAATTGTTCCTATCCCCACTTCTTTGCAAAAGATCGCCGGGGTGGAAAGACAACTCAAACAAAACAGCCCAGTTTTTCAACGGCTTTGCAAAACCGGGAAAAACTATAGTCAACAGGTGTCCGCATGAACCCCTAGTTGAATCGGGTAAAGCCTTTCCGCCGGGAAAAACACAGTTAGCCTGAACCCAGGCCCCACTACAGAGATGCAGTTCTGGAGAGCCCTCAAGCCACTACTCGCCGGGGGAAACTAGCCTATTTTAACCACGCGTGATTAAAACTCGGCAACCAGCCGGATTTTCTCGGTGCAATTGAGAAAACCCGCCGGAAAAGGCAACCCATATCCCCAAAACGCAATCTGAGAACCAGCCGGGTTTTCACGGAGCAATCGAGAAAACCCACCGGACACGGTAACCCACACCAACCAGATGCAATCGGAGGTACACAAATAGTGCCTGGAATAAGCCAATACACAACTTATCCAGAACACACATGACTCAGTAGTACATATTTATACAAATAAATCAATAACACTTGTACATGTAAAAAAGCTACGAGAGGCTGGCTAGGCCTAAGCAGACGGAGAATCGCTTAAATATGTGGTAATAAAACAAAAAGCACTGAATATTATCACAACAGGAACAGCAGCCAACAAACCTCGAAGAATTATACCCGGGAGAGGGAAGCACTGACATGGGACCTAGAAAAAACTTCACTAAGTGAAGCAAAATACGCTAGGAACGTCAGAAAACAAACAAATAAGGCAACTTCATCAGAAAGATAAAAAGAAGCCTAATCACGCGTAGTTAACCCTTATTTAGCGGCGAGCAACATAAGTCGAGTTAAATAAAGCTGGACTATGTGGCGGCGCTCGACATAACTCGAGTGGCAATTTCAGCACGTAATGTGGCTGAGAGAGAGAGACAAGTGGTGGCAGGAGACTAGCGAGCGTATGACTGCTCCAGACCACCGCGGCGAACCTACTGACACAAATCTCAGCTCCCTCCTCCCTCTCTCACTCGCTACATACTCAATTATGTACTGAAAGTACCGAATTACCTGCTTTTTGCACTCGCGTTGCACGGTTATTGCAAGAAAACTATCCATCATACAAGGATCGTTATGGTGTCATTCGAAAGCTCTGTTTATGCCCTTTCAGGGATAGGTACTTGTTTTACGTTCTGGGTCTTATTTAGGCATGAAAATGATCACGTAAACAGCCCTATTTTGGCTAAAAACACCCCGCTGTGCGGTACACATAAATAAACCGCATAGGCCGCTCGTAAGGTGTTAAAGCCAACTAAAAAACTAGGCTAGCTAATCCGCGAAAACGTTTCACGCGTCCACCCCGGGACCACGAGGGTACGCCCGAAATAGGCGTCCCAAACACACGACCCAAATACACTGAACTGCGGGCAGCCCGCCCATGACACCCCTGCTACGCATATCCTAAACCTTACTCGATACATCCCAGAGTAAACAAATGAGAAAAAACTCACTAGGGTCGCAGCAAATGCGGAACGAGCAGAGCGTGGGGAGACACGTCAGGGCAGGTTGAGCGCAGAGCAGAGAAGGAAGAATGACGCCTGAAGTCAGCGTCTGGTTAAAGATCCACACAAGTACATCCACGAAGTTATGGAAAGCTTATGAATAGTTATTCTTATTTTCTTTTTATTTGTTATTTTTTACGAAGTTTTTTCGTAGTGAGTACCCAATTTCATAATGACGAACCATGAGTGAGGTTGCGTGCGCTCACGATGAAGGCTCCTCAATTTTTTATGCTCTGCGCGGTAGATTAAAACTACGGTAAATGAGTGTTTGAAGAGGGTTCCTTATGTAATAGGCATAATCATCAATGATGGAGGGGCCACTAATAAATATAATATGAGGATATATTTTGAACTTTTCAGAGGTTGTAGAATGCTTGGTAGGCTATAATCCTGTGTATGCGGGTAGACCTGTATTTATCTCAATAATTTGGTAATGTTACAATATATTTGTACATTTTCCATTCATAAATAGTCCACTAATAAACTAGGTTAGGTTAGGCTAGGTTAAATATATTGTTCAATGATTCTTAGTAAATAGGCATTGAAAAACAGTTCCTCCTGCTACACAACCGAATGTTTTTGTTTCATACTAATCGCCGTGGCGTAGGTATAGAAAGTGGTTATTTAGCTGCAAGTGGTGTAGCTATTTTAGCATTAATTCACTTAGTTTATGTCTATCCGCAGCCCTTCTCACAAACAAAACACACAATTATGTAGCAAAATATATATTTCGACGTCATATACTTGAGATATCAATGAGATTAAATGCGAACTGTAAAAATGCGAAATGCGGCTGACAATCTACCTCCATCAACAAATGGAGCTTCCCACCCAGTGCGGGAAGCATCCTAGCTCCATCAAATGGTGAGATTTGTGCTGGAGACTGCCGGTAGCTCCATTTTTTGCTGAAGAATGACGAGAATTGGCCCAGTGTGATACCCCCTTTACTAACGTTTCTGAGCGGACTGAGCCAGTGCCGATATAAAGGTCAGCCCTGTGGATCTACGCGGTCTGCGGGTTCAAAAGAAGAAGAAGAAGAAGAAGCAGTACATTTCGCGCATATAAAGTAAATCCACAAGGGCCATAATTATTATAATTAACCAAAGATAGTCTAATTTACAACTTAACCATTCTCAATTTGACTATGAAGATTATAATTACCATAGCCTAGATTGTGAGTGGTAGATTTTAAAGATGAAACTCGGAAACGAAGATTTAAATAGGCTAGGCTACACCAAACTTCAAAATTTGTCAACACAGCACTGTCATACTGTTCATAGGCCTACACATAGGTTAGGCTAGGCTAGGCTAGGCCTATTGCTCGGAATAGAGTCGGATTTTTTTTTTTTTTTGCAAGGCGACTCCCAGTTCAACCTGTAGGTATTGCTACTCACAGCCACAGTAAGTAAACGTAGCTGCTTATGATGCACTTTCCAGTCCATAGATTTCTATACTCCCTGTTTTTACTACAAATTTTAAATTATCTTTGGGCTGGCGCATCAGCAGTGTGTGGCTTCCGTGGACCCTGACCTACCACTTAGCTCTGGGGTCTGGGAAGCCCACCAGGTAAGAAAGTAGGCTAGCCTTTCTTTATTTGCAAAGTTTTGCGCTTAGGCCTAGATATTTAGGCTAGGATCTAGCCCTGCTGCCCAAGAGATAACTTGATAGGCTAGACTAGCCTAAAATCTTAAGATCCTAAGAGCCTACACTCTACAGGTAGGCCTATGGATAATTAGATAATTAGGCTAGCCTATAGGGAATTATGGAATAGGCTCGCAGCCTTAGGCCTATTATAGGCTACATCATTTATTAGGGACAATGTAGGTCTATGGAGTATGGAATCCTTATACTGTACTCATGTAGGCTATAATCCACTATTCTACTGTGGGAGAATAGGCCTAGGCCTAATTGGTTTAATGTTAGCCTATTTTAATAGGCTACCAAAAATTTTGTTGATAGGCCTATAGGCCTTTTTGAAGATAAATATTGAATCTATAGGCCTATGCTCTAAAGATCATAAGAAAATTTGGGTAAATTGATACGGTGTGACAGTCACGAGTTTTAGAATGTGTGTGGTTTTTTTTTTTGCATTTTTTCTTTGACAGTGTTGTTTTACCTAACTAAGAAACTTAACCTAACCTAACCTAACGTAACCTAAAAGTAATACGTGGATAGAAACTAACCTAAAATGTACGCAATTACCAAAGCAGCACTGGATCGCGCAACTGTAAGGTCCCCCGAGTAAGGTAGGAGGGAAAAAAAAAGATAATATTCAAGGACACTAGTGCGACGTTATGAGAAACAATTTATTAGGGAAAATAGGCACCAATAGATTCGCCATATTTTTCTCCATAGGCTATAGTCCACATGGAGGATTTTCGTTATCAACAAATTGAAAAATACTCACTTCACAGACAAATACACCAGACATCTAAGTCAAAGCGGGGGTGTGGGAGCGGCAGCCCCCACCTATAATACTAGGATAGGTTAGGTAAGGTTGTTAGGTTAGGCTAATGTCCTTTCAAAGGGGTATAGGCTAGTAAACACTAGGATAGCCTATAGCCTACCCAGTCAGAGGTAAGAAGAAGAAGAGTCCTGCAGTAGTCTCCTTGAATGCTACCAAAAAAAAATCTATAAAGCAGAAATCCCGTAAAACAGGACTTGTCATTATGCAGACAAGACTCTGTGTTTTACCTATAGGCTATCTCCCTTATAATATATTTGCGACGGGAAGGACATATATAGGACTGAAGACTATTATATAACATACCTATATATTACACAAACATCGATGGGGCTTGTAACTGTCACACCCTAATATCTTACCAAAATTTGTTTTAACCCTTGGCAAAACTTAATAAAAAAGTATGGTAGCCTACTAAAATTTCTTTTTCGTAACAAGGTTGTCAATACGGTACTTCCAGTTATAGATAGCTCTAAAGATCATATGAAAATGTGTTAAACCCTCGGAAAAACCTAATATAAAAGTATGGTAGGCCTACTAAAATTTAATTTTCGTAGGCCTAACAAGGTTGTCAATACGGTACTTTCCCGTTATCAATGTACAATCAAAGCTGAAGATTGCAGAGTAAACAGGAAAAACTTGCCTCCAAGAAACACTACACAAACACCTGGACCTGTTCCTCATGCCCCTCCCTCTCCCAGTCAAATCCCTCGCCTAAAACCCGTCCACCTCTCCTCCCCAACCCACCTAACCTTCCCATATCATCCACTCCCCCCCCCTAAAACCCGTCCACCTCTCCTCCCTAACCCACCTAACCTTCCCATACCATCCACATCCTCAACGCAACACACCACACCCCATCCTAATTCATTCCAAGCCCCATCTCCTGCTCCCCAATCCCCACCCCCACCTCACCCATCCCAACCCCCAGTCCCTCCCTCACCCCCACCCCCACCCCCACCCCCCCCCCCCCCCCCACCCCCACCCCCACCCCCCCCATCCTCGTGCAGCAGCACCCAACATACATCGTGCACATAACATTAACATTCTTCAACTGAACATAGATGGCATCAACACAAAGAAACACGAACTCTCACACTTCATCAAACAACACAACATACACATTGCCATCTTACAAGAAACAAAACTCCGCACAACACAAAAAACACCCACATTTCATAATTTCACCACCATCAGACAAGACCGGGCTGTCGGCGGGGGCGGTGGACTCATCACCCTGGTACACAAAGAAATATCATACATAGTAACCAGTGTACAAACCAAATCCCTCCTCCCCCCAAATGATAACACAACAGAAATACAGTCAACTAAAATACGCACTGGCAACAACTCCAACATAACCATCATAAACACATACATCCCTCCCCAAACATCCCCTACAGTACCAAATGAATACAGACCACACTTACAACACATCACAAACACCCCACACACCCCACACATCATCCTGGGTGGTGACTTCAACGCCAAGACGTCGGCCTGGTTTGTCGACAACCCCGACACAGACAGAGGGCTGGTACTACAAAACCAAACCGATAACCTCATCATCATTAACGACATCCATCAACATACCCATATTCCTCACCAAGCCCTCTATAACCCATCATCTCCAGACATCACCTTTTGCTCCCCAGAACTCACCCCCACAACATCCTGGAGGGTGGTCAGAACCTTAGGCTCTGACCACCTCCCGATCATTATCACCACCAAAACCAGACTCACCCCAGCTAGCCACAAACACACATACACCAATTATAAAAGAGCTAACTGGGAAGCGTTCACAAATGAGACAGAACAACACTTCACAACTCTAAACAGTACACCCATCACTAACATCAACAATGCTGTACACATACTCAATAAAACTATCCAAAACGCTGACAAGAAACACATTGCAAGAGGTAACAGAAAAAGACACAACCCCAACTTCACACCAGAAATTCAAAACCTCATCAGACAACGCGACATACTGAAACACTCCCCAGCACCCCACACACAAGACATCACACAACAAATTCAAGCACTCAACACCCAAACTAACAACAAAATACAAGAACAACAAAAACTAAATTGGAATAACTTCCTACAAACACTTGATCACAAAACAAACCCCAAAAAACTCTACAAAACACTAAACAGCATCACACTTTCCAACAGCAACTCAACACAATCACATGCTGCAATCACAACAACAGACTCTACTCCTTCATGTAAACAACAAGCAAACACTCTCATCAATCACTTCTCACATGTCAGCCACCTAAAACCTCACAAAGACGACCGACGTGTCATCCGACGTAAGAGACAATTCCCCACAGACCCTGACTATACACCCTTCACCAATCACCAGACAAAGCATATCATCAACAATCTCAAGCACTCACCCGCCTGTGGCCTAGACAACATAAGCAACATACACCTCAGACACCTGGGACCACAAGGCATACAAGCACTCACTAACATATCAAACTACAGCTATTCACACAACACAATACCAGACATTTGGAAGCATGGTATCATCATCACATTCCCCAAACCCAACAAAGACCCCACGCTACCCTCCTCGCACCACCCCATCACACTCCTTTGCTCCCCCTCCAAAGTCATGGAACGCCTAGTATTACAACTAATTACACCTGACCTACCCCTAGCTCCAACACAACATGGCTTTAGGCCACTGCACTCCACAAACACTCTTCTCACAGACCTTACACAAAGAGCTTTCGACGGTATCAACTCAGCTAGACCACCACACAGATCACTATTAGCCACACTCGACATTAGTAAAGCCTTCGATGCCATCCCCCGCCACAACCTAACAAACAAAATCTACAACACAAACATGCACAACAACACAAAAAGGTGGCTGGCCAACTTCCTAGCAGGCAGATGTGCACACGTATCTTTTGCCGGTCAGTCATCTAAAATCAGAAACTTTCCAAACGGAGTCCCACAAGGATCCGTCCTATCGCCCGCACTCTTCAATCTGTACATGCACGATATAACTACACCCAATACGCCCCAAATAAACGTAGCCTCCTATGCAGATGACATAACACACATGCACACACCATGACCCAAAAAGAGCAACAGATCTCCTTCACCCCTATCTCATTCACACTACATGGCTGGTGCACTACAAACAGACTTTATCTAGCCCCAGCCAAATCCACCGCAACCCTGCTCACAAGTTGGACAGGAGAACACGAATACATCCCTCAACTCACCATAAACAACACACCCCTAACACATACACACACACACAAAATCCTAGGAGTAACATATGATACTCATATGACATTCAAACAGCACACCACAAACATTAAAAAGAAACTGACACCCAGACTTAACGCCCTCAGGTTCTTCTTGGTTCTTGGTGGCTTTTAAGGGCGAGCAGACGAAGAATCCCGTCCGTTAATTGCCCTGTCTCCTGTGTGGCAGTAAAGTCGTCACATGCAATGCACGAGGCCGGTCGTCGTCAGATAGGTTTTTTTTTTTTTTTTTTTTTTTTAAGAGACAATGAACGGAGGAAGGAAAAACACAGATAAAACAAAAAGGTCCATGTGCCTAAAGGCATCCTCCATTCATAAAATGTTTGTAACAACTGGATTTAAACATTTGTTGATTGTAAGTTTGTGGAAAGCAATTCGAGGGAAGTGAATTCCAAAGAGTAGTAGCTCTGGGGATAAATGAATTCTGATAAGCAGAAGTTCTGCATTGTGGAGGAGAAAGTGTAAATTCATGGGAGCTCTCAGCTGCCCTAGTTCTACGGGGAAAGATGTGGAGAGGCGGCACAATTGAAGCAAGTTCCTCGGAACAATTGCTGTGAAAATATCTGTAGAATAATGCAAGGGATGCAACGTTTCTTCGTATGGCTAATGTAGGAAGGTCCTGTGTGATTGCAGGGTTATTGATTAATCTAATAGCTTTATTTTGAATTTTGTCCAACTGCCTCAATGCAACCACTCCACTTCCACCCCACAGAGGTGAACAGTAATCCATCTGAGAGCGCACATGACTTTTATATATTACGGCCAACTGCTCGTCAGTGAAGAATTCTCGAACTCTGTACAGGAGTCCCAGTTTTTTAGAGGCATTCTTAGCAATGCTTCTAACATAATGTGTCCAGCTCAAGTTAGTAGTTAATGTTACACCGAGAATGTCAATACTAGGGGAAGTGGGAATATTTACATCATTAAAAATATATGGGAGTCAGTGAGATTCTGTCGGTTAGAAAATTGAATGTACTTGGTTTTCTGTGCATTAAAGGAAACTAGATTCTCTTGTCCCCATTCATTAATTCTAGAAAGGTCCCGGTTCAGAGAAATTGCAGTGTTTATTTTTGAATTTATAAGATCGGGTTGGGTGAAAGAATTGGTAAATGTGAAGGAACTGTGGAGTGTTGAGTCATCTGCGTAGGAATGTATTGGATTATGAGTGGTAGATATGAGATCATTGATATGAATGAGGAACAGAGTTGGGGCCAAAACTGATCCCTGGGGAACACCAGCATTTATTGAGTGAAATTGAGAATAAAGGCCATCTACCATTACACGTATTTTTCTGTTATGAAGATAAGAAGAAATTAGTGGAACTAATGATGCAAGGCCGTAGTGTGACATCTTCGACAATAAGGATTGATGCCAGACTCTATCAAATGCCTTTGATATATCCAGTGCTATTGTATGTGTTTCACCATGTTGGTCTGTAGCTTGGTTGATTTGATGCGTAAGAAGGCAAAGAATGTCTGCAGTTGATCGACATCGTCTAAAACCATATTGCCTATCACTGATTAATTTATTTTTCTCCAGATGCTTAATTATGTGATTATTTAATATTATTTCAAAAACTTTGCCAAGAGTGGAAGTTATAGCTATTGGTCTGTAGTTTGATGGATCTGAAGAGGCACCTTTTTTAGGAACTGGATGGATGTTTGCTTCTTTCCAGGGTACTGGGAAGCATGAGGTATGAGTACACAGACGGAAAAATTTTGCCAATACAGGAGCGAGCACCAAGGAGCAATTCTTAAGTACTATTGGAGGAATTTCATCTGGACCAGGAGCCTTATCTACTGAGAGATTCTGCAAAATAGTTTTGACATGTCTGGTGTGGATCTTAAGTGAGGGAATTTCAGGTGAATTAAAATTAAGTACAGGGACATCTTGATTTATTTCATCTAAGGTTGAGTTGGTGGAGAAAATATCTGCAAGAAGGTTAGCTTTACCTCGTGGGTCACTTACAAGATTGCCAGACCAGCCGGACTGCCCGCACCCGTACTCCCTCGGTGAGGCCCCTGCCTCCAAGGATGGTCGGAAGCAATAAGTCACGGATCCCCAGATGACGAAGACGTTCCTGGAGGAGCAGGCGGTGGGAGTAAAAGCGCGGGCAGTGGGCGATGACATGGACGATCGTCTCAGGCCGAGAGCACCACCTGCAATTAGGACTACCGATGATGTTCAGACGGTGGAGATGGGCAGAGAGTGCCGTGTGGCCAATGCGGATCCTCGTGAGAGCGACATCATATGGGCGAAGGGGGTGTCTGACCCAAGGTTGAATCGCTGAGTCCTCCCGATAAGCCCCAAGTGTCGTTGCCTGCAGTGCGAGGCGGAGTTCAACATCCCACAAGTGTCTGCAGGCTAGGCGGACTGTAGAGGCATGAGTGCGCAGGTCTTCCTGTAGGGGCTCCACCACAGCTGAGGAGTGCGCCAGTGAGGCAGCTTGGTCCGCCACGACATTACCACTGATCCCTGCATGGGAAGGCACCCACTGCAGGATCACCATCCAAGGGGGATCAAGACAGCGGAGAATGAGACCTTGAATCCGAAATACCAGGGAAGCGTAGGAGGAAGGTCGAGGCGAGTTGAGGAGATGCAATGATGACAGCGAGTCCGTGTATATGACGACAGGTTGGGGACGTAGGTTATTCATGACAAACACCATTGCACGATATATCGCAAACAATTCCGCCGCTACTATTGGATGGCGGCCAGACAGCCTCCAGGTCTGGCAAAGAGACAGATCCTCATAAAAGACCGCCGCAGTAGCGGAGGGCGGGACGAGCGATCCATCAGTGTAGATGCGAAAATGTCCGTCGAATTTGGTGCGACTCAATTCCGCAAAGAGGGTTCGTGCCATCGCCGAGTCCCGGTCCTTCTTGAAGTTGTCGGCAAAGGTAAGGCGTAAGTGCGACGAGAGGTCCATCCATGGAGGCACAGGCGACAACATGGGTACGGGGGACAGGCGAGGGGCAGGTACGTTCAGCCGCCGGTAGTGTTGGAGTCCACGGACGAGGAAGGGTTGTCGACGGCGCACTGGCCAGCGTGGGGCCGCAGAAGCCACCCCGGACTCGGCATGGAGGACTGCAAGGGGATGGGACACCGGGAATTGAGCGACCCTCATCATCCACTTACAGTCTTGGTAGATCCTATCCCAGGAAAGGGGCAGCAGGCCTGAGTCCGCCTGGAGGGATATAGTAGGGGAAGAGCAGAATGCAACCATTGCGATGCGAAGCGCCGTGTTGTGCACGACGTCCAGCCTGCCCAGGACCGACGCTGACGCTGATCCGTAGACGGCACTGCCATACCTGATCTTACTCCTGACGAACGATTCATAAAATCGCAGCAAATCATCCCTGGAAGTCCCCCACCGAGACCCGGCAATACTCTTCATCAGATCCAGGCGCTTCAAGCAGGACGTCCGTAGATATTCAATGTGCGGACGCCAAGTAAGGACAGGCCCGTCCAACCACATCCCAAGGAATTTGTGCCTGGTACGGTATGGCATCTGTGCCCCACCTAAGGACACCCGTGGTACGCCAGGGAGTTTTGTCTTCAGAGTAAAGCACATGAGAGCACTCTTCTGGGGATTGAGACTGAGACCCCAACGATGCGCCCAGTCATTGAAAGAGTTAACTGCCGCCTGTAGTAAGTCCTGTGCCTGAGGGAGGGTGTCTGCCCAACAGACGAGGGTGATGTCGTCAGCATATACCAGCGTGGATGTTGAGGGGGACCGAGGGTAGTCAGACATGAGGGCATTAAACAGAAAAGCACTGAGGCCCGATCCCTGAAGGACCCCACAATGTACTGGAAACTGCTGCGAGCGTGCCGTCCCCACGGAGACTGAGAAAGTCCGGCCCATTAAGAAGCTGCAGAACCAGGAGAGCACTTGTCCTCTCACCCCTAGTTCACCCAGTTTGTACAGTATCCCAGTGTGCGATGCAGCATCAAACGCCCCCGCGACATCAATAAACGCCGCCAGGAGTACCTTCTTTTTACGGTACGCATCCTGGACGAGATGCTCAAACCGGAGCAACACGTCAATTGTACCACGACCTGGCCTGAATCCCCCGAGGTCATCGGACAGTAAATTGTTGTACTCAAACCACCAAGACATCCGAGCAAGAACTATTTTCTCCATGAGCTTGCCTACCACAGAGAGGAGGCAGATACCCCGTCTGGATGACAGGAGTGCTGGGTCTTTACCAGGTTTGGGGAACGGGAGGAGTAGAGCACGTTTCCAAGGTGCCGGAAAAACGCTCGAACACCAGCTCAAGTTATATAAGGCAAGTAAGGAGGCTTGAGCTGCGTGGGACATATGAGTGAGCATCTCGTTCGCCACGTCATCAGGCCCCATCGCTCTACCCTTTGGAAGGCTGGCCAGGGCACGTCGAAATTCAGCCTGGGTCAATGGACGAGCTAGGTCTGCAGGGGGCGGAGATTCAGTGTGGAAGGAGATCAACGTTTCAAGATGATCTTCCGCCAGCAGGGGAACTGGCCGACCAAACTTCTCGGAAAAGAAAGTCGCCAATGACTCAGCCTGGTCTTGAGGGTCGCATATAATACCGTCATTGACCGATAACGGGAAGGACGTATTGACCCGCTGACCGTTCATTTTCCTTACAAAACCCCAAGCTTTCTTACAGGACCCCGCAAACTTTAATCCAGTGCAGTGAACCCCCCACGCAGCTCTCTTCGCCGCCAGCAGCACCCTGGTACAGATAGCATCCGCCTTCCGGAAGGCCCGCTTCAACTCATTACCAGGACACCTACTCCATTCCCTCCAAGCACGCCGACGAGCAATCACCGCCGCTGCGCACTCCGGTGTCCACCAGGGCACCGATGGGCGGGAGGAATGAGTCGCCCCAGTCCTCTTGAAAGCGCTCTCCGCAGCCTCGACCATACACACCGATACGTCCGCCGCCACCTGGCCTAGGGAATCTGCGGCCGAGGCATCATAATGGGGCAGGCTAACGGCATAATTCCGCCAGCCATCGTCCCTGAAAGCCCAGCGAGGACGAGCCTTAATAGTGTCCTGAAGAGCCAAGCCTGGAACAGTCATCACAACAGGGAGATGGTCACTGCCCATATAGGGCCCCACCAGAAATTCCGCTCCTTGAAAAATGCCATCTCCAAGACACAGATCCAAGGTCGAGGGAGCAGCAGTGCGGGGGTCTATACGAGTGGGCAGTCCAGGGGTCGTGAGGAGGCTGAGGGTACTGCCGCCCAATAGAGCACTGAAGAGGGAAGCGCCGGACTGGTTAGCGGAGGCACGGCCAACAGCCGGATCCCAAAAATTATGACGAGCGTTGAAGTCGCCTATCACAAGACGGGGTGAGGGGAGCTGGCTGAAGTAGTGCTCGAATTCGCCCGTCGTAACATGGCGACAAGGGGTGTAGCATAGGAGCACCGAGGCCCAACCATTGTCAATGGCGATGGATACAGCTATGACCTCCATGATGCCACCTCCATAACCCCGCAGGGAGATTTCCTTGCTGGGAATTTTGTCAGAGACAGAGAGAACTAAACCCCCACCTCTAGTACCCCTGTCAGCCCGATACATGGTAAAACCAGGGAACCGGAGCGTTAATTTATCCGTCATCCAGGATTCACATATTCCCACAAGAAAAGGGGATTCTCTCTCAATCAGATGGCGTACATCGTGAGTCTTGCGGCACAATGAGCGAGCATTCCATAAAATCAGCCGCCTTTCAGTAGTCGGCGCCATTACGGTGACATGAGGAGCGAGAACAATCTATGCAACATCCGTAAACAAATATCCTTAAAAGAGAGCCCCTCTTGTATGAGATCCCAGAACTCCGAGAGAAGGAGGCCAAATGATTCCAGGGTAGGTAACCGCGGAGAGGCGTCAGAGGAAGGTGAGGAGGACGAGAGCCCCTAAGGAGAGACACCCGTATTGGAGGCCGGAGATGGACGTGCCCCGCGTGCACGCCGCGGGACACCGGGCAGACTCGGCCGAGAGGCCGGAGCCGTCGCCAGGGAACCATTGTCGCGGGTCCCGGGGACCGGTACTCCACGAGATCCACAGAGAACGGCACGATGAGGGGCATCAGCTACGAAGCGCGGACGAGGAGAGGGCGGCGTGGCTGGGCGATGAAATATCACACTCGCGGAAGAAGTCGGCAGGCGCGACACTCCCAACACACGACGGACACCTGGGGCATCAACATCATCAACATCCTGTGATAGCACCACTTCATCCATCTGATCCGGAAGGGGGGCGAATCGATTTGGAGAGGCGACAGAGGCAGAGGACAGATCACCCCTCACCTCCCGAGATGACCGACGGGGAGTGGAGGGGCCAGATCCTACCGCGGTAGCTGCATGGGATGGGCCGGAACGCTTGCGAGGGTTAAGAGATCGAAGAAACTGATTGTGTGCCACGAGGGTCACTTCCCCCTCCCGGTATTCCTCGTGTTTCTGCAATGCTTGACGATAGACCAAGCATGAAGACGCTGACACCCTATGCTGACCATTGCAGAAAAAGCACTTCGGCGCATTCGAACAGGTCCCCTCACCAGACTGTTTCGGATGAAAACGACTACATGTCTCACAGCGCACCTTATTTCTGCAGGATAGGGAGCTGTGACCAAATAGATGGCATTTAAAGCATCTCAACATGCGAAAGTGGTACGGCTCGACTGAGTAGACATGACCCAGTAGAAGCTTCTTCGGCAGTGGCCCCGTAAACCTCAGACGGACCACATTAGAGGCCGACCGGGAACCGTCGTCGTTTCGTTTCATAAGCCGAGTCACCTCCTCCAACGACATCGGGTCACCAGCTAAAGCACGTGAACCCTGCAATATGTCCACATCAGAAACTGCACTGCTTACAGGACCGATCTTCCCCCAGGAGTATGCTGGATCTTCAGGTGAGATAGAAATCCGGCATCTGACGGACCAATCCCCGAATTTAACCATGTCGACCGGGGAGTCCTCCAACGAACACACCAACTGACGTGCAATGGAGATACAGACTGCAGTACCACGGCCTAATACCCGCGTATCACCTGCCCGAACATATTTGGCAAATACTGAATCATTGATGGCACGGGTAATCTTGGAAGGCGCATTAAAAACAGGCTCAATGGACATAGGATCATGAGTAATAATGTACGTTACCATCGACGGATGATCCACCAACACTTCATCCGGGCGAATGAACTCCAATGGCTGCTTGGAACCGCCTTCCGACCGTGCCAGTTTCTGTGCGCTCCCATCCGACAGGCTAACACCACCATCCGGACGGTCTAGGGTCTCACTACCACGTTTGGATCCCTGGGCATGGCGGGAATCCATATGTTCCGGAACACTAGGGGGGGGATCACCCGGGCCAGCTCCCTCCACCAAAGTTGTCCCCACCATGTCAGTGGAGGCGCCCACAGGCCCAACACATAACACTTCACAACACTAACCGCCGCACACCCCACAGTGCTAGCAACCCCAAGCCAAGTCACCAGCTTGCCTGGGGGATACACTGGGCAGCCTACACCACTAGGACCGTAATAGGAGTCACTCCAAGTGTCGCACAGCAGCACAACACCCCACCTTCCACAGCCCCACACACACCGAGCTCGGCTAGGCGACCGGCAAGCTGCCGACCAGCTAAGTACACAATCGTCCAAGTCCATAAGCGAAGCAAACTTAGTCCAAAACCGCATGTCACGAGCCCGCACCAACGATTCAACGAAATTTCTTTCCAAATGCCAAAAGTTTCAAATTAAAGGGCTAGGCTAGATGTAGTCCGCCCTCAGGTCACTTGCTCACACAAAATTTGGACACAACAAAGAAACTACCACCACAGTATATAAACAATACATAAGATCAGTGATGGAATACGCAAGCCCAGCCTGGGCTTCTAACCTAGCTGAAACACATCATAAGACCTTACAGACTATTCAAAACAAAGCCCTGAAGATCATTACAGGCTGCACAGCTACTGCACCCACAGACCACCTACATCAAGAAACCAAAATCCTCAAAGTCAAAGACCATCTGGACATGAGAGGCACTCAATTCCTGGTAGCAGTCTCCACGAACCAAGTCCACCCACTAAACTACATGGCAACACACCCACAGACACCAAGAAATATCAAAACGACACCCAGCACACGGTATCACACACAATTATTGTCCTCTCTCCCTCCCTGCCCACCCCGAACCAACTTCCAGAAGCACATCCATACTCATATCTCTCACTGATCCATCCACTCACTCACAGACAACACGCAGCTGCATGCACGACCTCCCGAAATCCATCCTTCCGAATCCTCCCTTCCTCGCGAGGACAGAGTCCACCTGGCCAGGCTGAGATGCGGACACCATCCAGCTCTCCTGAGCTATCAGAAGAGACTGGATGACTCCGTTGTCGACGCCTGCCCGGGATGTAACACAGCACCCCATACCATTAAACACATCATAGAAGACTGCATTTCACACAACCACTTACGCCAACAACACAATCTACACTCAATGAGAGCTCTGTGGGAAAGCCCGATCGTGGCCATGGCCTTTCTCAGGGACTCGGAGCTGTTCGGCCAGGCAGCTTAGGGAACAACAACAACAACAACAACTAAATAAGATGGTCACCAATTTTCCCATGGATTTTTTTATTTTTCCCTGTTAGTTTTCATCAATATATAGTGTTTGGAAATAATTACAACCCTCGGCGAAACCGGTTTCCCCATTATACAACGATCTTAAGGCACGCCGCCCGATAGTGGGGAGGGCTATGAAGTACAGGGAAAATGAGGGGTTAAATGCGTAAAACGGCGATTAAAACGTATTTTAGCAAAACTTGGCTCGGGTTTTAAGGTATTTCTAAGGCCTAAAACCCAATATTTCGAAAACCCGAGCCAAGTTTTGGCCAAAGCTGGCTCGGATTTTGAGAGTTTGTAGACAACAAAATGACAGTAGCCTAACCTCATTTAGAAATTTGGCTCAGGTTTCCCGAAATTGCAAAGCCATAAAACCTGAATTTTGGAAAACCCGAGCCAAGTTTTGGCAAAACTTGGCTTGGATTTTGGGAATTTTAAGAGTAAACAAATTACAGTAACCTAATTTAGAATTTTGGCTCATGTTTCCCTAAATTGCAAACCCCAAAAAGCATAATTTTGGAAAACCCGAGCCAATTTTTGGCAAAACTTGGATCGTATTTTGAGAATCGAAAAAGACTAACTAAATGTCGGAAATCGGCTCATGATTTCCCTAATTGTAAAGCCATATAACAAGATTTATAAAAAACGTAGCACTTATGTATATCATAAATATCCAGTAACATAGACCTAGTACATTGGATACAAGCCTAATCCACACCTAACGCCTACAATGTGTCCGTAGTACCTAGTAGGCCTACGTGGGATACAACATGGCGGTTGGGCCGGCGCCCATTTAGTAGCCTACCGGTATTCGGCCGTATCGGTATCTGTAAATACGAATGCGAGTCACTTCGAGCGAATTCCTGATCGAGAGGATGCACAATCTAACCTAATTAACCTAACCTAACCTAACCTAACCTAAATGCGCCTCCGCTCGAATTTGAATTCGCTCGAAGTGTCCAGATACCGTAAATACTACCGCAACTACGAATCTTGTTTCTGAGACCTAGTATATTAACCTAACCAAACAACCCAACCTATCGACAGAGATGGGCCCAAAAAAATGGGACTAAAAAGCTGGTGGACAGACCTCGGGAGACGGGTGAAAATAGCGTGTGTACGAATCGGTGCCGTCTATAGGAAGGTATTGACAACCATGTTACGACAAAATTCCATTTTAGTGCCATATATTTTTATTAGGTTTTGCCGAGGCTTAAAACACATTTTCATATTATGTTTAGAGCATATAAAATCCATATTTGTTTTCAAATATTGCAAAATAATTGGTGACCAACTTATTTAGTTATACTGAGTAAACACCGTAGACTTCATCGACTTTTTTTCACCTTCGTATAGGCCCCTAATCGACAGCCAATTTTTTTTTTACTAGGCCTAGGCCTAGGCCTAGTACTCAACCAGCGGGGGTGTGGGGGCAGCAGCCCCCACCCATAATACTAGGTTAGGTTAGGCTAATGTCTTTTCAAATCACTATCGGGGGCGTGTCTCAACATCGATCAATAGGCCTAATGGGGAAAATTGGTTTTCCCGAGATTTCTAATTAATTACAAACACTATATATTGATGCAAATGAACAATTTCTTTTATAAAAAAACACTCGGAAAATTCGTGGTAGGCCTATTAGGCCTAAAATAAAAAAAATCCGAATAATTTTGATCACATTTATAAAACCCGATATTAGGCCTAATAGTAATAGTAAAAACGCCCATTCTAATCAATCTCGGAGCTCTTTCGGACATCCCCACTGTTTACAAACACCTTCTTTATGCAGTATAATCGATATTTAGCAATATATGGCAACATAGATGACGATTTCAATAATTCATGGGGGGTGAGGGAGGGCAAAGCCCCCCCTCAACCCATCGTATATCCCACATTGGAATTATAACTAAGACCATGAAAACACTCATTTCTCAAAATCTGGAGGAAAAAACCTTAAAAATAAGGGTGCGAGCGTAGGCTATTCCCTAGCCTATAATTACCGATAATTATATTCAAGGACACTAGGTGGTAATTATAGTTATAGGGAATAGATTCGCACCCTTAGGTAAATTTACAGTTATCCTATACTACCCCTCCCCCACTATCCCCTCCCCCCTTCAAAACACGCCTTTTAGCGTGTTTTTGGATGGTTCAGAAGACGTGGAAACTGAATAAAAAACAGGAATTTGTTTATATTAATGTCACTAATTTTCCCATGGATTTATATTTTCTGTGTTAATTGTTATCAATATATAGGCCTAATGTTTGAAAGTAATTACAAGCCTCTGAAAAAACGTTTTCCCCATGAGGGGGGGATGACTTATTGTCATCATCATATATATTGACAGCAAGGGGCAAAAAACAAGTACAGTACTGTACGCCGCGGCCCAACCGGCTGTACACCCAGGTAAAGAAACCTCACTTTGCCGAGGGTTTGTAATACCGGTACTTCAATGTATCTATTTCAAGTCAAATATACATTTGCGCGCATCATCAAACCATACTAAGTCAACTAATAATAATATTAACCTGTTAGTACCAACAGAATAGCGACAAAATAGGGGTAGTATAACTGTAGATTTATCCACCCTTATTTTTCATGTTTTTTCCTCCAGATTTTGAGAAATGAGCGTTTTCATGGTTTTAGTTATAATTCCAATGTGGGATACACGATGGGTTGAGGGGGGGGGAGAGGCTTCCGAGGCTTTCCCCCCCCCCCCCTCACAGGCTCAGCCCCCCCCCCCCATGAATTGTTGAAATAGTCATCTAGGCTATTACAGTAAACCCTCGCTATCTCGGACTAATTGGGGGGAGACCCAGTCCAAGATGACCGAAAATCCGAGATGTCCGAAGTCCGACTTATGTCCGACTTAAGAGAGGAAAATGTCCGAATTGGAAGAGGGAGTCCGAGCCACCAGACAAAACGGAGACTTCCCTATCACTAACAACGTTGATTCAAGATAAATTACAGTACCTGTACAGTATCCAACAGACATATATTATAAATATAACTTTCCTTCTCCATTTCACTGTCCTTCTCCACCTCACTGTAGCCTTAGATCTCGGAATTTACCCTTAGATCTCGGAATTTTCCGAGATATATGACACCTGTCCGACAGACCATGTGGGCCCTCGGAGTTTTCCCCTTACATCTCGGAATTTTCCGAGATATACGGCGAACTTTCCGAGAGGCCGATGCCAGTCCGAGTAGTCCGGGTTTCCGACTTCTAGAGGTCCGAGATAGCGAGGATTTACTGTACTTACCAGGTACGGCCACACACTGACCACAGAGCTAGTGGCTGAGTTCAGTGGGCCCAGTGGGGGCCCAAAACATGAATACGGGCACTCTAAGAAGATGAGTAACATTCAACAAGACTACATCGGCCTTATTTACCATGTTTTTTGTTTTTCTTCAAGGAATATAGAGTTTCATAGTTTGAGTGGAGGATTTGCATTAACTTACCCATTATCCATCAATCTGAAGATACGGCGTCAAATCGCACCATATATTGGGTGAATCACATTTTTACAGTAGGTAAGGGAAATTGTGGGGTAAATTGGATACACGATGGGTTGCCCCTAGGGGGCAACACCCCCCCTAGATTTATTGTCATCCTCATATAGGCTACTGTATGTAGATCTGTAAGGGGGCAAAAACAGGTTGCCGGTATTTCGTTTTTGTGAGTAGCCTAACGTTCACGCCATTTATTGGGTGAATCGCACTCACCGCATCTTTCAAAACAAGAAGAAGAAGAGTCAAGTCGAAGGATTTCATTGTGCGCCATGCTTTGTTTACGATCGGGATTTAATATTTTTGTGTTATTTTTCGGTGTAATCAGGTTTTTTCAAGTGTCGATAACAAAATTCCTCCATGAGAAAAATATGGCGAGTCTATTGGTCCCTATATTCCCTAATAAATTGGGTAACGTTCAACAAGAATACATCGACCTTATTTACCATGTTTTTTTTTTGTTTTTTTCAAGTTATATAGTGTTTCATAGTTGTTTTGCATGGTTTGACTGGAGGATTTGCATAAACTTACCCATTATCTATCAATCTGAAGATACAGCGTCAAATTACACCATTTATTGGGTGAATTGCGCTTTTACAGTAGGTAAGGGAAATTGTGGGGTACATTGGATACACGATGGGTTGAGGGGGGAAAAAAAAAAAAAAAAGGATCTCCCCGCCGCTGTAGGCCTACTCCCTCCCCTCCCCGTCTCAACCCCGACCCCGTTACTGTGATAATGTTGATAAGCCTTGTGCTACACCCTATTGATAATGCAAAACTATTGAACACACTTAAAAGTGTATGTTATTTGGTCTCTATACCGCCGCCGCCAACACCGTGAACGACCGCAGCAGTGCAAGTACTGGTACTGAGCTGTATACACAGGCCTAGTTTGCCTTTTTCCAGAGGATCTACTGTAAGAAACTAAGTAAAGTCGAAGGATTCATTGTGCGCAATGCTTTGTTTACGGTCGGGACATTATTTTTGTGTTATTTTTCGGTGTAATCGGGTTTTTTCAAGTGTCGATAACTAAATTCCTCCATGTGCACTATAATAAGAAAAATATGGCGAGTCTATTTGTTCCTATTTTCCCTAATAAATTGTTTCTATTAGGGCGGATGTAGTGTCCTTGAAGATTATCATAAATTGTTTCTAATAGGGCAGATGTAGTGTCCTTGAAGATTATTATCAATGTTATTTCTCCCATTAGGCTATCCAATGATCGGTACTTATTACCGAAACTACCACTAATTATTTCTCAATATTTGAAGGCTATTATAGAATAAGGATGTTACAAATATCATATTAAAATGTGTTTCAACCTCCTGAGATACATTATATGTGCACTATACAAGGTACTGTAAAAACAAAAAACTCTCCCTATAATTTTCCCTATTGATGGCAGTGAAACTTATATTAAGCCCCCTACTGTTAAAATAGATGCTGATTTCAATAATTCATGGTAGGGGGGCACAGCCCCCCTCAACTCATCCTGTATCCAAAGGCAACAAAACACTTATTTTTACTCTGAAAATGACTTGCATCTGAGTGTTTTAAGATCGTTGGATAATGGGAGAAATTACATTTTCCGGGGATTGTAACTAGGCTAATATCAACTACTGTATAATGATGAAAACTACCTAAAACCAAAAAGAAAAACCATGGGAAAATTAGTGGTAGTTTCGGTTATATTTTTCCAATGATCTTAAAACACTCCGATGTAGGCTAGGCCGAAGTCATTTTCAGAGTAGCCTAAATAGCCTAGGCCTAGGCTATACAATTTTTTTTGCCTTGGGATACAGGATGGGTTAAGCCCCCCCTCACCTCACCTCCCCATGACTTATTGAAATCAGTAGGCCTATCTATTTTGCCAGTAGCCTAAGGGGCTTAGGCCTATTAAGATTTTCCCTGCCGTCAATAAGGAGATTTTTTTTTTTTTTTTTAAAGTGCTTTATAGGCCTATAGCCTAGGCTAGTGCACTTAAAATGTATTTCCGAAGGTTGAATCAAATATTTAGCTTAGGCCTATAGGCCTATGATCTTTAGCTTAGGCCTATAGGCCTATGATCTTTGGAACATCCTTAGCCTATTCTATGATATAGGGCCTAGCCTTCAAATATTGAGAAATAATTAGTGGTAGCCAAGTTTCGGTAATAGACCTAGCCTAAGACTTACCAAATTTCGTTAGGCTATCAACAACTTTAAAAAAAATAAAATAACCGAAAAATAAAAAAAAATGGGATGGATGTAGTTACCGGGTGTACAGTCGTCATGTTTACAAAGGGCGATCGCCGCGGTTAACTTCGTGTCTATTTTGACGACGATTTTTTTCTGTTATTTGCCCCCTGCTGGCAATATTATAGGTTTGACTCCTGTAAGGAGATAAAGAAAACCTAATATTTAGTAGTGGCCCCGTAATCATTGACGAACATGCCTATTACATAAGGCATCCTCTTCAAACACTAATCCGCCGTAGTTTGAATCTACCGCGCAGAGCATTTAAAAACTGAGGAGCCTTCATCATGAGCGCACGCGACCTCACTCATGGCTTCAGTCATTATGAATTGGGTTCTCACTACGAAAAAACTTCGTAAAAAATAAAAACAAAAAGAAAATAAGAATAACTATCCAATAAGCTTTCCATCATATCGTGGATGTACTTGTGTGGATTTCTGACCAGACGCTGAATCAGGCGTCATTCCTCCTTCACTGACATATCAAGTAAACCAAAATCCTTAATACATCAACGAATGGGAAGGGGACGGTCGGGAGGGCCCCAGTCGTCAATGATTACGGGGCCACTACTAAATATTAGGTTTTCTTTATCTCCTTACAGGAGTCAAACCTATAATTTATTAGTGGCCCCTCCATCATTGACGAACATGCCTGATATCTAAGACTGGAGGGGGACATTCGTAATCATATCATAACTCTAGAAAAGCAGATAATAAAAACAACCACATAGTATTCTTACTTTTGAAAAATGTATTTAATACGGCGTAGGCCGGAAATATACAAGAAAAAGGGGGTTCAGGCAGGTGCGTGCTTCAAAGAAGCCTGCCTGACAAAAATAGGTAACCCTGAAGATTCTGAACACAGATCTGTAGTTACAAAAGGCACCCCACTCAACGAGTGGTGACAAAAATAATAAGTTATAAGTTTATATGTGCACATCATAAACCCCAAAATACATGTGGAGATCAATTGCTAATGAACTCCATTGAACTAATGTTACATTGCTTTCGCAGCTAAAACTACTATAACAACACCGTTGTCTTGTACTAAACTTTGTACTAGCATAAATTCTCGCAGAGAAATTTTCATATCACATTTCAACCTTAAATTGTATCACAGCTCTCATACTCCGGCGGGGTCTAGGGTGTCCTATGTCAACTGACTGCACCCCCCCCCCTTCCTTGAAAATAAACATAAGTGACTGCAGGGCCACCTAGACCCTCTGCCTTAAAGCTATACATGGTAAGGAAGGTTTGTCTAGAGCAACTGACAAGTATCTAGAGAGAAACGTATGATTAGACGCCCACAACTGTGTGGACGCAATATCTTCAACTGAAAAGTTTTTCAGGAAACGTAAAGAGGCCGCCCACTTGCGTAAATCGTGGGCCCTACCCACAACGCCGGGATTACTCTCTTTAATGACTTCTACCAGAAGAGAGGCTAATCGCCGTTTAAGTAAGCGTTTACCCGTACTCGCTACCCATAAAGCACCTTGGGGGTTATGAGGAGCTATTCTTAAATATTTGGTTAGAGCTTGCACTGGACATAAATTATGATGCACCTTTCCCCTTTTTAACGCCGGCACCGTGAATTCAGAAAACACGTGTGCACTATGCTCATTCTTGGCTACAAACGCCGGGCAGGGTGCAATGGAAATTGAATCATTAAGTCTACCAAACCTAAGACAATTAGGTGTGTTGCTCATCGCCGCCAGCTCAGACATTCTGTTTCCGGTGGCCAAAGCCAAAAGGAAAACTGCCTTCTTTAAGATTAAAGCAAAGTCTGCAGTATTTTGATACAGACGAGAATGAAGTAAAGACAAAGCTTTGTCCAGAGACCAAGTAGGCATGAGCTGACGGGGAGGTGGGCGGAGTTTAAAACACGCTCTCATAAATCCTGTTTCCTCCGCCACCGGTATGGATAGACCTGTAAGGTCGAAAAAGGGCACTCTAATCGCAGTTAAGTGATTCTTCAAAGTAACCACAGATAAACGTTTCTGCTCAAACAGATAGTTCAAGTAATTAAAAACCAATGCCACTGAGGGTACAGTTTGTTCCGTTCTAACAATCCAAGAAGTAAAAGCTTTCCAATGAGATTGATATTGTCGCTTAGTAGACTGAGTATATTGATTGAGCAATTTATTGGTCACATCCCTACCGTATGGTGCTAGCCACTTGGCCTCCTGAATGTCCATAATGCAAAAGTCAGCGAGGTCTCTAGGTTGCCAATCGTGTCTAAGTGGAAGTACCCGACCGGGAGCGATACCGGGTCCGGGCACCACATTATTAACTGCTGGCACCACACCTGCGCTGGCCACAGGGGCGCGATTAGCGAGACTAAGCCTCGATAAACTCGTAGTTTGTTCACTACGTGGCACATTAGTGACGCATCTGGCGGCGGAAACAGATAGATGGAGCTCCATCTGTTCCAGTCTGTCACTAGGGCGTCTGGCCCCCCTGCCGGCGTTATCGTCCGGCGGGTGAGGTATAGAGGGAGCTTGTGAGTCTCCTCGGACGCAAAAAGATCCACTTGTGGATGGGAGAGCTCCGCAATCATTAGGTCGAAAATGGGTTGCTTGAGCTCCCATTCTACTGTCGTGCTCTGTCTCCGGGACAGAGCGTCTGCCCAGACGTTCGCTACGCCTGGGAGATAAGATGCGTGGAGATAAATATCTAGACTGGTGGCTAGAACAAAAATCTCTTCCGACACGAGTAGCAACTTCCTTGACCTCGTTGACCCTTGTTTCTGAATACAGTGAACTGCATTCAGATTGTCCATTCTGAAGGCCACTGACTTGCCCCGTAACGCCGGGCCGTGAGCCTGAAGGAAATACAAGGGGACTAGTAACTCTTTGACATTTATGTGAGAGATTTCTAAGTGGGACCAAAGTCCCTGACCCTGGTGCCCCTGATTTGACTGAAATCCCCACCCTATGGTGCCTGACGCATCCGTGTCTACCCATACCGTTGGAGGAGGAGAGGTCCATGACATGATTGAGTGCAATGTTTCCCTCTTCGCCCAGACCGCTAGTAAGGTGTGGATTAATTTTGGTATGGGCCATAATTTTCCCGCCGGTAAGAGTGGGAAATATTTGTTGCCTTCCAATATTAATCGTTTTACTTTCAACCGGCCCAACTTGACAGTTAGCTGAATCCAGTTGAGAGAGCCGACCAGAGACTCCCAGACTCTTCGTGTCGTAGTCAGACTGTGAAGAAACCTGAACAGTTTCCTGCGAAACCTGTTGCGATTGTCCACACTCTGACTCAGAGTGAGAGCGGCGGTGTCCCAGACCAGCCCTATCCACTGAATTACTCTTGAGGGAACAAGGTTTGACTTTACCAGATTTACCTTGAAGCCTAGAGTTTTGACATGATTTAAAATGATATTGACATGTTTTATGCATAATTGTTGTGTCTCTGCCACCACCAGCCAGTCGTCTAGATACCACAACACTCTGATTCCCTGTTTTAACAATGGCATCAGGGCTTGCCGGACTAGTTTCGTGAATAATCGAGGTGCTAGGTTCAAACCGAACGGCATCCTCTGAAAAACAAAATTTTGGTGCCTGATCCTCAAGGCCAGAAACCTTTGAAATCTTTTGTTGACCGACACGTGCCAATAGGCGTCTGTCAGGTCGAGGGAACACATCCAGCCACCCGGCGGAAGTGTTAGCCTGATTTGATGAACTGTTAACATTCTGAAAGACTCGTTGTAAATGTGAAGATTCAGATACGACAGGTCTACGACCGGCCTCATCTGAACACTGTCCCGTTTGGGAACCAAAAATAGTTTTGACGTGAATACAGGGTAATCTGGGGGTACCGGGATGATGACATTCTTGGCAATCATCTCCTGGACCAGCAACTCCACCTCTAATGAAACACAATTTGCCGTTGTCGGCTGACGTAAGCGAGGTCGCCGGAGCCACTGCCAAGTGATGCCTTTGCGTGCCACCATCCGTGCCCAGGTTTTTAACGGCCATGCTTGGTGACACGTTCGGAACGACCCAGTTAGCAGACAAGGGTTCGCCGGCTGTACTTCCCTCGGTTCCTCCGGCTCTAAGGTAGGCACTGGGAGTGAGAAAGACTTTAGTTTTTTGATGGTGGGTTTGGTGGTGTTGGACGCTTCGCCGGCTGGCTGGTGTGGGCCGAAGACTGGCCCTGCCCCGGCTTATACTGGCCGCGTCCCCTCTGTCCTGAAAACCCTCTCTGTCTATGCCTGAACTGACCCAGGGGGGATTGGGAGGACTTAGGCGGAAGAAACGGCTTAGAACCCCCTGGCTGAGCTTTAGTAGGAGGCTTAGGTTTGGGGAAGTTAAATGCGGGTTTCTTAGCCTGTGCGGGACTGTGCTTCACGGCCTGTGCCATGTTAAACACTGTTCGCCATACATCAGGGGACATTAAAGAAGGTGTAAGTACTGGGGACATTACCACCTGGTTAGCAATGCGATCAGGCAGCTTGCGAACTAATGACATCCTAAGATCCTGTCGTGCTCGCACCGCCTCAAGTAAGGCTGTGCGTATGTCACCTAAGGATTGAATTGACGACTGAAGAATCAGACGCCGGGATAATTCAACTGATCTTCGAGCATCCGCGTCTGCGATTGCCTGAGTAGACCTGAGTAAAGACTTAGCCACCTGTTGAGAAACTATGTACTGTGAAAACAGGCGGAAAGCTTTTCCCCTTAGCCTAAATTCTCTGTCTAGGTGAGAAGGGGTAGGGGTAATGAATGGTTCCTTTAGTTCACAAAGATTAATCTTAGGGGCAGCTAAAAAAGAAAATAAAGCTGACGGAACTCCGCCGGCAGAACCTACCGGCATTGAGAACCATGAATGTGTATCCTGAGGGATCTGGTGGGAAGATTTAGAAGTGAAAGTGGTTGCAAAGTTTTGAGCCTCTACCTCCCAATCCACCCAAGGTCCTGGTCCCAACTGTCCCACCTTCAACACTGGATTAGCTGTCTCGTCTGTGACGGTCTGTAAATCTAGTTCAGGAGTAATAGCCGACAGAGCCTTAATATCATTAAACCCATCCAGCTTAGACCAGTCTGAAAAAAGTTTTGAAGCTGAGGCAGGGGGTAAAGCAGGCTTAGATGCATAAACAAAATAATCCTGATGATAATAACTAGGTATAGCCTTGATATTTACGTCCAAAACATTACCCAAGGCATCCAATGCCCTTAATTTCTTAGACTTATTTCCCTGGATAAACCACTCACGTGGTACCGGGAGTTCCCCTGACAAGGTAGGCTGGGCAAGCTCTGGCTTAGAGGGGTTCAAAGGGACCCATGACTCGTCTGGCCCATAAAGCAGGGGCATAGCTACCTTTCTAAGAGGCGCTTTGTCTAGAGGGGGTGGATTAACATCCGTAATGACCCTGACATTTGACGTAGTGAATGCCGCCGTAGCTGGCTTAGAGCTCCCTGCCGGTGACAGAGTAGGAGGGTTAGGAATCTTAGATAAATCGATTGACGTTATCAGAGGCCGTACCGCAGAACCTGTCAAGGGAGCCCCCAAGTCCATTGTGGGGTTTTCTCGTTGTTGATTAAAGAATTTTGATAGAGCATGAGTAAGTAACCCATCAATTTCTTGTGCTGTAACAAACTGGTTAGGTGCAGAACTTTCAGGTGAATTAGTATTATCATGGGCGGCGTCCAGGCCTGAGCCTGACCCTTGTCCTTCCCTATCTGAAATTAATGACACTTCATCTTGTTCCTCCCGATCCTCCTGAGAAGACCCCGCCGAGGCAGGGGCACCTTGTTTCCAAGATAAATCAGGGATAGAGGATGGGGTCGCCGCGTCCCTGTGGACATCGGCTACTGTGTGACTCGTATGAGTCGGACGTGGATGGTCAGACCCTGGCTGAGCAAACCGCCAAACACCGAGGCTCTGGCCTACGCTCTCTTGAGAGTCTGAAACATTCTCAATTATTGAATATCCTGAACTTTCCATTTCTAGGGTTAAAATATCAATAGGTAAATCTTGTTTAGGGACAGGCGCTTCACTATACTCTGAGGCTGTAACAGAAACATTGTCAGGTGTAGAGGTACGATGAGATGCACTAGACTTAGTAGAATGTCGAGAGGACTTCTTATGGGAATCCTTTTTGGAGGATTTGTGGCTACGGTGTGACCGCGAACTAGACCTAGGTTTGGAAGAATCACCACCATGGCCACTGGGGGAAGCTTCAGTCTTGCACTTCTTACTAGCCGGGGAAGAGGCCCGACTTGAAGACCGTTGCGTAAATCGTGGGCCCTACCCACAACGCCGGGATTACTCTCTTTAATGACTTCTACCAGAAGAGAGGCTAATCGCCGTTTAAGTAAGCGTTTACCCGTACTCGCTACCCATAAAGCACCTTGGGGGTTATGAGGAGCTATTCTTAAATATTTGGTTAGAGCTTGCACTGGACATAAATTATGATGCACCTTTCCCCTTTTTAACGCCGGCACCGTGAATTCAGAAAACACGTGTGCACTATGCTCATTCTTGGCTACAAACGCCGGGCAGGGTGCAATGGAAATTGAATCATTAAGTCTACCAAACCTAAGACAATTAGGTGTGTTGCTCATCGCCGCCAGCTCAGACATTCTGTTTCCGGTGGCCAAAGCCAAAAGGAAAACTGCCTTCTTTAAGATTAAAGCAAAGTCTGCAGTATTTTGATACAGACGAGAATGAAGTAAAGACAAAGCTTTGTCCAGAGACCAAGTAGGCATGAGCTGACGGGGAGGTGGGCGGAGTTTAAAACACGCTCTCATAAATCCTGTTTCCTCCGCCACCGGTATGGATAGACCTGTAAGGTCGAAAAAGGGCACTCTAATCGCAGTTAAGTGATTCTTCAAAGTAACCACAGATAAACGTTTCTGCTCAAACAGATAGTTCAAGTAATTAAAAACCAATGCCACTGAGGGTACAGTTTGTTCCGTTCTAACAATCCAAGAAGTAAAAGCTTTCCAATGAGATTGATATTGTCGCTTAGTAGACTGAGTATATTGATTGAGCAATTTATTGGTCACATCCCTACCGTATGGTGCTAGCCACTTGGCCTCCTGAATGTCCATAATGCAAAAGTCAGCGAGGTCTCTAGGTTGCCAATCGTGTCTAAGTGGAAGTACCCGACCGGGAGCGATACCGGGTCCGGGCACCACATTATTAACTGCTGGCACCACACCTGCGCTGGCCACAGGGGCGCGATTAGCGAGACTAAGCCTCGATAAACTCGTAGTTTGTTCACTACGTGGCACATTAGTGACGCATCTGGCGGCGGAAACAGATAGATGGAGCTCCATCTGTTCCAGTCTGTCACTAGGGCGTCTGGCCCCCCTGCCGGCGTTATCGTCCGGCGGGTGAGGTATAGAGGGAGCTTGTGAGTCTCCTCGGACGCAAAAAGATCCACTTGTGGATGGGAGAGCTCCGCAATCATTAGGTCGAAAATGGGTTGCTTGAGCTCCCATTCTACTGTCGTGCTCTGTCTCCGGGACAGAGCGTCTGCCCAGACGTTCGCTACGCCTGGGAGATAAGATGCGTGGAGATAAATATCTAGACTGGTGGCTAGAACAAAAATCTCTTCCGACACGAGTAGCAACTTCCTTGACCTCGTTGACCCTTGTTTCTGAATACAGTGAACTGCATTCAGATTGTCCATTCTGAAGGCCACTGACTTGCCCCGTAACGCCGGGCCGTGAGCCTGAAGGAAATACAAGGGGACTAGTAACTCTTTGACATTTATGTGAGAGATTTCTAAGTGGGACCAAAGTCCCTGACCCTGGTGCCCCTGATTTGACTGAAATCCCCACCCTATGGTGCCTGACGCATCCGTGTCTACCCATACCGTTGGAGGAGGAGAGGTCCATGACATGATTGAGTGCAATGTTTCCCTCTTCGCCCAGACCGCTAGTAAGGTGTGGATTAATTTTGGTATGGGCCATAATTTTCCCGCCGGTAAGAGTGGGAAATATTTGTTGCCTTCCAATATTAATCGTTTTACTTTCAACCGGCCCAACTTGACAGTTAGCTGAATCCAGTTGAGAGAGCCGACCAGAGACTCCCAGACTCTTCGTGTCGTAGTCAGACTGTGAAGAAACCTGAACAGTTTCCTGCGAAACCTGTTGCGATTGTCCACACTCTGACTCAGAGTGAGAGCGGCGGTGTCCCAGACCAGCCCTATCCACTGAATTACTCTTGAGGGAACAAGGTTTGACTTTACCAGATTTACCTTGAAGCCTAGAGTTTTGACATGATTTAAAATGATATTGACATGTTTTATGCATAATTGTTGTGTCTCTGCCACCACCAGCCAGTCGTCTAGATACCACAACACTCTGATTCCCTGTTTTAACAATGGCATCAGGGCTTGCCGGACTAGTTTCGTGAATAATCGAGGTGCTAGGTTCAAACCGAACGGCATCCTCTGAAAAACAAAATTTTGGTGCCTGATCCTCAAGGCCAGAAACCTTTGAAATCTTTTGTTGACCGACACGTGCCAATAGGCGTCTGTCAGGTCGAGGGAACACATCCAGCCACCCGGCGGAAGTGTTAGCCTGATTTGATGAACTGTTAACATTCTGAAAGACTCGTTGTAAATGTGAAGATTCAGATACGACAGGTCTACGACCGGCCTCATCTGAACACTGTCCCGTTTGGGAACCAAAAACAGTTTTGACGTGAATACAGGGTAATCTGGGGGTACCGGGATGATGACATTCTTGGCAATCATCTCCTGGACCAGCAACTCCACCTCTAATGAAACACAATTTGCCGTTGTCGGCTGACGTAAGCGAGGTCGCCGGAGCCACTGCCAAGTGATGCCTTTGCGTGCCACCATCCGTGCCCAGGTTTTTAACGGCCATGCTTGGTGACACGTTCGGAACGACCCAGTTAGCAGACAAGGGTTCGCCGGCTGTACTTCCCTCGGTTCCTCCGGCTCTAAGGTAGGCACTGGGAGTGAGAAAGACTTTAGTTTTTTGATGGTGGGTTTGGTGGTGTTGGACGCTTCGCCGGCTGGCTGGTGTGGGCCGAAGACTGGCCCTGCCCCGGCTTATACTGGCCGCGTCCCCTCTGTCCTGAAAACCCTCTCTGTCTATGCCTGAACTGACCCAGGGGGGATTGGGAGGACTTAGGCGGAAGAAACGGCTTAGAACCCCCTGGCTGAGCTTTAGTAGGAGGCTTAGGTTTGGGGAAGTTAAATGCGGGTTTCTTAGCCTGTGCGGGACTGTGCTTCACGGCCTGTGCCATGTTAAACACTGTTCGCCATACATCAGGGGACATTAAAGAAGGTGTAAGTACTGGGGACATTACCACCTGGTTAGCAATGCGATCAGGCAGCTTGCGAACTAATGACATCCTAAGATCCTGTCGTGCTCGCACCGCCTCAAGTAAGGCTGTGCGTATGTCACCTAAGGATTGAATTGACGACTGAAGAATCAGACGCCGGGATAATTCAACTGATCTTCGAGCATCCGCGTCTGCGATTGCCTGAGTAGACCTGAGTAAAGACTTAGCCACCTGTTGAGAAACTATGTACTGTGAAAACAGGCGGAAAGCTTTTCCCCTTAGCCTAAATTCTCTGTCTAGGTGAGAAGGGGTAGGGGTAATGAATGGTTCCTTTAGTTCACAAAGATTAATCTTAGGGGCAGCTAAAAAAGAAAATAAAGCTGACGGAACTCCGCCGGCAGAACCTACCGGCATTGAGAACCATGAATGTGTATCCTGAGGGATCTGGTGGGAAGATTTAGAAGTGAAAGTGGTTGCAAAGTTTTGAGCCTCTACCTCCCAATCCACCCAAGGTCCTGGTCCCAACTGTCCCACCTTCAACACTGGATTAGCTGTCTCGTCTGTGACGGTCTGTAAATCTAGTTCAGGAGTAATAGCCGACAGAGCCTTAATATCATTAAACCCATCCAGCTTAGACCAGTCTGAAAAAAGTTTTGAAGCTGAGGCAGGGGGTAAAGCAGGCTTAGATGCATAAACAAAATAATCCTGATGATAATAACTAGGTATAGCCTTGATATTTACGTCCAAAACATTACCCAAGGCATCCAATGCCCTTAATTTCTTAGACTTATTTCCCTGGATAAACCACTCACGTGGTACCGGGAGTTCCCCTGACAAGGTAGGCTGGGCAAGCTCTGGCTTAGAGGGGTTCAAAGGGACCCATGACTCGTCTGGCCCATAAAGCAGGGGCATAGCTACCTTTCTAAGAGGCGCTTTGTCTAGAGGGGGTGGATTAACATCCGTAATGACCCTGACATTTGACGTAGTGAATGCCGCCGTAGCTGGCTTAGAGCTCCCTGCCGGTGACAGAGTAGGAGGGTTAGGAATCTTAGATAAATCGATTGACGTTATCAGAGGCCGTACCGCAGAACCTGTCAAGGGAGCCCCCAAGTCCATTGTGGGGTTTTCTCGTTGTTGATTAAAGAATTTTGATAGAGCATGAGTAAGTAACCCATCAATTTCTTGTGCTGTAACAAACTGGTTAGGTGCAGAACTTTCAGGTGAATTAGTATTATCATGGGCGGCGTCCAGGCCTGAGCCTGACCCTTGTCCTTCCCTATCTGAAATTAATGACACTTCATCTTGTTCCTCCCGATCCTCCTGAGAAGACCCCGCCGAGGCAGGGGCACCTTGTTTCCAAGATAAATCAGGGATAGAGGATGGGGTCGCCGCGTCCCTGTGGACATCGGCTACTGTGTGACTCGTATGAGTCGGACGTGGATGGTCAGACCCTGGCTGAGCAAACCGCCAAACACCGAGGCTCTGGCCTACGCTCTCTTGAGAGTCTGAAACATTCTCAATTATTGAATATCCTGAACTTTCCATTTCTAGGGTTAAAATATCAATAGGTAAATCTTGTTTAGGGACAGGCGCTTCACTATACTCTGAGGCTGTAACAGAAACATTGTCAGGTGTAGAGGTACGATGAGATGCACTAGACTTAGTAGAATGTCGAGAGGACTTCTTATGGGAATCCTTTTTGGAGGATTTGTGGCTACGGTGTGACCGCGAACTAGACCTAGGTTTGGAAGAATCACCACCATGGCCACTGGGGGAAGCTTCAGTCTTGCACTTCTTACTAGCCGGGGAAGAGGCCCGACTTGAAGACCGTTGTCTGAGGGGTGACCTTGACCTCGATCTCGCCTGCGACGAGGAGGTGGCTGCCGGGGGAGTAGGCTCTCTCGGGCGTTTAAACGTATCCACAGACGATACAGAACCCTGGCTAGTCTCTGTCGGCTTAAAACCCCTTACTCTAGAGGTACGTTTAGGGGGAGGGTGCTCTGACAGCAACTTATCCCAAAGTGGGACGTTGTCACATTGAAGTGACTTATGTGCGACAATGGTAGTGTAGGCCGACATTTGTTGTCTGACCTCTCTCAACGCTACCGCCGCGGTCTTGTCATTGTCACACAGGACTTTATTGGCTAATTGGGAGCAAAATGAACAATTAAGTGTAACCCAGAGACCCCTTGAACGGTCTAGACATCTAACACACCTTATGCAAAGGGTATGCGCAAAAATTGGGATACCCGCGCAAGTAGGGGTAATGCACAGGGCAAAAACTGGGGTCACATTAGCCATGACAGAGACTGGTGTGAGGAACTACCGCCGGGTCTGTATTGGTCCGCCGGAGCTCAGCTCTGGAAAAATAAAGAAAAATTTCCAGGAATTAATGCTCATAAGGTTAACCCAAGTGTTCGCATACAAGTGTTAATAACCCGCCGGGTAACGGGATGCAAAGACACAGGTAACACATCTCGCCACGCGGCTGGGTGTAAAGAGGCTAAACAAATCTTAGCTAAAGAACATGAAGAATACCCTCTGATATAATGGTCCAGTATGGCACTTATAGTCTGTAGGAGGTGGTGACTGTCTCAAGATTCAATTTTGTAACAAAGCCCCCCCTCATAAAGACGCCGGCCCTTGAAATATTTTAGTAGAATAGCCCAGGGCAGGAATATACGAGATCTGATTTTTTAACGAATTGTCCCAAACGATCGTCGTAAAAATAGAAGGCGGCGATACTGAAAGTATCACCCAATTAAGGTTAATCGAAATTGAATTTGTTTATAAATTCCTTAGTTCCTTTACTTAGGGGCACCCGCCGGGTATGGAAATCGATTTGGTTAAACCTCACTGATCCTTCAATTGCCGTAAGAGTAAAGGCAGCGATACACAGAGTATCACTCAAATGGATTGGTTAACTATAAGAGACCTAAGTCGTTTTATCCCACCCTGCTCAGGTGCACCCGCCGGGTGAGAAGTCTAAAAGTTAACCCCACAAGTTCCTGACCCCACTTCTTTGTAAAAGATCGCCGGGGAGGAACGCCTAAACAACAGCTAGGTTTTCCCCGTGGTTGTCGTAAACCAGGTAGAAAAACCTATAAAATACGAGTGTTCTCAAGAACGTCGTTTCTTTATATATAACTAAATATATATGTAAGGATGGGTACAGCCATCCCGCCGGGATTTTAAAGGAGGCCTGAAACCAGGCACCCACAGAGACGCAGTCCTGGAGAGCCACAGACACCTCCCCTCGCCGGGGAACCAGCCAGAGTTAAAAACCACGTGTGGCCCATCACTGCTCATCGGTCAGGATTTTTCATGGTGAAACCGAGAAAAACCCGCCGGAAGGCAAACCCCACCCAGAACAGACACCATCTGAACAATACGACACGAGGAGAGACACGCACGACTAACCAAGGTCACAACATAATCCGTGGAATTAGCCAATACACAACTAAACCAGGAAACAAATATAGTCCGAGGAATTAGCCAATACACAACTAAAACCCGGATACACATGACACAGTAGGGCATATTTATAAAATAAATAATAACACTAGACATGTGGCAAAGCTACGAGCGGCTGGCTAGGCCTAGGTAGACGGCATGAAAATAGTTGAAATATAAACACACACTGGAATATCACAACAGGAACCACCGCCAACACACCACCGAAGCGATAACTTCCCACCCCGGGAAGCCTGACACGGACCCAGAAAAAACTTCACTAAGTGAAGAAAAATACGCTGGGAACGTCAGCAAACACACAGCATACCTCATCAGAAGGATAAAAGGCAGCAATAATTAACGCGTAATGAAAGCCGCCTGCATCACCAACTAACCCAACTGTGAAAAGTTCACGTGTCCACAACAGGACCACGAGGGTACATCCGAAATAGATGCCCCATACATACGACCCAAAATACATTGCACTGCGGGCAACCAGCCCAGGACACTCCTGCTACGCCTATCCTAACCTTACTCGATACATCCCAGAGTAAACAAATGAGAAAAAACTCACTAGGGACGCCACGAATGCGGAACCAGCGGAGCCTGAAAGGTACGTCCGGGCAGGCTGAGCGCAGAGCAAAGAAGGAGGAATGACGCCTGATTCAGCGTCTGGTCAGAAATCCACACAAGTACATCCACGATATGATGGAAAGCTTATTGGATAGTTATTCTTATTTTGTTTTTGTTTTTATTTTTTACGAAGTTTTTTCGTAGTGAGAACCCAATTCATAATGACTGAAGCCATGAGTGAGGTCGCGTGCGCTCATGATGAAGGCTCCTCAGTTTTTAAATGCTCTGCGCGGTAGATTCAAACTACGGCGGATTAGTGTTTGAAGAGGATGCCTTATGTAATAGGCATGTTCGTCAATGATGGAGGGGCCACTAATAAATATATGATGATGACAATATGTCATGGGGGGGCAAAGCCGCCCCTCAACATATTATTGTATCCAATGACATTAAAAATAGATTGGAACTTGACTGCAAGCGTCCACCGCCGCCGTCATGTTTACATTTGTCGATCCCCGTGGTTCAAGTTCGCGTCTATTTTGATGGCAATTTTTTCGGTTATTTGCCCCCTGCTGGCAATATGTATGATGATGACAATATGTCATGGGGGGGGTGAGGCGGGCAAAGCCCCCCTCAACATATTATTGTATCCAAAGGCAGTCAAAATAGACGGGAACATGATGGCAAAGGTCCGACGCCACTACACGTAGTGTAAACAATGATGGCGGTACGTCCGCTCTTAACATTCTTGTCCAAAAAATGATCGGTCCCGAATGTAAACAAAGCATTCCGTCGACTTTATCTCCTTCGCCTTCTTTTTTTTTGTAGGATGCGGCGCGCAATTCACCCAATAAATGGCGCGAGCGTTAGGCTACTCACCAAACCAAAGTACCGGCAAACTGTTTTTGTCCCCTTAGCTAGGCTACACATCAACATAGCCATAGGCCGTAGCTCGATTGGTAGAGCGTTCGCCTGCTAACCGTGAGGTTGACGATTCGAGCCTCGGGCCAGCCAGTGTGTTATTGGCAGACGTTAGTGCTGTTGGTGAACGGTGCGGTCTAGCAATCTGTGGCAACTATTCACCCTAGCCTTGCTATTCAGCAGAGAGTGTATGGTGGTAAAAACTGCATCATAGCCTATAGCCTATGAGGATAACAATACGTCGAGGGTGGGTCAGACTCAGCAGTTAGCACCCCCCCCCCATCATGTATCCAATTTAGGCCTATTCTACAATTTTCCTTACCTACTGTAAAAGTGCGATTCACCCAATAAATGGCGCCATATCTTCAGATTGATAGATAGGCTGGTAGGTAAGTTAATGCAAATCCCCCACTTAAACCATGAAAAACAACAATAAAACACTATAGCCTAGGTCCTATTCATTGACAAAAAATTAAAAGAAAACTTGGTAAATAGGCCTAAGGCTGCTCAAGTTGTTGTTGTTCCCCAGGCTGTCTGGCCGAACATCCCCAAGGTCCCGAGCAAGGCCAAGGCCATAAACGAGCGCCCCCACAAAAACCCTCCCTGCCCACCACTAATAAAGCCCGGGTGACGGAAGCCACTCCAAGGCGGGCAGCTGAGGAGGGTAAAACGCCCGGCTGCTCAAGTTGTCTTGAATGGTAGCCTACCTTAGTTAGGCCTATATCATGTATTTCATTGGCATATATGTTCACACCGTCAGTAATCCATATTAAGGAGACACACCACAGCTACTTTCAATTTTTTTTTTTTTTTTTTAGGTTTTGTTATTTTTAAAGTTTATCAGTGTTTCTATCTTATCTATCTATTGCCGGAATCTGGATGCCGCGATCCCCGAAGGGGTGGCCACGAACGAAACAGCCCCATGCATCTCTGTCCCCAGTCAGTCGATGCCCCTCCTCCCATCCAGCACCACCTTCACTCATAGCCTATACTTCTTAACTGAACTCCATCCTTCCACCTCTCACTCGGTTTACATCTCCCTCTCTGTCCTTCCAGTCTTCCACCTCACTCTCGTACACTCTCTTAGTTATTCTCTTGCTTCCCATAGTATCCATACGTTCCACATGGCCGAACCATCCCAAGGTGTTCCTTTTCACACTTTCCAGCACACCACACCTCTCTCATACTTCCTCTTTCGTCTGTCTATCCCTCCATGTAACTCTGCACGCACTTTTTAATTAACTTAAACACTCATCAGTGTTTAATAATTATTATTTTTACCGGAAATTAGTATTTACCCATTATCCAACAATCTAAAAATACGGCCCCACTAGTGGGGAGGGCTATGAAGCTCAGGGAAAATAAGGAGTTAAAGAAGAGAAATAGCTCTATTTGGCCATAACTGTTTGCCAGGGGGATAGAAATCCTCATCTATAGTATGTGGCCAGCAGTAAAAAAAAAAAAAATATTTTCCCTATCTGATCCTCTTGTTGGATAATAGGTTTGTTGGTATTGTTCGTTTTTAGGTTTATCTATCATCTATCTTGCCTGACGCCATGATCCCCGAAGGGGTGGCCACGAACGAACCGCCCCCATGCACCTCTGTCCCCAGTCAGTCGACGCCCCTCCTCCCAGCCAGCACCGCCTTCATTCATATACTTCCTCACTCCATCCTTCCACCTCTCCCTCTCTGTCCTTCCACCTCGCTCTCGTATACCCTCTTAGTCAATCTCTCGCTTTCCATACGTTCCATATGGCCGAACCATCTCAAGTTGTTCCTTTTCACACTCCAGCACATCTACCTCCACACCACACCTCCTTCTTACTTCCTCATTTTTTTTTTTTTTTCTATGTGATTGAGGGAGGCAAAAGGCATAACTGCCTATAGCGAGTGCCTCCCCCATAGTTGAAAGAGTGACAGGGCCAAAATCAAGGGACGTTCGAGCCAAAATGCCTGGACACACGGAGTTTGAAGCAATTTAAGTCATAGGAAGAGGGAAAGACTGATTCTGGGAGAGAGTTCCAGAGCTCAGATGTTGAGTAGAAGAAAGTTTGAGAGTAACGTTTCACTCTTGGGTTGGAGAGTTGCACAGAGTAGGGGTGGGATTGAGTTGCAAGACGGGTACCACGTGCCCTACGTAAAGGAGGTGGTATGCACTGGGATAGCTCTGAGGAACACTGATTATTATAGTAGCGATAGAATAGCGAGAGAGATGCAACATTGCGGCGGAGAGAGAGAGATTGCAGAGAGTTGGTGAGTGGACGGGAGTTAATGATACGAAAGGCTTTCCTTTCAACTTTGTCTAGGAGAGCGGTGTGAGAGGAACCTCCCCACACATGTGAACAATACTCAATACAAGGGCGCACTATGCCCCTGTACAGAGCAAGAAGCTGTGCAGGGGAAAAGAACCCCCTAAGGCGGTTGAGCACACCCAGCTTCGGGAGGCTGCCTTAGCAAGACTGGTAATATGGTCCTTCCAAATGAGAGCAGAAGAAAAAGAGACACCAAGAATTGAGAGAAGATGAAGGGTTGATTTTTGTATTGTTGAAGAATAAGGGATAGTCCGCTGGGAGATCCTGACGGGTAGATAGATGGAGAAATTGGGTTTTGGAAGTATTAAAGTTAACAAGGTTTTCTCTGCCCCAATTGGAAATTGTATTTAGATCAGAATTTAAGAGTTCTATGGCTTCATTACATTTGTCGTTGAGGGATTGCTGGCTGGGGCATTCTGAAAAACTAATGGAGTAGTGTAAGGTTGAGTCGTCTGCGTATGAATGGATGGGAATTAAGGTACAGTTAAGGAGATCAAAAAATTAGAAAGAGAATAGGAGATAGGACAGAGCCCTGAGGAACACCAGAGTTTATAGGGTGAGGAAGTGAACAATGGCCGTCCACAACCGCAGCTATGGAACGGCCGGAAAGGAAATTAGAGACAAAGGCACAGATGGAGGGATAGAAACCGAAGGAGGGTAGTTTAGAAATTAAAGATTTATGCCAGACTCTATCGAAGGCTTTCGATATGTCTAGTGCAATAGAAAAAGTCTCACCGAAGTCCCGAAAGGAGGATGACCAAGAGTTAGTAAGATATGAAAGAAGATCACCAGTAGAGCGACCCTTAAGGAAGCCATACTGGCGATCTGAGAGCAGATTATGAGAAGAGAAATGCTTAAGAAATTTTGGAAGCAAGAATAGTTTCAAAAACTTTAGAAAGACAAGAGATAAGAGCAATTGGACAATAGTTGGAGGGTTGAGAGCGGTCACCCTTCTTTGGGACAGGTTGAATGTGAGCAAACTTCCAGCATGAAGGGAAGACGTTAGAGGATAGACAGAGACGAAAGAGTTTGCCTAGGCAGGGAGTCGGCACGGAAGCACAGTTTTTGAGAACAACAGGAGGAACACCGTCCGGACCGTACGCCTTATTAGTGTTAAGCCCAGAGAGGGTAGAAAGTACATCTTTAGAAGAGATTAGGATATTAGGCATAAGTAAGAGAGATTTGTCTGTCTATCCCTCCATGTAACTCCGCACGCACTTATCAAGTAGGCCTAACTCATTTCCACTGCTCTCACTCTTGGTCTGAGTCTCTTCCTGAACGTCTATGCTTCGCTTCCGTAAGTTAGTGGCGGGATTACCACACTGTCATGCAAGGACTTCTTCACTTCCATACTTCCATACTATTTCTTGTTATTGCTTTCAACGTTCCTACAACCCTCTTCCCCTGTTGCACCCTCTCCTGCACTTCTTCATCCATAGTCCCATCTTTACTCAACACACTGCCCAGATACTTAAAAGAGCTGACAATCTCCATAGCCTGACCGTTCAACTTCACCTCACACTCTGTGACTTCACCCCTTTCGAAGACCATAACCTTGCTCTTCCCCGCATTTACCTTCAAATTCCGTTTTTCGCACACTGTTCCAAACTCATTTACCAGACCCTGCAACTCCCATTAATTATCGCTCATCAGAACTGTATCATCCGCAAACAACAGTATAGGCAGCTTCCACTCATTTCCCTCCCTTTTCAGCGATACACCAACATCCACTGCTCTTCCTAGTATTTCTTTCATGACTCCATCCATATATACAGTAAACAACCACGGGGACATCACACACCCCTGTTTCAAACCAACATTCAGGTCAAAGAACACGCTCTGCTCATTCTCCACACGTACTGCCGCCTTTGCACCCTCATACATGCTCTTCACTGCTTTCAGCAACTTGCCATCTACTCCGTATATTCGAAGTACTTTCCACATGCCTTCTCTATCCACTCTGTCATAGGCCTTCTCCAAGTCCATAAAGGCAACATACACCTTTTGTTTCTTCTCCAGATATTTCTCCACAACACAATTCAGGGTAAAAATCTGATCTACACATCCTCTTCCCTTCCTAAAAACCTCCCTGCTCGTCGCCTATCCATTTCTCCGTTCTCACTCTCACTCTCAATCACTACCCTACTGTACACCTATTTGTTTTTATTGTCTGTTTACCACATAGTTAAGAATTTCTATAAGTCCGGGGGGGGGCTGAGGAGGGGGGTTCTCCCCCCCCCCCCTCTACTTATTCTGTATCCATCGGCAAACATGTTAAAAATATAGACCTATTTATCTTTTTTAACCACTAATTTTCCCTGAACATTTTATCCCTCCCCACTAGTGGGGGCCGTATTTTTAGATTGTTGGATACTGTAATGCAGGGGTTCCCAAAGTGGTCGATATCGACCATCCAAGGGGTCAATGAATTGCCAGGGGTCGAAAGGGGGTCGATAAATGGCTAGGGGGTCTATGAATGGCTAGGTGAGGAACTTTTCAAAGGATGTAGACCCATCTCTATGTGAAAAGCTGAAAAGGTGTAAGAATGCTCTGTTCTATTTGGCAGACCTATATTCAAAGTTTAATGAGGTACAGAAACGTCTGCAGGGTAAAGATGTTACCATTATTCAGGACAGGACAATTCTACTGGGCTTCCAAGGCAAACTAGGCTGGTTTAAAGCGTCAATGGCACAGAGATTTTCAGTACTTTTCGAACTTACAACAGTCGGCAGAAAGTGAAAGCATTTCAGATGGTGACATAGAAACATACGCACACCTGGACAAATTGATTGAAGACTTTAAATTGCGCTTTGAAGACCTGGAGAAAATGCAAGTGCCTGAATGAATTCTTACACCATTTGACTTGGAAATACAAAATGAAGACATTAACTCTACTAATACTAATATTAAGGTACTACTATAATTCCACATATTTATTGTATCATAATATGCATGTAATACGTTTCTTTTTTCACAACATATTATATTACTGTATTCTTATTTTTAAATGTTTGGGGGTCGATGAATAATTTGAAACTTCACTAAGGGGTCAATGAGCTGAAGAGTTTGGGAATCCCTGCTGTAATGGGTAAAATACTAATTACTGTACCAGTGATAATAATTATTATTAAACACTGATACACTTAAAAAAAAACTAAAACACTAAAGAATAACTTAAAAATAGCTGTGGTGCGTCTCCTTAATATTGACCATTAATTTTAATATATTCCCTAAATCGCTACAAACAGTTCCTAGATCTCACACCTCTCACTTGATCACCATTTTTTTTTTTTTGCGTTGGTGCGAGTCCCACACATCTCGCCCCACCTCCTTTTTTTATTTATGCCAAAACCTAATTAGGCCCCCTACTGGCAACATAGATACTGATTTTAATAAGTCCTGGAGGGGTGAGGGCCCTCAACGGGATGGATGTAGTTTTCGGGCATACGGTCGTCATGTTTACATAGGGCGATCGCCGCTGTAACTTCGCGTCAATTTTGACGGCGATTTATTGGGTTATTTGCCCCTTGCTGTCAATATATATGACAATGACAATAACCCCCCCTCAACATATTACTGTATCCAATGGCATTACAAATAGACGGGAACATGATAGCAAACGTCCGACGTCACCGCCACCGCCGCCGTTATGTTTACATTTGTTAATCGCCATACAGTAAAACCCCTCCCATCCGGAGCCCTCAGATCCGGAAACCCAAGAGATCCAGACAGGCATTACGATCCAGACTCATGTTTCAACCAACCAGACTTGTCTGGATGGCTTGGGAAAAATATAAGTCAATCCGGAAATGATTGAGACGAATACAAGTTTCCACACATATTATTTACATCCAGTGTTCGATATCCAGACTTGTATGTCAGCCATCCGGATTTGTCTGGATGGCTGAAACCTAAGTCTGGTTGTTTAAGTTAGATATCTGGACTCAAGTTTCAGCTATCCGGATTTGTCTGGATGGCTGAATATATGTCCGGACTTTTGGCAGGTTGGCAGGTTTCTCCCCCAATTAATCTGGATGGGCGAGGTTTTACTGTAGTTAAGTTCGCGTCTATTTTGACAGCGATTTTTTTTTCTCGGTTATTTGCTCTCTCCTGGCAATATATATGATGATGACAATATGTGAATGCCCCCTCATCATATTATTGCATCGAAAGGCAGTCAAAATAGACGGGAACATGATGGCAAGTGTCCACTACCGCTTCGCATAGTGTAAACAATGGTGGCGGTATGCCCGCACTTAACATTCTTGCCCCCTCAACTTACCCTGGGGGGCCGTATCTCAAGATTGATGGATAATGGGGTTTTTGCAATTTCCGATGGGGTTCATACAAAAACACATTTAAAAAAACCCAAAACAAGGTAAAACAAATAAAATACTTATAAATATCGTCCCCGGTGTAAAACTGGATATTTACCGATAACCTTAACCCACGGCCAGTAGTTATTTGCCTCCTGCTGGCAATAGGCTATATGTGATATTGATATTTGACAACAAGTGTCTCCTGGGGGTCTTCGCTCCCCTCAACCCAAAAGCGGTCAAATTATAAGCGAACGTAGCGGTCGTGACCGAAAGTGTACGAACCACGGTGAAAGGCTGCTTGAATTATACCACTTTTACAATAATAAAGTAGGGTTAGCGGGCTCAGCCTCATTATAGGTTTGAGTCCCGGAGGGAAGAATGAAAACCTAATATTTATTAGTGGCCCCTCCATCATTGACGAACATGCCTATTACATAAGGCATCCTCTTCAAACACTAATCCGCCGTAGTTTGAATCTACCGCGCAGAGCATTTAAAAACTGAGGAGCCTTCATCATGAGCGCACGCGACCTCACTCATGGCTTCAGTCATTATGAATTGGGTTCTCACTACGAAAAAACTTCGTAAAAAATAAAAACAAAAAGAAAATAAGAATAACTATCCAATAAGCTTTCCATCATATCGTGGATGTACTTGTGTGGATCTTTGACCAGACGCTGATTCAGGCGTCATTCTTCCTTCTCTGCTCTGCGCTCAGCCTGCCCGGACGTGTCTCCCCACGCTCCGCTGGTTCCGCATTTGCTGCGTCCCTAGTGAGTTTTTTCTCATTTGTTTACTCCGGGATGTATCGAGTAAGGTTAGGATATGCGTAGCAGGAGTGTTCTGGGCTGGTTGCCCGCAGTGCAGTGTATTTTGGGTCGTGTGTTTGGGGCATCTATTTCGGATGTACCCTCGTGGTCCTGTTGTGGACTTGTGATCTTTTCACAGTTGAGTTAGCTTGTGATGCAGGCGGCTTTCATTACGCGTTAATTATGCTGCCTTTTATCTTTCTGATGAGGTAAGCGTTGCTTACTGACATTCCCAGCGTATTTTTCTTCACTTAGTGAAGTTTTTTCTGGGTCCCGAGTCAGTCTTCCCTTTGCCGGAAGTATTTGCTACAGTGGTGTGTTGGCGGTGGTTCCTGTTGTTATATTTCCAGTGTTTTTTGTTTATATTTCAACATTTCTTATGCCGTCTACTTAGGCCTAGCCAGCCGCTCGTAGCTTTGCCACATGTACAAGTGTTATTGTTTATTTTATAAATATGTCCTACTGTGTCATGTGTATCCGGGTTTAGTTGTGTATTGGCTAATTCCACGGACTATGTTTGTTTCCTGGTTTAGTTGTGTATTGACTAATTCCACGGATTATTGTGTGGACCTAGGCTAGTCGTGCTTGGCTTTCCTTCGAGTCCGATGTGCGTTCAGATGGTTTCTGAACGGGGTGGGTTACCTTCCGGCGGGTTTTTTCTCGGTTTCACCATGAAAAAACCCGGCCGAGAGCCGTGTTGGGCCACACGTGGTTTCAACACAGGCTTGTGTCCCCGGCGATGAGGTGTCTGTGGCTCTCCAGGACTGCGTCTCTGTGTTGGTGCCTGTTTTCAGGCTCCCTTTGATTCCCGGCGGAGTGGCTGTACCCATCTAACATTGTTCATGCGGACATATGTTATGAAGTTTTTCTACCCGGTTTTACAAACCACAGAAAAAACCTAGCTGTTGTTAAGGGCTTTCCTCCCCGGCGATCTTTTACAAAGAAGTGGGGACAGGAACTTATGGGGTTAACGTTTTGACATCTCACCCGGCGGGTGCACCTTGGTAGGGTGGGATGAACAACTAAGTCATTCAGTTAGTTAACCGATCCATTTTAGTGATACTATATGTATCGCCGCCTTTACACTTACGGCGATTGAAGGTTCAATTAAGGTTAACATCGTTTTACACCCGGCGGTTGCTCCTGGGTGGAGGAAATAAGGAATTTACAATTCAATTTCGATTAACCACTTAATTGAGAGATACGTTTATGTATCGCCGCCTTCAAACTTACGGCGATCTTTTGTGACAATTCGTTAGAAATCAGATCTCGTATCAGCCTGCCCTGTGTTATTCTACTAAAATAATTCAAGGGCCGGCGTCTTTGTGGGGGGTTGTTTTCCAAAAAAAAAAAATTTAATCTTGAAACAGTCACCACCAGAAAGACTATAAACGCCATGCTGGTCCTTTATATTATGTCAGAGGGTATTCTTCACTTTCTTAAAAAGATATGTTTAGATATTCTGAACCCCGCCGCGTAGCGAGCTGTGATCGTTGTGTCATTACATCTCGTTACCCGGTGGGTTATTAACACTTGTGTGCGAACATGTTGGGTTAACCTTATGAGCATTAATTCCTGGAAATTTTCTTTTTTTCCAGAGCTGGGCTCCGGCGGACCAATACAGACCCGGCAGTAGTTTTCCCCACCAGTCTCTGTCATGGCTACCTTGGCCCCAGTCTTTGCTTTATGCACTACCCCTACCTGTGCCGGTATCCCTATTTTTGCACACACTCTTTGCATCAAGTGTGTTAAATGTCTAGACCGTTCAAGGGGTCTGTGGGTGATGCGCAACTGTTCCTTTTGCTCCCAATTAAGTGTCAAGGTCCTCCGCGACAATGATAAGACCGCAGCGGTCGCATTACGAGAGGTTAGGCAACAGATGTCAGCATATACTACGATTGTAGCTCATAAGTCACTTCAATGTGACAACGTCCCTCTTTGGGATAGACTGCTTTTCGAACACCCTCCCCCTAAACGTTCCTCTCGAGTAACTAGTCATAAGCCGGCGGAGACTGGTCAGGGTTCTGTGTCTTCTGCTGCTACTCCGAAACATCCAAGAGAGCCTACACCCCCGGCGACCGCCTCCTCGTCTCGGGAGAGATCTCGGTCTAGGTCACCTCTCAGACACCAGCCACCTAGTCTTGCCTCTTCACCATCGAGTAAGAAGAGTAAGACGGAAAGTTCCACCAGTGGTCACGGCGATAAATCCCCCAAATCAAAGAGTAGTTCACGGTCACACCGCAGCCATAAATCTTCCAAAAAGGATTCCCATAATAGAAAGGCCTACATTCGCCAGTTTCTAGTGCTTCTCATCGTACCTCTACCCCAGACAGAGTTTGTGTTAGGTCTCAAGGGTCCAGTACGGTGCCTGTACCTAAAGATGATTTACCCATTAACATTTTAACCCTGGAATTGGAGAGTTCAGGGGGATCAGTGATTGAGAGTGTTTCAGACTCCCAAGAGAGTGTAGGCCAAGGCCTCGGTGTTTGGCGATTTTCTCGGCCGGGGTCTGACCACCCACTTCCGACTCAAACTAGTCACACAGTAGCTGACGTCCACAGGGACGCGGCGATCCCATCCTCTATTCCTGACTTATCTTGGCAACAAGGTACCCCAGCTTCGGCGGGATCTTCTCAGGAGGAACAGGATGAGAAAGACGAGGTTTCAATAATTTTGGATATGGAAGGGCAAGAGTCAGGTTCAGGCTTAGACGCCGCGCAGGATATTAATGATTCACCAGTGAGTAACATCATCAAGTCAATTTGTCACTGCACAGGAAATTGATGGGCTACTTAGTCATCTATCTATCTATTCTATCTATTGCCTGACGCCGTGATCCCCGAAGGGGTGGCCACGAACGAACCGCCCCCATGCACCTCTGTCCCCAGTCAGTCGACGCCCCTCCCCCCAACCAGCACCGCCTTCGTTCATGTAGTTCCTCACTCCATCCTTCCACCTCATATTCGGTCTACCTCTCCCCCTCTGTCCCTCCACCTCGCTCTCGTACACCCTCTTAGTCATTCTCTCGCTTTCCATACGTTCCATATGGCCGAACCATCTCAAGTTGTTCCTTTTCACACTTTCCAGCACATCTACCTCCACACCACACCTCCTTCTTACTTCCTCATTAGTCTGTCTATCCCTCCATGTAACTCCGCACGCACTCCTTAAGTAATTCATTTCCACTGCTCTCACTCTTGGTCTGAGTCTCTCAACCAACGTCTTAGTTATACTTTAGTCATACTTAGTCATACTTTATCTAAATTTTTTGGCCAACAACAGGAAACTCCCACAGTGGACTTGGGAGCTCCCACGACAAGTTCTACGGTACAGCCACTGATGACTTCTATTGCTTTAACTAAGATCCCTCACCCTCCCACTCTGTCACCATCAGTGGTTACTAGGCCTGCTACGGCGGCATTGACCACTTCGAATGTAAGGGTTATAACGGATGTCAATCCACCCCCTCTAGACAAGGCGCCTCTCAGAAAGGTAGCTATGCCCTTGCTTTACGGACCAGACGAGTCATGGGTCCTTTTGACCCCCACTAAACCAGAGCTCGCCCAACCTACCTTGTCAGGGGAACTCCCAGTACCGCGTGAGTGGGTCATCCAGGGCAACAAATCAAAGAAATTAAGGGCCTTGGATACTTTGGGAAATGTACTAGACGTTAATATAAAGGCTATACCTAGTTATTATCACCAAGACTATTTTGTGTATGCTTCTAAGCCGGCGTTACCCCCTGCCTCAGCTTCAAAATTGTTTTCAGACTGGTCTAAGCTGGATGGGTTTAATGACATTAAGACTCTGTCAGCTCTCACTCCAGAACTTGATTTACAAACCATCACAGACGAAGCAGCTAATCCAGTCTTGAAGGTGGGGCAGTTAGGTCCAGGACCTTGGGTGGATTGGGAGACAGAGGCTCAAAACTTTGCGACCACATTTACTTCCAAAACTTCCCACCAGATCCCTCAAGATACTCATTCGTGGTTCTCCATGCCAGTGTGTTCTGCCGGCGGAGTCCCTTCAGCTTTGTTTGCTTTCTTAGCTGCCCCTAAAATTAATCTTTGTGAGCTAAAAGACCCTTTCACTACCCCTACCCCAACTCACCTAGACCGAGAATTTAGGCTAAGGGGGAAAGCTTTTCGCCTATTCTCTCAATACATAGTGTCTCAACAGATAGCAAAGTCTTTGCTCCGGTCCACTCAGGCAATCGCAGACGCGGATGCCAGACGATCGGTTGAATTTTCCCGGCGACTGCTTCTTCAGTCGTCAATCCAATCTCTGGGTGACATCCGCACCGCCTTGCTTGAGGCGGTACGAGCGAGACAAGACCTCAGAATGTCTTTAGTTCGCAAACTGCCTGCCTGATCGCATTGCGAATCAGGTGGTCATGTCACCAGTGCTTACTCCCTCTTTAATGTCCCCTGACGTGTGGCGAACGGTGTTTAATATGGCGGGCTTTAAACACAGTCCCACCCCTTCTAAGAAACCTGCCTTTAACTTCCCCAAACCCAGGCCAGCCGCTAAAGCTCAGCCGGCCGGATCTAAGCCCTTTCTTTCACCTAAGTCCTCCCCCTCCCCTCAAGGTCAGTTCAGGCATAGACAGAGTAGGTTTTCAGGTCAGAGAGGACGCGGCCATCATAAGCCAGGTCAGGGCCCGTCTTCGGCCAACACCAGCCAGCCGGCGAAGCGTCCAGCACCACCAACCCCTCCATCAAAAAACTAAAGTCTCTCTCACTCCCGGTGCCAATCTTAAGGCCGGCGGATCCGAGGGTAGTACAGCCGGCGAACCCTTGTCTGCTAACTGGGTCGTTCCGAACGTGTCACCAAGCATGGCCGTTAAACACTTGGGCATGGATGGTGGCACGCAAAGGCATCACTTGGCAGTGGCTCCGGCGACCTCGCTTACGTCAGCCGACAACGGCAAATTTTGTTTCTTTAGAGGTGGAGTCACTGGTCCAGGAAATGATTGCCAAGAATGTCATCATCCCGGTCCCCCCAAATTACCCTGTATTCACGTCCAAGCTATTTTTGGTTCCCAAAAGGGACAGTGTTCAGATGAGACCGGTCGTAGACCTGTCTTATCTGAACCTTCACATTCACAACGAGTCTTTCCGAATGTTAACAGTACACCAAATCAGGCTAACACTTCCGCCGGGAGGTTGGATGTGTTCCCTAGAAGTGACAGACGCCTATTGGCACGTATCGGTCAACAAAAGATTTCAAAGGTTTTTGGCCTTACGGATCAGGCACCAAAATTTTTGTTTTTCAACGGATGCCATTCGGTTTGAACCTGGCACCTCGATTATTCACGAAATTAGTCCGGCAAGCCCTGATGCCGTTGTTAAAACAACAAATCAGAGTGTGTGGTACCTAGACGACTGGCTGGTGGTGGTGGCAGAGACACAACAATTATGCATCAAACATGTCAACATCATTTTAAATCATGTCAAAACTCTAGGGTTCAAGGTAAATCTGGTAAAGTCAAACCTTGTTCCCTCACGAGTAATTCAGTGGATAGGGCTGGTCTGGGACACGGCTGCTCTCACTCTGAGTCAGAGTGTGGACAATCGCAACAGGTTTCGCAGGAAACTGTTCATGTTTCTTCACAGTCTGACTACGACGCGGAGGGTCTGGGAGTCTCTGGTCGGCTCTCTCAACTGGATTCAACTAACTGTCAAGTTGGGCCGGTTGAAAGTAAAACGTTTAATATTGGAAGGCAACAAATATTTCCCACTCTTACCGGCGGGAAAATTATGGCCCATCCCGAAATTAATCCACACCTTATTAGCGGTCTGGGCGAATAGGGAAACGTTGCACTCAATAATGTCATGGACCTCTCCTCCGCCAACGGTATGGGTAGACACGGATGCGTCAGGCACAATAGGTTGGGGATTTCAGTCAAATCAGGGGCACCAGGGTCAGGGGCTTTGGTCCCACTTAGAAATCTCCCACATCAATGTCAAAGAATTACTAGTCCCCTTGTATTTCCTTCAGGCTCACGGCCCGGCTTTACGGGGCAAGTCGGTGGCCTTCAGAATGGACAATCTGAACGCAGTTCACTGTATTCAGAAACAGGGGTCAACGAGGTCAAGGAGGTTGCTAAACGTGTCGGAAGATATTTTTACTCTAGCCAACAGACTAGACATTTATCTTCACGCATCTTATCTCCCAGGCGTAGCAAACGTCTGGGCAGACGCTCTGTCCCGGAGACAGAGCACGACAGTAGAATGGGAGCTCAAGCAACCCATTTTCAACCTAATGATTGCAGAGCTCTCCCATCCACAAGTGGATCTGTTTGCATCCGAGGAGACTCACAAACTCCCTCTGTACCTCACCCGCCGGACGAAAACGCCGGCAGGGGGGCCAGACGCCCTAGTGACAGACTGGAACAGATGGAGCTCCATCTATCTGTTTCCACCGCCAGATGCGTCACTAATGTGCCACGTAGTGAACAAACTACGAGATTATCGAGGCTTAGTCTCACTAGTCGCGCCCCTGTGGCCGGCGCAGTTGTGGTACCAGCAATTAAAGACGTGGTGCCCGCACCCGGTGTCGCTCCCGGTCGGGTATTTCCACTTAGACACGATTGGCAACCTAGCGACCTCGCTGACTTTTGCATTATGGACATTCAGGAGGCCAAGTGGCTAGCACCATACGGTAGAGATGTGACCAATAAATTATTAAATCAATATACTCAGTCTACGAAACGACAGTATCACTCACATTGGCAAGCCTTTACTTCTTGGATCATTAGAACAGAACAGACTGTGCCATCAGTAGCTTTAGTTTTTAATTATTTAAATTATCTGTTTGAGCAGAAACATTTATCTGTGGTAACGTTAAAAAATCACTTAACTGCAATTAGAGTGCCCTTTTTAGACCTTACAGGTCTCTCCATACCGGTGGCGGAGGAAACAGGTTTTATGAGAGCTTGTTTTAAACTCCGCCCACCTCCCCGTCAGCTCATGCCCACTTGGTCTCTGGACAAAGCTTTGTCTTTACTTCACTCTCGTCTGTACCAAAATACTGCAGATTTTGCATTACTCTTAAAAAAGGCTGTATTCCTTTTGGCTTTGGCCACCGGGAACAGAGTGTCTGAGCTGGCGGCGATGAGCAACACACCTAATTGCCTTAGGTTTGGTAGACTTAATGAATGTATTCACATTGCACCTTCCCCGGGATTTGTAGCCAAGAATGAGCACAGTGCACACTTGTTTTCTGAGTTCACAGTGCCGGCGTTAAAAAGGGGAAAGGTGCATCATAATCTATGTCCAGTGCAAGCTCTAACCAAATATTTGAGAGTAGCTCCTCTAAACCCCCAAGGTGCTTTATGGGTAGCGAGTACGGGTAAACGCTTACTGAAACGGAGATTAGCTTCTCTTCTGGTCGAAGTCATTAAAGAGAGTAATCCCGGCGTTGTGGGTCGGGCCCACGATTTACGCAAATGGGCAGCCTCTTTACGTTTCCTGAAGAATTTTTCAGTAGAAGATATTTCGTCCACACAGTTGTGGGCGTCTAATCATACGTTTTTGACTAGATACTTGTCAGTTGCTCTAGACATGTATAGCTTTAAGGCAGAGGGTCTAGGTGGCCCTTCAGTCACTTTTGTTTACTTTCAAGAAAAGGGGGGGGGGGTGCAGTCAGTTAACATAGGACACCCTAGACCCCGCCGGAGTGTGAGAGCTGTGATACAATTTATGGTTAATGTGATATGAAAATTTCTCTGCGAGAAATTGTGCTAGTACAATGTTAGTACAAAACAACGGGGTTGTTATAGTAGTTTTAGCTGCGAAAGCAATTTAATATTAAACAGTGAAGATCTTTTGCAAATTATCTCCACGATTATTTTGGGGTTTATTATGTGCACATGTAAACTTATAACTTGTTATTTTTGTCACCACTCGTTGAGTGGGGTGCCTTTGTAACTACAGATCTGTTCACAGAATCTTCAGAGTTACCCTTTTTTGTCAAGCAGGCTTCTTTGAAGTACGCACCTGCCTGAACCCCTTTCTTGTATATATATGGGCTGCGCCGTATTAAATATATTTTCAAAGTAAGAATACTATGTGGTTGTTTTTATTATCTGCTTTTCTAGAGTTATGATATGATTACGAATGTCCTCCTCCAGTCTTAGAAATCAGGCATGTTCGTCAATGATGGAGGGGCCACTAATAAATTATAGGTTTGACTCCTGTAAGGAGATAAAGAAAACCTAATATTTAGTAGTGGCCCCGTAATCATTGACGACTGGGGCCCTCCCGACCATCCCCTTCCCATTCGTTGATGTATTAAGGATTTTGGTTTACTTGATATGTCAGTGAAGGAAGAATGACGCCTGAATCAGCGTCTAGTCAAAGATCCACACAAGTACATCCACGATATGATGGAAAGCTTATTGGATAGTTATTCTTATTTTCTTTTTGTTTTTATTTTTTACGAAGTTTTTTCGTAGTGAGAACCCAATTCATAATGACTGAAGCCATGAGTGAGGTCGCGTGCGCTCATGATGAAGGCTCCTCAGTTTTTAAATGCTCTGCGCGGTAGATTCAAACTACGGCGGATTAGTGTTTGAAGAGGATGCCTTATGTAATAGGCATGTTCGTCAATGATTACGGGGCCACTACTAAATATTAGGTTTTCTTTATCTCCTTACAGGAGTCAAACCTATAATTTAGTAGTGGCCCCGAATTCATTGACGATATGCCTATTAATATAATAGCTCTCTCTCAAGCACCTGCGGTCAGCCTGTTTGAAACACCCCCTTACATAAAATTTTAAGACTGAGGGTTCCACACATACGCCACACATACGTACAGTTCAGTCTCTTGTCCTAATGGTGGCGTTCAAGGCAACCCTGTTAAGGGCTGCTTCACTTGTCAAGTTCTTGGATTTGAGATCGGCACGTATAGTCCGATCCCAGGTCTTCCTCGATCCACCCCTTGGTGCAGCTCCCTCCACAATCACAGACCTGCATTTTTTCGTCCAATTTTGTTCATCCATTCTCTCCACATGTCCATACCATCCCAGTCTACTTGTACGCATGGTGATGGGCTGGTCTATCAGAGTGAGAACTGAGAAATCTCTGCCATACCCATAGCTTACTCTGACTGTTTCTTTTACTTATATATTTTCTAGATCTCAAGTGACGGCGTCTCTTCCGTGGATTGACCTCCCAATCTACCAAGATTGGAAGCCAAAGCGTCGCATTTTTCCTTTGCCCCTCAAGTTTCTCTTCATAATTGCTGAGGGGCTCAGGGCCCGGGGTGGGGCTTTGGTCTCCCGGGCGTTTCCGCACCCTCCTCAGCTCCCCGCCATGGAGTGGCTTCGGTCACCCAGGCTTTATTGTGGTCGGCAGGGAGGGTTCTGTGGGGGCGCTCGGTTATGGCCTTGGCCTTGCTCGGGGCCATGGGGCTGTTCGGCCAGGCAGCTTGGGGAACAACAACAAACTTGTATGCATCACCTCGCTAATACTCTTTATACCTAACCGTCTCCTCAGCTCAACATTTGTTATTCTATCCTGTAGCCTCTACTTTAACGGCCCATGTTTCAGAGGCATTGCACTTCTAACACATGAGGCATACACCTTTCCCTTCAGGGGGAGAGGCATTCTTTTCATGGTCAGGATTGGCAGCAGTTCTCTAAACTTCCCCCAGCCACATCTAATTCTAGCAACAGTGGCAGCCTCAGCCCCACCACCGGCAGAGATTGTATCTCCTAGGTAGGCTAACAAAACTTGTTCACCAGCTCCAATGACTCATTTCCAAAATTCACAGCCACAGGATCATCACTTAACACAAGCTCGCCTTTGCACACTACGCACTCAAATTTCTCTATTTCTGACTTATCCTTCGGCAGGGGTCCCTTTATTCTACTGCAGCGCTTATTCCCATGGTGCACCCAGCATCGACAGATGCTTCGTTGAATTGCTTTAACGCCCACACCCTTTCCACACACTGCACATGGGTATGCACCGCTCTTTTCAACATTGCCTGGTCTCAATCTACAATGCATAACCTTGGTTTTGTTAATATTGACTCTTAAACCCTTGCTCGCCATGCCCTCTCTCCATTCTCTGAATTTGGCCTCAGCATCTTGCATACTGTCAGCTATTAGGACTAAATCGTCTGCATAAAACAGTTCCAACGGGAGTCCGCCTCTAAAAACTCTAGACAGTGCCTCCAAGACCATAATAAAGAGGAGGGGGTTTAACACTGAACCCTGATGGACTCCAACACGGACTGCGAACTCATCACTCAGTACACCCTTCACCCTCACCGCACTTCGCGAATCCTCATACATCTTCATTATCACACGCACCAGCCACTCTTCCACACCAAGTTTCCTCATAGCCCACTGCACAACATCTCTAGGTACCCTATCAAGGCCTTCTCCAGGTCTACAAACACAAAGTAAAGATCCCTGCCTTTTAGTAAGTATCTTTCCTGTATCTGCCTGAGTATGAAGATAGCATCGGTTGTACCCCGTCCTGGCATAAAACCAAACTGCATATCATCAATGGAGATGCTTTGCCTGATCAAACCCTCAAAGACTCTCTCACAGACCTTCATGATTTGGTCAAGCATTTTCAGGCCCCTATAATTTCCTCTATCTAGCGCATCCCCTTTTCCTTTGTATATATTTACTATTACACTTTTGAGCCAATCCTCTGGGATTTTCTCATCTTTAATAATGGTGTTTATCAACTCAGTGACTAAGTTGACACCAGTCTCCCCTGAGGCTTTTATCATCTCAACGACAATGTCAGAGCACCCTGGAGCTTTGCCGTCCTTCATTTTATTGATTGCGTCGCTCACTACAGCTGGTGCTATCAAAGGAGGGGGTCCAGATATTGGTTTTTCGATACTAAGCTGTTCTTTATCCCATTCAAACTCTACATTTAGCAATCGTTCATAGTGTGCCTTCCATGCTTCTCTGATTTCATTTTCTGCATACACAATCTTCCCATTATCGTTTCTAACACACTGTTCACCTATAATATCCCTACTGTAATTTTTAACTCGCCTAGCTAGGTTGAAGATCCCATTGGGATTATCAGTGTTACACACTTGTTCGACGACCAGGTCCTTAATGCCTTTTTTAGCATTGTAAATAACTCTTTTGGCAGTTCGTTTAGCTGCCTGGTATTCCTCCTTGCTGCCTCCCTTCTTCCATGCTTTGAAGCATCTCCTTCTCTCTTTCACAGCATGTTCTACCTCATCGTTCCACCACCAGGAGGTCTTATTCCTGGGGTGACCCTTTGTTTTCCCACAGACTTTGTCAGTGGCAGCGATAAGGCTATGCTTAAGAAAGTTCCATTGACTATTTACATCGTTAGGCCTAGCTTCCTTATTTCTATTCATTTTCTCCAGTTCACTATGAAACCTATCCCTAACTTCCTTGTTCTTCAGCAGCCACACTTTCCTTTTGGGTATGTATACCTTCTTGCGCTTAGGATCTCTATATAAGCTCTTGTCGCACACAAGTAGCTTATGCTGGGGGATACATTCTTCGCTCGGGATGACCTTTACATCTCTAACCAGTTTCCAGTCTTTCCTGTCAACCAAGAAGTAATCTATCCCCGCAGGGGAAAGAGTATCAAACATCATAAGTGCAACGCTAATTCTCTTATGGAATCGTCTTTATGATTGGGTACTCACTACGAAAAAACTTTGTAAAAATATAAAAGAAAAATAAACTTAATAATTGTTATACAGTAACACCTCGATTTTCCGGCATTCAAGCATCCGGTAACTTCAAACAACCGGAGGTTTTAGGAAATTATTAAAAAAAAAAAAAAAAAAAAAAAAAAAGAATTGTCTCACCAGCATCATTTCATCTATCTATCGCCTGACGCCGTGATCCCCGAAGGGGTGGCCACGAACGAACCGCCCCCATGCACCTCTGTCCCCAGTCAGTCGACGCCCCTCCCTCCAACCAGCACCACCTTCGTTCATGTACTTCCTCACTCCATCCTTCCACCTCATATTCGGTCTACCTCTCCCCCTCTGTCCCTCCACCTCGCTCTCATACACCCTCTTAGTCATTCTCTCGCTTTCCATACGTTCCATATGGCCGAACCATCTCAAGTTGTTCCTTTTCACACTTTCCAGCACATCTACCTCCACACCACACCTCCTTCTTACTTCCTCATTAGTCTGTCTATCCCTCCATGTAACTCCGCACGCACTCCTTAAGTAATTCATTTCCACTGCTCTCACTCTTGGTCTGAGTCTCTCAACCAACGTCCATGCTTCGCTTCCGTAAGTCAGTGTCGGGATTACCACACTGTCATGCAAGGACTTCTTCACTTCCATACTGACCACCCTATTTCTTGTTACTGCTTTTAGCGTTCCTACAACCCTCTTCCCCTGTTGTACCCTCTCCCGCACCTCTTCATCCATAGTCCCATCTTTACTCAACACACTGCCCAGATACTTAAAAGAGTTGACGATCTCCATAGCCTGACCGTTCAGCTTCACCTCACACTCTGTGACTTCACCCCTTTCGAAGACCATAACCTTGCTCTTCCCCGTATTTACCTTCAAATTCCGTTTTTTCGCACACTGTTCCAAACTCATTTACCAGACCCTGCAACTCCCATTCATTATCACTCATCAGAACTGTATCATCCGCAAACAGCAGTATAGGTAGCTTCCACTCAATTTCCTCCCTTTTCAGCGATACACCAACATCCACTGCTCTTGATAGTATTTCTTTCATAACTCCATCCATATATACAGTAAACAACCACGGGGACATCACACACCCCTGTTTCAAACCAACATTCAGGTCAAAGAACTCGCTCTGCTCACTCTCCACACGTACTGCCGCCTTTGCACCCTCATACATGCTCTTCACTGCTTTCAGCAACTTGCCCTCTACTCCGTATATTCTAAGTACTTTCCACAAACCTTCTCTATCCACTCTGTCATAGGCCTTCTCCAAGTCCATAAAGGCAACATACACCTTTTGTTTCTTCTCCAGATACTTCTCCACAACACAATTCAGGGTAAAAATCTGATCTACACATCCTCTCCCTTCCTAAAACTCCCTGCTCGTCGCCTATCCATTTCTCCGTTCTCACTCTCACTCTCTCAATCACTACCCTACTGTATACCTTCCCTACTACACTTAGAAGACATATTCCTCGGTGGTTACCACACACTCCTCTTTCCCCTTTGCCCTTATATAGGGGGACTATTATGCCAGTCTTCCAGTCACCGGGTGCACTCCCCTTCTCCCATGCTAGTTTGCACATTTTCCATACCCATTCTATCACTATCTCACCACCATACCTCAACATTTCCCCACACACTCCATCTGTTCCTGGTGCTTTCCCCAACTTCACTCTTTTCATGGCTTCCCACACTTCTGACCTCCTGATCCCCACCTCCTCCTCCACTACTTCTCTTCTTCTCCCTCCCATACCATATCCAGCTATGTTTGCTGGCTCTTCATTCCTTTCATTTAGCAACTCACTGAAGTACTCCCTCCATCTTTCGACTCTCTCTTGCTTCTCGGCTAGCATTCTCCCATTCTTATCTTTCACACCCTTACTGTTTCCCTTGCTACCTTCCCTAACTTTCTTGACTTCTTTCCAGAACAGTTTCTTACTCTCCCTCCATTTTACACTCAGATTCCTTCCAAATTCCTCATCTACTCTTCTCTTACTTTCCTTCACTACTCTCTTCACCACCCTCTTACTCTCCACGTATCTCGCTCGTTTCTGTCTCTCGGAATCTTCATTCCCTCTGCTACCCAACCACTCTCTATATGCTTTCTTCTTTTCTTCCACAGCTATTCGTACCTCTTCTGTCCACCATGCTGTACCTTTCACTCCCCTCCCTCTTCTCCTCACTCCACACACCTCCTCACATGCTGCACAGATCTCATCCTTAAACACCTTGCTCATCTCCTCCACTTCCTCCATAACTTCCAGGTCGAACCCACCTAGTCGTCTTTCCACTGCTCTCCTGTACTCCTCCCTGATTTCCTCCTCCTGCAACCTCTCCACCCTCCTCACCATTCCACCCTCCTCTCGCCTCCCTCCCGCCCTCCTCACCCACTTCTTTTGTATCCTAACCTTAGCTACCACTACATAATGATCAGACAGACCCCCTCCAATACCCCTATACACCCTAGCATCCATCACAGATTTCTTCATTCGTTCATCCACACATACATAATCAATCAATGACTTTCGTTCCACCACTGTCTTATCCTTCATCGTCAACATCCGTTTCCACGTGTACCTGTGGATCATTCTGTGTCGGAAGAAGGTGTTGGCTATCCACAGCCTCCTCCCCACACATACGTCCACAAGTGCACTACCATTCCCATTCACCTCTGATGGTACCCCCCACCCTCCCACCACTCCCTCAACTTTCCTATCACCCACCTTACCATTCATATCCCAATCAGAAATATTCTTTCGTTCTTGTCAAACTTCTCCAGGCACGCCTCCACATTCATCCAGAACTCCTCTTTCTTTCTTTCAAGTATATCCTCTGTCGGGGCATACACGCATACAATCACCCACGTTTGTATTCCTACTTTCATTCTCACCCACACAATCCTTGAACCCACAGACCCATACTCTCTTACACATTCCTTCCATTTGCTACTTACAAACAAACATGCACCTTCTCTCGCTGTTCCTTCACTCACTCCAGCACACACACCCATTCCACACTCCCACTCTCTCACATCTGAACCTTTCCATTTGGTCTCTGTCATTCCACATACATCCAGCCTGGCATTCACTAACACTTCCAGAACCTCTCTCTCTTTTGTGCCATCATTCATGCCACTAACATTCCACGTAGCCATTCTCAGAATGTCCGAAGGCATGTCCTTAGTCGGTCGTGGTTCGTCAACGTTGGTTCCGTCCGCATCCGAGGCTGTTCGTTCGTTTTTCCTTGCTTCGATATTTTTTCCGGGTGGGGGTCGCAAGCCCACCGACCCAACCTCTTTAGTCGCCTCTTACGACACGCAGAAGGCACGTGGGGCATATTCTATTCCCTAACCCCCAGGGGTTATTCATTTCATCATAAATAATAAATACATATAATATTAGGAAAAAACTATTTAAAAAGCACCAATAAGAAATATATATACCGGGTATATATAAAATAGTCTGTGGTTCTAAGCGGGTAACGGCAACGTCAGTAGAACAAGCAACAACAACAACAAAAGCGCGGGAATAGGCCTCTCAGTCTTGCCCGATCGATCGATCCGTATATACAAACATTCTCATATTGGACATATTATACTCGATTCATCATGCCGAAGATTAAGGCAAAGTCGGACAAAGTGAAAGCCAATAGTGACAAGAAGAAGTGCAAAAGAGTGGTTCTGAGCTTGGAACAAAAAATACAAATATCCAAACGAATGGAGAGAGGTGGATGATGCAATATCATCCACCTCTACAACTGTGGATGAGTGGCAAGCATCCATACCTTGCTGCCTCTCCCAAAGCATCCACCTCATAAATAAGTTTTAGATATTAAGTGAGAAACCTATGAAACTAAAAAGAACAAAAACAGTTTGATATTAGTGTTTCGTGTTGCTACTGTCAAAACTTTGAATGCGCTGCAGAACTCTCCCTCCCGATAAGGCCTAGCCTTCGCATACGACGATACGCATTACGCCGCCGACAGCAACAACAGCTGGACGTCTTCTCCAACTTCTACTGTACTTATAAATTGGCGAGTTGAGAACATTACTATTAAAATGGTATAGTTGTTGTTGTTGTTGTTGTTGTTGTTGTTGTTGTTGTTGTTGTTGTTGTTGTTTTTCCCCAAGCTGCCTGGCCGAACAGCCCCAAGGCCCCGAGCAAGGCCAAGCCATAACCGAGCGCCCCCACAGAACCCTCCCTGCCGACCACAATAAAGACTGGGTGACCAAAGCCACTCCATGGTGGGGAGCTGAGGAGGGTGCGGAAACGCCCGGGAAACCAAAGCCCCACCCAGGGCCCTGTGCCCCTCAGCAATTATGAAGAGAAAGTTGAGGGGCAAAGGAAAGATGTGACGCTTTGGCTTCCAATCTTGGTAGATTAGGAGGTCAATCCACGCAAGAGACGCCGTCACTTGAGATCTAGAAAATATATAAGTAAAAGGAACAGTCAGAGTAAGCTATGGGTATGGCAGAGATCGCTCAGTTCTCAGTCTGATAGACCAGCCCATCACCACATGACTAGAACCCAATCCTCTCAGCATCAGCTAGGAAAGGCCCTAGAAAGCCACCTTTGGCGGGGGGATAGCTCCCCTATTTCAACTCTTTTTGGGGTTGGGCACCCGCCCCCCAAAAATATGGTGTAGTAATGTGTGTTTGTTTATTATATTAAGGCTGATAATACAGATAGCCATTAGGGGGTATTTTCTTGGGGTTTATGGGCATTTATAGGAGTAATGTTCAACTAACCGGACTTTTCAATTTTCCGGAGGTTTCAAATCCCCCTAAGTGCCGGAAAATCGGGGTGTTACTGTATTAAGGCTTTCCAACTTGTGGATGTCTTTTGTGGATTCTACCAGAGACGCTGAACCCAGCGACGCCATTCCTCCTTCAATGACACATCAAGATTAACACCTTACGAGCGGCCTATGCGGTTTATTTATGTGTACCGCACAGCGGGGTGTTTTTAGCCAAAATAGGGCTGTTTACGTGATCATTTTCATGCCTAAATAAGACCCAGAACGTAAAACAAGTACCTATCCCTGAAAGGGCATAAACAGAGCTTTCGAATGACACCATAACGATCCTTGTATGATGGATAGTTTTCTTGCAATAACCGTGCAACGCGAGTGCAAAAAGCAGGTAATTCGGTACTTTCAGTACATAATTGAGTATGTAGCGAGTGAGAGAGGGAGGAGGGAGCTGAGATTTGTGTCAGTAGGTTCGCCGCGGTGGTCTGGAGCAGTCATACGCTCGCTAGTCTCCTGCCACCTCTTGTCTCTCTCTCTCAGCCACATTACGTGCTGAAATTGCCACTCGAGTTATGTCGAGCGCCGCCACATAGTCCAGCTTTATTTAACTCGACTTATGTTGCTCGCCGCTAAATAAGGGTTAAACTCAAGACATCAAAGAATGGGAAGGGGATAGAAGGGAGAGCCCTAAATCGTCAATGATTTCGGGGCCACTACTAAATATTAAGTTTTCATTCTTCCCTCCGGGACTCAAACCTATAATTTATTAGTGGCCCCTCCATCATTGACGATATGCCTGATATCTCAAGTCTGGAGGGGGACATTCGTGACAATATCTAAACCACTAACAAACTACCATAGGTAGAGAAAAAGAACCATATAACAATCTTAAGTCTTTATTGTCTTTGAAATTAATTTGTACATACCTGTATACTGGAATATATTTTGTAGTTACAACTATTACAGATATCTTACAAAAAATAAAATTTTGAGCTGTATAACCAGCTCAACTTATCAAGTATCACAGCTCGTGAACTTATCACATAGTCCGGCGGAGGGTCTAGGGGTCTTGGTTCTCCAGCACCGCCCCCCCCCCCCTCTCCTTAACTTTTAGTAGCACACACACCAACTAGACCCGCTGGCGCAAGGCCACACAGGTAAATTTTGGTTTATCCAAAGCCACAGATAGGTATTGCGTCATGAAAGTATGATTGGAAGCCCACAACTTGGTGTTGGCTATGTTATCAATTGAATAATTATGCAAGAAGCGTAAAGAGACTGCCCATTTTCTGATGTCGTGGGCCCTTCCCACTACACCAGGATTACTGTCACGAATTACATCTACGAGTAAAGAAGCCAATTTTCTTCTCGTGACGCGAGTACTTGAACTATTGACTGATACAGTAACCTAATTGCCTCAGGTTTGGGAGACTTAACTTTTGACGAAGAAATATTCAGGAATCTCTATACAGCGCTGGTTAGGCCACACCTGGAATATGCGAACCAGGTGTGGGCTCCATATATGGTAAAGGATATAGAAGCAGTGGAGAAAGTGCAGAGGAGAGCTAGCAAGCTAGTACCAACGTTGAAGAACGCGGGCTATGAGCAGAGGTTGAGGACACTGGGACTTCCGACACTGGCATATAGGAGAAAGAGAGGGGATATGATAGAGACTTTTAAGATAGTGTCAGGAAAGTATGATGAGGATGTGAGTGAAGGTATCTTCTTGATGCGGGAGGGAACAAGAACGAGAGGACACTCTAAGAAAATTTACAAAGAAAGAAATAGGCTTGAAAAGGCAAAGAACTCATTCTGTGATAGAGTGGTAAATGAGTGGAACGCACTGCCCCAGTATGTAGTCGATTCCGAATCAATAAGGAAGTTTGAAAGTAATCTTGATAAAGCATGGGGAAGACAAGATTTGAAGTTTGATTATAAAACAAAAATATAGAATAGTAAAAATGTTGCGTCTGCTACCGCCGCCGCCAACACCGTGAACGACCGCAGCAGTGCAAGTACTGGCACTGAGCTGGATACACAGGCCTAGTTTGCCTTTTTCCAGAGGATCTACTGTAAGAAAACTGTAAAAAAATAAGGCTCCCTGCTGTTGAGGCTGTGACACCCTTAGAAACTTTATTAAAGCCTGAACAGGGCATAAGACATGGTGTGTATTCCCGCGTTTAACCGCCGGGACTGTAAACTCAGAAAAAACATGATCACTATGTTCGTTCTTAGCAACAAATGTGGGAGATAGAGCAATTTGTACATTATCATTAACCCTCTCCGACATATGACGCGATTTTGAGCCTATTAGGGATACTTTAAAACTTTTGTTACCATCAGGGGTATTTAGAAACCTTTAGTTTAGTTACTTCAACCTCTGCAGTTGTCTTTGAGTTAGCTGTGGGCAGAAAACTAATTTTGGAGAGGTAATTATAAGAGTGAGAGAACTCTATTTCTTATTGCTAATCTGCCAACCTCTGCGTCATATGAGTCTGAAAGGGTTAAGACCCCCAAACCTGAGGCAATTAGGTTCGTTGCTCATCGCCGCCAGCTCAGACACCCTGTTACCTGTGGCCAAAGCTATAAGGAACACAGCCTTCTTTAACAATGAGTCAAAATCCGGCGCATGATTATACTTGCGCGAATGAAGCAAAGACTATAGGTTTGACTCCTGTAAGGAGATAAAGAAAACCTAATATTTAGTAGTGGCCCCGTAATCATTGACGAACATGCCTATTACATAAGGCATCCTCTTCAAACACTAATCCGCCGTAGTTTGAATCTACCGCGCAGAGCATTTAAAACTGAGGAGCCTTCATCATGAGCGCACGCGACCTCACTCATGGCTTCAGTCATTATGAATTGGGTTCTCACTACGAAAAAACTTCGTAAAAAATAAAAACAAAAAGAAAATAAGAATAACTATCTAATAAGCTTTCCATCATATCGTGGATGTACTTGTGTGGATTTCTGACCAGACGCTGATTCAGGCGTCATTCCTCCTTCACTGACATATCAAGTAAACCAAAATCCTTAATACATCAACGAATGGGAAGGGGACGGTCGGGAGGGCCCCAGTCGTCAATGATTACGGGGCCACTACTAAATATTAGGTTTTCTTTATCTCCTTACAGGAGTCAAACCTATAATTTATTAGTAGCCCCTCCATCATTGACGAACATGCCTGATTTCTAAGACTGGAGGGGGACATTCGTAATCATATCATAACTCTATAAAAGCAGATAATAAAAACAACCACATAGTATTCTTACTTTTGAACTATATTTAAATATGGCGTAGACCAAAAATATACAAGAAAAAGGGGTTCAGGCAGGTGCGTGCTTCAAAGAAGCCTGCCTGACAAAAAATGGGTAACCCTGAAGATTCTGAACACAGATCTGTAGTTACAAAGGCACCCCACTCAACGAGTGGTGACAAAAATAACAATTTATAAGTTTATATGTGCACATAATAAACCCCAAAATAATCGTGGAGAGAAATTGCAAAGGATCTCCACTGTTCTAATATTAGACTGCTTTCGCAGCTAAAACTACTATAACAACTCCGTTGTTTTGTACAGTACTAACATTGTACTAGCACAATTTCTCACTGAGAAATTTTCATATCACATTAACCTTAACCCTCCTCTAGCGGGTGCTCTGTGGCCGTTTTGGGCCTTTCTGGGCCGTTCTGACTGCTATATCAACCATCAGTATGAAAGGAACTGTATTGCGCCGAAAACTAGGTGGAAATCGCTACACAATGACGCCACATACAGCTACGTAGCACTCGTGGAGCACTGACAGTGTTACCTCGAAGATGGAAGTTTAGCAGATTTTGCTACCTTGCTCACTTTTAGCGAACTATTGGTTACACTGTCATCCTCACGCGCGGTGGGGGAACTGGAGTTAGTGTGGGCCGGGAGGCCACAGATGTCGGACGTATGGATCATTACTATCCCACCCATTTTCACTCGATTTCCACCCTTTTTTCACCCGTTTTTTGCCAGTTTTTTCAACACGACTTAAGTGGTGAGCCGCTTTTTAAGGGTTAAATTAAATCACAGCTCTCATACTCCGGCGGGGTCTAGGGTGTCCTATGTCAACTGACTGCACCCCCCCCTTCTTGGGAAAATAAACAAAAGTGACTGCAGGGCCACCTAGACCCTCTGCCTTAAAGCTATACATGGTAAGGAAGGTTTGTCTAGAGCAACTGATAAGTATCTAGACAAAAACGTATGATTAGACGCCCACAACTGAGTGGACGCGATATCTTCTACTGAAACATTTTTCAGGAAACGTAAAGAGGCTGCCCATTTGCGTAAATCGTGGGCCCTACCCACAACGCCGGGATTACTCTCTTTAATGACTTCGACCAGAAGAGAGGCTAATCGTCATTTAAGTAAGCGTTTACCCGTACTTGCTACCCATAAAGCACCTTGGGGGTTAAGAGGAGCTACTCTCAAATATTTGGTTAGAGCTTGCACTGGACATAGATTATGATGCACCTTTCCCCTTTTTTTTTAACGCCGGCACCGTGAACTCAGAAAACACGTGTGCACTGTGCTCATTCTTGGCTACAAAACCTGGGGAAGGTGCAATGTAAATACATTCATTAAGTCTGCCAAACCTAAGACAATTAGGTGTGTTGCTCATCGCCGCCAGCTCAGACACTCTGTTCCCGGTGGCCAAAGCCATAAGGAAAACCGCCTTTTTTAAGAGTAATGCAAAGTCTGCAGTATTTTGGTACAGACGAGAGTGAAGTAAAGACAAAGCTTTGTCGAGAGACCAAGTAGGCATGAGCTGATGGGGAGGTGGGCGAAGTTTAAAACAAGCTCTCATAAAACCTGTTTCCTCCGCCACCGGTATGGATAGACCTGTAAGGTCTAAAAAGGGCACTCTAATCGCAGTTAAGTGATTTTTTAATGTTACCACAGATAAATGTTTCTGCTCAAACAGATAATTTAAATAATTGAAAACTAAAGCCACTGACGGTACATTCTGTTCCGTTCTGATGATCCAGGAAGTAAAGGCTTGCCAATGTGAGTGATACTGTCGTTTCGTAGACTGAGTATATTGATTGATTAATTTATTGGTCACATCTCTACCGTATGGTGCTAGCCACTTGGCCTCCTGAATGTCCATAATGCAAAAGTCAGCGAGGTCGCTAGGTTGCCAATCGTGTCTAAGTGGAAATACCCGACCGGGAGCGATACCGGGTCCGAGCACCACGTTTTCAACTGCTGGTACCACAACTGCGCCGGCCACAGGGGCGCGATTAGCGAGACTAAGCCTCGATAATCTCGTAGTTTGTTCACTACGTGGCACATTAGTGACGCATCTGGCGGCGGAAACAGATAGATGGAGCTCCATCTGTTCCAGTCTGTCACTAGGGCGTCTGGCCCCTCTGCCGGCGTTATCGCCCGGCGGGTGAGGTATAGAGGGAGTTTGTGAGTCTCCTCGGACGCAAATAGATCCACTTGTGGATGGGAGAGCTCTGCAATCATTAGGTTGAAAATGGGTTGCTTGAGCTCCCATTCTACTGTCGTGCTCTGTCTCCGGGACAGAGCGTCTGCCCAGACGTTCGCTACGCCTGGGAGATAAGATGCGTGAAGGTAAATGTCTAGTCTGTTGGCGAGAGTAAAAATCTCTTCCGACACGTTTAGCAACCCCCTTGACCTCGTTGATCCTTGTTTCTGAATACAGTGAACTGCATTTAGATTGTCCATTCTGAAGGCCACCGACTTGCCCCGTAGCGCCGGACCGTGAGCCTGAAGGAAATACAAGGGGACTAGTAATTCTTTGACATTGATGTGAGAGATTTCTAAGTGGGACCAAAGCCCCTGACCCTGGTGCCCCTGATTTGACTGAAATCCCCACCCTATTGTGCCTGACGCATCCGTGTCTATCCATACCGTTGGTGGAGGAGAGGTCCATGACATTATTGAGTGCAACGTTTCCCTCTTTGCCCAGACCGCTAGCAAGGTGTGGATTAATTTCGGGATGGGCCATAATTTTCCCGCCGGTAAGAGCGGGAAATATTTGTTGCCTTCCAATATTAATCGTTTTACTTTCAACCGGCCCAACTTGACAGTTAGTTGAATCCAGTTGAGAGAGCCGACCAGAGACTCCCAGACCCTCCGCGTCGTAGTCAGACTGTGAAGAAACATGAACAGTTTCCTGTGAAACCTGTTGCGATTGTCCACACTCTGACTCAGAGTGAGAGCGGCCGTGTCCCAGACCAGCCCTATCCACTGAATTACTCGTGAGGGAACAAGGTTTGACTTTACTAGATTTACCTTGAAGCCTAGAGTTTTGACATGATTTAAAATAATATTGACATGTTTGACGCATAATTGTTGTGTCTCTGCCACCACCAGCCAGTCGTCTAGGTACCACAACACTCCGATCCCCTGTTTTAACAATAGCATCAGGGCTTGCCTGACTAATTTCGTGAATAATCGAGGTGCTAGGTTCAAGCCGAACGGCATCCTTTGAAAAACAAAATTTTGGTGCCTGATCCGTAAGGCCAAAACCCTTTGAAATCTTTTGTTGACCGAGACGTGCCAATAGGCGTCTGTCAGGTCTAGTGAACACATCCAACCTCCCGGCGGAAGTGTTAGCCTGATTTGGTGAACTGTTAACATTCTGAAAGATTCGTTGTGAATGTGAAGGTTCAGATAAGACAGGTCTACGACCGGCCTCATCTGAACACTGTCCCTTTTTGGAACCAAAAATAGTTTGGACGTGAATACAGGGTAATTTGGGGGGACCGGGATGATGACATTCTTGGCAATCATTTCCTGGACCAGTGACTCCACCTCTAAAGAAACAAAATTCGCCGTTGTCGGCTGACGTAAGTGAGGTCGCCGGAGCCACTGCCAAGTGATGCCTTTGCGAGCCACCATCCGTGCCCAAGTGTTTAATGGCCATGCTTGGTGACACGTTCGGAACGACCCAGTTAGCAGACAAGGGTTCGCTGGCTGTACTACCCTCGGGTCCTCCGGCCTTAAGGTTGGCCCCGGGAGTGAGAGAGACTTTAGTTTTTTGATGGTGGGGTTGGTGGTGCTGGACGCTTTGCCGGCTGGCTGGTGTTGGCCGAAGACTGGCCCTGACCTGGCTTATGCTGGCCGCGTCCTCTCTGACCTGAAAACCTACCCTGTCTATGCCTGTACTGACCTTGGGGGGAGTGGGAGGACTTCGGCAGAAGAAAGGGTTTAGATCCCCCTGGCTGAGCTTTAGCGGTTGGCCTGGGTTTGGGGAAGTTAAATGCAGGTTTCTTAGAAGGGGTGGGACTGTGCTTAACGGCCTGTGCCATATTGAACACCGTTCGCCACACTTCAGGGGACATTAAAGAGGGAGTAAGCACTGGTGACATGATCACCTGATTCGCAATGCGATCAGGTAGCTTGCGAACTAAAGACATTCTGAGATCTTGTCTTGCTCGTACCGCCTCAAGTAAGGCGGTGCGTATGTCACCCAAGGATTGGATTGACGACTGGAGGAGCAGTCGCCGGGATAATTCAACCGATCTTCTGGCATCCGCGTCTGCGATTGCCTGAGTGGACCGCAGTAAAGACTTAGCCACCTGTTGAGACACTATGTACTGAGAGAACAGGCGAAAAGCTTTCCCCCTTAGCCTAAATTCTCTGTCTAGGTGAGTAGGGGTAGAGGTAGTGAAAGGGTCTTTTAGCTCACAAAGATTAATCTTAGGGGCAGCTAGGAAAGAAAACAAAGCTGACGGGACTCCGCCGGCAGAACCTACCGGCATGGAGAACCACGAATGTGTATCCTGAGGTATCTGGTGGGAAGATCTAGAAGTAAATGTGGTTGCAAAGTTTTGAGCCTCTACCTCCCAATCTACCCAAGGTCCTGGACCCAACTGCCCCACCTTCAAAACTGGATTAGCTGCTTCGTCTGTGACGGTCTGTAAATCAAGTTCAGGAGTGAGAGCTGACAGAGTCTTAATATCATTAAACCCATCCAGCTTAGACCAGTCTGAAAATAGTTTCGAAGCTGAGGCAGGGGGTAAAGCTGGCTTAGTAGCATACACAAAATAGTCTTGGTGATAATAACTAGGTATAGCCGCCTTGACGTTTACGTCCAGTACATTTCCCAAATTATCCAGGGCCCTTAATTTCTTTGACTTATTGCCCTGGATGACCCACTCACGCGGTACCGGGAGTTCCTCTGACAAAGTAGGTTGGGCGAGCTCTGGGTTAGTGGGGGTCAAAAGGACCCATGACTCGTCTGGTCCATAAAGCAAGGGCATAGCCACTTTTCTGAGAGGCACCTTGTCTAGAGGGGGTGGATTGACATCCGTGATGACCCTGACATTTGAAGTTGTCAATGCCGCCGTAGCAGGCTTAGTAACCCCTGATGGTGACAGAGTGGGTGGGTTAGGGATCTTAGATAAAGCAATTGAAGTCATCAGAGGCCGTACCGTAGAACTTGTCGTGGGAGCCCCCAAGTCCATTGTGGGGTTTTCCTGTTGTTGGCCAAAAAATTTAGATAAAGCATCAGTAAGTAGCCCATTAATTTCTTGTGCAGTAACATATTGGTTAGAAGATGAACTTACAGGTGAATCATTAATATCGTGCGCGGCGTCTAAGCCTGAGCCTGACTCTTGCCCTTCCATCTCCGAAATTATTGAAACCTCGTCTTTCTCCTCCTGATCCTCCTGAGAAGACCCCGCCGAAGCTGGGGTACCTTGTTTCCAAGATAAGTCAGGAATAGAGGATGGGATCGCCGCATCCCTGTGGACATCAGCTACTGTGTGACTCGTTTGAGTCGGACGTGGGTGGTCAGACCCTGGCTGAGCAAGCCGCCAAACACCGAGGCCCTGGCCTACACTCTCTTGGGAGTCTGAAACATTCTCAATTATTGAACCCCCTGAACTTTCCAATTCCAGGGTTAAAATATTAATAGGTAAATCCTCTTTAGGGACAGGCACCGCACTGGACCCTTGAGACCTAACACAAACTTTGTCTGGGGTAGAGGTACGAAGAGAGGCACCAGAAGCTGGTGAATGTAGGGAGGACTTTCGTTTCTGGGAATCCTTTTTGGAGGATTTATGGCTACGGTGTGACCGAGAACTACTCCTAGATTTGGAGGATTCATCGCCGTGACCACTGGTGGAACTTTCCGTCCTACTCTTCTTACTCGCTGGTGAAGAGGCAAGACTAGAAGACTGGCGTCTGAGAGGTGACCTAGACCGAGATCTCGCCCGAGACGAGGCGGTGGACGCCGGGGGTGTAGGCTCTCTTGGACGTTTTGGTGTAGTAGCCGAAGATACAGAACCCTGACCAGTCTCCGCCGGCTTAAGACTTGTGACTCTAGAGGAACGTTTAGGGGGAGGGTGTTCAAATAGCAATCTATCCCAAAGAGGGACGTTGTCACATTGAAGTGATTTATGCGCAACAATCGTAGTGTAGGCTGCCATCTGTTGCCGTACTTCTCTTAAAGCTACTGCCGCCATCTTATCATTGTCGCAAAGGACCTTGACAGCTAATTGGGAGCAAAAAGAACAATTACGCATTACCCAGAGACCCCTTGAACGGTCTAGACATTTAACACACCTTATGCAAAGGGTATGCGCAAAAATAGGGATACCGGCACAAGCAGGGGTAGTGCATAAAGCAAATACTGGGGCTGAGGTAGCCATGACAGAGACTGGTGGGGAAAACTACCGCCGGGTCTGTATTGGTCCGCCGGAGCCCAGCTCTGGAAAAAAAGAAAATTTCCAGGAATTAATGCTCATACGGTTAACCCAACATGTTCGCATACAAGTGTTAATAACCCACCGGATAACGAGATGTAATGACACAACGATCACAGCTCGCTACGCGGCGGGGTTCAGAATATCTAAACAAATCTTTTGACGAAAGTGAAGAATACCCTCTGACATAATATAATTGTCCAGCATGGCGATTATAGTCTTTCTGGTGGTGACTGTCTTAAGATTCAATTTTTGGAACAAAAACAACCCCCCATAAAGACGCCGGCCCTTGAAATATTTTAGTAGAATAACACAGGGCAGGCTGACACGAGATCTGATTTCTAACGAATTGTCACAAAAAGATCGCCGTAAGGTTGAAGGCGGCGATACCTAATTGTATCACTAAATTAAGTGGTTAAATCGAAATTGAATTTGTAAATTCCTTATTTCCTCCACCTAGGAGCACCCCCCGGGTGTGAAAAAACGATGTTAACCCTAATTGAACCTTCAATCGCCGTAAGTATAAAGGCGGCGATACATATAGCATCACTTAAAATGGATTGGTTAATGAACTAAATGACTTAGTTGTTCATCCCACCCTACCAAGGTACACCCGCCGGGTGAGATGTCAAAAAGTTAACCCCATAAGTTCCTCTCCCCACTTCTTTGTAAAAGATCGCCGGGGAGGAAAGCCCTTAACAACAGCTAGGTTTTTCATGTGGTTTTGTAAAACCTGGTAGAAAAACTACATAACGTATATTCGCATGAACAACGTTTTAAAGATGGGTACAGCCATTTCCGCCGGGAATCAAAGGGAGCCTGAAACCAGGTACCAACAGAGACGCAGTCCTGGAGAGCCACAGACACCTCATCGCCGGGGACACCAGCCTGTGTTAAAAACCACGTGTGGCCCAACACGGCTCTCGGCCGGGTTTTTTTCATGGTGAAAACCGAGAAAAAACCCGCCAGAAGGAAACCCACCCCGATCAGACACCATCTGAACGTACAACGGACACGAAGGAAGCCACGCACGACTAACCTAAGTCCACACAATAATCCGTGGAATTAGCCAATACACAACTAAACCAGGAAACAAACATAGTCCGAGGAATTAGCCAATACACAACTAAAACCCGGATACACATGACACAGTATGGCATATTTATAAATAATAAACAATAACACTTGTACATGTGGCAAAGCTACGAGCGGCTGGCTAGGCCTAAGTAGACGGCATAATAAAAGTTGAAATATACACCAAACACTGGAAATATCACAACAGGAACCACCGCCAACACACCACTGTAGCAAATACTTCCGGCAAAGGGAAGACTGACACGGGACCCAGAAAAAACTTCACTAAGTGAAGAAAAATACAAAGGGAACGTCAGTAAACAAAGCATACCTCATCAGAAAAATAAAAGGCAGCAATAACTAACGCGTGATGAAAGCCGCCTGCAACACAAGCTAACTAACTGTGAAAAAGTTCACATGTCCACAACAGGACCACGAGGGAACATCCGAAATAGATGCCCCAAACACACGACCCAAAATTATAGGTTTGACTCCTGTAAGGAGATAAAGAAAACCTAATATTTAGTAGTGGCCCCGTAATCATTGACGAACATGCCTATTACATAAGGCATCCTCTTCAAACACTAATCCGCCGTAGTTTGAATCTACCGCGCAGAGCATTTAAAAACTGAGGAGCCTTCATCATGAGCGCACGCGACCTCACTCATGGCTTCAGTCATTATGAATTGGGTTCTCACTACGAAAAAACTTCGTAAAAAATAAAAAGAAAAGAAAATAAGAATAACTATCCAATAAGCTTTCCATCATATCGTGGATGTACTTGTGTGGATTTCTGACCAGACGCTGATTCAGGCGTCATTCCTCCTTCACTGACATATCAAGTAAACCAAAATCCTTAATACATCAACGAATGGGAAGGGGACGGTCGGGAGGGCCCCAGTCGTCAATGATTACGGGGCCACTACTAAATATTAGGTTTTCTTTATCTCCTTACAGGAGTCAAACCTATAATTTATTAGTGGCCCCTCCATCATTGACGAACATGCCTGATATCTAAGACTGGAGGGGGACATTCGTAATCATATCATAACTCTAGAAAAGCAGATAATAAAAACAACCACATAGTATTCTTACTTTTGAAAAATGTATTAATACGGCGTAGGCCGGAAATATACAAGAAAAAGGGGTTCAGGCAGGTGCGTGCTTCAAAGAAGCCTGCCCGACAAAAATGGGTAACCCTGAAGATTCTGAACACAGATCTGTAGTTACAAAAGGCACCCCACTCAACGAGTGGTGACAAAAATAATAAGTTATAAGTTTATATGTGCACATCATAAACCCCAAAATACATGTGGAGATCAATTGCAAATGAACTCCATTGAACTAATATTACATTGCTTTCGCAGCTAAAACTACTATAACAACACCGTTGTTTTGTACTAAACCTTGTACTAGCACAATTTCTCGCAGAGAAATTTTCATATCACATTTTAACCTTAAATTGTATCACAGCTCTCATACTCCGGCGGGGTCTAGGGTGTCCTATGTCAACTGACTGCACCCCCCCCCCCCCCCCTTCCGTGAAAGTAAACATAAGTGACTGCAGGGCCACCTAGACCCTCTGCCTTAAAGCTATACATGGTAAGGAAGGTTTGTCTAGAGCAACTGACAAGTATCTAGAGAGAAACGTATGATTAGACGCCCACAACTGTGTGGACGCAATATCTTCAACTGAAAAGTTTTTCAGGAAACGTAAAGAGGCCGCCCATTTGCGTAAATCGTGGGCCCTACCCACAACGCCGGGATTACTCTCTTTAATGACTTCTACCAGAAGAGAGGCTAATCGCCGTTTAAGTAAGCGTTTACCCGTACTCGCTACCCATAAAGCACCTTGGGGGTTTTTGAGGAGCTATTCTCAAATATTTGGTTAGAGCTTGCACTGGACATAAATTATGATGCACCTTTCCCCTTTTTAACGCCGGCACCGTGAACTCAGAAAACACGTGTGCACTATGCTCATTCTTGGCTACAAACGCCGGGGAGGGTGCAATGGAAATTGAATCATTAAGTCTACCAAACCTAAGACAATTAGGTGTGTTGCTCATCGCCGCCAGCTCAGACACTCTGTTTCCGGTGGCCAAAGCCAAAAGGAAAACTGCCTTCTTTAAGATTAAAGCAAAGTCTGCAGTATTTTGATACAGACGAGAATGAAGTAAAGACAAAGCTTTGTCCAGAGACCAAGTAGGCATGAGCTGACGGGGAGGTGGGCGGAGTTTAAAACACGCTCTCATAAATCCTGTTTCCTCCGCCACCGGTATGGATAGACCTGTAAGGTCGAAAAAGGGCACTCTAATCGCAGTTAAGTGATTCTTCAAAGTTACCACAGATAAACGTTTCTGCTCAAACAGATAGTTCAAGTAATTAAAAACCAATGCCACTGAGGGTACAGTTTGTTCCGTTCTAACAATCCAAGAAGTAAAAGCTTTCCAATGTGATTGATATTGTCGCTTAGTAGACTGAGTATATTGATTGAGCAATTTATTGGTCACATCCCTACCGTATGGTGCTAGCCACTTGGCCTCCTGAATGTCCATAATGCAAAAGTCAGCGAGGTCGCTAGGTTGCCAATCGTGTCTAAGTGGAAGTACCCGACCGGGAGCGATACCGGGTCCGGGCACCACATTATTAATTGCTGGTACCACACCTGCGCCGGCCACAGGGGCGCGATTAGCGAGACTAAGCCTCGATAAACTCGTAGTTTGTTCACTACGTGGCACATTAGTGACGCATCTGGCGGCGGAAACAGATAGATGGAGCTCCATCTGTTCCAGTCTGTCACTAGGGCGTCTGGCCCCCCTGCCGGCGTTATCGCCCGGCGGGTGAGGTATAGAGGGAGCTTGTGAGTCTCGTCGGACGCAAAAAGATCCACTTGTGGATGGGAGAGCTCCGCAATCATTAGGTCGAAAATGGTTTGCTTGAGCTCCCATTCTACTGTCGTGCTCTGTCTCCGGGACAGAGCGTCTGCCCAGACGTTCGCTACGCCTGGGAGATAAGATGCGTGAAGATAAATATCTAGACTGCTGGCTAGAACAAAAATCTCTTCCGACACGAGTAGCAACTTCCTTGACCTCGTTGACCCTTGTTTCTGAATACAGTGAACTGCATTCAGATTGTCCATTCTGAAGGCCACCGACTTGCCCCGTAACGCCGGGCCGTGAGCCTGAAGGAAATACAAGGGTACTAATAACTCTTTGACATTTATGTGAGAGATTTCTAAGTGGGACCAAAGCCCCTGACCCTGGTGCCCCTGATTTGACTGAAATCCCCACCCTATGGTGCCCGACGCATCCGTGTCTACCCATACCGTTGGAGGAGGAGAGGTCCATGACATGATTGAGTGCAATGTTTCCCTCTTCGCCCAGACCGCTAGTAAGGTGTGGATTAATTTTGGTATGGGCCATAATTTTCCCGCCGGTAAGAGTGGGAAATATTTGTTGCCTTCCAATATTAATCGTTTTACTTTCAACCGGCCCAACTTGACAGTTAGCTGAATCCAGTTGAGAGAGCCGACCAGAGACTCCCAGACTCTTCGTGTCGTAGTCAGACTGTGAAGAAACCTGAACAGTTTCCTGCGAAACCTGTTGCGATTGTCCACACTCTGACTCAGAGTGAGAGCGGCGGTGTCCCAGACCAGCCCTATCCACTGAATTACTCTTGAGGGAACAAGGTTTGACTTTACCAGATTTACCTTGAAGCCTAGAGTTTTGACATGATTTAAAATGATATTGACATGTTTTATGCATAATTGTTGTGTCTCTGCCACCACCAGCCAGTCGTCTAGATACCACAACACTCTGATTCCCTGTTTTAACAACGGCATCAGGGCTTGCCGGACTAGTTTCGTGAATACTCGAGGTGCTAGGTTCAAACCGAACGGCATCCTCTGAAAAACAAAATTTTGGTGCCTGATCCTCAAGGCCAGAAACCTTTGAAATCTTTTGTTGACCGACACGTGCCAATAGGCGTCTGTCAGGTCTAGGGAACACATCCAGCCTCCCGGCGGAAGTGTTAGCCTGATTTGATGAACTGTTAACATTCTGAAAGACTCGTTGTAAATGTGAAGATTCAGATAAGACAGGTCTACGACCGGCCTCATCTGAACACTGTCCCGTTTGGGAACCAAAAACAGTTTTGACGTGAATACAGGGTAATCTGGAGGGACCGGGATGATGACATTCTTGGCAATCATCTCCTGGACCAGCGACTCCACCTCTAATGAAACACAATTTGCCGTTGTCGGCTGACGTAAGCGAGGTCGCCGGAGCCACTGCCAAGTGATGCCTTTGCGTGCCACCATCCGTGCCCAGGTTTTTAACGGCCATGCTTGGTGACACGTTCGGAACGACCCAGTTAGCAGACAAGGGTTCGCCGGCTGTACTTCCCTCGGTTCCTCCGGCCTTAAGATAGGCACTGGGAGTGAGAGAGACTTTAGTTTTTTGATGGTGGGGTTGGTGGTGTTGGACGCTTCGCCGGCTGGCTGGTGTGGGCCGAAGACTGGCCCTGCCCCGGCTTATACTGGCCGCGTCCTCTCTGTCCTGAAAACCCTCTCTGTCTATGCCTGTACTGACCCAGGGGGGATTGGGAGGACTTAGGCGGAAGAAAAGGCTTAGAACCCCCTGGCTGAGCTTTAGTATGAGGCCTAGGTTTGGGGAAGTTAAATGCAGGTTTCTTAGCCTGTGCGGGACTGTGCTTCACGGCCTGTGCCATGTTAAACACTGTTCGCCATACATCAGGGGACATTAAAGAAGGAGTAAGTACTGGGGACATTACCACCTGGTTAGCAATGCGATCAGGCAGCTTGCGAACTAATGACATCCTAAGATCCTGTCGTGCTCGCACCGCCTCAAGTAAGGCTGTGCGTATGTCACCTAAGGATTGAATCGACGACTGAAGAATCAGACGCCGGGATAACTCAACTGATCTTCGAGCATCCGCGTCTGCGATTGCCTGAGTAGACCGGAGTAAAGACTTAGCCACCTGCTGAGAAACTATGTACTGTGAAAACAGGCGGAAAGCTTTTCCCCTTAGCCTAAATTCTCTGTCTAGGTGAGTAGGGGTAGGGGTAGTGAATGGGTCCTTTAGTTCACAAAGATTAATCTTAGGGGCAGCTAGAAAAGAAAATAAAGCTGACGGAACTCCGCCGGCAGAACCCACCGGCATGGAGAACCATGAATGTGTATCCTGAGGGATCTGGTGGGAAGATTTAGAAGTGAAAGTGGTTGCAAAGTTTTGAGCCTCTACCTCCCAATCCACCCAAGGTCCTGGTCCCAACTGTCCCACCTTCAAAACTGGATTAGCTGTCTCGTCTGTGACGGTCTGTAAATCTAGTTCAGGAGTAAGAGCCGACAGAGCCTTAATATCATTAAACCCATCCAGCTTAGACCAGTCTGAAAAAAGTTTTGAAGCTGAGGCAGGGGGTAAAGCAGGCTTAGATGCATAAACAAAATAATCCTGATGATAATAACTAGGTATAGCCTTGATATTTACGTCCAAAACATTACCCAAGGCATCCAATGCCCTTAATTTCTTTGACTTATTTCCCTGGATAAACCACTCACGTGGTACCGGGAGTTCCCCTGACAAGGTAGGCTGGGCAAGCTCTGGCTTAGAGGGGTTCAAAAGAACCCATGACTCGTCTGGCCCATAAAGCAGGGGCATAGCTACCTTTCTAAGAGGCGCTTTGTCTAGAGGGGGTGGATTAACATCCGTGATGACCCTGACATTTGACGTAGTGAATGCCGCCGTAACTGGCTTAGAGCTCCCTGCCGGTGACAGAGTAGGAGGGTTAGGAATCTTAGATAAATCGATTGACGTTATCAGAGGCCGTACCGCAGAACTTGTCAAGGGAGCCCCCAAGTCCATTGTGGGGTTTTCTCGTTGTTGACTAAAGAATTTCGATAGAGCATGAGTAAGTAACCCATCAATTTCTTGTGCTGTAACAAACTGGTTAGATGCAGAACTTACAGGTGAATCAGTATTATCATGGGTGGCGTCCAGGCCTGAGCCTGACCCTTGTCCTTCCCTATCTGAAATTATTGACACTTCATCTTGTTCCTCCCGATCCTCCTGAGAAGACCCCGCCGAGGCAGGGGTACCTTGTTTCCAAGATAAGTCAGGGATAGAGGATGGGGTCGCCGCGTCCCTGTGGACATCGGCTACTGTGTGACTCGTATGAGTCGGACGTGGATGGTCAGACCCTGGTTGAGCAAACCGCCAAACACAGAGGCTCTGGCCTACGCTCTCTTGAGAGTCTGAAACATTCTCAATTATTGAATTTCCTGAACTTTCCATTTCTAGGGTTAAAATATCAATAGGTAAATCTTGTTTAGGGACAGGCGCTTCACTATACTCTGAGGCTGTAACAGAAACATTTTCAGGTGTAGAGGTACGACGAGATGCACTAGACTTAGGAGAATGTCGAGAGTACTTCCTATGGGAATCCTTTTTGGAGGATTTGTGGCTACGGTGTGACCGCGAACTAGACTTAGATTTGGAAGAATCACCACCATGACCACTGGTGGAAGCTTCCGTCTTACTCTTCTTACTCGCCGGGGAAGAGGCACGACTTGAAGACTGCTGTCTGAGAGGTGACCTTGACCTCGATCTCGCCTGCGACGAGGAGGTGGCTGCCGGGGAGTAGGCTCTCTCGGGCGTTTAGACGTATCCACAGACGATACAGAACCCTGGCTAGTCTCTGTCGGCTTAAAACCCGTTACTCTAGAGGTACGTTTAGGGGGAGGGTGCTCTGACAGCAACTTATCCCAAAGTGGGACGTTGTCACATTGAAGTGACTTATGTGCGACAATGGTAGTGTAGGCCGACATCTGTTGTCTGACCTCTCTCAACGCTACCGCCGCGGTCTTGTCATTGTCACACAGGACTTTATTGGCTAATTTTTTTTTTTAATTGGGAGCAAAAGGAACAATTAAGTGTAACCCAGAGACCCCTTGAACGGTCTAGACATTTAACACACCTTATGCAAAGGGTATGCGCAAAAATCGGGATACCCGCGCAAGTAGGGGTAATGCACAGGGCAAAAACTGGGGCCACAGTAGCCATGACAGAGACTGGTGTGAGGAAACTACCGCCGGGTCTGTATTGGTCCGCCGGAGCTCAGCTCTGGAAAAATAAAGAAAAATTTCCAGGAATTAATGCTCATAAGGTTAACCCAAGTGTTCGCATACAAGTGTTAATAACCCGCCGGGTAACGGGATGCAAAGACACAGCTAACACATCTCGCTACGCGGCGGGGTGTAAAGAGGCTAAACAAATCTTTTTAGCTAAAGAACATGAAGAATACCCTCTGATATAATGGTCCAGCATGGCACTTATAGTCTGTAGGAGGTGGTGACTGTCTCAAGATTCAATTTTGTAACAAAGCCCCCCTCATAAAGACGCCGGCCCTTGAAATATTTTAGTAGAATAGCCCAGGGCAGGAATATACGAGATCTGATTTTTTAACGAATTGTCCCAAAAGATCGTCGTAAAAATAGAAGGCGGCGATACTGAATGTATCACCAAATTAAGGTTAATCGAAATTGAATTTGTTATAAATTCCTTAGTTCCTCCACTTAGGAGCACCCGCCGGGTGTGGGAATCGATTTGGTTAAACCTCATTGAACCTTCAATTGCCGTAAGAGTAAAGGCAGCGATACACAGAGTATCACTAAAATGGATTGGTTAACTATATGAGACCTAAGTCATTTATCCCACCCTGCTCAGGTGCACCCGCCGGGTGAGAAGTCTAAAAGTTAACCCCACAAGTTCCTGACCCCACTTCTTTGTAAAAGATCGCCGGGGAGGAACGCCTAAACAACAGCTAGGTTTTCCATGTGGTTGTCGTAAACCAGGTAGAAAAAACCTATAAAAACGAATGTTCGCAAGAACGTCGTTTTTTATATATATATATATAAGGATGGGTACAGCCATCCCGCCGGGAATTAAAGGAGGCCTGAAACCAGGCACCCACAGAGACGCAGTCCTGGAGAGCCACAGACACCTCCCCACGCCGGGGAACCAGCCAGAGTTAAAAACCACGTGTGGCCCAACACGGCTCATCGGTCAGGATTTTCATGGTGAAACCGAGAAAAAACCCGCCGGAAGGCAAGCCCCACCCTGAACAGACACCATCTGAACAATACGACACGAGGAGAGTCACGCACGACTAACCAAGGTCACAACATAATCCGTGGAATTAGCCAATACACAACTAAACCAGGAAACAATTATAGTCCGAGGAATTAGCCAATACACAACTAAAACCCGGATACACATGACACAGTAGGGCATATTTATAATAATAAATAATAACACTAGACATGTGGCAAAGCTACGAGCGGCTGGCTAGGCCTAGGTAGACGGCATGAAAATAGTTGAAATATAAACACACACTGGAATATCACAACAGGAACCACCGCCAACACACCACCGTAGCGACAACTTCCCACCCCGGGAAGCCTGACAAGGACCCAGAAAAAACTTCACTAAGTGAAGAAAAATACGCTGGGAACGTCAGAAAAACACAGCTTACCTCATCAGAAGGATAAAAGGCAGCAATAATTAACGCGTAATGAAAGCCGCCTGCATCACAAACTAACACAACTGTGAAAAGTTCACGTGTCCACAACAGGACCACGAGGGTACATCCGAAATAGATGCCCCATACACACGACCCAAAATACACTGCACTGCGGGCAACCAGCCCAGGACACTCCTGCTACGCCTATCCTAACCTTACTCAATACATCCTAGAGTAAACAAATGAGAAAAAACTCACTAGGGACGCAACGAATGCGGAACCAGCGGAGCGTGGAAGGTACGTCCGGGCAGGCTGAGCGCAGAGCAGAGAAGGAGGAATGACGCCTGAATCAGCGTCTGGTCAGAAATCCACACAAGTACATCCACGATATGATGGAAAGCTTATTGGATAGTTATTCTTATTTTCTTTTTGTTTTTATTTTTTACGAAGTTTTTTCGTAGTGAGAACCCAATTCATAATGACTGAAGCCATGAGTGAGGTCGCGTGCGCTCATGATGAAGGCTCCTCAGTTTTTTAAATGCTCTGCGCGGTAGATTCAAACTACGGCGGATTAGTGTTTGAAGAGGATGCCTTATGTAATAGGCATGTTCGTCAATGATGGATGGGCCACTAATAAATACACTGCACTGCGGGCAACCAGCCCAGGACACTCCTGCTACACATATCCTAACCTTACTCGATACATCCCGGAGTAAACGAATGAGAAAAAACTCACTAGGGACGCAATTAATGCGGAATCAGCGGAGCGTGGGGAGACACGTCCGGGCAGGCTGAGCGCAGAGCAGAGAAGGAGGAATGACGCCTGAATCAGCGTTTGGTCAGAAATCCACACAAGTGCATCCACGATATGATGGAAATCTTATTAGATAGTTATTCTTATTTTCTTTTTGTTTTTATTTTTTACGAAGTTTTTTCGTAGTGAGAACCCAATTCATAATGACTGAAGCCATGAGTGAGGTCGCGTGCGCTCATGATGAAGGCTCCTCAGTTTTTAAATGCTCTGCGCGGTAGATTCAAACTACGGCGGATTAGTGTTTGAAGAGGATGCCTTATGTAATAGGCATGTTCGTCAATGATGGAGGGGCCACTAATAAATAAAGCTTTGTCAAGTGACCAGGTAGGCATGAGCTGACGGGGTGGTGAGCGAAGCTTGAAACATGCCCTCATGAACCCTTTCTCCTCCTCCTGCGGTATAGATAGCCCTGTTAAATAAAAAAAGGGGGTTCTAATAACAGACAAATGATTCTTCAGTGTAACTACAGAAAGGCGTTTTTGTTCAAACAAATAGTCCAAATACTTGAAAACCAATGATACTGATGTGTCAGTTTACGCCGTTTCTACTATCCAGGTTGTGAAAGACTTCCAATGAGATTGATATTGTCTCCTGGTAGACATAGTATACTGATTAAGGAAATTATTAGTGATGCTCTCTCCATACGGAGTTAACCATTTGGCATTTTGAATGTCCAAAAGGCAAAAGTCGGCGAGGTCTTTAGGTTGCCAATTGTCTCCAAGTGGAAGTACGAGATCGGGAGTGACACCGGGTTCTCGCACCACATTTTCAACTGGTGGTACCACACCTGAGCCGGCCATAGAGGCGCGATCATCGAGACTAAGCCCCGTTAACCCCGTAGTTTGTGAACTACCTGACATGAGTGAAGCGTCTGGATGCGGAAAAAGATAGATGGAATTCCACCTGTTCCAGTCCTCCAACAACGCGTCTGGACCCCCCGCCGAAGTCATTTCCCGGCGGGTTAGGTAGAAATGAAGCCTGTGGTTTTCCTTGGACGCGAACAGATCCATTTGTGGACGGTATGGCTCTGCAATTATCTGGAGTGCGTTCAGTCTACCCTATCAGGCAATAATGTTTCTGTTTGAGCAATCCTGTTTATGATCGCGCAGGGTGAACGACATTGATAGCCAAACATTGATTCATGTCGCTGATTGGTCAGTGGCTGTGAGCGCGAAATTAAATTTTTGTTGGCGATGTCTGCGAAGGTTTTAGGCCCTGTAACATGCGCTTTTTTGGTCTATTAATTTCAATCAATACATTTAAATAAATAATATCCATCAATATTATAGGTTGACTCCTGCAAGGAGATAAAGAAAACCTAATATTTAGTAGTGGCCCCGTAATCATTGACGATTATGCCTATTACATAAGGCCTCCTCTTCAAACGCTCATTTACCGTAGTTTGAATCTACCGCGCAGAGCATAAATAATTGAGGAGCCTTCATCATGAGCGCATGCAACCTCACTCATGGTTCTGTCATTATGAAATTGGGTTCTCACTACGAAAAAACTTCGTAACAAATAATAAATAAAAAGAAAATAAGAATAACTATTCATAAGCTTTCCATATACTCGTGGATGTACTTGTGTGGATATTTGACCAGACGCTGACTTCAGGCGTCATACTTCCTTCTTCACTGACATATCAAGTAAACCAAAATCCTTAATACATCAACGAATGGGAAGGGGATGGTCGGGAGGGCCCCAGTCGTCAATGATTACGGGGCCACTACTAAATATTAGGTTTTCTTTATCTCCTTGCAGGAGTCAAACCTATAATTTATTAGTGGCCCCTCCATCATTGACGATTATGCCTGATATCTAAGCCTGGAGGGGGACATTCGTAATCATATCATAACTCTAGCAAAAGCAGATAATCAAACAACCACATAGTATTCTTACTTTGTAAAAAATATATATTTTGCCCATAAACTTTATACAGCATATATATACCAAAAAGGGGTACAAGCAGGAGCGTGCTTCGAAGAAGCCTGCTTGAATAAAAAGGGTTAACTCTGAGACTCTGTACACAGATCTGCTAGTTAAGAAGGCACCCCACTTAAAGTAAGTGGTGAAAAATAAAAACTTATAAGTCTACATGTGCACATATTGGGAGGTTTGACGTACGTCCCAACCTACCAAATAGGAAAACCTACTATTTGGTAGTAGTCTTGGAAAATCCAATGTCAAGGCTATTAACCTAATTGCAATGACGACTTGTCTATTTTGACTGCTATGTCGTCATTCCAACCGCGGTTAAAAAGAAAACGTCTAGAGTCTACTCCTTATCTTGCTCTAGGAGACGTTGTACATTAACCAAAACTACCACCGAAGGTGAAAAAAGCATAGAAGAGAAGAAAAAGGGGTTTACCTTAGTTACCGCTTAACCCTCCAGCCCCGGCTATGTATTATATATATATTCCTCGAAACCCGGGTGTTTTGGCCGAAAAATGTCTAGGCTAGGCTACCGTATATTCGTTAATCAGACTGCTTCCCGCATTCCGCGCATCCCCAAGCGTAGCTGTGTTATTTACCTGTAGAATGGCATTAAGTAGAGCTCTCTAAGTCAACTGGTTGAGCTGTGATGATGATTTCATTGGAGATACCTTTATGGCCAAAACAGCCACTTTACACCACTTTTCGATACTTAACAACAACATACAGGCACACACGAACAAGCGACGCTCTCCTTCTTGTGGCCGGAGATGCGGGGCGTCGGTCCAGCCGGCTGTTGTTTACATGCGTCGGACCGACGCCTCGCACACGAAGCTCACAGGCTTTCAACCACTGGGCGTTCAAGAGGCCTTCCGGGTACCTGTTATATGCTTTTTTATGGGCGTTCAAGAGCCCTTCCGTGGTGAGAGGGTTAAGGCCCATCCCGTGTTCCGTCATGTGCAGATCCCTGTCGAACGTGCGCATGAGCGACCCTCTCTTGTCATCACATCTCACGTCAGCAGAAGAACGCGGATGGGCAGGGGTCCGGCGTGAGGGAGGGTATTATGTACGTTGGATTTTCCAAGACTACTACCAAATAGTAGGTTTTCCTATTTGGTAGGTTGGGAGGTACGTCAAACCTCCCAATTTGTTAGTAGTCTTGGCAAATCCAACGTCAAAGCTGCATAACAAATAGGAGGAGGACATTCAAGCCCAACATACCAAAAAAAACAATGCATAAAACAAAATTATGAATGACAAAGAAACACAATTTAAACAAGAGAGTTTAATAAAAGAGTGAAAAACTGAGGAGTAGCTAAAAAGAACAGTTTTAACACGTGCCCGTCATTCATAGTAATGCAAAAACATAGACTCGTCTTAAACCAAAAAAGTACTGTACCCAAAATCCCTTTTCTTCCAAAACCAACAAAAACATTGAACACAATAACAAAACACAATAACAAAACACAATTTTCAATTTGGCAAAAACACTTATGTACTGTATACATAAAACATAATCCCAAACTTGCAATCAAGTGTTGCAAACCCGTACTCCCCCCCCCCCCCCCTTTTCCAAATAAAACAAAGTAAAAGAAAGAGTGACAAGGGGGGAAGACCAGGTATCTTCGCCAGAGCTCTAGGAAACACGACTCCCGAGAGCTATCACAGGTCGAGGGGGTCTAACAATGGACATGGAGAGGTAGGAGGAGACGAAGGTATTGACAGAAGACCACAAACCCGCCGAGGCGATGTCAGGTAAGGATCGACTTTGCAGGAACCGTAAGGAGGCAGCAAAGGATCGCACATCGTGCGCAGAACCCCTACAATCAGGGTTACTGGCACGAATGACCCGATAAATGTGGCGTCCTATCTGCACCTTCGAGAGCCTCCCACCAGTCCGAGGAGACACCCACACAGCAGTACCCGAAGTCGGCGCCACAGACTCAACATAGGAGTGCAAGGCTTGCACCGGGCACAACACATGGTGAGTATGCCCACGCTTTAAAGCCTGGATGGTTAAAGGCTTGAAAACGTGGGTCTCTCTCTCATTCTTGGCAACAAAATGAGGGGAGGGGGCTAACGTGACGACATTCAAGGACGGGGAGAATCGCATGCATTCCTGGGACCGTGACATGGCTGCTAGTTCAGACACCCTATCCCCAGTGGCCAGAGCGACAAGGAAGAGTGTACGCTCGAGCAACTGAACCGGTGTAGTGTCCCGTGTATATGCGTGTGAAGCCAGAAGGTCCAGAGCTCGCCCCAGATCCCACTGAGGAGGGATCTGGCACGGAGGCGGTCGTTCCCTGAAGGCAGCCTTCATGAAGGAATCCAGCTCCTTCGGCGGAACGACCAGCCCAGTGACGGACTCAAAGACCTCCCGGATGGCAGACAAGTGGTTACGTATAGTGTTGACTTGAAAGCGACGTGTACGGAAGAGGTGAAACAAGTAGTGTAGTATGAGGGAAGGAGAGCTAACTGTCTGGCGAGTGTCCTGTATCCACCTAGTAAAAGACCTCCAGTGGGACTCGTAAGTCCCCCAAGTCGAAGACGTCCATGAACGCTTCAGGAAGTCAGTCAGGTCCCGTCCGTGGACTGGGAGCCACCGTGCCTCACGAACATCCACGATGCGAAGGCCAACGAGGTCCGCAGGTCTCCAACCTGGCTCAAGTGGAAGTTTGAGAGAGGGAGAGGGACCGGACTCGGGCACCACCGCTTCAACTGGGCGTACCAAGCCTGGGCCGGCCACAGAGGTGCTATTAGCCAGACTCTTCCGTGGTACAGCCGCAGCCTCGCGAGGACTTTGCACATCAACAGTGCGTCTGGTGGCGGAAATATGTATATCGACTGCCACTTGTTCCAGTCTTCCATGAAAGCGTCCGGACCCCCCTCCGGAGTGCGAGTCCGGAGGGATAGGTACTGAGGCAACTTGCGCGTCTCCTTCGATGCGAACAAGTCGACCTCCGGAACACCCCAGGAAGCTGCGAGGTCGTCGAACACAGTCTGTTTCATTGCCCATTCTACAAGAACGCCCTGTCCTCTCGACAGGGCGTCCGCCCACAGGTTGGCAGTCCCGGGCAGGTAGGAGGCATGCAGGGAGATGTTGTGTCGGTTCGCGAGGAAGAACAACTTCTCTGAGATCCCCAACAGAGTCAATGACATGGAGGACCCCTGCTTTTGGATACAGTGGACAGCTGTCTGATTGTCCATCCTGAAGGCCACCGACTTTCCCCGAAGGGCCAGCGCGTGGTCCCTCAGGAAGAACAAGGGAACCAACAGTTCGAGGGCATTGATGTGTAGGTGTGTGTGTCCCACCCATCTGCCGTGAAGTTGATGTCCCAGGTTGGATTGGTAACCCCACCCTACCTCTCTCGACGCATCTGTATCTACCCAGATCGTCGGCGGGGGGGCGGTCCAGGGCACAGCCGCAGAGAGCGTGCCCCGAGCAACCCAGTGTCCTAAGTGTCTGTGAATGGTACGCGGGATCGGCATGAGCCGATCCATAGGGGCCAACGGAAACACCTTGTTGCCCATGAGTATTAGGCGGCGTAGCCTGAGCCTCCCTAAGGGAATGGTCAGAGCGGCCCAATTCAGTGAACCCACTAACGAGTCCCAGATCCTCCTCGTGAGGGAGACCGAGTGCAACACGGCGAAGACCTTCCTGCGAAGTTTCACCGCGTTTGGCTGACTCTGGGTCACTGTAGTAGCGCTGGTCAGATCCCATTCGAGACCTACCCACGTCACGACACGCGACGGGGTCAGGCGTGACTTAGGAATATTTATTTTGAACCCTAACTGTGTGATGTGGTGAACTACTGTGAGGGTGTCGCGGACGCACTGTTCTAGGGTGTCTGAAACTATCAACCAATCGTCCAAGTAAAACAGGATCTGGAGCCCGCCCCTGAGGAGAGGATCCAGAGCCTGCTTCACCAGTTTCGAGAAGATCCGCGGCGCGATGTTGAGACCGAAGGGAAGTCTGTCGAACATGAACACACGATCGGAAGTCTGAACGGCCAAGAATCGCTGGAAACGAGGATGGATAGGAACGTGCCAATACGCATCCTTGAGGTCCAGCGACACTACCCACGACAGAGGTCACAGGGCCAGTCGTACCTGGTGCACCGTCAGCATCCGAAACCGTGTGTTCACGATGTGCCCGTTGAGGGCCGACAGATCCACCACCGGTCGCATCGCGTCGCAGTCCTTCTTCGGTACCAGAAATACACGGGAGAGGAAAACCGGTTGACCTGCTTTCACCTCCTTGACGATTCCCTGCTCGTGCATGGACGTTATCACGTCGGCCACCTCCGAAGAGACGGGCCGGCTTCGTTGACAAGAGCTGAGTGGGGTTCTGGACTTCCATCTCCAGGTTAGACCCCTCCGTGCAATCTTCCGCCCCCACGTCCCTCGCGGCCAGCGAGGGGCGCAAGGGCGAAAACAACCTGTGGTAGCCCCCGAGATGATGTGAGCGACCCTTTCGGCTAGGCGAGAAGGAGAACAAGGAGGAGACCGACCCGGAGAACCTACACATTTTTTGACGTGGAGGGTCCCCCGGTACGGTCCTTGCGGTCATAAGCGCCACGTTGACCTCCTCTACCCACCCCCCCCTTCGCCGAAAAGGGCGGGTCACCCCATCCCATGTCCGGCGCGCGTCTGACCCCGTCGAAGTGCGGCCGGAAGTGGAAGGCTGGCCAGCCCCTTCTCGGCGGGGATGAAAGGGAGCAAGAACAGAAGTGCGAGGCGGAACCGACGCCCTGGCCGGCAACTTCCCTTTCCTGCGCCCTTTCTTGGCGGCAGCACTGGCGGCAGCACCCCGAAGAGGACCGTCAGACGGACGGGACTGGGAAGACCCTGGTCGCGACACAGCGCGTCGTTGTGTGTCGTAAGCAGGGTCCGCCGACAGAGAAGCGTAGCGTTCCCAAGCATCCTGCGCAAAAAGCGCCGATGTATAGAGCTCAGAGTACAACAAACCCTGACGAATATCCAAGGGGGCTTTCCGGCAGAACGAGGACCTTACCGTCTGGCGTTGTCGAGTTGCCTCGCACAAAACCGCCTTCAGCTCGGGAACCAAAGACACCGCGAGCTGAAGGTGGATCCGCCGAACGTGGTCCAAACCCTCGCGAAGATCGCCCGGTGCAGTCGCCTCGATAAGCCGCAGGTGGTGAACAGACGTCTGGAGGGAACCTAAAAGACAAGATAATAAGTTCGCCACCCTCTGTCGCAAGGTAAAATCCCTGTCGACAGAGGACTTATCTGGGTGAGAGAAGAACGGGTGAGCAATAGAACAAATTTCAAGTTTGGGCGCGCTGATCCAGGACCAGAACTTGCCGTCCAATCCGCCGACAGATACAAGAGGAGGCAAAAGCAGTGATGACTCCAGGGGAGGGACTGAAGTAGATCTGTCGACGGAACGGTTGGCGAATTCTAAGGCCTCAGCAAACCAGGCCTCCAATGGGAGAGGGTTATCGAGCACGACGGCTAAGCAAGGCTTACCGTCGTCGCACAAACCCGTCCCATAGGAGGACAGTCCTGTCAACACAGCCAGGGACTGAACATCTTGAAGGATGTCCTGGCGGCTGAAGTCTGACCAGAGCTTAGTCCGAGGAGCAGACGGGGGCTTGGGTTTCACCGAAAAGTACTGAAGGTCAGTCCTCGTCAGGTAAGCCCGCACCTCCACGTCGGCCACCTGACCATCCACCCTGATCGCCCTGAACTGCATCTTATCATTAATTTGCACCGACCAGCCCGATGGTAGGGCCCTCTCACCTGACGGGAAGCCGGTAGCACGCTCCGGGTGGGAGGCCTGCACCCCCTTCCAAACAGCCAAGGAGCCATAGAGGAGCGGCATGGTCCGCGATGGGACCTTGGCCTTCTGGATGGGGGGCAAGCGCGGACCCTGCCCTAGCAGACGGAGAACCCCCGCATGGGAGACAGCAGGGGCAACCTCCTGAGCTAGGGCAGGAGCAGTACTAGCCGACGACCGGGCAGGCGGAGAAGCTGGGCGAAAAGGAATGTGGTCCACTGCAGAAGGGAGGGGGGCCAAAGCAGGGGTAGGTTGGGTGAGGCGCTGAGGTTGTGTCACCGCCAAGAAGCGCGATAAGAGGGAGTCTTGCATCGCCTCCAAGCGCTCGTCGATGCGTGACACAACCCACCCCTGCATAGCCGAAAATCGATCCGAGAGAGGCGACCCCCCCGAAGATTGTTCGGCCCGCAGGGGCGAGCGTGAGCGGGAGCGAGACCCACGACACGAAACAGCAGCGTCGCGGCCCAAAGAAGGCAAGCGACGACGGCCGTGGCGCCTCTGAGGGTCCCGTCCCCGATCACTAATGCCCGAGGGGGAAACATCACCATCCCCCTCTTCCAGCGACACGTCAGCTCCCGAGAAAGGGGACCCCGAAACCTCGCTATACTCCACCGAGTCAAGAGGCGGGGTACCCCCCTGGCGAGCTGGTAAGTGAAGATCAGGGATAGAAGAATGAGGAGGAGCAGGATGACGGGAGTGGGAAGGCTGGCCGGGTGAAAGGAGGTCAGAAGGAGCCGCGGGGGGAAACAGAGCAAGGATCCCCGGGGCTGAGAGAACAGGGCGGCCCGACACCGAGGCGGAGGAGGGAGGGACCTCCACCTTGGGACGAGACCGTGAAGGAAGAATAGGCACCGAAGCAGGAGAAGTAGGAGGAGAAGCAATTACATCCTGGCGGACCCTCCTGGACAGTGTAGGAGGAGGGAGCAGAGGGCCAGCTATAGCATGAACATCCGCGCGCGTAGAGGACAAAGGAAGAGGACGTCTTTTGTGCAGAGGAAGCGGGCGGAAGGTAGTAAAGCCCCTATCCGGAGAGGCCAGGGGAGGGCGCACAGGGGCAGAGCCGCTAACCCCGGCCTCAGGGTGAGAACCATGACGAGGGCGATGGGTGTCATCAAGGCGATCAGGAGGACGACGAGGGGCAGTAGAGGACGGGCGATGAGGCGAGCGAGAGCGTGGACGGAGCTGGGGATCCTCCCGACGATGTGACGACCGACCGCGGGATCCAGGGAGGAGGGCCCGAGCAGGGAGAGGGCCAGGTGAACGGCCTCCAGACGGGTCAGGGATACCCAGGGCGACGCGGATCCGGTCGTCAACAAAGGCCGGGGAACGGTGGCCCACAGTCCTAATGTGGTGGGAGACCACCGCCCACACCGATTGAAGGGAAGCAGAGGCCACTGCCGCCTCTGAGGAACCAGGGCTATGGTCCACCACATCCACCAGGTCCATACACGGGCCACACAGAGCAGGGAGGTAGGCCGTCTACAGAGGACACACATTGCGAGTGGCGTAAGCAGGACCTGTGGCGCTCCAAGCACGGGGAGCCACAACCCTGGCGAAAGCAAGGCATCCCACCTGCAACGGAAGAACACACACCATAAGCAGCACGTCGACGGAGTAAGTGTAGAGAATGTCCAATAAAAACCAGGGAATAAGCATAGGGAAACAGTAACACACATGCAAACCGGTATCCGTATTCACTCTAAACCGGGAGCACCGAGGTAGGTGAGGAGGGCGGGCGAGGTGGAAGAGCACAAGCAGAACCTGCAAAGATGGAGAAAGTGTTAACCACCACTCAACACCTTACATGCAGGGTCTATAACACTAGTAAAGTGCATACACCAATATAGTATCAGGCAACAAGATGACATAAAAAAGGTCAACAGTGAAAGCCAATTATTACCGCAAATTTGCGGGCCAATGGAGGCATAACCGTACCGACACAACCCTCCCGCATCTCCGCGGGATCCCCCAGCGATCTCCCAGACGTTTGCTACGCCTGGGAGATAAGATGCGTGAAGATGAATGTTCAGCTTGTCGGCTAGAACAAAAATCTTTTCTGACACGTTTAGCAACTTCCGAGATCTCGTTGACCCTTGTTTCTGAATGCAGTGAACCGCATTCAGATTGTCCATCCTGAAGGCCACCGATTTGTCCCGTAAAGTAGAGCCGTGACCCTGAAGGAAATACAAGGGGACTAGTAACTCTTTGACATTGATGTGGGAGGTTTCTGAATGGGACCAAAGCCCTTGACCCTGATGCCCGTGGTTTGACTGAAAGCCCCAACCTATCGTTCCTGACGCATCCGTGTCTACCCATACCGTCGGCGGAGGAGAGGTCCACGACATGACCGAGTGCAATGTTTCCCTCTTCACCCAGACCGCTAGTAAGCTGTGTATTAATTTTGGGATGGGCCATAATGTTTCCGCCGGCAATAGTGGAAAAAATTTGTTGCCCTCCAATATTAAACGTTTGACTTTCAACCGGCCCAACTGTACTGTTAGTTGAATCCAGTTGAGAGAGCCGACCAGAGATTCCCAGACTCTCCGTGTCGTAGTCAGACTGTGAAGAAACATAAACAGTTTCTTGCGAAACCTGTCCCGATTGTCCACACTCTGACTCAGAGTGAGAGCAGCTGTGTCCCAGACCAGCCCTATCCACTGGACCACTCGTGAGGGAACAAGGTTTGACTTTACCGGGTTTACCTTGAATCCTAGAGATTTTACATGATTTAATGTTATGTTGAAATGATTGATGCATAACTGTTCCGTTATGCACCACGGAACTATCACAACCAGCCAGTCGTCTAGATACCACAAAATCCTGATCCCTTGTTCTAACATGGGCATCAGGGCTTGCCGGACTAATTTCGTGAATAAGCGAGGTGCTAGGTTCAATCCGAAGGGCATCCTCTGAAAGACATTAGTCTGATGCATTATTCGTAAGGCCAGAAATCGTTGAAACCTTTTGTTTACCGGGACGTGCCAATACGCGTCTGTCAGGTCTAAAGAACACATCCACCCTCCCGGCGGAAGTGTTAGCCTGATTTGATTCACTGTCAGCATCCGGAAGGAAACGTTGTAAATGTGGAGGTTCAGATAAGACAGGTCTACGACCGGCCTCATCTGAACACTGTCCCTTTTGGGCACTAGAAAAAGTTTGGACGTAAATACTGGGTAATTTTGAGGGACCGGGATGATGACATTCTTGGCGATCATCTCGTGGATCAGTGACTCCACCTCTAATGAAACAAAATTTGCCTTTGTCGGCTGACGTAAGCGAGGTCGCCGGAGCCACTGCCAGGTGATGCCTTTGCGTGCCACCATCCTCGCCCATGTGTTTAATGGCCATGCGCGATGACACGCCCGGAATGACCCAGTTAGCAGACAAGGGTTCGCCGACTGGACTACCCTCTGATCCACCCGCCGTAAGACTGGCCCTGGGAGTGAGACAGACCCTAGTTTTTTGGTGGTGGTGGTGTATGCTTAGATGACTGGCCGGGTTTGGCAGGAGACGGGCCCTGGCCCGGTCGTTGATACTTCTGTCCTTTATGATTACCTGAAAATTTTCCTTGCTTGTATCTGTACTGAGCCTGACCTTGGGTGGAAGAGGATTTAGGCAGATGAAAAGGCTTTGCCCCACCAGGCTGAGCTTTTGCGGCTTGTTTGGGCTTGGTAAAATTGAAAGCAGGTTTCTTAGATGGGGCGGGACTGTGCTTAAAGGCCTGAGCCATGTTGAACACTGTTCTCCACACATCCGGGGACATTAAAGAGGCAGTTAGAACAGGGGACATTACCACTTGATTTGCAATCCTATCCGGGAGCTTCCTCACGAGAGACATCCTTAGATCTTGTCTTGCCCGCACCGCCTCTAGCAAGGCTGTACGGATATCTCCCAGTGACTGTATAGAAGTCTGGAGTAGCAAGCATCTAGACAGTTCGATAGCCTTTCGGACTTCCGCGTCCGCGATTGCCTGAGCATATCTTAGCATTGACTTCGCTACCTGTTGTGTGACAATATACTGGGAAAACAGTCTATATGCCTTCCCACATAGCCTAAACTCCCGGTCTAGGTGAGCAGTGGACGGTGTAGAAAAGGGATCTTTAAGCTCGCATAGATTAATTTTAGGGGCAGCTAAAAATGCAAATAAAGCAGAGGGAACTCCGCCGGCAGAGAATACCGGCATAGAGAACCAAGAATGGCTTTCTTGTGGAATTTGGTGCAAAGATTTAGAGGTAAAAGTTGTTGCAAAGTTCTGAGCCTCCACTTCCCATTCCACCCAAGGTCCCGGAGACCCAACTGCTCCACCTTCAAAACTGGATTTGCGGCTGTGTCTGTGAACGTCTTTAACCCTTGTCTAGCGAGGTGTTTTGGGCTCATTTGGGCATATTCAGGCCCTCCTGCATGATAAATCAAGCATCTGCATGAAAAAAAAATGATTTAGCAAAAAACTAGGCACTAAAAGCTTCAAAATGAGACCAGAACGAGCTACGTAGCACTCGTGGTTCTCTTGCAGTGATGCCACGAACATGGGAGTTTAGCATATATCGGTATATTTTTCCCAGCTATGCTCACTACTGGCTACACCGCCGGCCTCTCGAGAACACAGGGAACATGAGTTAATGGGCGGCGGAAAGCCCTGGGAGTCGGCTGTCTGGCCCGCTGTGCTCCCGGCCATTTGCACTCGATTTTAACCCTTTAAAAGCCTTAATAATGCTCCTAACTTGCTGCAAATTGGTGCACGACTTAAGTCGAGCGCCGCCAATAAGGGGTTAAACCTAACTCTGGTGTTAGAGCTGACAGTGCTTTTATATCATTGAAACCGTCACGCTTGGTCCAGTCCGAAAACAGTTTTGAAGCTGACGCAGGGGGTAGGGCAGGTGTAGAAGTATACACAAAATAATCATGGTGATAATAGTTAGGAATGGCCTTAATATTAACATCAAGTACATTTCCTAGAATATCTAAAGCACATAACTTCCTAGATTTATTCCCTTGGATTACCCACTCACGTGGTACCGGAAGCTCCCCCGACATAGTGGACTGTGCTACCTCTGGCTTTGCTGGGAATATTGTTACCCATGACTCATCCGGCCCATATAAGAGGGGCATAGCTCCCTTTCTGACCGGTGCCTTGTCTAAAGAGGGAGGATTTACATCTGCTACTACTCTCACATTGGAAGTAGTCAGTGCCGCCGAAGTTGGCCTAGTAACAAGAGTAGGTGATACAGGGGGAGGGTGCAGAATTTGTGTCAAAGCAATGGAAGTAGCCAGAGGTCGGACAATCGATGCTGTCGTGGAAGCTCCCAAACCAACTGTAGGAGTCTCCGGCTGCTGGCCAAAAAACTTAGTTAGTGCATTTGCTAGTAACCCATTAATTTCATCAGCTGTGACAAATTTAGCAGAGGATGAACTATGTGGCGAATCATTCCTACTCTGAGAGTCGTCTATCAATGAACCTGACTCTTGAACCTCCATCTCAGAAATTATAGAACCCTCATCCCTTTCCTCCGGCCTCTCATGAGAGGATTCCGCCGAAGCCGGGACCCCTTCATGCTGCCATGTTAAGTCCGGGATGGACGATGGGATCTCAGCGTCCCGGTGGACGTCTGCCACTACCTGTGTTGCATGAGAAGGATGTGAGCCGTCACTCCATGGCTGGGAGTACCTCCAAACTCCCCGGTCTTGGCCGGAACTCACTTGTGAGCTAGGTACCACATCACTTACTGAGCCCTCACTCGAGCCCTCTACTCTGTAGAGGGTTATAACTTCTGGTAGAACTCTCTAAACCTAAAGCTGGTACATGTGAACTGGGACTAATATTTGGTGACAACCTGTCCGCCGGTATATCCCCCACCACAGTCTCTGACTCCACCCCCGATCTGTCAGATTGGACCTGAGACATGTTGGGAGTAGAGGCAGAAAGCGAGGTACGAGGGTCCGGCGAACGCCGGGAGGCCTTTCGTACATGAGTATCCTTTTTTGAAGACTTGTGACTTCGCCTTGACTTTGATTTCACACTAGGACTGTCCTTGGTCTTCTCCTCCTTGCTCTTCTTCCTCGAAGGTGAAGTAGAGTGACTATGTGTCTGCTGTCGGAGGGGAGACCTTGACCTGAACCTCGATCTTGACTTGGAAGCTGTCGCCGGGGGTGTCGGCTCTCGAGATCTCTTAGATGTGCCGGGGGAGGGAATAAGCACTGTACCCTGCCCAGTCTCTGCCGACTTACGCACATTTACTCTACTTTTAGAAGGGGGACGTTTAAGTGGGGGATGCTGAACAATCAATCGTTCCCACAGAACTACGTTATCGCACTGAAGAGCTTTATGAGCCACTGAAGTAGCACAAGTAGTTAGGAGTTGTTTGACCTCGCGCAATGCAACCGCCGCGGCCTGATTATCGTGTTGTAAGACTTTGATACTTAACTGACTACAAAAAGCACAATTCTTAGTCACCCACAAACCCCTTGACCGGTCCAAGCATTTGACGCATCTGATGCACAGTGTATGCGCAAAAATAGGGATCCCTGAACAGGAGGGTGTTAAGCACAGAGCAAAAACAGGGTCTAGTGTAGCCATGACAGAGACTGGAGAAAAGCTAACCCACCCCCGGGCTTCTCCTGGTCCTCTGTTGACCCGCCGGAACTCCGCCCTGGAAAAAAGAAAATTTCCAGGAATTAATACTCATAAGGTTACCCCAAAATGTTCTAACACAAGTGTTAATGAACCGCCGGGCAACGAGACGTAATACACCACTATTACCTCTTGTTACCCTGTAGGTTCATATGTAAAGATTTTAGAATATCTTTACTTGTCCAAAAGATTTAAGAATATCCTCTGACATGATATAAAGACGAGCACATCTTTATTAATGACGCAGTCTTCCCAGTTATTTTTTGTTCACCGGAAACCCATATTAAGACGCCGGCCTCCTTATTATATCGCAGTTAAAAGGGTACTATCTTAATCTTTAGATCTGACTTCTCCCGAAGCCTTCATAGATCGCCGTAATTTGAAGGCCTCGATACCCAATTGTATCCCTCAATTGTCTGGCCAACCCTACCGAATTGCAAATCCGTTAATCCCACCCTCCCAAGGTTCAACCGCCGGGTGTGAAATTAATTTAAATGTTAACCCCAATTGTTCCTATCCCCACTTCTTTGCAAAAGATCGCCGGGGTGGAAAGACCAATCAAACTAAAACAGCCTAGTTTTTCAATGGCTTTACAAAAACCGGGAAAAACTATAGTCAACAGGTGTCCGCATGAACACCTAGTTAAACGGGTATAGCCATCCCGCCGGGAAACCTACAGTAAGCCTGAACACAGGCTCCACTACAGAGACGCAGTTCCTGGAGAGCCCTCAAGCCACCACTCGCCGGGGGAAACTAGCCTAATTTAACCACGCGTGATTAAAACTCGGCAACCAGCCGGATTTTCTCGGTGCAATCGAGAAAACCCGCCGGAAAAGGCAACCCACAATAACCAGACGCAATCTGATATACACAAATAGTCCCTGGATTAAGCCAAAACACAACTAATCCAGGACACACATGACAGTAGTACATATTTATACAATAAATCAATAACACTTGTACATGTAAAAAGCTACGAGAGGCTGGCTCTTCCGCAAATGCGGAATTCAGCGGAGCGTGGGGAGACACGTCAGGGCAGGTTGAGCGCAGAGCAGAGAAGAAGGAAGTATGACGCCTGAAGTCAGCGTCTGGTCAAATATCCACACAAGTACATCCACGAGTATATGGAAAGCTTATGAATAGTTATTCTTATTTTCTTTTTATTTATTATTTGTTACAAAGTTTTTTCGTAGTGAGAACCCAATTTCATAATGACAGAACCATGAGTGAGGTTGCGTGCGCTCATGATGAAGGCTCCTCAATTATTTATGCTCTGCGCGGTAGATTCAAACTACGGTAAATGAGCGTTTGAAGAGGAGGCCTTATGTAATAGGCATAATCGTCAATGATGGAGGGGCCACTAATAAATAGGCTATTGTCTAAGGTAGTCACACTGTCAGCTACAGTCAACATCCTTGTTCAAGCTCAAGACAGACGGTAGGCTACGATCAGGCTATTATATCTTATAATCTTATCAGGAAATGTTGACAAAATTATTATGGTCCTTATCTGGCAAAGGTAGCCCTTTATTCCCCGTGTAATTCTCAAACAATTCTCCATTAGTCTATTGGGGAATTAAAAAGTATATATTATTTTCCTGGCGATGTATGAATAGGCTGAATTATATAGTTTATATATACAGTACTGTATAGGCTATTTTTCTTTCCCTGACGATGTAGCCTATGTGGAAGCTGAATTAAATAGTAGCCTACAGTATATATATTATCTCTTCCTGGTAATGTAGGCTATGTATAGGCATATTTTCTTTTCCTGACGATCTATGTGTAGGCCCTTAATGAAAGGTTCGTTAAAATATTATATTTTAACCATTAGATTACCTTTGAAAATTTAACTATAGCATGGGTAGGCTACCTTACTAAACATAGTTTAACTGATCTATCATTCTTCGATGCAATTATGCCTCAGAAATTGTTTTTAAGAAATGTAAATAGAGTACCGGTAATCGATCAATAATATAGACAAGCGCCGAAAAACCTGTACAGCAAGTTAGGCTGTAACCCGTTAAAATATAGGCTATCATTCAATTGGCATAGTAACAACTGTAACATTACCGGTACTAATATACAGTAAACTTCCGTTAATCCGAAGGGCAGCGGACCGGCCCTCGTTCGGATTAGTGGATTTTTCGGATTATCGGACTTTACCCCTATGAACCTGTGTATTAATGGCCTGACGAAAACATTGAGGCATTAGGCCACCCAAATGACACACACACATATCATATGTTCATGAAATCACTTCAAAAGTTTACCATTGTCATTGTAGCCTATTACCTACTTCAAAACATTCAGATTAATGGTCAAAGGAATCTGCTGATATAAACGTAAACACCATATGTCCGCATCGTCTACTAGCGAGTTTGTCTTGCTCTTGAAGATCAGATCAGATGTGGTTCGGGAAGTAATGCCTTAACAACGGCACTTCCCTGAGAGGTTCTTGTAATTTTCCTTTTGTGATTTTCCTTTTGTGACGTGCTGTTATATTATATTGTATTGAAAGCACCCTTGTCTTGTTGTCTTGAAAGCACCCTTGGGACGTTCCGATCACTGAACTATAAATAGTAGCGTATCGGAACGTCCAAAGGTGCGTTTTCAAGCTCAAGACTGAATGCGCTTGCAGAAAATGCGGTGCAAGCCAGTAGCGCATCGGAGCGTCCCAAGGATGCGTTCAAGAGCAAAACAAACTCTCTAGCAGACGATGTGGTGTTTACGTTTATATCAGTAGCTTCCTTTGACCATTAATCTGAATGTTTTGAAGTAGGTAATAGGCTACAATGACAATGGTAAACTTTTAAATTGAATTCATGAACATATGATATGTGTGTGCTCCATTATGTGTCATTTAAGTGGACTAATGCCTCAAAAAGGGGACTTTGGGACTTCTTGAAATTCGGACCATCGGGTGAATTCGGATTTGGCCTCAAATTGAAAAATTCGGACTATTGGGAGATTCGAATCATCGGTCGTCGGATTAAAGGACTTTTACTGTATATGCCTGATGGTTCGGACCTAACCTAATTAATCCCATATAACTAATAGTTCACGCAACGAAAATTTGCCCCTGATGTAGATGGCGTCGGACGTCCCTTCTGTTTGTCGGATATTCACCCTTATTGCCCGGTGACGTGAGGGCGTCATCCGACAACGTCGGACACTGTCGGAACGATGACGGAAATGTCCGAAATACGGAAGTACATGTCCGAGAGGGCGTAGCCAGTCCGGCTAGTACGGGTTTCCGACCTCTAGAGGTCCGAGATGGCGAGGGTTTACTGTATTTGGGCTTCTATATATAGAGGCAATTAGAATTGATCCTCTTGCACATTTTACAGTAAACTTCCGTTAATCCGAAGGGCAGCGGACCGGCCCTCGTTCGGATTAGTGGATTTTTCGGATTATCGGACTTTACCCCTATGAACCTGTGTATGACGAAAACATTGAGGCATTAGGCCACCCAAATGACACAATGGTGCACACACACATATCATATGTTCATGAAATCACTTCAAAAGTTTACCATTGCCATTGTAGCCTATTACCTACTTCAAAACATTCAGATTAATGGTCAAAGGAATCTGCTGATATAAACGTAAACACCATATGTCCGCATCGTCGTCTTCTTCTTCTTTCCTCTACTAGCGAGTTTGTCTTGCTCTTGAAGATCATCAGATGTGGTTCGGAAAGTAATGCCTTAACAACGGCACTTCCCTGAGAGGTTCTTGTAATTTTCCTTTTGTGATTTTCCTTTTGTGATGTGCTCTGTTATATTATATTGTATTGAAAGCACCCTTGTCTTGTTGCCTTGAAAGCACCCTTGGGACGCTCCGATCACTGAACTATAAATAGTAGCGTATCGGAACGTCCAAAGGTGCGTTTTCAAGCTCAAGACTGAATGCGCTTGCAGAAAATGCGGTGCAAGCCAGTAGCGCATCGGAGCGTCCCAAGGATGCGTTCAAGAGCAAAACAAACTCTCTAGCAGACGATGTGGTGTTTACGTTTATATCAGTAGCTTCCTTTGACCATTAATCTGAATGTTTTGAAGTAGGTAATAGGCTACAATGACAATGGTAAACTTTTAAAGTGAATTCATGAACATATGATATGTGTGTGCTCCATTATGTGTCATTTGAGTAGACTAATGCCTCAAAAAGGGGACTTTGGGACTTCTTGAAATTCGGACCATCGGGTGAATTCGGATTTGGCCTCAAATTGAAAAATTCGGACTATTGGGAGATTCGAATCATCGGTCGTCGGATTAAAGGACTTTTACTGTACTTCAATACACAAATACTCACAATATCTCATATCCACCTCATTTACCTTGAGCTCTTTTCTTACATAAGCAGTTGGGATATTGTTCATGCTAAGATTGGTATGCAGGATTCGAAACTGCATAATAAATCGTAGGCTTGTGCAGTATTCTTTAACTGTCTTCGTGGTGCAGTGCATAGTGTGTTGATTTTCGGTGTGAGCATCCTGGGTTCGAATCCCCGGACTGCCACATGTGTCTGTTAATTTCATTAATCGATTTTAGGAGTAGAGTTGGTTGGTGGAGAGAACATAATAATATAACTCAAAACCCTCCAAACTATACTCCACCAGTTCCCTTTCAATTCTAGCATTTTTTGGTCTTACTTCCTGTAAGGCTATGACATCAGGTTTTTCCTTTTCATCCTGCAACCTACATATCAGTTCTCTTTTCTTGTCCTGGGTAAACACATCCACATTACTAAACATAATCCTTAATCTATCTACCATTCCTTCAGCAACTACACCATACCGCTCCTCCTGTCTGTACCCTACTCCCCCCCTAGCACTACTGGGTCTGCAGCTTTGTCTCCTCTGTCTCCCTGTGACACCTCCACCCTGTTCTCCTCCTCCGTCACAACTCCTATCACATTCTCTACCCTCCCTGATCTCCTTCTCCCTTCTATTCGTATAAACCAAATTTTCAATTTCCCGTCCCTCACTCTCCAGTAAAAATTCCTCTTATCCTCCTCACCCAACTTTCCATTATTTTCATCAGCCTTTTCTTGTAATTCCTTGATTTTTTGTCTTTGTTCTATGCTCAAACCCTTCTTTAGTCTTATATGTTTCAGTTCTTCATTTGTGTTTAGCCTCCAACTAAAAATGTGTCACTGTTTCTGCCACTGCCCTGGTTTTAAACTGTATTCTTATAGGTCTTATCTCTTCCCTTTTGTATCTACCTATCCTACTGACTTCCTCCACCTGCCCTTCCCATCCACATCCATCCACATCCACACCTTTCATGACCTCCTTCACTTTCTCTATATCCCTCACTTTTCTCACTCCATTATCATTCATATGAGCCTCTATATCTCCATGCATGATTTTTTTTTTTTTTTTTTTTTTTTCTATATATTCCAACTACTCCCTCTCGGGCATAGGCTGAGAGCCTGTACATTCCACCGCCCAACACGGTGAAGCCCGTGAGGTCTTGTTCCAGTCTGGGGAGTGAGACATGCGAAGCATCCATCATGGCTCGAAGCAGCTCCATCTCTGAAGCGGCCGGTTGCTTCGCTCAAGCGCTTCACCGTCTCACCCTCCAGACTCAGACCCTCACTCTCAGAACGCCACCTATTGAGCAGTGAACTCACTAGGCATTGTCCCCCTGTAACATATTTTGAATATGGGAATATTCATACAGTGTTATTTAATCAGGGAACAACGAGGGTATTTTTTTGGCATTTCGGTGGGCTTTGTGGTAATGCACTGATACTAGGTACAGCACAAATTCAATCACCCCTATCCCTGTCCATGGCCTCCCTCACGACACTTTCCTTGTTCTTCATGACCCCTACAACTGCACTCTCAAAACTTTTTTTGGTCATATTCATTTCTTCCTTTTGCTCTTTCACAATATCCTCCAAATCCTTAACTTTCTGTTCACCTACCACCGTCCATGCAGTTGACTCCTTTACTTCCTTGAATCGTCCTTCGTATTCCTTCAGCTGCTCCTTCAATGCCATATTCTCTGCTCCCAGTTCATCTACCCTTTTCAATACCATCTCTAGGCTATTATTAATTAACTTCCGAAATAGGCCTACATTCGCTTCCTTCGCTAGGCCTATTCCCTTCCCCACCTGACACACCACACAGTACACACAGTACCTTAACTTTCTCACCAATATCCCCCTTCCATTTCTCCGTACCACTCGTCCACTTTTCCAAATCCTTCACAACATTAATAACCTCTTCTAACTTCATACCGTAACCGTAGCCCACCTGCCACCTGGGTAAGATATTACGATACGAGAGTCGCGTGCCTCATTAATTTTTGTATGGCCTACGGCATTATCATATCACATAATTAGGCAAGAGTTGTGTTATCGGACGTACAGTATTACCTATAGGACTTACCTCAAACCAGGTATATCCTAGTGTTTACTAGGCTATACCCCTTTGAAAGGACATTAGCCTAACCTAACAATCTTACCTAACCTGCCCCCTCCCTGGGGGCACGGGTCCTTGGAGCGGCTTCGGTCGCGCCGGGAATTTCCACACCTCTCACACCATACACACACATCACACAGTTTTTCCTACACCGAGAAATGACTCTCCGGCTGTCATTTCTCGAAGACTTCTTCTAGCCGGAGACATTGAGAGCAACCCAGGACCCACCTACACATACATATGTCCAACTTGCTCAAAATCCATCACTTTGAGTCGCCACACTAAGGGTTCAGTTCTCTGTAATTCATGCGGGAACTGGACCCACTTCACCTGCAAAACACTTGCCTCCAAGAAACACTACACGAACACCTGGACCTGTTCCTCATGCCCCTCCCTCCCAGTCAAATCCCTCGCCTAAAACCCGTCCACCTCTCCTCCCCAACCCACCTAACCTTCCCATATCATCCACTCCCCCCCCTAAATCCCGTCCACCTCTCCTCCCTAACCCACCTAACCTTCCCATACCATCCACATCCTCAACTCAACACACCACACCCCATCCTAATCCATTGCAACCCCCATCTCCTGCACCCCAATCCCCACCCCCACCACCACCTCACCCATCCCAACCCTCACCCCCTCCCTCACCCCCACCCCTCCCCCACCACCCCATCCTCGTGCAGCAGCACCCAACATACATCGTGCACATAACATTAACATTCTCCAATTGAACATAGATGGCATCAACACAAAGAAACACGAACTCTCACACTTCATCAAACAACACAACATACACATTGCCATCTTACAAGAAACAAAACTCCACACAACATAAAGAACACCTACATTTCATGATTTCATCACCATCAGACAAGATCGGGCCATCGGCGGCGGCGGTGGACTCATCACCCTGGTACACAAAGAAATATCATACATAGTCACCAGTGTACATACGAAATCCCTCCTCCCCCCAAATGATAACACAACAGAAATACAATCAATTAAAATACGCACTGGCAACAACTCCAACACAACCATCATAATCGAATACATCCCTCCCCAAACATCCCCTACAGTACCAAATGAATACAGACCACACTTACAACACATCACAAACACCCCACACATCATCCTGGGTGGTGACTTCAACGCCAAGACGTCGGCCTGGTTTGTTGACAACCCTGACACAGACAGAGAGCTGGTACTACAAAACCAAACTGATAACCTCATCATCCTTAATGACATCCATCAACATACCCATATTCCCCACCAAGCCCTCAATAACCCATCATCTCCAGACATCACCTTTTGCTCCCCAGAACTTGCCCCCACAACATCCTGGAGGGTGGTCAGAACCTTGGGCTCTGACCACCTCCCGATCATTATCACCACCAAAACCAGACTCACCCCAGCTAGCCACAAACACACATACACCAATTATAAAAGAGCTAACTGGGAAGCATTCACAAATAAGACAGAACAACACTTCACAACTCTAAACAGTATGCCCATCACTAACATCAACAATGCTGTACACATACTCAATAAAACTATCCAAAACGCTGACAAGAAACACATTCCAAGAAGTACCGGTAACAGAAAAAGACAACCCCAACTTCACACCAGAAATTCAAAACCGCATCAGACAACGCGACATACTGAAACACTCCCCAGCACCCCACACACAAGACATCACACAACAAATCCAAGCACTCAACACCCACACTAACAACAAAATACAAGAACAACAAAAACTAAATTGGAATAACTTCCTACAAACACTTGATCACAAAACAAACCCCAAAAAACTCTACAAAACACTAAACAGCATCACACTTTCCAACAGCAACACAACACAATCACATGCTGCAATCACAACAACAGACTCTACTCCTTCATGTAAACAACAAGCAAACACTCTCATCAATCACTTCTCACATGTCAGCCACCTAAAACCTCACAAAGACGACCGACGTGTCATCCGACGTAAGAGACAATTCCCCACAGACCCTGACTATACACCCTTCACCAATCACCAGACAAAGCATATCATCAACAATCTCAAGCACTCACCCGCCTGTGGCCTAGACAACATAAGCAACATACACCTCAGACACCTGGGACCACAAGGCATACAAGCACTCACTAACATATCAAACTACAGTACAGTTATTCACACAACACAATACCAGACATTTGGAAGCATGGTATCATCATCACATTCCCCAAACCCAACAAAGACCCCACGCTGCCCTCCTCGCACCGCCCCATCACACTCCTTTGCACCCCCTCCAAAGTCATGGAACGCCTAGTACTACAACTATTTACACCCGACCTACCCCTAGCTCCAACACAACATGGCTTTAGGCCACTTCACTCCACAAACACTCTTCTCACAGACCTTACACAAAGAGCTTTTGACGGCATCAACTCAGCTAGACCACCACACAGATCAATATTAGCCACACTCGACATTAGTAAAGCCTTCGATGCCATCCCCCGCCACAACCTAACAAACAATATCTACAACACAAACATGCACAACAACACAAAAAGGTGGCTGGCCAACTTCCTAGCAGGCAGATGTGCACACGTATCTTTTGCCGGTCAGTCATCTAGAATCAGAAACTTTCCAAACGGAGTCCCACAAGGATCTGTCCTATCGCCCGCACTCTTCAATCTGTACATGCACGATATAACTACACCCAATACGCCCCAAATAAACTTAGCCTCCTATGCAGAAGACATAACACTCACATGCACACACCATGACCCAAAAAGAGCAACAGATCTCCTTCAACTCTATCTCAACACACTACATGGCTGGTGCACTACAAACAGACTTAATCTAGCCCCAGCCAAATCCACCGCAACCCTGCTCACAAGCTGGACAGGAGAACACGAATACATCCCTCAACTCACCATAAACAACACACCTCTAACACATACACACACACCCAAAATCCTAGGAGTAACATATGATACTCATATGACATTCAAACAGCACACCACAAACATTAAAAAGAAACTGACACCCAGACTTAACGCCCTCAGGTCACTTGCTCACACAAAATTTGGACACAACAAAGAAACCACCACCACAGTATATAAACAATACATAAGATCAGTGATGGAATACGCAAGCCCAGCCTGGGCTTCTAACCTAGCTGAAACACATCATAAGACCTTACAGACTATTCAAAACAAAGCCCTAAAGATCATTACAGGCTGCACAGCTACTGCACCCACAGATCACCTACATCAAGAAACCAAAATCCTCAAAGTCAAAGACCATCTGGACAAGAGAGGCACTCAATTCCTGGCAGCAGTCTCCACGAACCAGGACCACCCACTAAACTACATGGCAACACACCCACAGACACCAAGAAATATAAAAACAACACCCAGCACACGGTATCACACACAATTACTGTCCTCTCTCCCTCCCTGCCCACCCCGAACCAACTTCCAGAAGCACATCCATACTCATATCTCTCGCCGATCCATCCACTCACTCACAGACAACACGCAGCTGCAAGCACGACCTCCCGAAATCCATCCTTCCGAATCCTCCCTTCCTCGCGAGGACAGAGTCCACCTGGCCAGGCTGAGATGCGGACACCATCCAGCTCTCCTGAGCTATCAGAAGAGACTGGATGACACCGTCGTCGACACCTGCCCGGGATGTAACACAGCACCCCATACCATTAAACACATCATAGAAGACTGCATTTCACACAACCACATACTCTACGCCAACAACACAATCTACACTCAATGAGAGCTCTGTGGGAAAGCCCGATCGTGGCCATGGCCTTCCTCAGGGACTCGGGGCTGTTCAAACAATCATTTCCTGCAGTTCTTGCCCTGTATAATGTAAAGTCAGAAACCACAGTTTCTGAGACACTTTGAAAGTGCCCGGACATATGAAGCGCATCGGTTCTGGGCGACAGCCCACTTTAACTATCACAAGGCCGCATACCTATAAACACAAGTTTCGAACCAATAGATACTTCACTCAGTCTGCCATGTAAAATTATTATGTTATGATCCGCATTCATATATTTTTGGATATACAAATGAAAAAAATACCTTTATTACATTCACTTACGTATCTACAGTAAATACGGACACGAATATTACCATAGGTTTTAAGAAATTATAAATGAAAAGAAATACTTTTAAATTGGTGCCCCACAAGAATGGCTCGGGTTCCAACCTTAAACGTTTCATTGGCTGATTCGAAATTTGGTAGTTTAGATTCGCTCTTTCGTCTCCCACCCCCCAGAGAGCTGTCTTCATTTCCATGTTCCCAGTGACCACGTTATGCATACTTGTATTCATTTCGAAGAGGGGGATGTTCAGTATTACTGTACATTGTAAATGTTTACCTTACATTGGTGTGTTATTGTTGTTGCTGTTCCCCAGGCTGGCTGGCTGAACAGCCCCAAGGCCCCAAGCAAGGCATGTAATATACAGTTGTTGTGTAAAGTAACGATGGCAATTATGACGTGAATTGCTAGTTACGATTAGTCGAGTGTGTGTGTGTGTGTATGTGTAATTGAACCGATGTGTGTTGTAATAGACATTATAGGTTTGACTCCTGTAAGGAGATAAAGAAAACCTAATATTTAGTAGTGGCCCCGTAATCATTGACGAACATGCCTATTACATAAGGCATCCTCTTCAAACACTAATCCGCCGTAGTTTGAATCTACCGCGCAGAGCATTTAAAAACTGAGGAGCCTTCATCATGAGCGCACGCGACCTCACTCATGGCTTCAGTCATAATGAATTGGGTTCTCACTACGAAAAAACTTCGTAAAAAATAAAAACAAAAAGAAAATAAGAATAACTATCCAATAAGCTTTCCATCATATCGTGGATGTACTTGTGTGGATTTCTGACCAGACGCTGATTCAGGCGTCTTTCCTCCTTCACTGACATATCAAGTAAACCAAAATCCTTAATACATCAACGAATGGGAAGGGGACGGTCGGGAGGGCCCCAGTCGTCAATGATTACGGGGCCACTACTAAATATTAGGTTTTCTTTATCTCCTTACAGGAGTCAAACCTATAATTTATTAGTGGCCCCTCCATCATTGACGAACATGCCTGATATCTAAGACTGGAGGGGGACATTCGTAATCATATCATAACTCTAGAAAAGCAGATAATAAAAACAACCACATAGTATTCTTACTTTTGAAAAATGTATTTAATACGGCGTAGGCCGGAAATATACAAGAAAAAGGGGTTCAGGCAGGTGCGTGCTTCAAAGAAGCCTGCCCGACAAAAATGGGTAACCCTGAAGATTCTGAACACAGATCTGTAGTTACAAAAGGCACCCCACTCAACGAGCTCAGACACTCTGTTTCCGGTGGCCAAAGCCAAAAGGAAAACTGCCTTCTTTAAGATTAAAGCAAAGTCTGCAGTATTTTGATACAGACGAGAATGAAGTAAAGACAAAGCTTTGTCCAGAGACCAAGTAGGCATGAGCTGACGGGGAGGTGGGCGGAGTTTAAAACACGCTCTCATAAATCCTGTTTCCTCCGCCACCGGTATGGATAGACCTGTAAGGTCGAAAAAGGGCACTCTAATCGCAGTTAAGTGATTCTTCAAAGTTACCACAGATAAACGTTTCTGCTCAAACAGATAGTTCAAGTAATTAAAAACCAATGCCACTGAGGGTACAGTTTGTTCCGTTCTAACAATCCAAGAAGTAAAAGCTTTCCAATGAGATTGATATTGTCGCTTAGTAGACTGAGTATATTGATTGAGCAATTTATTGGTCACATCCCTACCGTATGGTGCTAGCCACTTGGCCTCCTGAATGTCCATAATGCAAAAGTCAGCGAGGTCGCTAGGTTGCCAATCGTGTCTAAGTGGAAGTACCCGACCGGGAGCGATACCGGGTCCGGGCACCACATTATTAATTGCTGGTACCACACCTGCGCCGGCCACAGGGGCGCGATTAGCGAGACTAAGCCTCGATAAACTCGTAGTTTGTTCACTACGTGGCACATTAGTGACGCATCTGGCGGCGGAAACAGATAGATGGAGCTCCATCTGTTCCAGTCTGTCACTAGGGCGTCTGGCCCCCCTGCCGGCGTTATCGCCCGGCGGGTGAGGTATAGAGGGAGCTTGTGAGTCTCCTCGGACGCAAAAAGATCCACTTGTGGATGGGAGAGCTCCGCAATCATTAGGTCGAAAATGGGTTGCTTGAGCTCCCATTCTACTGTCGTGCTCTGTCTCCGGGACAGAGCGTCTGCCCAGACGTTCGCTACGCCTGGGAGATAAGATGCGTGAAGATAAATATCTAGACTGCTGGCTAGAACAAAAATCTCTTCCGACACGAGTAGCAACTTCCTTGACCTCGTTGACCCTTGTTTCTGAATACAGTGAACTGCATTCAGATTGTCCATTCTGAAGGCCACCGACTTGCCCCGTAACGCCGGGCCGTGAGCCTGAAGGAAATACAAGGGGACTAGTAACTCTTTGACATTTATGTGAGAGATTTCTAAGTGGGACCAAAGTCTCTGACCCTGGTGCCCCTGATTTGACTGAAATCCCCACCCTATGGTGCCTGACGCATCCGTGTCTACCCATACCGTTGGAGGAGGAGAGGTCCATGACATGATTGAGTGCAATGTTTTCCCTCTTCGCCCAGACCGCTAGTAAGGTGTGGATTAATTTTGGTATGGGCCATAATTTTCCCGCCGGTAAGAGTGGGAAATATTTGTTGCCTTCCAATATTAATCGTTTTACTTTCAACCGGCCCAACTTGACAGTTAGCTGAATCCAGTTGAGAGAGCCGACCAGAGACTCCCAGACTCTTCGTGTCGTAGTCAGACTGTGAAGAAACCTGAACAGTTTCCTGCGAAACCTGTTGCGATTGTCCACACTCTGACTCAGAGTGAGAGCGGCGGTGTCCCAGACCAGCCCTATCCACTGAATTACTCTTGAGGGAACAAGGTTTGACTTTACCAGATTTACCTTGAAGCCTAGAGTTTTGACATGATTTAAAATGATATTGACATGTTTTATGCATAATTGTTGTGTCTCTGCCACCACCAGCCAGTCGTCTAGATACCACAACACTCTGATTCCCTGTTTTAACAACGGCATCAGGGCTTGCCGGACTAGTTTCGTGAATAGTCGAGTTGCTAGGTTCAAACCGAACGGCATCCTCTGAAAAACAAAATTTTGGTGCCTGATCCTCAAGGCCAGAAACCTTTGAAATCTTTTGTTGACCGACACGTGCCAATAGGCGTCTGTCAGGTCTAGGGAACACATCCAGCCTCCCGGCGGAAGTGTTAGCCTGATTTGATGAACTGTTAACATTCTGAAAGACTCGTTGTAAATGTGAAGATTCAGATAAGACAGGTCTACGACCGGCCTCATCTGAACACTGTCCCGTTTGGGAACCAAAAACAGTTTTTGACGTGAATACAGGGTAATCTGGAGGGACCGGGATGATGACATTCTTGGCAATCATCTCCTGGACCAGCGACTCCACCTCTAATGAAACACAATTTGCCGTTGTCGGCTGACGTAAGCGAGGTCGCCGGAGCCACTGCCAAGTGATGCCTTTGCGTGCCACCATCCGTGCCCAGGTTTTTAACGGCCATGCTTGGTGACACGTTCGGAACGACCCAGTTAGCAGACAAGGGTTCGCCGGCTGTACTTCCCTCGGTTCCTCCGGCTTTAAGATAGGCACTGGGAGTGAGAGAGACTTTAGTTTTTTTATGGTGGGTTTGGTGGTGTTGGACGCTTCGCCGGCTGGCTGGTGTGGGCCGAAGACTGGCCCTGCCCCGGCTTATACTGGCCGCGTCCTCTCTGTCCTGAAAACCCTCTCTGTCTATGCCTGTACTGACCCAGGGGGGATTGAGAGGACTTAGGCGGAAGAAACGGCTTAGAACCCCCTGGCTGAGCTTTAGTAGGAGGCTTAGGTTTGGGGAAGTTAAATGCAGGTTTCTTAGCCTGTGCGGGACTGTGCTTCACGGCCTGTGCCATGTTAAACACTGTTCGCCATACATCAGGGGACATTAAAGAAGGAGTAAGTACTGGGGACATTACCACCTGGTTAGCAATGCGATCAGGCAGCTTGCGAACTAATGACATCCTAAGATCCTGTCGTGCTCGCACCGCCTCAAGTAAGGCTGTGCGTATGTCACCTAAGGATTGAATCGACGACTGAAGAATCAGACGCCGTGATAACTCAACTGATCTTCGAGCATCCGCGTCTGCGATTGCCTGAGTAGACCTGAGTAAAGACTTAGCCACCTGCTGAGAAACTATGTACTGTGAAAACAGGCGGAAAGCTTTTCCCCTTAGCCTAAATTCTCTGTCTAGGTGAGTAGGGGTAGGGGTAGTGAATGGGTCCTTTAGTTCACAAAGATTAATCTTAGGGGCAGCTAGAAAAGAAAATAAAGCTGACGGAACTCCGCCGGCAGAACCTACCGGCATGGAGAACCATGAATGTGTATCCTGAGGGATCTGGTGGGAAGATTTAGAAGTGAAAGTGGTTGCAAAGTTTTGAGCCTCTACCTCCCAATCCACCCAAGGTCCTGGTCCCAACTGTCCCACCTTCAACACTGGATTAGCTGTCTCGTCTGTGACGGTCTGTAAATCTAGTTCAGGAGTAAGAGCCGACAGAGCCTTAATATCATTAAACCCATCCAGCTTAGACCAGTCTGAAAAAAGTTTTGAAGCTGAGGCAGGGGGTAAAGCAGGCTTAGATGCATAAACAAAATAATCCTGATGATAATAACTAGGTATAGCCTTGATATTTACGTCCAAAACATTACCCAAGGCATCCAATGCCCTTAATTTCTTTGACTTATTTCCCTGGATAAACCACTCACGTGGTACCGGGAGTTCCCCTGACAAGGTAGGCTGGGCAAGCTCTGGCTTAGAGGGGTTCAAAAGAACCCATGACTCGTCTGGCCCATAAAGCAGGGGCATAGCTACCTTTCTAAGAGGCGCTTTGTCTAGAGGGGGTGGATTAACATCCGTGATGACCCTGACATTTGACGTAGTGAATGCCGCCGTAGCTGGCTTAGAGCTCCCTGCCGGTGACAGAGTAGGAGGGTTAGGAATCTTAGATAAATCGATTGACGTTATCAGAGGCCGTACCGCAGAACTTGTCAAGGGAGCCCCCAAGTCCATTGTGGGGTTTTCCTCGTTGTTGACTAAAGAATTTAGATAGAGCATGAGTAAGTAACCCATCAATTTCTTGTGCTGTAACAAACTGGTTAGATGCAGAACTGTCAGGTGAATCAGTATTATCATGGGCGGCGTCCAGGCCTGAGCCTGACCCTTGTCCATCCCTATCTGAAATTATTGACACGTCATCTTGTTCCTCCCGATCCTCCTGAGAAGACCCCGCCGAGGCAGGGGCACCTTGTTTCCAAGATAAGTCAGGGATAGAGGATGGGGTCGCCGCGTCCCTGTGGACATCGGCTACTGTGTGACTCGTATGAGTCGGACGTGGATGGTCAGACCCTGGTTGAGCAAACCGCCAAACACCGAGGCTCTGGCCTACGCTCTCGTGAGAGTCTGAAACATTCTCAATTATTGAATTTCCTGAACTTTCCGTTTCTAGGGTTAAAATATCAATAGGTAAATCTTGTTTAGGGACAGGCGCTTCACTATACTCTGAGGCTGTAACAGAAACATTTTCAGGTGTAGAGGTACGACGAGATGCACTAGACTTAGGAGAATGTCGAGAGGACTTCCTATGGGAATCCTTTTTGGAGGATTTGTGGCTACGGTGTGACCGCGAACTAGACCTAGATTTGGAAGAATCACCACCATGACCACTGGTGGAAGCTTCAGTCTTACTCTTCTTACTAGCCGGGGAAGAGGCACGACTTGAAGACTGCTGTCTGAGAGGTGACCTTGACCTCGATCTCGCCTGCGACGAGGAGGTGGCTGCCGGGGGAGTAGGCTCTCTCGGGCGTTTAGACGTATCCACAGACGATACAGAACCCTGGCTAGTCTCTGTCGGCTTAAAACCCGTTACTCTAGAGGTACGTTTAGGGGGAGGGTGCTCTGACAGCAACTTATCCCAAAGTGGGACGTTGTCACATTGAAGTGACTTATGTGCGACAATGGTAGTGTAGGCCGACATTTGTTGTCTGACCTCTCTCAACGCTACCGCCGCGGTCTTGTCATTGTCACACAGGACTTTATTGGCTAATTGGGAGCAAAAGGAACAATTAAGTGTAACCCAGAGACCCCTTGAACGGTCTAGACATTTAACACACCTTATGCAAAGGGTATGCGCAAAAATCGGGATACCCGCGCAAGTAGGGGTAATGCACAGGGCAAAAACTGGGGCCACAGTAGCCATGACAGAGACTGGTGTGAGGAAACTACCGCCGGGTCTGTATTGGTCCGCCGGAGCTCAGCTCTGGAAAAATAAAGAAAAATTTCCAGGAATTAATGCTCATAAGGTTAACCCAAGTGTTCGCATACAAGTGTTAATAACCCGCCGGGTAACGGGATGCAAAGACACAGCTAACACATCTCGCTACGCGGCGGGGTGTAAAGAGGCTAAACAAATCTTTTTAGCTAAAGAACATGAAGAATACCCTCTGATATAATGGTCCAGTATGGCACTTATAGTCTGTAGGAGGTGGTGACTGTCTCAAGATTCAATTTTGTAACAAAGCCCCCCTCATAAAGACGCCGGCCCTTGAAATATTTTAGTAGAATAGCCCAGGGCAGGAATATACGAGATCTGATTTTTTAACGAATTGTCCCAAAAGATCGTTGTAAAAATAGAAGGCGGCGATACTGAATGTATCACCAAATTAAGGTTAATCGAAATTGAATTTGTTATAAATTCCTTAGTTCCTCCACTTAGGAGCACCCGCCGGGTGTGGGAATCGATTTGGTTAAACCTCACTGAACCTTCAATCGCCGTAAGAGTAAAGGCAGCGATACACAGAGTATCACTAAAATGGATTGGTTAACTATATGAGACCTAAGTCGTTTATCCCACCCTGCTCAGGTGCACCCGCCGGGTGAGAAGTCTAAAAGTTAACCCCACAAGTTCCTGACCCCACTTCTTTGTAAAAGATCGCCGGGGAGGAACGCCTAAACAACAGCTAGGTTTTCCATGTGGTTGTCGTAAACCAGGTAGAAAAAACCTATAAAAACGAATGTTCGCAAGAACGTCGTTTTTTATATATATCTATATATATATATAAGGATGGGTACAGCCATCCCGCCGGGAATTTAAAGGAGGCCTGAAACCAGGCACCCACAGAGACGCAGTCCTGGAGAGCCACAGACACCTCCCCACGCCGGGGAACCAGCCAGAGTTTAAAAACCACGTGTGGCCCAACACTGCTCATCGGTCAGGATTTTTCATGGTGAAACCGAGAAAAAACCCGCCGGAAGGCAAGCCCCACCCTGAACAGACACCATCTGAACAATACGACACGAGGAGAGTCACGCACGACTAACCAAGGTCACACCATAATCCGTGGAATTAGCCAATACACAACTAAACCAGGAAACAATTATAGTCCGAGGAATTAGCCAATACACAACTAAAACCCGGATACACATGACACAGTAGGGCATATTTATAAAATAAATAATAACACTAGACATGTGGCAAAGCTACGAGCGGCTGGCTAGGCCTAGGTAGACGGCATGAAAATAGTTGAAATATAAACACACATTGGAATATCACAACAGGAACCACCGCCAACACACCACCGTAGCGATAACTTCCCACCCCGGGAAGCCTGACACGGACCCAGAAAAAACTTCACTAAGTGAAGAAAAATACGCTGGAAATGTCAGAAAACACACAGCTTACCTCATCAGAAGGATAAAAGGCAGCAATAATTAACGCGTAATGAAAGCCGCCTGCATCACAAACTAACACAACTGTGAAAAGTTCACGTGTCCACAACAGGACCACGAGGGTACATCCGAAATAGATGCCCCATACACACGACCCAAAATACACTGCACTGCGGGCAACCAGCCCAGGACACTCCTGCTACGCCTATCCTAACCTTACTCGATACATCCTAGAGTAAACAAATGAGAAAAAACTCACTAGGGACGCAACGAATGCGGAACCAGCGGAGCCTGGAAGGTACGTCCGGGCAGGCTGAGCGCAGAGCAAAGAAGGAGGAATGACGCCTGAATCAGCGTCTGGTCAGAAATCCACACAAGTACATCCACGATATGATGGAAAGCTTATTGGATAGTTATTCTTATTTTCTTTTTGTTTTTATTTTTCACGAAGTTTTTTCGTAGTGAGAACCCAATTCATAATGACTGAAGCCATGAGTGAGGTCGCGTGCGCTCATGATGAAGGCTCCTCAGTTTTTAAATGCTCTGCGCGGTAGATTCAAACTACGGCGGATTAGTGTTTGAAGAGGATGCCTTATGTAATAGGCATGTTCGTCAATGATGGAGGGGCCACTAATAAATAATGCTCTACAGTAGGTGACAAACACTGAAAACAGAAGTGTCTGCTTTGACCTACAACACAACGAACTATGCCATGTACTGTAATATTACATGTTATCATCTGGTTATGAAATTCAGGTGTGAAACTGCAATGAGTTATCAGTAGTGATATATGGGGAGTATTATGTAATACCACAAAGTTTAGCTTCAGACGCTGATAGGTTTATCTATCTATCTATCTATCTATTGCCTGACGCTGTAATCCCCGAAGGGGTGGCCACGAACGAACCGCCCCCAAGCACCTCTGTTCCCAGTCCGTCGACGCCCCTCCCCCCAACCAGCACCGCCTTCGTTCATTTACTTCCTCACTCCATCCTTCCACCTCTCTATCGGTCTACCTCTCCCTCTTTGTCCCTCCACCTCGCTCTCGTACACCCTCTTAGTCATTCTCTCGCTCTCCATACGTTCCATATGGCCGAACCATCTCAAGTTGTTCCTTTTCACACTTTCCAGCACATCTACCTCCACACCACACCTTCTTACTTCCTCATTAGTCTGTCTATCCCTCCATGTAACTCCGCACGCACTTCTTTAGTAATTCATTTCCACTGCTCTCACTCTTGGTCTGAGTCTCTCAACCAACGTCCATGCTTCGCTTCCCTAAGTCAGTGTCGGGATTACCACACTGTCATGCAAGGACTTCTTCACTTCCATACTGACCACCCTATTTCTTGTTACTGCTTTCAGCGTTCCTACAACCCTCTTCCCCTGTTGTACCCTCTCCCGCACTTCTTCAGCCATAGTCCCATCTTTACTCAACACACTGTCCAGATACTTAAAAGAGTTGACGATCTCCATAGCCTGGCCGTTCAGCTTCACCTCACACTCTGTGACTTCACCCCTTTCGAAGACCATAACCTTGCTCTTCCCCGCATTTACCTTCAAATTCCGTTTTTCGCACACTGTTCCAAACTCATTTACCAGAGCCTGCAACTCCCATTCATTATCACTCATCAGAACTGTATCATCCGCAAACAGGAGTATAGGTAGCTTCCACTCAATTCCCTCCCTTTTCAGCGATACACCAACATCCACTGCTCTTGATAGTATTTCTTTCATGACTCCATCCATATATACAGTAAACAACCACGGGGACATCACACACCCCTGTTTCAAACCAACATTCAGGTCAAAGAACTCGCTCTGCTCACTATCCACACGTACTGCCGCCTTTGCACCCTCATACATGCTCTTCACTGCTTTCAGCAACTTGCCATCTACTCCATATATTCTAAGTACTTTCCACAAACCTTCTCTATCCACTCTGTCATAGGCCTTCTCCAAGTCCATAAAGGCAACATACACCTTTTGTTTCTTCTCCAGATATTTCTCCACAACACAATTCAGGGTAAAAATCTGATCTACACATCCTCTTCCCTTCCTAAAACCTCCCTGCTCGTCGCCTATCCATTTCTCCGTTCTCACTCTCACTCTCTCAATCACTACCCTGCTGTATACCTTCCCTACTACGCTTAGGTTTATATATTCAGTATTAATTTAGTAAACAATGTATATAACACTAAAGGGTAAAGGATATAAAAGCATCGCATCGTGATATTACGTTTGGCAATGGCTGTAGATACATTTTCGATTTTAGTATTATAGTATCTGATATATTGCAATGATTACACAGTGCAACAAGGTTAATAGCAGATATAAAATGGATAAATTATATGTGAGTACCGGTATGTGTATAATAGTAACTACTATGGATGACGTCTGATGAATCTCACACACACACACACACAACGAAAGCCTGTCCATTCATTGCAGTTTGGTAGTGTTTCTTTACATTCTTAATTCTTTAATAGCTATCCGTGATTAATGTAGATAAAGAAGGGAATAACAAACAATGGTATTTTTGTCATTTTTATATCAGAATCTGTAGTATGAATCGTATCGTAGCATAACAGTAGCACACTAATTTTACATGGCAGACTGAGTGAAGCATCTATTGGTTCGAACAGTGCGTTCGTACGCATGCGGCCTTGTGATAGTTAAAGTGGGCTGTCGTCCAGAAACAACACACTCTCAATGTCCAGGCCCTATTCAGGTGTCTCAGAAACTGCAGTTTCAGACTGTACAGTACTGTACTGTATTATTATTATTGTTTTTTTTTTAAGGTTAAGGATGTTATTTATGCATCAAATGTCTGTATGTCTATCTATTTAATGCATCTATCTCCCTTATACATAAATATAACTACTGTATGTCTTATTTGGTATTTTTTTAATCTATGAATCATTTCTAATATGATGGAATTGAAAACAATATTATCCTTCCAACACACAAATAATAAAATGAAAAAGAGTCAATAAAAATGTCTCCTTTGTCTTTGCAGAAACTAAAGTCCGTCTCATAATTGTTCGTAGGTTATCGATCATTTGCCCCTAGCAACTCTCTCTATCTATCTATCTCTCTAATCTATCTATCTATTGCCTGATGCCGTGATCCCCGAAGGGGTGGCCACGAACGAACCGCCCCCATGCACCTCTGTCCCCAGTCAGTCGACGCCCCTCCCCCCAACCAGCACCGCCTTCGTTCATGTAGTTCCTCACTCCATCCTTCCACCTCATATTCGGTCTACCTCTCCCCCTCTGTCCCTCCACCTCGCTCTCGTACACCCTCTTAGTCATTCTCTCGCTTTCCATACGTTCCATATGGCCGAACCATCTCAAGTTGTTCCTTTTCACACTTTCCAGCACATCTACCTCCACACCACACCTCCTTCTTACTTCCTCATTAGTCTGTCTATCCCTCCATGTAACTCCGCACGCACTCCTTAAGTAATTCATTTCCACTGCTCTCACTCTTGGTCTGAGTCTCTCAACCAACGTCCATGCTTCGCTTCCGTAAGTCAGTGTCGGGATTACCACACTGTCATGCAAGGACTTCTTCACTTCCATACTGACCACCCTATTTCTTGTTACTGCTTTTAGCGTTCCTACAACCCTCTTCCCCTGTTGTACCCTCTCCTAATGCAGCTATCTATCTCCCTTATACATTAACATAACTATGTCTTATTTGGACTTTTTGTAATATATGAATCATTTCTAATGTGATGGAATTGAAAAATATAATATCCTTCCAGCACATAGATAAACAAGAAATAAGAGACAGTCAACAAAAAATATTCCCAGTCTTCTCTGCAAATAGGCGCGAGGTTCCGAGCGTCGGGAGATTTAATTTTATTTATTTATTGTTTTGTTTTTTTCCCACGGACCAAGAGTGAGAGGGGTAGAAATTAGTTACTTGAGAAGTGTGTGCGGAGTTCCATGGAGGGATAGACAGATGAATGAGTAAGTAAGAAGGTGTGGTGTAGAGGTAGCTGTGCTGGAAGTGTGAAAAGGAACACCTTGAGATGGTTCGGCCATATGGAACGTATGGGAAGCGAGAGACTGACTAAGAAGGTGTACGAGAGCGAGGTGGAAGGACAGAGAGGGAGAGGTGGAAGGATGGAGTGAGGAAGTATATGGATGAAGGCGGTGCTGGTTGGGAGGAAGGGCGTCGACTGACTGGGGACAGAGGTGCATGGGGGCGGTTCGTTCGTGGCCACCCCTTCGGGGATCACGGCGTCATATCTAGATAGATGGATATTTTCGCCTTGAAAGTGTGTCTACACAAAATAATTGGGTAATATTGTAACATGTTTTTAATTGACATTTGTGTCATTTTTGCTGATTATGAGTTGGTGGAAAAATGTTTTCTTTACTTCCATCATATCAGAAATGATTCACAGATTATATAGAGACCAAATAACATACACTTTTAAGTATGATCAATAGTTTTGCATTATCAATAGGGTTATTATGTTACCTCCACCAACCGACTTTACTCCTAAACTATCTATCTATCTATCTATATGCTCAGGCCCAATCCCCATTTTGGGGGTAGCCGACTCAAGACAGAGCAAGAACAGGGAAAACACAAAAACAACATAACACAACGAATAAACACAGATAAAAAACACAAATTCACACACATCTCGGTCACCCAGGAGAAGACCCAGAGACCAGGGCCACCAAGGTCGCTCCAGCACTCCCCCGGCCCCCGACCACCCGGAGAGGTTCCAATCTCGGCAGGCAGACATGCAGCGGAGCCAAAGCCACAAGCCCTCCCACCACACTTCCAGGCGCACCCTTCATATTAATCGTCTCCCCGGGCCAGGCGCCTGATGGACTATTATCTAGTCCAACTTGCGCCCGACCCCTTACTCCAAATAACCACGTGTTCACTCAACTATTCACAAGCATTCTCCATTCACTCCTGTCCACTACCACTTCCCCTGCCTGATTTAGTCATTCCTCTATCATCCAAAGCTTTTCTTACACAGTCTCTCCATCTCAATGGGGGTCTTCCTGCCCTTCTATCTCCCCTTGTACCTGACTCACATATTCTCTTTGTAAGCCTTTCATCTCCCATTCGTTCAGCATGACCATACCAGCTCAGCACCCTTCTGTCGACTCTGGCTGACAAATGTTCCTGCTGCCCCACTCTCCTACGTATCTCTTCATTCCTCAATCCGTCTCTACGAGTAACTCCACACATACTCCTCAAGCAGCTCATCTCCATCACATCCAGCTTTCTTTTCTCCTTTTTCTCCTCCTAAACTCAATTAAGGAAATCAACAAATACATATAACTTCTCTACTTTCTGGTCTATTGAACCATAATAAAGAGAGGGGTAGGGAGAGAGCGTCCCCGTCAGTGACAACCAGTCTGATGATGATAATAATAAGATGGACAATATTTATGTGTTCTCTGGTTTCGATGAGGACGATCAACATGCCTGGGAACCTGGAGGGGGCCGATGTGCTAGCTGTAGCACAAGGCTTATCAATTTCATCACAGTAACGGGGTCGGGGTTGAGGCCGGGACGGGGCGGGGAGGGAGTTCAGCGGCGGGGATATCTACCGAACGTCAACACGTCTATTCACACAAATAGATCAGTAACAGGTCCAAAACAGTTCTTATTGATGCTTAATGTATTCTATGTTGTCATATATGATGTTGGTGGTATAAAGTAATATAAGTCGGCTGAAGGTAGGCAAAAAGGGCCAAATAGGGGAACTTTGGGAAAGTGGCTGGAACGAATGAATTAATTCACATAAGGCCTGTTATTTCTAAAACACGTTTTTTATATACGGTACACGGTACATACAGGGTATGAATTAACCGTGTATATCAAGACCTGACTGTAATAATAATAATAATAATAATAATAATAATAATAATATAATATACCTAGGCTTGGGCCTCCACCTGTATATGATCCCGACTTTTCCCGTGTTGTGGCCGACTTTGGAACTATTGAGGTTACCGTGTCCAAACGAAACCGTGTATAAAAAACGTGTGTATATCGAGACCTACATACATACATACATACATAAAATTTTAAGACTGAGTGTTCCACACATAAGTGCAGACTGTATACTACCGGTATATTGGTTATGTGCCTACCTATACAGTACAGTACCTTATGCTTAACCAATCTTTAAAAACTTGCAATAATCTGGCTTAGCCCTCAAATAGATGTACAGTATAAGTGCAGTATGAAAAAAACTAATCTATGCTCTCATTTTCAGGTTAGCGATACAAGGTTCCTGAACTTCCTGAAGCTAGCACATCTAGCGGTTCTAGCCTGATTGTTGGCAACCCCTCGTTGCAAAATGGACAAGGCACTGTGGAAGGAGCGTGATGCCTTCGTTAAAAGAGCATTCGCCACACCGTTAGTATATTTACTACTGTATCACAGTTTCCAAAAGCACATCCATACTAATATCTCTTGCCGTTCCATCCAATCACTCAAAGACAACACACAGCTGCATGCACGACCTCCCGAAATCCATCCTTCTGAATCCTCCCTTCCTCGCGAGGACTGAGCCCACCTGGCCAGGCTGAGATGTGAGCACCATCCAGCTCTTCTGAGCTATCAGAAAAGACTGGATGACTTCGTCGTCGACACCTGTCCAGGATGTGACACATCACCCCATACTATTAAACATACGGTATCATAGAAGACTGCATTCCACACTATCACTTACGCCAACAACATACCGTAATCTACACTCCTTGAGATTCCTGTGGGAAAGCCCGATCGCGGCCATGGCCTTCCTTAGGGAGTCGGGGCTGTTCGGCCAGGCATCCTAGGGAATGACAACAACTTTTGAATTTCGGCTGCATTATTTTACAGTACAGTACTGTTCAAATGTTGTACAGTACAGTTCTGTATCACATTACTCAGAGTCAGAGCGCTAATTCTATCTAGGCCCTATCTATCTATCTATTGCCGGATGCCTTAATGGGGGTGGCCATACACAAAATGCCCCCAAGCGGACCTATCCCCTGGAAGAGGGACAACCCATGCCAGTTTACTGAAGGACTTACTGGATTGACCACTTAATTTAGGGTCTGTCCAAATCTGAGCCCCTTTATGTATTTTTCTACAGTGGTGTGGGGCTAATCCATCGACTAACCTGCTCCACCCTAAGGTAGCAGTACAGATTTGCATAAGGTTTGCTCCCCTAAACAGGTTGCCGACCAAGGCTGACGAGTCCCATCCACCTGGATTTTTATAAGGTCATCTTCCCTAGATGGGTTGCCGACCAAGGCTAACGAGTCCTATCTACTAAATTTGCTAATGTATCATTGTAATCTGTTTGAGTGATTATCATTCTATAACAATAATTCTATAACTGTAAATTGATTAAAATAGTTAACCATGCTACTACTCTTATAATTTTAAAATAAATTAGATAGTCATTGCTACTCCTACTCTCACTGTAAAATGATTGAAATAGTTATTTAATGCTGCTCCCACTAGGCCTATCACTGTAAAATAACTGAATTAGGAATGATGGTACTGAACCACTGTTCATTTGCAAACAAAAATATTAATGCTACTCCTGTTCTATCACTCATTTTATTTGAATTATAATGTAAAACTTGCAAAATAAACAAACCAAAACTGGGACGACAAAAGATAAACGCAAAAGAACTCATTAAAATCGCTATGTGGAAACAACACTTAATAAAATGTATTTTTTAAATAAAAGAACACAATCCACCACATAGGGTGTACAATTGTACATCACTACATGAGCAAGTTAATCTGGCTCCCAAGCAAACTAATCACACATTAACAATCATGTTCAAGGAATTAGTCAATTTGGGAAGTCCAGGACATTCTGGTAATTTTACTAAATTCTGTATGAATAAAGGATCTACAATTTATAACAAATTACGGTATATATTTAACTAAATTTGCAATTTGACAAGATATCAACAATAGTACAAAAAACATACAGCACTCACTAACAATAGTGCTATCAGGTAAGCATAGCATGCCTCAAGTGACCCCTACCAATTACTACCCTACAAATAACCTACATTTATCGTACAAAGAAACTAAGGAAATTGCAAAAGCAAGCAATTGATACTATTGACAATGAATAGATACAATGTAATACAAGCAAAAATAAAAATAATTGCAAAATATGAAGAAGCAACAACAGATTTATTATTTATTATCATTGACGAACATGCCTATTACATAAGGCATCCTCTTCAAACACTAATCCGCCGTAGTTTGAATCTACCGCGCAGAGCATTTAAAAAACTGAGGAGCCTTCATCATGAGCGCACGCGACCTCACTCATGGCTTCAGTCATTATGAATTGGGTTCTCACTACGAAAAAACTTCGTAAAAAATTAAAAGAAAAAGAAAAATAAGAATAACTATCTAATAAGCTTTCCATCATATCGTGGATGTACTTGTGTGGATCTTTGACCAGACGCTACTGCAGGCGTCATTCTTCCTTCTCTGCTCTGCGCTCAGCCTGCCCGGGCCTGTCTCCCCACGCTCCGCGGGTTCCGCATTTGTTGCGTCCCTAGTGAGTTTTTTCTCATTTGTTTACTCCGGGATGTATCGAGTAAGGTTAGGATATGCGTAGCAGGAGTGTCCTGGGCTGGTTGCCCGCAGTGCAGTGTATTTTGGGTCGTATGTTTGGGGCATCTATTTCGGATGTACCCTCGTGGTCCTGTTGTGGACAGGTGAATTTTTTCACAGTTAAGCTAGCTTTGTGATGCAGGCGGCTTTCATTACGCGTTATTGCTTCCTTTTATCTTTCTGATGAGGTAGCGTATTTTTGCTGTCGTTCCCAGCGTTTTTTTCTTCACTTAGTGAAGTTTTTTCTGGGTCCCGAGTCAGTTCTTCCCTTTACCGGAAGTGTTTGCTACAGTGGTGTGTTGGCGGTGGTTCCTGTTGTGATATAATTCAGTGCTTTTTGTTTATATTCCGACATGTTACTGTTATCCGTCTGCCTAGGCCTAGCCAGCCTCTCGTAGCTTTATCACATATACAAGTGTTATTGATTTATTTTCTAAATATGTACTACTGTGTCATGTGTATCCTGGTTTAGTTGTGTATTGGCTAATTCCACGGACTATTTATGTGTCCTGGGTTAGTTGTGTTTTGGCTAATTCCACGGACTATGTTGGGCCCGGCGTTAGTTGTGTTTTAGCTACGCCTCGGTCCGGTGTTGCGTTCAGATGGTATCTGGACGGGGTGGGTTTTTTCCGGCGGGTTTTTCTCGGTTTCACCTTGATAACCCCGGCTGGTTGCCAAGTTTTGGCCACGCGTGGTTTAAAACAGGCTTGTTTCCCCGGCGAGTGGGTGTCTGTGGCTCCCCAGGTCTGCGTCTCTGGGGTGCCTGTTTCAGGCTCCTTCTGATTCCCGGCGGGTTGGCTGTACCCATCTAACAGTGTTCATACGGACACGTGTTGTTTGTAGTTTTTTCGGTTTTGCAAAGCCAATATAAAACTATGCTGTAGTTGTATTTCCTCCCCGGCGATCTGTTTCAAAGAAGTGGGGATAGGAACAATTGGGGTTAACTTTTAAACTTTAATTCACCCGGTGGGTGCAACCTGGAAGGGTGGGATGACCGAATTTGCAAAATTCAGTTTAGTTGACCAGTCAATTGAGGGATGCTTTGTGTATCGCCTCCTTCAACATACGGCGCTTTAGGGCACAATTGGGGTTAACGTTTTTTAAACTATTATTCACACCCGGCGGGTGTTTCTTGCACGGATGAGAATAACGAATTTACAATTCAGTTAGTTAACCAGACATTTGAGGGATACGTTTTGTATCGCCGCCTTCAACATACGGCGATCTAAAAAGATACTTCGGCAGAAGTTAGATCTCGTATATTTGTCAGGCTTCCCAGTTTTTTATCTACGAGATAATTCGGGGGCCGGCGTCTTTTTTAGTTTTTTTTTTCCAATATTTAATATGGAAACAAACACCACCGGAAAGACTTAATCACTTATAAACGCCATGATGGTCTTTATATATTATGTCAGAGGGTATTCATAAATCTTTTGGACAAATTAAGATATTCTGAAATCTTTTACTTAGGAAACCCCACCGCGTGGCAAGCTGTGGTCGTTGAGTATTACGTCTCGTTACCCGGCGGGTTATTTAACACCTGTGTGCGAACATGTTTGCGTTAACCTTATGAGCATTAATTCCTGGAAATTTTAAATTTTCCAGAGCTGGGTCCCGGCGGGTCTATGCAGAACCTGGAGTAGTTTCCCTCCAGTCTCTGTCATGGCTACCTTTGCCCCGGTTTTTGCTGTATGCATTACGCCCTCCTGTTCAGGTATCCCTATTTTTGCGCACACCCTTTGTATAAAATGTGTTAAAATGTCTCGTTTGGTGGGGGTTACCTTTCCGGCGTTTTTTTCGTTGCTCCGAGAACACCGTTTTTGTTTACCGAGTTTTAGTCAGGATGGCTAAAATAGGTAAGTTACCCCGACGAGTTTGGTCGCTTGAGGGCTCATCAGAAACTGCGTTTTCTGTGGTCGAGCCTGGGATCAGGCTTCCTGTGTTATTCATTGCTTTATGCATTACGCCCTCCTGTTATGTCTCGTTTGGTGTGGGTCACCTTTCCGGCGTTTTTTCTCGTTGCTCCGAGAACACCGTTTTTGGTTACCGAGTTTTAGTCAGGATGGCTAAAATAGGTAAGTTACCCCGACGAGTTTGGTCGCTTGAGGGCTCATCAGAAACTGCGTTTTCTGTGGTCAAGCCTGGGATCAGGCTTCCTGTGTTATTCCCGATGAGGGGGGCTCCACACAGTTATTTTGTTTGGTCTTTCCCTCCCGGCGACCTTTTTTACAAAGAGGTCTGGGGCAGGTATAAGTGGTTTGACATTGCATATAAAACCCGGCGGTTGTACCTTCGGGTGGTTATATTAACGAATTTGCGATTCGCGATAATTTGCCAAACAATTGATTGATACAATAGGGTATCACGGCCGTCAAGACGGCGATCTATGAGGGCTTCTGGCAGAAGCCGGATTAGAGATTAAGATAGGCTTAGACTTTTTATGGGATAAAAAGATGCCTGAATCTTACTAGTGTTTCAAGTGTAAAGGGATACTTGAAGGACTTCATCTTTAATAAAGATATGTTTCATCTTTATGAGGATTCAGAAGTTATGCTTAATTCTTTCGAACAGGTAAAAGATATGCTGAAATCCTTAATAAACAATTGGAACAATGTTGTTTGTTTGTTTAGTCTTTCTCTCCCGGCGACCTTTTTACAAAAAAGGTCTGGGGCAGGTACAATTGGTTTGACATTGCATATAAAACCCGGCGGTTATACCTTCGGGTGGTTATATTAACTGATTAGCAATTCGCGATCATTTGCCAAACAATTGATTGATACAATAGGGTATCACGGCCTTCAAGACGGCGATCTATGAGGGCTTCTGGGAGAAGCCGGATTAGAGATTAGGATAGGCTTAGACTTTTTATGGGATAAAAAGATGCCGGAATCTTACTAATGTTTCAAGTGTAAAGGATACTTGAAAGACTTCATCTTTAATAAAGATATACTTCATCTTTATGAGGATTCAAAAGATATGCTTAAAATCTTCTGGACAGGTAAATATATCCTGAAATCTTTAATATGAAACTAAAGGAAAACGAAAAGTAGTGGTGGAGTGCTACGGTTCGTTGACCGGCGGTCTTGTGACACATATTTTGTACCATTTTTTGGGTGTAACCCTATGAGCATTAATCCCCGGAAAATTCTCTTTCCAGGGCGGAGTACCGGTGTTGCACCAGGTGACCAGGTAGTTCCCGGGGGCGGGGTAGTTTTCCCCCAGTCTCTGCCATGTCGGCACTTGAACCTCTCATTGCTGTATGTTCAACGCCGTTAAGATCAGGTATCCCTATATATTATTTTCATTTGTTAATGAAATAATTTAATCACTGAATAATAATAACCATATATATTTTCTATGATTATATTAGGATAATATTATGTTTATTTATAGTAATTTATTTTAATACAATTAAATATAAATTAAATTAATTAGTATACTTTATGATTTTGCTCACCAGCTCTGCTTTCAATGTGTTAATGAGCTATGGGAGCTTTTAATTATCATAAACCTTTACAGGGCTCTCTTTTAGAGAGTATACCGAGCTCGCAAGCGAGGGACAGCCACAGCCAAGGTGTATGGCGATACTCACAGTCCTGGCAGGACAGAACACATCCCTTTGTGACTCAACTAGTGCTGACGTCCACGGGATGCCGATGTACCATCTTCTACCCCAGTTTTAACATGGCAACATGTGGAGGTCCCGGCTTCGGCGGGATCTTCCCATGATAAGCCAGACTTAACGGATGAAGAACAACGATCTCTGGTCTCAGAGATGGAGGTTGAAGAGTCCAGTCACCTTCTAGGCGACTCTCAGGGTACTGTCGAATCTCCACGGAGTTCGTCATCGGCTAGGTATGTACCGGCGGAAGAGATTGATGGACTACTATTGAATGCACTTAATAGGTTCTTTGGCCCTACGCCGGAAACTCCTTCTGATACGGGAGATCCTGTGATGTCGACGAATGTGCGACCTCTGGCTACATCCTTTGCTTTAGCGAAAATACCTAGCCATCCGCTTGTGTCAGGCCCAATTTCCAATGTGCCAGGCACAACAGCTCTCACTACTTCCACTGTGCGAGTCATATCAGACATATCTCCCCCTCCTTTAGACAAGGCGCCAGTCAAAAAACAGGAGCTATGCCTCTTTTTACGGGCCTGATGAGTCAGGGGTAGCAATGTTACGGAAATGTTTTGGATGTTCATATTACGGACATTCCAAGTTATTATAACCATGACTTATTCTTACCACCAAATCCCTCCAGAACGCTATTCTTGGTTCTCTCTTCCGGTTTTTGGTGCCGGCGGAGTCCCCTCTGCTTGGCTGCCATTAGCACGCCTTCCCCAGCTTACCTAGACCGCGAGTTTAGGTTAAGAGGAAAAGCGTTTAAACTGTTTTCGCAATATATGGTTCCCAGCAAGTAACAAAGTCTCTGTTACGCTCTTCTCAGGCAATAGAAGCCGCGGAAGTCAGGAAAGCCATTGAACTTTCCCGGCGCTTGCTTCTCCAGACTTCCATCCAAGTCTTTAGGAGATATTCGGACGGCCTTATTAGAGGCAGTTCGAGCAAGGCAGGATCTCAGGATGTTCTTAGTGAAGAAACTTCTTGACCGTATTGCAAGCCAAGTAGTTCTGTCTCCAGTTCTAATTCCTTCTTTGATTTCACCAGCAGTTTGGAAGACTGTTTTCAATTTGGCACAAGCATTCAAGCAAGGTCCCCGCAAGCCCTGATGCCCTTGTTAGAACAAGGGATCAGGGGTCTGGTGGTATCTGGGCGACTAACTGGTGGTGGCAGAAACAGAAAAGTTACGCATCAGTCATGTCTACGTTACGTTAAACCATCTCATATCTCTAGGATTCAAGGTCAACTTGGTAAAAGTCAAACCCTTGTTCCCCCACGAGTATTTCAGGGGATAGGGCTGGTCGAGTACACAGCTTCTCTCACTCTGAGTCAGAGTGTGGACACTCGAAACAGATTTCGCAAAAACTGTTTATGTTTCTCCACAGTCTGAATACGACACAGAAACTTTGGGAATCTCTAGTCGGTTCTCTCAACGGGGTTCAGCTAACTGTGAAGTTGGGCCGGTTGAAAGTCTAACGTTTAATCTTGGAGGGCAACACATTTTTCCCACTATTACCGGCGGGGATAGTATGGCCTATCCCAACGTTATTACACAACTTACTAGCGGTTTGGGCGACGAGAGAAAGGTTGCACGCAGTCATGTCATGAACCTCTCCTCCGCCGTCGGTATGGGTGGACATGGATGCGTCAGGCACGATAGGTTGGGGCTTGTAGTCAAACCTCGGGCATCAGGGTCAAAGGTTTTGGTCCCATTTAGAAATCTTCCACATCAATGTCAAAGACTTTCTAGTCCCCTTATCTGTCCTTCAGGCTCACGGCTCTGCTTTACGGGGCTAGTCGGTGGCCTTCAGAATGGACAATCTGAATGTGGTTCACTGTATTCAGAAACAAGGGTCAATAAGATCTCGGAAGTGGCTAAACGTGTCGGAAAAGATTTTTATACTAGCCAACAGGCTGAACATTCATCTTCACGTATCTTATCTCCCAGGCGTTGCAAACGTCTGGGCAGACGCTCTGTCTCAGAGACAAAGCACTTCAGTGGAATGGGTGCTCTTGCGTGTGCGGAGCATGACCATCCACAAGTGGATTTGTTTGCGTCTGAGAAGACTTGCAAACTCCCACTGTACCTCACCCGCCGGACGATAACGCCGGCGGGCGGACCTGACGCTCTGATGACGGACGAGAACAGGTTGAGTTCCTTTTATCTATTTTCCGCCGCCAGACGCGTCTCTAATGTGCCACGTAGTCAACAAACTACAGGATTAGCGAGGCGTAGTCTCGCTAATCGCGCCCCTGTGGCCGGTGCAGTTTGGTACCAGCATTTGTACACATGGTGCCCGCACCCAGTGTCACTCCCGGTCGGGTTGTTCCACTTAGAACACAATTGGCAACCTAGAAACCTCGCAGACTTGTTCATTATGGACATTCAGGAGGCCAAGTGGCTAGCACCATATGGTAGCGACGTGACCAAGATATTCACGAATCAATATACCCAGTCTACAAAGCGACAGTTTCAATCGCATTGGCAAGCTTTTATGTCTTGGATTCTTAGAACAAACCAAACTGTGCCCTCGGTGGCGTTGGTTGTTAATTATTTAATGTATCTGTTCATGCAGAAACATTTATCTGAAATTGATTTATGAGGGCAGGTTTTAAACTCCGCCCACCTTCCCGTCAGCTCAGGCCTACATGGTCTCTGGACAAAGCATCGTAGTTATTCTCGTTCCCGTATGTACCAAAGACTGCAGATTTTACAAAAGGGCAGTATTCCTTATGGCTTTGGCTACCGGGAACAGAGTATCTGAGCTGGCGGCGATGAGCAACACACCTATTTGCCTCAGGTTTGATAGGCTTCATGAGTGTATTCACATTGCACCTTCCCCAGGATTCTTAGCCAAGAATGAGCACAGTGAACACGTGTTTTCAGAGTTCACGGTGCCGGCGTTAAAAAAAGGGGAAAAGTGCACCATCTTTTTTGCCCAGTGCAAGCTCTAACCAAATATTTAAGAGTGGCACCTCTAAATCACCAGGGTGCTTTATGGGTCGCAAGTCCGGGTGAACGCTTGATGGAGCGTACACTGGCTTCTCTCTTGGTCAAGGACTTTAAAGAGAAGAATCCCGGCGTTGTGGGTAAGACCCACGATTTACGCAAGGGGACAGCCTCTTTACGTTTCCTTAATAATCTTTCGGTGGAAGTTATTAAGTCCACACAGTTGTGGGCCTCTAATCAGGAGTTTTTTGACACGATGCCTTTCAGTAGCTCTGGACAAACCTTCCTTGCCATGTATAGCTTTACGGCAGAGGGTCTAGGTGGCCCTTTTAGTCACGTTTTGTTTAATTTCAAGAAAAAGGGGGGGGAGGGTGCAGTCAGTGTGACATAGGACACCCTAGACCCCTCCGGAGTATGTGTTTGGAACATACGAGCTGGGATACTGTTTGTAGGCATTGTTTTATAAAATTTCTCTGTAGTATTTATTTCAGGAAATTGTGCTAAAGGCCAATAGTAGTGTTACAACAATTCTTGTTGTAAGTAGCTTTGGCTGTGAAGCAATAGATTTTTGAGAAATCTCGGTAGTTGCAACTACGACTTTTACTTTTAAAGTAATTACTTCTCCATAAGTACACGAGTTCAGTACGTCTATGAATGTACAAGAATTCATTTATGTTTGGTTATATTTTTAGGAATATATCCACTAGTTAATGGGGTTTATATGTGCACATGTAAACTTCTAAGTTTTTATAGTTTTCACCACTTACTTTAAGTGGGGTGCCTTCTTAACTAGCAGATCTGTGTACAGAGTCTCAGAGTTAACCCTTTTTCAAGCAGGCTTCTTTGAAGCACGCTCCTGCTTGTACCCCTTTTTGAAGATTTAGGCTGTATAAAGTTTATGCACCCGAATATCTCTTTTTTACAAGAGTAAGAATACTATGTGGTTGTTTGATTATCTGCTGTTCTAGAGTTATGATATGATTACGAATGTCCCCCTCCAGTCTTAGAAATCAGGCATGTTCGTCAATGATGGAGGGGCCACTAATAAATTATAGGTTTGACTCCTGTAAGAAGATAAAGAAAACCTAATATTTAGTAGTGGCCCCGTAATCATTGACGACTGGGGCCCTCCCGACCATCCCCTTCCCATTCGTTGATGTATTCAGGATTTTGGTTTACTTGATATGTCAGTGAAGGAAGAATGACGCCTGCAGTAGCGTCTGGTCAAAGATCCACACAAGTACATCCACGATATGATGAAAAGCTTATTAGATAGTTATTCTTATTTTTCTTTTTCTTTTTATTTTTTACGAAGTTTTTTCGTAGTGAGAACCCAATTCATAATGACTGAAGCCATGAGTGAGGTCGCGTGCGCTCATGATGAAGGCTCCTCAGTTTTTTAAATGCTCTGCGCGGTAGATTCAAACTACGGCGGATTAGTGTTTGAAGAGGATGCCTTATGTAATAGGCATGTTCGTCAATGATTACGGGGCCACTACTAAATATTAGGTTTTCTTTATCTCCTTACAGGAGTCAAACCTATAATTTAAACAAAAGGTACTCTTTTAAGAAGAACAATTAATACATATATGACTTGGCAAAATCCATATAATATCACTTCGAAATTGTTCTGAAATTTCAAAACAAAAGTTTAAATACAAACCGCTAGTGTAAGTCATTGCTGCTAGATCGAAGTAAAGGTCTAGATCTAGCGGAAGTCGCTCTATGTATTGGCAGTACAGTTAGATGCAAGACATGATAAATACCACTAGAAATATGAATTGGCAAAATCCATATAATATCACTTCGAAATTGTTCTGAAATTTCAAAACAAAGTTTAAATACAAACCGCTAGTGTAAGTCATTGCTGCTAGATCGAAGTAAAGGTCTCTAGATCTAGCGGAAGTCGCTATACGTATTGGCAGTACTGCACACTGCCGACGGCGACACGTTGTTGACATTGTTGTTGATGTTCCAGTGGAGGGATGAACAAAATATTTTTCTTGTCCAATAATAGCTATTTCATAGTCCCACAGGACTTATTTTGATATATTTATGACCTCTGGTATGAAGGTATGTTGCATAATAATAGAGACAAATAAATAGTTAAAAGGACTAATAACCTAATAATAATGACAAATAAATAATTTACTCTGAGTATCCGAATACTCCCTGTGACTGAACTGGCCATGGCCCATATAGTTCGATTATGGGAGTGATCACTGTACATACAAACAAAAAGTAAGCAGAGGTTATGCAAGCAATTTCAAGTTAAAAATGCTTGATTAAAATTATTGATGTCAAATTTTAGAATACAGTCACAATAATTGACCTTAAAAAGTTTTTTTTTTTTAAACAATTTACTTGCCTCAAAACCTATGTTTACTAAGAGTCTGTATAGTAACCTAGGTCTTGTCCAAAAGTCATCTACCTTATGCACATTTTACTAAATCTTATTAGCTGGGAAGAGAAACAATTATAAGTTATTTTATTATCGATATCACTACTAGGGAAAGGAAAGTTTATTACGTTAAAATTAAAATAATTAACTTTGTGATATACTTTTAAGTGTGCAATGTTCATTAACAACCCTGACACAGTAAGAGGGCTGGCCCTACAACGCCAATCAGACAACCTTTTTAATCTTAACGACACCCATCAACATACCCACACTCCCCACCAAGCCCTCTTCGACCCATCATCTCCAGATATCACCTTTTGCTCCCCACAACATCCTGGAGGGTGGTTAAAACCTTAGGCCCTGACCACATCCCGATAATTATCACCACCAAAACCAGACTCACCCCAGCTAGCCACAAATACGCATACGCCAACTGGAAAGCTTTCACAAACGAGACAGAACAACACTATGAAACCCATCACTAACATCAACAATGCTGTCCACACATTCAACACAACTATCCAAAACGCTGACAAGAAACACATTCCAAGAGGTAACAGAAAAAGACATTAACCCTACTTTTCACCAGAAATTCAAAACCTCATCAAACAACGCGACACACTGAAACACTCCCCGGCACCCTACACACAGGTCATCACACAACAAATCCAAGCACCCAACACAAAGATTAACAAAATACTAGAACAACAAACACCAAATTGGAATAACTACCTCCAAACAATCGATCACAAAACAGACCCAAAACATATCTGCAAAACACTAAACATCATACTTTCCAACTGCAACACAACAAAATCACATGCTGCAATCACAGCAACAGACTCTACTCCTTCATATAAACAACAAGCCTTATTAATCACTTCTCTCATGTCAGCCACCTAAACCCCTATAAAGACGACCGACGTGTCATCCGACGTAAGAGACAATTTCCCACAGACCCTGACTAAGCACCCTTCACCAACAACCATACAAAGCACATCATCAACAATCTCAAGCATTCACCCACCAGTGGCCTAGACAACATAAGCAACATACACCTCGGACACCTAGGACCACAAGGCATACAAGCACTCACCAACATATCAAACTACAGTTATTCACACAACACAATACCAGACATCTGGAAGCATGGCATCATCTTTACATTCCCCAAACCCAACAAAGACCCCACGCTACCCTCCTCACACCACCCTATCACACTCCTTTGCACCCCCTCCAAAGTCATAGAATGCCTGGTACTACAACTGACCACACACGCTCTACCCCTAGCTCCAACACAACATGGCTTCAGGCCACTGCACTCTTACAGTTTCTTACAGTAGATCCTCTGGAAAAAGGCAAACTAGGCCTGTGTATCCAGCTCAGTGCCAGTACTTGCACTACTGCGGTCGTTCACGGTGTTGGCGGCGGCGGAAGCAGACGCAACATTTTTACTATTCTGTATTTTTGCTTCATAATCAAACTTCAAATCTTGTCTTCCCCATGCTTTATCAAGATTACTTTCAAACTTCCTTATTGATTCGGAATCGACTACATACTGGGGCAGTGCGTTCCACTCATTTACCACTCTATCACAAAATGAGTTCTTTGCCTTTTCAAGCCTATTTCTTTCTTTGTAAATTTTCTTAGAGTGTCCTCTCGTTCTTGTTCTCTCCCGCATCAAGAAGATACCTTCACACACATCCTCATCATACTTTCCTGACACTATCTTAAAAGTCTCTATCATATCCCCTCTCTTTCTCCTATATGCCAGTGTCGGAAGCCCAGTGTCCTCAACCTCTGCTCATAGCCCGTGTTCCTCAACGTTGGTACTAGCTTGCTAGCTCTCCTCTGCACTTTCTCCACTGCTTCTATATCCTTTACCATATATGGAGCCCACACCTGGTTCGCATATTCCAGGTGTGGCCTAACCAGCGCTGTATAGAGATTCCTGAAGATTTCTTCATCAAGTGACACAAATGTCCTCCTTATCAGCCCTATAATTCTATTGGCTTTGTTTATCTTTTCCGCTAAATGTTCTGAGAAATTTAACTTATTGTCTATCACTACTCCTATATCCTTTTCTGCATTCACTTCCTCCATCGCTTCATACATACTGTATCCTACCTTGTCTATCTTGCTTGTCCCAATCCGCATGTACTTGCATTTTTTTGGATGAAAAGGCATTAATCAATGTTCAGACCATCCCTTCATGCCCTCCACATCTCCTTGAAGCAAACCCACATCTTCCTTACTCCTCACTCTTCTATACAGCTTAGTGTCATCTGCATACAGGTATATCTCACTTCCATTAGTTATAACTTCAGGTAAGTCGTTGATAAATATAACGAACAGTAGTGGTCCCAACACAGATCCCTGAGGTACCCCACTTGTAATTTCCCTCCACCCCGAGCCTATTCCATTCACCAGTACCCTCTGTCTCCGATCTTTCAGGAAGGCTTCTATCCATTTCACACATTTCTCCCCTATACTATAACTTCTAACTTTCTCTATTAACCTTTTATGTGGGACCTTATCGAAGGCCTTCATAAAATCGCAGTATACCACGTCTATAACATCACCATCCTCCAGAATTTGCATCCAATCACCTACCACCTTAATTAGCTGTAGTACCGTCGACCTCCCCGGCAAGAATCCGAACTGTCTCCCACTGAAAAGTTGGTTTGATTTCATATGCTCCATTATTCCTTCTCTAATTACCGTTTCCATTAGTTTACACACAACACATGTCAAACTGACTGGTCTATAATTTCCTGGGTCATTTCACTTTCCCTTCTTAAATATAGCTATTATGTTCGCCTCTCTCCAGTCCGTCGGGATTAGTCCTGTATTAAAAGATACCTCAAATAACATTCTTAATGGCTCTAATAACATCTCACCTCCTTCCTTTATGATTCTTGGATGTATCCCATCCGGTCCCGGGGACTTACTTCTGTTCATTTTTTCTATAGCCCTCCTTATTCTAGCATGGGAAAACTCTATTAGTTCTAGTGCTGGTGCCTGTTTGATGGGAATAGTAGGCACTGCATCATCCGACTCCACTGTTAGTACCTACCCAAAGTATTTCCCCAGCACCTCTGCTTTCTCCTTATCAGCTTCTGCTCTATTCCTATCATCCAAGTCTCCTATCAGTTCTGGAATACCTACTCTTCTTGTTAACTTTTCTTGAATATACTTCCAGAATATTTTTGGATTATCCTTCACATTTCTTGCAATCTCTCTCACCCTTTCCTTCACCCCCCTCCTTGTCTCCCACCTTATTTTATTGTTTATTTGTCTGCGTTCCAAATCCACTTCTTTAGCTTCTTTACTAGACCCCCTGTTCTTTTTTAAACATTTTAGTCTTTCCCACAATTGTTTCTTTCTTCTTATCAGCGTCCAAAGCTTTCTTTTCATTGGTAATTCTGGGTTCGTTCTTTTCCTCAATTTTGTTTTATCCTTATATTCCCTTACTGGTACACATTTGGATATAACATTCTCCAGTTTGACTCTAATCTTCCTCCACATTCCTTCAGCGTCTTCACCGTTCAAGTATTCCCCCCAGTCAATGTCCAAACACCGTCTCAGCAGCTCATAATCTGCTCTATCATACATACAGTATATATTTTTGTATTGCTTCTATTATCCCTCTCTGTTTTAATATTGCAACTAAAACTTATACAGGCATGGCCACTATGACCTATAGGGCTATCCACATTGACATGTTCCACTATATCCTCCTCATTTCTAAATATCAAATCAAGTACACTCCCCTGCATCCCATCTCTATATCTTGTCATCTCTGTAATATGTTGCGTTAAAAACAATCTCTCACTTTCTCTATAAACTTGTTTTCCAGGCTACACTGTCCTGCTGGAGTAGTACAATTTGCCCAGTTGATCCTTGGCAAATTGAAATTTCCAATCAAAATTTTATATTTGTTCTCTCTAGTATCTATTTCCTCCATTGCTTTCAGTAGGTTATCATCCTCTTCCCTACTATTATTTGGGCTTCTATATATAGAGGCAATTAGAATTGACCCTCTTGCACATTTTACTTCAATACACAAATACTCACAATACTGCTGTCTCATATCCACCTCATTTACCTTGAGCTCTTTTCTTACATAAATAAACAGTCCTTTTCCAACCTCTGCTCTAATAGCATTCTTCTCATACAACTCAAAACCCTCCAAACTATACTCCACCATTTCCCTTTCAATTCTAGCATTTTTTGGTCTTACTTCCTGTAAGGTTATGACATCAGGTTTTTCCTCTTCATCCTGCAACCTACATATCAGTTCTCTTTTCTTGTCCTGGGTAAACACATCAACATTACTAAACATAATCCTTAATCTTTCTACCATTCCTTCAGCAGCTACATCATCCCGCTCCTCCTGTCCGTGCCCTGCTCCCCTCCTAACACTACTGGGTCTGCAGCTTGATCTTCTCCTGAGACGCTTCCACCCTGCTCTCCCCCTCTGCCACAACTTTTATCACATTCTCTTCCCTCCCAGATCTCCTTCTCCCTTCTAATCGTATAAACCACTTCTTCAATTTCCCGTCCCTCACTCTCCAGAAAAACTTCTTATCCTCCTCACCCAACTTTCCATTTTCTTCATCAGCCTTTTCCTGTAGTTCCTTTATTTTTATTTTATTTGTTCTATGCTCAAATCCTTCTTTAGTCTTATATGTTTCAGTTCTTCATTTGTGTTTAGTCTCCAACAAAAATTTGTCACTGTCTCTGCCACTGCCCTGGTTTTAAACTGTACTCTTATAGGCCTCATCTCCCCCCTTTTATATCTACCTATCCTACTGACTTCCTCCACCTGCCCCTCCCATCCACATCCATCTACCAAATGAATACTACCAAATGAATACAGAGTACCAAATGAATACAGACCACACTTACAACACATCACAAACACCCCACACATCATCCTGGGTGGTGACTTCAACGCCAAGACGTCGGCCTGGTTTGTCGACAACCCCGACACAGACAGAGGGCTGGTACTACAAAACCAAACAGATAACCTCATCATCCTTAACAACATCCATCAACATACCCATATTCCTCACCAAGCCCTCTATAAACCCATCATCTCCAGACATCACCTTTTGCTCCCCAGAACTCGCCCCCACAACATCCTGGAGGGTGGTCAGAACCTTAGGCTCTGACCACCTCCCGATCATTATCACCACCAAAACCAGACTCACCCCAGCTAGCCACAAACACACATACACCAATTATAAAAGAGCTAACTGGGAAGCATTTACAAATGAGACAGAACAACACTTCACAACTCTAAACAGTACACCCATCACTAACATCAACAATGCTGTACACATACTCAATAAAACTATCCAAAATGCTGACAAGAAACACATTCCAAGAGGTAACAGAAAAAGACACAACCCCAACTTCACACCAGAAATTCAAAACCTCATCAGACAACGCGACACACTGAAACACTCCCCAGCACCCCACACACAAGACATCACACAACAAATTCAAGCACTCAACACCCAAACTAACAACAAAATACAAGAACAACAAAAACTAAATTGGAATAACTTCCTACAAACACTTGATCACAAAACAAACCCCAAAAAACTCTACAAAACACTAAACAGTATCACACTTTCCAACAGCAACACAACACAATCACATGCTGCAATCACAACAACAGACTCTACTCCTTCATGTAAATAACAAGCAAACACTCTCATCAATCACTTCTCACATGTCAGCCACCTAAAACCTCACAAAGACGACCGACGTGTCATCCGACGTAAGAGACAATTCCCCACAGACCCTGACTATACACCCTTCACCAATCACCAGACAAAGCATATCATCCACAATCTCAAGCACTCACCCGCCTGTGGCCTAGACAACATAAGCAACATACACCTCAGACACCTGGGACCACAAGGCATACAAACACTCACTAACATATCAAACTACAGCTATTCACACAACACAATACCAGACATTTGGAAGCATGGTATCATCATCACATTCCCCAAACCCAACAAAGACCCCACGCTACCCTCCTCGCACCGCCCCATCACACTCCTTTGCTCCCCCTCCAAAGTCATGGAACGCCTAGTATTACAACTATTTACACCCGACCTACCCCTAGCTCCAACACAACATGGCTTTAGGCCACTGCACTCCACAAACACTCTTCTCACAAACCTTACACAAAGAGCTTTCGACGGCATCAACTCAGCTAGACCACCACACAGATCACTATTAGCCACACTGGACATTAGTAAAGCCTTCGATGCCATCCCTCGCCACAACCTAACAAACAAAATCTACAACACAAACATGCACAACAACACAAAAAGGTGGCTGGCCAACTTCCTAGCAGGCAGATGTGCACACGTATCTTTTGCCGGTCAGTCATCTAAAATCAGAAACTTTCCAAACGGAGTCCCACAAGGATCCGTCCTATCGCCCGCACTCTTCAATCTGTACATGCACGATATAACTACACCCAATACTCCCCAAATAAACTTAGCCTCCTATGCAGATGACATAACACTCACATGCACACACCATGACCCAAGAAGAGCAACAGATCTCCTTCAACCCTATCTCAACACACTACATGGCTGGTGCACTACAAACAGACTTAATCTAGCCCCAGCCAAATCCACCGCAACCCTGCTCACAAGCTGGACAGGTGAACACGAATACATCCCTCAACTCACCATAAACAACACACCCCTAACACATACACACACACCCAAAATCCTAGGAGTAACATATGATACTCATATGACATTCAAACAGCACACCACAAACATTAAAAAGAAACTGACACCCAGACTTAACGCCCTCAGGTCACTTGCTCACACAAAATTTGGACACAACAAAGAAACTACCACCACAGTATATAAACAATACATAAGATCAGTAATGGAATACGCAAGCCCAGTCTGGGCTTCTAACCTAGCTGAAACACATCATAAGACCTTACAGACTATTCAAAACAAAGCCCTGAAGATCATTACAGGCTGCACAGCTACTGCACCCACAGATCATCTACATCAAGAAACCAAAATCCTCAAAGTCAAAGACCATCTGGACATGAGAGGCACTCAATTCCTGGCAGCAGCCTCCACGAACCAAGACCACCCACTAAACTACATGGCAACACACCCACAGACACCAAGAAATATCAAAACAACACCCAGCACACGGTATCACACACAATTATTGTCCTCTCTCCCTCCCTGCCCACCCCGAACCAACTTCCAGAAGCACATCCATACTCATATCTCTCGCCAATCCATCCACTCACTCACAGACAACACGCAGCTGCATGCACGACCTCCCGAAATCCATCCTTCCGAATCCTCCCTCCCTCGCGAGGACAGAGTCCACCTGGCCAGGCTGAGATGCGGACACCATCCAGCTCTCCTGAGCTATCAGAAGAGACTGGATGACTCCGTTGTCGACGCCTGCCCGGGATGTAACACAGCACCCCATACCATTAAACACATCATCGAAGACTGCATTTCACACAACCACTTACGCCAACAACACAACCTACACTCAATGAGAGCTCTGTGGGAAAGCCCGATCGTGGCCATGGCCTTCCTCAGGGACTCGGGGCTGTTCGGCCAGGCAGCTTAGGGAACAACAACAACAACAACATCCACAGCTTTCATGACCTCCTTCACTTTCTCCATATCTCTCACTTTTCTCACTCCATTATCATTCATATTCTTACAGTTTCTTACAGTTTCTTACAGTAGATCCTCTGGAAAAAGGCAAACTATGCCTGTGTATCCAGCTCAGTACCAGTACTTGCACTGCTGCGGTCGTTCACGGTGTTGGCGGCGGCGGTAGCAGACGCAAAATTTTTACTATTCTGTATTTTTGTTTTATAATCAAACTTCAAATCTTGTCTTCCCCATGCTTTATCAAGATTACTTTCAAACTCCCTTATTGATTCGGAATCGACTACATACTGGGGCAGTGCGTTCCACTCATTTACCACTCTATCACAAAATGAGTTCTTTGCCTTCTCAAGCCTATTTCTTTCTTTGTAAATTTTCTTAGAGCGTCCTCTCGTTCTTGTTCCCTCCCGCATCAAGAAGATACCTTCACACACATCCTCATCGTACTTTCCTGACACTATCTTAAAAGTCTCTATCATATCCCCTCTCTTTCTCCTATATGCCAGTGTCGGAAGCCCCAGTGTCCTCAACTTCTGCTCATAGCCCGCGTTCTTCAACGTTGGTATCAGCTTGCTAGCTCTCCTCTGCACTTTCTCCACTGCTTCTATATCCTTTACCATATATGGAGCCCACACCTGGTTCGCATATTCCAGGTGCGGCCTAACCAGCGCTGTATAGAGATTCCTGAAGATTTCTTCGTCAAGTGACACAAATGTCCTCCTTATCAGCCCTACAATTCTATTGGCTTTGTTTATCTTTTCGGCTAAATGTTCTGAGAAATTTAACTTATTGTCTATCACTACTCCTATATCCTTTTCTGCACTCACTTCCTCCATCGCTTCATACATACTGTATCCTACCTTGTCTATCTTGCTGGTCCCAATCCGCATGTACTTGCATTTTTTTGGATGAAAAGGCATTAACCAATGCTCAGACCATCCCTTCATGCCCTCCACATCTCCTTGAAGCAAACCCATATCTTCCTTACTCCTCACTCTTCTATACAGTTTAGTGTCATCCGCATACAGGTATACCTCACTTCCATTAGTTATAACTTCAGGCAAGTCATTGATAAATATAACGAACAGCAGTGGTCCCAACACAGATCCCTGAGGTACCCCACTTGTAATTTCCCTCCACCCCGAGCCTATTCCATTCACCAGTACCCTCTATCTCCGATCTTTCAGGAAGACTCCTTGTTCTTCATGACACCTACGACTGCACTTTCAAAACTCCACAAACACTCTTAGTACTGTACAGACCTTACACAAAGAGCTTTTGACGGCATCAACTCAGCCAGACCACCACACAGATCACTACTGTACTTGCCACACTCAAAATTAGTAAAGCCTTCGATGCCATCCCCCGCCACAACTTAACAAACAAAATCTACGACACAAACATGCACAACTTAACAAAAAGGTGGCTGGCCAACTTCCTAACAAGAAAATGTGCACACATATCATTTGCCGGTCAGTCATCTAGCATCAGAAACTTCACAAACGGAGTCCCGCAAGGATCCGTCCTGTCGCCCGCACTCTTCAATCTGTACATGCATGATATAACTACACCCCACACACCCCACACACCCCAAATAAACATAGCCTCCTATGCGGACGACATTGTTATAACACTCACATGCACACGCAACACATAAGGAAACAATTAGTGTGCTAGGAAATATCTTGGCTGCAAAGGATGAAATAGTCATGTGTGGGGAGTTTAACTGCAAGGAAGTGAATTGGGAAGATCTTGAAGCCGGAGCAGGGGAGGAAAGTTGGAGCTATGAATTTTTAAGTATGGCCATGGAAAATTCTATATACCAACATGTAAAAGAGTCAACAAGAGTAAGGGGAAGTGATCAACCAGCTAGATTGGACCTTCTATTCACAAGAAGGGAGGAGGAGGTTCAAAGTATTCAGTACCTATGCCCACTAGGAAAAAGTGACCATGCAGTTCTAGACATAGACTTACTATTGAAGTATAATCTACCCAAGGGAAGGGAAAAGCACAAGGAAAATCACTGGATGTATTCCAGAACCGATTTCGAAGGACTACGGGATTTTTTCAAGTCACAAAATTGGGACCAGGTGTTATCTGAAAGTGAGGTAGACAAAAAACTCAAGGCATTCATGGAGATCTATGATACTGGTATAAAAACTTTTGTCCCTAAGTACATTAATAAAAGGAAAAAAAGTAATCGCAAAGTATGGTTTAACCGCTAATGTAGGCAAGCACAGGAAGCAAAAAACAAAGCCTGGAAAAAGATGAGAAACTGGGATTCGGAAGATAACAGGCAAAAGTATAAAGAGGAGAGAAACAAATACACAGAAATGAGGAGGACGTCAGAGGCAAACCATGAGAGAGGGATAGTGGAGAACTATGAAAAGAATCCAAAACAAAATTTCAAGTTTGTAAACGGCAAAAGGAAGATAAATGCCACGATCGTAAAGCTTAAAAGTGGAAACAGAATCATAGAAGAGGATACAGAGATTGCGGAAGAACTAAATAGAAATTTTGCATCAGTATTTACAAAAGAAGGAGAATTCATTGCACCAGAAACCAATGAGATAGGTACAGAGGAAATGCCGGAAGTCACATTTAACAGACCAGAGCTCATAGACAAAATGAGTAAGGTGGATCCAAACAAAGCCGCTGGACTGGACGGAGTATCAGGCTGGATTATTAAAGAAAATGCTAAGGAACTGAGTATACCGTTATATGACATAATGACCAAATCATTGGACACAGGGATAGTACCTACAGAATGGAAAAGAGCAAACATTATTCCTATATTTAAGGGAGGAAGCAGAGATAAACCACTGAACTATAGACCTGTATCACTATTGAGCATCCTCATGAAGATTCTGGAAGGATTAATAAGGGACAAATGGGTGAACTACCTGGAATCCAAAAGATTAATTACTGACCGACAATTTGGTTTCAGAGGAGGCAGATCATGTGTAAGCAACTTGTTGAGTTTTTACTCTAGAGTAATAGACACAGTGGACCAGAGGGAAGGATGGGTAGACTTTGCCTACCTAGACTTTAAAAAGGCATTTGACAAAGTTCCACACAAGAGATTGCTGTGGAAATTAAAACATGAGGGAAAAGTAGGAGACAAACTGCTGAAATGGATGGAGAGCTACCTTAGCGGAAGACAGATGAGAACAACAGTAAGGGGGAAATCGTCAAACTGGACTCAAATTACGAGTGGGGTACCACAAGGATCTGTCCTAGCCCCAATCATGTTTCTAATATTTGTAAATGACTTACCTGAGGGACTAACAAGCTACATGAGCATGTTTGCGGACGATGCTAAGCTGCTTAAAACGATCAGAACCCAGGAGGATTGCCTTGAGCTCCAAGCAGATTTGCAAAAGATCCATGAATGGAGCATCAAATGGAATATGGAGTTCAATGCAGGGAAATGTAAGACTCTAGAAATGGGTAAAAGCAAGTACAGACCTAGAAAAGATTATAAACTAGGAAACGAAGTGATTCCCAAAGCAGAAAAAGAAAAAGACTTGGGGATAGAATTTAAGGATAACATGTCTCCAGCCGTTTTCTGACTGTACCTTTATCATAATTCTTATTTCTAACTTTTTTCTTGAGAGTGGTGAAGGCAGTGGGGCCATAATGGTGTGCCCCATGTTTCCCTAGTGTCTTACTCTCACAGCCCACTGGCACAAGTTGGCCTTTCTCTCTGGCGTAGGGATGCGGCGACCCCACCGCCCGCCACTTTGGTGGTGCAATCAGCCTCTGGAGCAGTGGACCACTGGTTCCTATTTCCAGAAAATTCCTGTGCTTGGTATGCTTCCAGCCAGGGCCCCACTGGGGTAAATAAAATAGCAAAACAGTGGTGGAACTGCCATCCGGGTGAGGGACTGCTCTGGGTCTGCTCCTTCAGTGTTCATGGTTATAATCCACTTAGTGGAAGTGGCACTGTGGAGTGGGTCAGTCGGGGCATGTCTGGGAGCCTGGAGGCAGTTTCTGCCATGGCCATCCCTTTTGGGGCGCTTCCTCTGGAAGCGAGGCGTCAGATTTGATGATGATGATGATGTCTCCAGAAAGCCGCGTAAATAAGATAGTGAGAGAATCACTAGCACTATTGGCAAATATCAGGATGTCTTTCAATTATCTTAATGAAAACACCATGAAACAAATAATAACGACAATAATAAGACCCAGGATGGAATATGCATCTGTAGTGTGGTCCCCTCACATGAAGAAACATATCCACAAAATTGAGAGGGTACAGAGAGCAGCTACGAGGATGATCCCAGGTTTGGAAAATTGGAGTACCAAGAGAGGCTCGAGAGATTGAATCTACCTACACTGGAACAGAGAAGGAAACGAGGACAGCAAATTCAGATATACAAATGTGTTAGAGGTATTGACAAAATCGACCAAGAACACTTCATACAGAGGGATGGAGGTGAGAGAACAAGAGGTCACAGTTACAAACTAAAAGTGCTTAATAGTAAATCTGATCTGAAAAGTAAAAGATTTCCTACCAACTCGATTAGTGGGTGGAACAAATTGCCAGCCGAAGTAGTGTCTGCACCATCAGTGCATAGTTTCAAAGCACGGTATGACAAACATATCTTAGGAGGCGGGAATTAACGAGCATGCTCACTCCCGCAAATACAACTAGTGTAAGTACATCTTCTTCAACCCTATCTCAACACACTACATGCGCGTAGGGGTGAACCTAGAATGACGTGGGCTCGGGTACTCCGGTCCGATCTCAAAATAAGAACTTGACAACAGAGGCAGCCCTTGACAGGGCCGCCTGGAAAGCTGCCATTTAGGACTTGAGACTGTAACCACAGTCTCTGTGGACAAACGGTCTTTAAACTTGTATGTATGTGTAATGTATGTACAGTACATGACTGGTGCACTACTAACAGACTCAAGTTGGCTCCAGCCAAATCCACCGCAACCCTCCTGAAAAGCTGGACAGCGGAACACAAATACACTCCGCAACTCACCATAAATAACACACCCCTAACACATACACACTCACCCAAAATCCTAGGGGTAACATATGATACTCTAATGACATTCAAACAACATACCACAAACATAAAAAATAAACTGACACCCAGACCTAATGAACTTGCCCACACAAAATTTGGACACAACAAAGAAACCACCACCACAGTTTACAAACAATACATAAGATCAGTGATGGAATATGCAAGCCTTGCCTGGGCTTCTAACCTAGCTGAAACACATCACAAGACCTTGCAGACTATTCAAAATATAGCCCTAAAAATCATCACAGGCTGCACAGCTACTGCACCTACAGATCACCTACATCAAGAAACCAAAGTCCTCAAAGTCAAAGACCATCTGGACATGAGAGGCACTCAATTCCTGGCTGCAGCCTGCACAAACCAGCACCATCCACTACACTACATGGCAACACACCCACAGACATCAAGAAATTAAAATGTAAACCTTGCAAAGAAAGTCAAACCAAAACTGGGACAAAGACAATATAAAGTCAAAACAACATATCAAAATTGCTATGTGGAAACAACGCTTTCTAAAATAAAATTTATGAAATGAAAGAACACAATCCACCACATAGGGTGTACATTACTACATGAGCAAGTTAATCTGGTTCCCAAGCAAACTAATCGCACATATAACAACGCACTATCGTCACGTTCAGGGAATTAGTCAATTTGGGAAGTCCGGGACGTTCTGGCAAATTTTACTAAACTGCATGGATAAAAGAAACTACAATTAGTGTTAACAAGTTCTATTAAAATCAAATTTGCAACTTGGCAAGACATTAACAATAGTACAAAATACAACTATTGATAAGATATCTATAATATTACAAAAAAAATATATGTATAGCACTCACTAACGATAGTGCTATCGGGTAGGTACCTGTAAGCATAGCAGGCCTCAAGTGACCCCTATCAATAACTACCCTACAAATAACCTACATTTATCGTACAAATAAACTAAGGAAATCGCAAAAGCAAGCAATTGATACTATCGACAATGAATACATATAATATAAAGACAAATAATTGCAAAATATGAAGAAGCAACAACAGATTTAAACAAAGAGTACTCTTTTAACAAGAACAATTAATTTAAAAAAATATATCATCAATATTAATAATAGAAAAAGAAAAAGATAAACAATAAATACAAATAGACAAAAAGTAAGCAGAGGTTATACAAGAAACTTAAAGTTAAAAATGCTTGATTAAAATTATTTATGTCAAATTTTAGAATACAGTCACAATAATTGACCCTAAAAAGATTAAATTTATGTAACAATTTACTTGCCTCAAAACCTCTGTCTACTAAGAGTCTGTATAGTAACCTAGCTCTAGCCCAGAAGCCCTCTACTTTAGTGCAAATTTTACAAAATCTTATTAACTGGGAATACAAAACAACACCCAACACATGGTATCACACACAAATACTGTCTTCTCTCCCTCTCTGCCCACCCTAAACCAGCTTTCAGAAGCACTCCATACTCCTATCTCTCACCGTTCCATCCAATCACTCATAGAAATTGTAGGGCTGATAAGGAGGACATTTGTGTCACTTGACGAAGAAATCTTCAGGAATCTCTATACAGCGCTGGTTAGGCCGCACCTGGAATATGCAAACCAGGTGTGGGCTCCATATATGGTAAAGGATATTATAGGTTTGACTCCTGTAAGGAGATAAAGAAAACCTAATATTTAGTAGTGGCCCCGTAATCATTGACGAACATGCCTATTACATAAGGCATCCTCTTCAAACACTAATCCGCCGTAGTTTTGAATCTACCGCGCAGAGCATTTAAAAACTGAGGAGCCTTCATCATGAGCGCACGCGACCTCACTCATGGCTTCAGTCATTATGAATTGGGTTCTCACTACGAAAAAACTTCGTAAAAAATAAAAACAAACAGAAAATAAGAATAACTATCTAATAAGCTTTCCATCATATCGTGGATGTACTTGTGTGGATCTCTGACCAGACGCTGATTCAGGCGTCATTCCTCCTTCACTGACATATCAAGTAAACCAAAATCCTCAATACATCAACGAATGGGAAGGGGACGGTCGGGAGGGCCCCAGTCGTCAATGATTACGGGGCCACTACTAAATATTAGGTTTTCTTTATCTCCTTACAGGAGTCAAACCTATAATTTATTAGTGGCCCCTCCATCATTGACGAACATGCCTGATTTCTAAGACTGGAGGGGGACATTCGTAATCATATCATAACTCTAGAAAAGCAGATAATAAAAACAACCACATAGTATTCTTACTTTTGAAAATATATTTAACAACGGCGTAGGCCGAAAAAATACAAGAAAAAGGGGGTTCAGGCAGGTGCGTGCTTCAAAGAAGCCTGCCTGACAAAAAATGGGTAACCCTGAAGATTCTGAACACAGATCTGTAGTTACAAAAGGCACCCCACTCAACGAGTGGTGACAAAAAATAACAAGTTATAAGTTTATATGTGCACATAATAAACCCCAACATAAACTTGGAGATAAATTGCAAAGGAACTCCATTGTTCTAATATTAAATTGCTTTCGCAGCTAAAACTACTATAACAACACCGTTGTTTTGTACTTAACATTGTACTAGCACAATTTCTCGCTGAGAAATTTTCATATCACATTTTAACCTTAAATTGTATCACAGCTCTCATACTCCGGCGGGGTCTAGGGTGTCCTATGTCAACTGACTGCACCCCCCCCCCCCTTTCCCGTGAAAGTAAACAAAAGTGACTGCAGGGCCACCTAGACCCTCTGCCTTAAAGCTATACATGGTAAGGAAGGTTTGTCTAGAGCAACTGACAAGTATCTAGACAGAAACGTATGATTAGACGCCCACAACTGCGTGGACGCGATGTCTTCGACTGAAAAAAATTTCAGGAAACTTAAAGAGGCTGCCCATTTGCGTAAATCGTGGGCCCGACCCACAACGCCGGGATTACTTTCTTTAATGACTTCTACCAGAAGAGAGGCTAATCGCCGTTTAAGTAAGCGTTTACCCGTACTTGCTACCCATAAAGCACCTTGGGGGTTTCGAGGAGCTACTCTCAAATATTTGGTTAGAGCTTGCACTGGACATAGATTATGATGCACCTTTCCCCTTTTTAACGCCGGCACCGTGAACTCAGAAAACACGTGTGCACTATGCTCATTCTTGGCTACAAAACCTGGGGAGGGTGCTATGGAAATACATTCATTAAGTCTACCAAACCTAAGACAATTAGGTGTGTTGCTCATCGCCGCCAGCTCAGACACTCTGTTTCCGGTGGCCAAAGCCAAAAGGAAAACCGCCTTTTTTAAGAGTAATGCAAAGTCTGCAGTATTTTGGTACAGACGAGAGTGAAGCAAAGACAAAGCTTTGTCCAGAGACCAAGTAGGCATGAGCTGACGGGGAGGTGGGCGGAGTTTAAAACATGCTCTCATAAAACCTGTTTCCTCCGCTACCGGTATGGAAAGACCCGTAAGGTCTAAAAAGGGCACTCTAATCGCAGTTAAGTGATTTTTTAATGTTACCACAGATAAACGTTTCTGCTCAAACAGATAATTCAAATAATTAAAAACTAATGCCACTGAGGGTACAGTTTGTTCTGTCCTAACGATCCAAGAAGTAAAGGCTTGCCAATGTGATTGATACTGTCGTTTTGTAGACTGAGTATATTGATTGAGTAATTTATTGGTCACATCTCTACCGTATGGTGCTAGCCACTTGGCCTCCTGAATGTCCATAATGCAAAAGTCAGCGAGGTCTCTAGGTTGCCAATCGTGTCTAAGTGGAAATACCCGACCGGGAGCGACCGGGAGGGTCCGGGCACCACATTTTCAATTGCTGGTACCACAACTGCGCCGGCGACAGTGGCGCGATTAGCGAGACTAAGCCTCGATAATCTCGTAGTTTGTTCACTACGTGGCACATTAGTGACGCATCTGGCGGTGGAAACAGATAGATGGAGCTCCATCTGTTCCAGTCTGTCACTAGGGCGTCTGGCCCCCCTGCCGGCGTTTTCGCCCGGCGGGTGAGGTATAGAGGGAGTTTGTGAGTCTCCTTGGATGCAAAAAGATCCACTTGTGGATGGGAGAGCTCTGCAATCATTAGGTTGAAAATGGGTTGCTTGAGCTCCCATTCTACTGTCGTGCTCTGTCTCCGGGACAGAGCGTCTGCCCAGACGTTCGCTACGCCTGGGAGATAAGATGCGTGAAGATAAATATCTAGACTGATGGCTAGAGCAAAAATCTCTTCCGAAACGTTTAGCAACTTCCTTGACCTCATTGACCCTTGTTTCTGAATACAGTGGACTGCATTCAGATTGTCCATTCTGAAGGCCACCGACTTGCCCCGTAACGCCGGGCCGTGAGCCTGAAGGAAATACAAGGGGACTAGTAATTCTTTGACATTGATGTGAGAGATTTCTAAGTGGGACCAAAGCCCCTGACCCTGGTGCCCCTGATTTGACTGAAATCCCCACCCTATTGTGCCTGACGCATCCGTGTCTACCCATACCGTTGGTGGAGGAGAGGTCCATGACATTATTGAGTGCAATGTTTCCCTCTTCGCCCAGACCGCTAGTAAGGTGTGGATTAATTTCGGGATGGGCCATAATTTTCCCGCCGGTAAGAGCGGGAAATATTTGTTGCCTTCCAATATTAATTGTTTTACTTTCAACCGGCCCAACTTGACAGTTAGTTGAATCCAGTTGAGATAGCCGACCAGAGACTCCCAGACCCTTCGCGTCGTAGTCAGACTGTGAAGAAACCTGAACAGTTTCCTGCGAAACCTGTTGCGATTGTCCACACTCTGACTCAGAGTGAGAGCGGCGGTGTCCCAGACCAGCCCTATCCACTGAATTACTCGTGAGGGAACAAGGTTTGACTTTACCAGATTTACCTTGAAGCCTAGAGTTTTGACATGATTTAAAATGATATTGACATGTTTTATGCATAATTGTTGTGTCTCTGCCACCACCAGCCAGTCGTCCAGATACCACAACACTCTGATCCCTTGTTTTAACAATGGCATCAGGGCTTGCCGGACTAGTTTTGTGAATAATCGAGGTGCCAGGTTCAAGCCGAACGGCATCCTCTGAAAAACAAAATTTTGGTGCCTGATCCGTAAGGCCAAAAACCTTTGAAATCTTTTGTTGACCGATACGTGCCAATAGGCGTCTGTCAGGTCTAGTGAACACATCCAACCTCCCGGTGGAAGTGTTAGCCTGATTTGGTGTACTGTTAACATTCTGAAAGATTCGTTGTGAATGTGAAGATTCAGATAAGACAGGTCTACGACCGGCCTCATCTGAACGCTGTCCCTTTTGGGAACCAAAAATAGTTTGGACGTGAATACAGGGTAATTTGGTGGGACCGGGATGATGACATTCTTGGCAATCATTTCCTGGGCTAGTGACTCCACCTCTAAAGAAACAAAATTCGCCGTTGTCGGCTGACGTAATCGAGGTCGCCGGAGCCACTGCCAAGTGATGCCTTTGCGTGCCACCATCTGTGCCCAAGTGTTTAACGGCCATGCTTGGTGACACGTTCGGAATGACCCAGTTAGCAGACAAGGGTTCGCCGGCTGTACTACCCTCGGTTCCTCCGGCCTTAAGGTAGGCACCGGGAGTGAGAGAGACTTTAGTTTTTTGATGGTGGGGTTGGTGCTGGACGCTTTGCCGGCTGGCTGGTGTTGGCCGAAGACTGGCCCTGACCTGGTTTATTTTGGCCGCGTCCTCTCTGACCTGAAAACCTACTCTGTCTATGCCTGTACTGACCCTGGGGGGAGTGGGAGGACTTAGGCGGAAGAAAAGGTTTAGATCCCCCTGGCTGAGCTTTAGTAGTAGGCCTGGGTTTGGGGAAGTTAAATGCAGGTTTCTTAGAAGGGGTGGGACTGTGCTTAACGGCCTGTGCCATATTGAACACTGTTCGCCACACTTCAGGGGTCATTAAAGAGGGAGTAAGCACTGGTGACATAACCACCTGATTAGCAATGCGATCAGGTAGCTTGCGAACTAACGACATCCGAAGATCTTGTCATGCTCGTACCGCCTCAAGCAAGGCGGTACGTATGTCACCCAAGGATTGGATTGACGACTGAAGAATCAGTCGCCGGGATAACTCAACCGATCTTCGAGCATCCGCATCTGCGATTGCCTGAGTGGACCGTAGTAAAGACTTAGCCACCTGCTGAGATACTATGTACTGCGAGAACAGGCGAAAAGCTTTTCCCCGTAGCCTAAATTCTCTGTCTAGGTGAGTAGGGGTAGGGGTAGTGAACGGGTCCTTCAGCTCACAAAGATTAATCTTAGGGGCAGCTAGAAATGAAAACAAAGCTGACGGGACTCCGCCGGCAGAACCCACCGGCATGGAGAACCATGAATGAGTATCCTGAGGTATCTGGTGGGAAGATTTAGAAGTGAAAGTGGTTGCAAAGTTTTGAGCCTCTACCTCCCAATCTACCCAAGGTCCTGGTCCCAACTGTCCCACCTTCAAAACTGGATTAGCTGCGTCGTCTGTGACGGTCTGTAAATCTAGTTCAGGAGTGAGAGCTGACAGAGTCTTAATATCATTAAACCCATCCAGCTTAGACCAGTCTGAAAATAGTTTTGAAGCTGAGGCAGGGGGTAAAGCAGGCTTAGAAGCATACACAAAATAATCTTGGTGATAATAACTAGGTATAGCCTTGATGTTTACGTCCAGAACATTACCCAAAGTATCCACGGCCCTTAATTTCTTTGACTTATTGGCCTGGATGACCCACTCACGCGGTACCGGGAGTTCCCCTGACAAAGTAGGTTGGGCAAGCTCTGGTTTAGAGGAGTTCAAAAGAACCCATGACTCGTCTGGCCCATAAAGTAAGGGCATAGCTACCTTTCTAAGAGGCGCTTTGTCTAGAGGGGGTGGATTGACATCCGTTATGACCCTGACATTTGAAGTTGTCAATGCCGCCGTAGCAGGCCTAGTGATCCCTGAGGTTAACAGAGTTGGAGGGTTAGGGATCTTAGATAAATCAATCGAAGTCATCAGAGGCCGTACCGTAGAACTTGTCGTGGGAGCCCCCAAGTCCATTGTGGGGTTTTCCTGTTGTTGGCCAAAAAATTTAGATAAAGCATGAGTAAGCAGCCCATTAATTTCCTGTGCCGTAACAAACTGGTTTGATGAAGAACTTACAGGTGAATCATTAGTATCCTGTGCGGCGTCCAAGCCTGAGCCTGACCCTTGTCCTTCCATCTCCGAAATTATTGAAACTTCGTCTTTCTCCTCCTGATCCTCCTGAGAAGACCCCGCCGAGGCAGGGGTACCTTGTTGCCAAGATAAGTCTGGGATAGAGGATGGGATCGCCGCGTCCCTGTGGACATCGGCTACTGTGTGACTCGTTTGAGTCGGACGTGGGTGGTCAGACCCTGGTTGAGCAAACCGCCAAACACCGAGGCCCTGGCCTACGCTCTCTTGAGAGTCTGAAACATTCTCAATTACTGAACCCCCTGAACTTTCCAATTCCAGGGTTAAAATATTAAGTGGCAAATCCTCTTTTGGGACAGGCGCTGCACTGGACTCTTGGGCCTTAACACAAACTCTGTCTGGGGTAGAGGTACGATGAGATGCACTAGAAGTTGGTGAATGTCGAGAGGACTTCCGTTTATGTGAATCCTTTTTGGAGGATTTATGGCTACGGTGTGACCGCGAACTATTCTTAGATCTGGAGGAATCCTCGCCGTGACCACTGGTGGAACCTTCCGTCCTACTCTTCTTACTCGCCGGTGAAGAGGCACGACTAGATGACTGGTGTCTAAGAGGAGACCTAGACCGGGATCTCGCCCGAGACGAGGAGGCGGATACCGGGGGTGTAGGCTCTCTTGGGCGTTTAGGTGTAGCCGCAGAAGATACAGAACCCTGACCAGTCTCCGCCGGCTTAATACTCGTGACTCTAGAGGAACGTTTAGGGGGAGGGTGTTCGGAGAGCAATCTATCCCAAAGTGGGACGTTGTCACAATGAAGTGATTTATGCACAACAATGGTAGTGTAGGCTGACATCTGTTGCCTAACCTCTCTCAACGCTACCGCCGCGGTCTTATCATTATCACAAAGGACCTTTATAGCTAATTGGGAGCAAAAAGAACAATTACGCATAACCCAGAGACCCCTTGAACGGTCTAGACATTTAACACACCTTATGCAACGGGTATGCGCAAAAATAGGGATACCAGCACAAGCAGGGGTAGTGCACAAAGCAAAAACTGGGGCCACGGTAGCCATGACAGAGACTGGTGGGAGAAAACTACCGCCGGGTCTGTATTGGTCCGCCGGAGCTCAGCTCTGGAAAAAAAAGAAAATTTCCAGGAATTAATGCTCATAAGGTTAACCCAACATGTTCGCACACAAGTGTTAATAACCCGCCGGGTAACGAGATGTAATGACACAACGAACACAGCTCGCTACACGGCGGGGTTCAGAATATCTAAACAAATCTTTTGTTAAAGAAAGTGAAGAATACCCTCTGATATAATATAACGGTCCAGCATGGCACTTATAGTCTCTTGGTGGTGGTGACTGTCTCAAGATTCAATTTTGTAACAAAGCAACCCCCCATAAAGATGCCGGCCCTTGAAATATTTTAGTAGAATAGCACAGGGCAGGATGATACGAGATCTGATGTCTAACGAATTGTCACAAAAGATCGCCGTAAATTTGAAGGCGGCGATACCTAATTGTATCACTAAATTAAGTGGTTAAATCGAAATCAAATTTTGTAAATTCCTTAGTTCCTCCACCTAGGAGCACCCTCCGGGTGAGAAGAATCGATATATAACCTAATTGGACCTTCAATCGCCGTAAGAGTAAAGGCGGCGATACACATAGTATCACTTAAAATGGATTGGTTAACTAACTGAAAGACATAAGTCGTTCATCCCACCCTACCCAGGTACACCCGCCGGGTGAGATGTCCAAACGTTAACCCCTTAAGTTCCTGTCCCCACTTCTTTGTAAAAGATCGCCGGGGAGGAAAGCCTAAAACAACAGCTAGGTTTTTCATGTGGTTTTTGTAAAACCGGGTAGAAAAACTACATAACGTATGTCCGCATGAACAACGTTTTATAGATGGGAACAGCCATCCCGCCGGGAATCAAAGGAGGCCTGAAACCAGGCACCCACAGAGACGCAGTCCTGGAGAGCCACAGACGCCCCAACGCCGGGGAAACAAGCCAGTGTTAACAACCACGTGTGGCCCAACACGGCTCGCGGCCGGGATTTTCATGGTGAAACCGAGAAAAAACCCGCCGGAAGGCAACCCACCCTGAACAGACACCATCTGAACAAACAAGAGACACGAGGAGAGCCACGCACGACAAACCCAAGGTCACTCAATAATCCGTGGAATTAGCCAATACACAACTGAACCAGGAAACAATTATAGTCCGAGGAATTAGCCAATACACAACTAAAACCCGGATACACATGACACAGTAGGGCATATTTATAAATAATAAACAATAACACTAGTACATGTGGCAAAGCTACGAGCGGCTCGCTAGGCCTAGGTAGACGGCATAATAAAAGTTGAAATATACACAAACACTGGAAATATCACAACAGGAACCACCGCCAACACACCAACCTAGCTGAAACACATCATAAGACCTTACAGACTATTCAAAACAAAGCCCTGAAGATCATTACAGGCTGCACAGCTACTGCACCCACAGATCACCTACATCAAGAAACCAAAATCCTCAAAGTCAAAGACCATCTGGACATGAGAGGCACTCAATTCCTGGCAGCAGCCTCCACGAACCAAGACCACCCACTAAACTACATGGCAACACACCCACAGACACCAAGAAATATCAAAACAACACCCAGCACACGGTATCACACACAATTATTGTCCTCTCTCCCTCCCTGCCCACCCGAACCAACTTCCAGAAGCACATCCATACTCATATCTCTCACCGATCCATCCACTCACTCACAGACAACACGCAGCTGCATGCACGACCTCCCGAAATCCATCCTTCCGAATCCTCCCTTCCTCGCGAGGACAGAGTCCACCTGGCCAGGCTGAGATGCGGACACCATCCAGCTCTCCTGAGCTATCAGAAGAGACTGGATGACTCCGTTGTCGACACCTGCCCGGGATGTAACACAGCACCCCATACCATTAAACACATCATAGAAGACTGCATTTCACACAACCACTTACGCCAACAACACAATCTACACTCAATGAGAGCTCTGTGGGAAAGCCCGATCGTGGCCATGGCCTTTCTCAGGGACTCGGGGCTGTTCGGCCAGGCAGCTTAGGGAACAACAACAACAACAACAACACACCACCGTAGCAAATACTTCCGACCAAGGGAAGACTGACTCGGGACCCAGAAAAAACTTCACCAAGTGAAGAAAAATACGCTGGGAACGTCAGAAAACAAAGCTTACCTCATCAGAAAGATAAAAGGCAGCACTAAATAACGCGTAGTGAAAGCCGCCTGCATCACAAACTAACTCAACTGTGAAAAAGTTCACCTGTCCACAACGGGACCACGAGGGTACATCCGAAATAGATGCCCCATACACTCGACCCAAAGTACACTGCACTGCGGGCAACCAGCCCAGGACACTCCTGCTACGCCTATCCTAACCTTACTCGATACATCCTGGAGTAAACAAATGAGAAAAAACTCACTAGGGACGCAACGAATGCGGAACTAGCGGAGCGTGGGGAGGCACGTCCGGGCAGGCTGAACGCAGAGCAGAGAAGGAGGAATGACGCCTGAATCAGCGTCTGGTCAGAGATCCACACAAGTACATCCACGATATGATGGAAAGCTTATTAGATAGTTATTCTTATTTTCTTTTTCTTTTTATTTTTTACGAAGTTTTTTCGTAGTGAGAACCCAATTCATAATGACTGAAGCCATGAGTGAGGTCGCGTGCGCTCATGATGAAGGCTCCTCAGTTTTTAAATGCTCTGCGCGGTAGATTCAAAACTACGGCGGATTAGTGTTTGAAGAGGATGCCTTATGTAATAGGCATGTTCGTCAATGATGGAGGGGCCACTAATAAATAGAAGCAGTGGAGAAAGTGCAGAGGAGAGCTAGCAAGCTAGTACCAACGTTGAAGAACGCGGGCTATGAGCAGAGGTTGAGGACACTGGGGCTTCCGACACTGGCATATAGGAGAAAGAGAGGGGATATGATAGAGACTTTTAAGATAGTGTCAGGAAAGTACGATGAGGATGTGTGTGAAGGTATCTTCTTGATGCGGGAGGGAACAAGAACGAGAGGACGCTCAAAGAAAATTTACAAAGAAAGAAATAGGCTTGAGAAGGCAAAGAACTCATTTTGTGATAGAGTGGTAAATGAGTGGAACGCACTGCCCCAGTATGTAGTTGATTCCGAATCAATAAGGAAGTTTGAAAGTAATCTTGATAAAGCATGGGGAAGACAAGATTTGAAGTTTGATTATAAAGCAAAAATACAGAATAGTAAAAATGTTGCGTCTGCTACCGCCTCTGCCAACACCGTGAACGACCGCAGCAGTGCAAGTACTCGTACAGTACTGAGCTGGATACACAGGCCTAGTTTGCCTTTTTCCAGAGGATCTACTGTAAGAAACTGTAAGAAAAATAGACAATATGCAGCTGCAGGCACGACCTCCCGAAATCCATTCTTCTGAATCCTCCCTTCCTCGCGAGGACAGAGTCCACCTGGCCAGGCTGAGATGTGGGCACCATCCAGCTCTTCTGAGCTATCAGAAGAGACGATAACTCCGTCAACGACACCTACCCAGGATGTAGCACAGCAACCCATACCATTAAACACATCCTATAAGACTGCATACAGTATCACATAATCACTTATGCCAACAACATAATCTACTCTCCTTGAGAGCTCTGTAGGAAAGCCCGACCGTAGCCATGGCCTGTCTTAGGGACTCGGGGCTGTTCGGCCAGACAGCTTAGGGAAAGACAACAACAACAACAACAACAAACTATATTTATGTCAAGAAAATTTTCAACTTTATCATTTATGTTACCTTGTGTGAGGGGGATGGAATTTGGATAAATTAGTTTAGCGACTTGATTAAAATTGAACATATTGAAAACAAGAATATCATCAATATAACTACTATTATTACTTAACAATTTAACAAGTGCTAATTGAAAACTAATTGTTACAGATTTCTCATTAATAGAGGATGTCATAACTAAGTACTGTATATTGATTTTGTTTATATTATTTTTTATTATTTCTTTCTCTTCTTTTATGTTAAAAATAGAAAAAAGTTAATGTTACTACTCTATCATTGTAAATTTCTTGAAATAGTTAAAGTAGTTCCTATCACATCACTGTAAATTGCTTAAAATAGTTAAAGTACTGGTAATTTCTATCACATCACTGTAATTTTCTTGTAATAATTAAAGTAACTCCTATCCCCCTGTCACTGTAAATGAAAGGAAATAGTTAAAGTAGCTCCTATCCAAGGAAATAGTTAAAGTAGCTCCTATATTGCTTGATATAGTTAAGTAGCTACTATCCCACCAGTATAAATTGAAGGAAATTGTTAAAGCAATTCCTATTCCATCACTGTACGTAAACTGTTTAATGCTGCTCCTACTTTTATCTATCACTATAAATTAATATAAATAGTTAAAAGCTGTTGGTGCTCCCTGACTACTATGACTAACATACTATCCTGGTGCAATAGATTGGAGGTGCGCAAGAGGAGCACGCCACCGGCCCCCGCAGAACCACCACCCAAGAAGAAGGTCGCCAAGAGCTCCACGCCATCCTCGGATTCTTCATCGTGAGTCTTTAGCGTTAGCCCGCTTTTCATTATTAAAATGTAAAACTTGCAAACTAAACAAACCAAAACTGGGACGATACAAGATAAAGGTAAAATAACTTATTGAGGTTTTGACTTTTGTTTTGCAATTTTTGAGGAAATTAATTTTATTATGCCTTGTAGACTAAAGAAAATGCCTCCCCAGACGCCCTTAAAGCTATATAAAATCTTAGACCATCTCTGAAGCTAAATTTAGTAAGTTTTTCAGTATACAAATTTGTTCCGTTTCTCCTAAATTGCAGTATCACTATCGCTCGCCCAGAACATTTTTACACCTGAATGGGGCGAAATATTGTATAATCGCCATAGTAATGAAGCGAAATATCTTACAAACATCAAACAAATGGGGTGAAGTTAAAGTGGTCTAAAAGATCACTCCTGAATTTAGATAATAATCAAACATTATTATCGGATACAAAATTACCAAATGATTTTGATAGATTTCTGACTGTATTGCATAGAACTGTACTGTACCGTACAAGATCAATCGTTCAACGATAATCTTGTATATAATCTGTACTATTATTTTATATTTAGGCTACTATGCACTTTTTCTTGACAGTCTTTGTGTGTTTCCCGTAGCCTTTGACTAGTACTATTTGATTCCCATCGTAGAACTGTAGTGTTATGTCCCTTTCCCCGAACTATTGATTTTGACTACATGATTAACCCTTGGTACCCGGTTGGGCTCTGAGGAGGCCAAAACGAACTAGCGCCGTGGAGCCCGGATGGGCTGCTGAGCGCCATTGCATGAATTTTTGCTTTCGAAACGCGCTCGTAAGTTTTGTTTGTTGACAAACGGTACACAGCGCCACTACGCTCGTACTACACCACAGCATCAGTCTCTACCCCGACACCACACCCCTAACACATACACACACACCCAAAATCCTAGGAGTAACATATGATACTCATATAACATTCAAACAGCACACCACAAACATTAAAAAGAAACTGACACCCAGACTTAACGCCCTCAGGTCACTTGCTCACACAAAATTTGGACACAACAAAGAAACTACCACCACAGTATATAAACAATACATAAGATCAGTAATGGAATACGCAAGCCCAGCCTGGGCTTCTAACCTAGCTGAAACACATCATAAGACCTTACAGACTATTCAAAACAAAGCCCTGAAGATCATTACAGGCTGCACAGCTACTGCACCCACAGATCATCTACATCAAGAAACCAAAATCCTCAAAGTCAAAGACCATCTGGACATGAGAGGCACTCAATTCCTGGCAGCAGCCTCCACGAACCAAGACCACCCACTAAACTACATGGCAACACACCCACAGACACCAAGAAATATCAAAACAACACCCAGCACACGGTATCACACAAAATTATTGTCCTCTCTCCCTCCCTGCCCACCCCGAACCAACTTCCAGAAGCACATCCATACTCATATCTCTCGCCAATCCATCCACTCACTCACAGACAACACGCAGCTGCATGCACGACCTCCCGAAATCCATCCTTCCGAATCCTCCCTCCCTCGCGAGGACAGAGTCCACCTGGCCAGGCTGAGATGCGGACACCATCCAGCTCTCCTGAGCTATCAGAAGAGACTGGATGACTCCGTTGTCGACGCCTGCCCGGGATGTAACACAGCACCCCATACCATTAAACACATCATCGAAGACTGCATTTCACACAACCACTTACGCCAACAACACAACCTACACTCAATGAGAGCTCTGTGGGAAAGCCCGATCGTGGCCATGGCCTCCTCAGGGACTCGGGGCTGTTCGGCCAGGCAGCTTAGGGAACAACAACAACAACAACCCCGACACCATCATGGATACTACCAAAAAAAATAGATTAGACTGTGTCCGATTCCGTGCCTCCTACGACGCCCGCCCCGGCTCGTCGTATTACACGACGGCCCCTCGCTAAGGATAGTTTTTTTCCGGGAGGAATAGATTATAGGTTTGACTCCTGTAAGGAGATAAAGAAAACCTAATATTTAGTAGTGGCCCCGTAATCATTGACGAACATGCCTATTACATAAGGCATCCTCTTCAAACACTAATCCGCCGTAGTTTTGAATCTACCGCGCAGAGCATTTAAAAACTGAGGAGCCTTCATCATTAGGACACACCCTTGACTTGGTTTTCTCTCCTGTGGGTTGTGGTGGTGTTCTGGATGTTGATGTTGAGAATGCTGACCCTAATACCTCTGATCATGCTTTGATTACTTTCAGCTTTGATTTCCCTAAGCCACTCACACATGAAAAAGTAATCAGATTTAGAAATTATAAAAATGCAGACCTAAATTTGGCTAGCAGTGAAGTAAAACAGTACTTGGGAAGTATTGATACTTCCAACCTTACTTCAGATGAGCTGGTGGAGGTACATGGAAATGCACTTAAATTAGTGTTCGATCATCACTGTCCAGAAGTAGAGAAGAAAATCATAGTACGAGATGATTCGCCCTGGTATAGCACTCGAGTTAAATTTCTTAGAAGAGCGCGTAGAAGAGCTGAACGTGAATGGCGGAAAAATAAAACAGACTCTACATGGTTGCAATACCTGTCAGCCAGAAGAGCTGTGGTCTACAAAATCAAAGATGAAAGAAAGTGTATTATCAGGGAAAAGTTGACTCGTGTGGTAACGACCAGAGGAGGTTGGCTTCAATTGTAAACAGTTTACTTGGAAAAACAAGAGTCAGCTTAAGACCTTCTGTACCTGATGCCGAGTTGGCTGCCAACTTTGTGGCATTTTTTGCTGGCAAGATAACTCGCATAAGACAGGAATTGGATGCTTCTGTTGGTGAAGAACTTTCAGTTGTACTCCAACCCCGACACATTCCTAATAATGTCCTCTCATCCTTTCACTCAGTAGAGGTGGACATGATCTCGTCCTACATAAGAAACCTCAATAAAACATTTTGCCCGTTGGATCCCATAAATGTTTCCAAGCTACCAAGAGTCTATGATCACACAGTTGAGTTTATTTCCAAAATAATTAATAAGTGCTTCTCTGAAGGTAGCTTCCCACATTCTGAAAAGCATGCACTACTCCGACCTACTCTAAAGAAACCTGGACTTGATGTTGAGAACATGTTGAACTATCGTCCTGTCTCCAACCTGTCCTTCATATCAAAGATATTAGAGCGTGCAATACTTGACCAATTACAACCACTACTTCAGCAGAATGAAACTATCCCAATTTTTCAGTCTGCTTACTGACAGCATCATTCAACTGAAACAGCATTGATTAGAGTACATAATGATCTAGTTGAGAACATTTGCAATGGTGTGGCCTCACTATTGGTCTTGCTTGATCTCTCTGCGGCTTTTGACACAGTGGATCACGAGTTGTTATTGAGTGATCTTTATGATTGTGGTGTGCGTGACTCCGCTCTCTTGCTTCTTGGGTCGTACTTGTCAGGTAGATCCCAGAGTGTGATGGTAAATCAAGTGGTCTCGGACTCGACACCCCTGCAGTATGGTGTTCCGCAGGGATCAGTTTTGGGTCCTATCCTATTTATAATTTATATTAGCAGTTTGTCTCTTCTGCTTCGTGCACATAATGTCACCTTTCACTTTTATGCAGATGACACCCAGATTTATGTGAGAATCACAAATATAGTTGATATACGGAGTAAGATGGAATTGTTGATGTCTGATATTAAGAAGTGGATGAGAGCGAGAAAACTTAAACTAAATGATGGTAAAACTGATATTCTCATCATCCGAGGAAATAGAAGAGCTGATGATATGGTAGGTGCCCTCTCCATCAATGTGGGTGGATCTCAGCTGCGACCGGCCAACTCTGTTCGAAATCTGGGTGTATATGTGAACTCCCGATTAGATTTCAAAGAGCATGTAAACCAGATAGTTAAAAGTTGTTACTTGCACATCAGAAATCTCTATTTGGTGAAGCCGTTTATAACCAGACGTTGCCTCCTGACGTTGGTTCACTCATTGGTCTTCTCTCGTGTTGATTATTGCAATGCCCTGTTGGTGGGTCTTCCAAATTATATTTTGAAGAAAGTTCAGTCTGTTCTTAACAGGGCCGCAAGACTAATTTTTGGTGTTCCACCTAGAACTCCTACTACATCTCTTCACATAGAACTGCACTGGCTGCCAGTAAGAGCAAGAATAGAATTTAAGTTGTGTTTGGTGACTTTTAAGGTTCTCAAATTTGGTGAGCCTAGGTACCTTGCGGAGCTGCTCAGGTGCCCACCGGCACACCATGGTGTAGTTGTGCGTCATGACAATGACCCTTTTCGTCTTGATGAACCAAGGGCTTTTCAGCAGTCTTCTTTCTTTGAGAGGTCATTCTCCTACATGGCTCCGAGGTTGTATAACAGGTTGCCGCTGTCCATGAGACAACTGAGTTCTGTTGAATGCTTCAAGAGACAACTTAAGACTTTTCTCTTTGAGAGAAGCTATGATCTTGAGAGAGGTGTCATGACAGATGGCTATAGAGTTTAGGCTATTTTGCCACTGCTGGTGATTGTTAAATGTGTGTTGTATATGAGCCTTCTTTTGATGCATTGATTTTTGTTCTTTTTTCTTTCTCTTTTCGAGCGCTAGTGAATTCTTCGGAAAAATTAGCGCTTATGAGAAATAAGTAACATGCTTATTATTATTATTATTATCATGAGCGCACGCGACCTCACTCATGGCTTCAGTCATTATGAATTGGGTTCTCACTACGAAAAAACTTCGTAAAAAATAAAAAGAAAAAGAAAATAAGAATAACTATCTAATAAGCTTTCCATCATATCGTGGATGTACTTGTGTGGATCTCTGACCAGACGCTGATTCAGGCGTCATTCCTCCTTCACTGACATATCAAGTAAACCAAAATCCTCAATACATCAACGAATGGGAAGGGGACGGTCGGGAGGGCCCCAGTCGTCAATGATTACGGGGGCACTACTAAATATTAGGGTTTCTTTATCTCCTTACAGGAGTCAAACCTATAATTTATTAGTGGCCCCTCCATCATTGACGAACATGCCTGATTTCTAAGACTGGAGGGGGACATTCGTAATCATATCATAACTCTAGAAAAGCAGATAATAAAAACAACCACATAGTATTCTTACTTTTGAAAATATATTTAACAACGGCGTAGGCCGAAAAAATACAAGAAAAAGGGGGTTCAGGCAGGTGTGTGCTTCAAAGAAGCCTGCCTGACAAAAATGGGTAACCCTGAAGATTCTGAACACAGATCTGTAGTTACAAAAGGCACCCCACTCAACGAGTGGTGACAAAAAATAACAAGTTATAAGTTTATATGTGCACATAATAAACCCCAACATAAACTTGGAGATAAATTGCAAAGGAACTCCATTGTTCTAATATTAAATTGTTTTCGCAGCTAAAACTACTATAACAACACCGTTGTTTTGTACTTAACATTGTACTAGCACAATTTCTCGCTGAGAAATTTTCATATCACATTTTAACCTTAAATTGTATCACAGCTCTCATACTCCGGCGGGGTCTAGGGTGTCCTATGTCAACTGACTGCACCCCCCCCCCCCCCCTTTCCCGTGAAAGTAAACAAAAGTGACTGCAGGGCCACCTAGACCCTCTGCCTTAAAGCTATACATGGTAAGGAAGGTTTGTCTAGAGCAACTGACAAGTATCTAGACAGAAACGTATGATTAGACGCCCACAACTGCGTGGACGCGATGTTTTTTTTTGTTTTCAGGAAACGTAAAGAGGCTGCCCATTTGCGTAAATCGTGGGCCCGACCCACAACGCCGGGATTACTTTCTTTAATGACTTCTACCAGAAGAGAGGCTAATCGCCGTTTAAGTAAGCGTTTACCCGTACTTGCTACCCATAAAGCACCTTGGGGGTTTCGAGGAGCTACTCTCAAATATTTGGTTAGAGCTTGCACTGGACATATATTATGATGCACCTTTCCCCTTTTTAACGCCGGCACCGTGAACTCAGAAAACACGTGTGCACTATGCTCATTCTTGGCTACAAAACCTGGGGAGGGTGCTATAGAAATACATTCATTAAGTCTACCAAACCTAAGACAATTAGGTGTGTTGCTCATCGCCGCCAGCTCAGACACTCTGTTTCCGGTGGCCAAAGCCAAAAGGAAAACCGCCTTTTTTAAGAGTAATGCAAAGTCTGCAGTATTTTGGTACAGACGAGAGTGAAGCAAAGACAAAGCTTTGTCCAGAGACCAAGTAGGCATGAGCTGACGGGGAGGTGGGCGGAGTTTAAAACATGCTCTCATAAAACCTGTTTCCTCCGCTACCGGTATGGAAAGACCCGTAAGGTCTAAAAAGGGCACTCTAATCGCAGTTAAGTGATTTTTTAATGTTACCACAGATAAACGTTTCTGCTCAAACAGATAATTCAAATAATTAAAAACTAATGCCACTGAGGGTACAGTTTGTTCTGTCCTAACGATCCAAGAAGTAAAGGCTTGCCAATGTGATTGATACTGTCATTTTGTAGACTGAGTATATTGATTGAGTAATTTATTGGTCACATCTCTACCGTATGGTGCTAGCCACTTGGCCTCCTGAATGTCCATAATGCAAAAGTCAGCGAGGTCGCTAGGTTGCCAATCGTGTCTAAGTGGAAATACCCGACCGGGAGCGATACTGGGTCCGGGCACCACATTTTCAATTGCTGGTACCACAACTGCGCCGGCCACAGTGGCGCGATTAGCGAGACTAAGCCTCGATAATCTCGTAGTTTGTTCACTACGTGGCACATTAGTGACGCATCTGGCGGTGGAAACAGATAGATGGAGCTCCATCTGTTCCAGTCTGTCACTAGGGCGTCTGGCCCCCCTGCCGGCGTTTTCGCCCGGCGGGTGAGGTATAGAGGGAGTTTGTGAGTCTCCTCGGACGCAAAAAGATCCACTTGTGGATGGGAGAGCTCTGCAATCATTAGGTTGAAAATGGGTTGCTTGAGCTCCCATTCTACTGTCGTGCTCTGTCTCCGGGACAGAGCGTCTGCCCAGACGTTCGCTACGCCTGGGAGATAAGATGCGTGAAGATAAATATCTAGACTGTTGGCTAGAGCAAAAATCTCTTCCGACACGTATAGCAACTTCCTTGACCTCGTTGACCCTTGTTTCTGAATACAGTGGACTGCATTCAGATTGTCCATTCTGAAGGCCACCGACTTGCCCCGTAACGCCGGGCCGTGAGCCTGAAGGAAATACAAGGGGACTAGTAATTCTTTGACATTGATGTGAGAGATTTCTAAGTGGGACCAAAGCCCCTGACCCTGGTGTCCCTGATTTGACTGAAATCCCCACCCTATTGTGCCTGACGCATCCGTGTCTACCCATACCGTTGGTGGAGGAGAGGTCCATGACATTATTGAGTGCAATGTTTCCCTCTTCGCCCAGACCGCTAGTAAGGTGTGGATTAATTTCGGGATGGGCCATAATTTTCCCGCCGGTAAGAGCGGGAAATATTTGTTGCCTTCCAATATTAATCGTTTTACTTTCAACCGGCCCAACTTGACAGTTAGTTGAATCCAGTTGAGAGAGCCGACCAGAGACTCCCAGACCCTTCGCGTCGTAGTCAGACTGTGAAGAAACCTGAACAGTTTCCTGCGAAACCTGTTGCGATTGTCCACACTCTGACTCAGAGTGAGAGCGGCGGTGTCCCAGACCAGCCCTATCCACTGAATTACTCGTGAGGGAACAAGGTTTGACTTTACCAGATTTACCTTGAAGCCTAGAGTTTTGACATGATTTAAAATGATATTGACATGTTTTATGCATAATTGTTGTGTCTCTGCCACCACCAGCCAGTCGTCCAGATACCACAACACTCTGATCCCTTGTTTTAACAATGGCATCAGGGCTTGCTGGACTAGTTTTGTGAATAATCGAGGTGCCAGGTTCAAGCCGAACGGCATCCTCTGAAAAACAAAATTTTGGTGCCTGATCCGTAAGGCCAAAAACCTTTGAAATCTTTTGTTGACCGATACGTGCCAATAGGCGTCTGTCAGGTCTAGTGAACACATCCAACCTCCCGGTGGAAGTGTTATCCTGATTTGGTGTACTGTTAACATTCTGAAAGATTCGTTGTGAATGTGAAGATTCAGATAAGACAGGTCTACGACCGGCCTCATCTGAACACTGTCCCTTTTGGGAACCAAAAATAGTTTTGACGTGAATACAGGGTAATTTGGTGGGACCGGGATGATGACATTCTTGGCAATAATTTCCTGGGCTAGTGACTCCACCTCTAAAGAAACAAAATTCGCCGTTGTCGGCTGACGTAATCGAGGTCGCCGGAGCCACTGCCAAGTGATGCCTTTGCGTGCCACCATCCGTGCCCAAGTGTTTAACGGCCATGCTTGGTGACACGTTCGGAACGACCCAGTTAGCAGACAAGGGTTCGCCGGCTGTACTACCCTCGGTTCCTCCGGCCTTAAGGTAGGCACCGGGAGTGAGAGAGACTTTAGTTTTTTGATGGTGGGGTTGGTGCTGTACGCTTTGCCGGCTGGCTGGTGTTGGCCGAAGACTGGCCCTGACCTGGTTTATTTTGGCCGCGTCCTCTCTGACCTGAAAACCTACTCTGTCGATGCCTGTACTGACCCTGGGGGGAGTGGGAGGACTTAGGCGAAAGAAAAAGTTTAGATCCCCCTGGCTGAGCTTTAGTAGTAGGCCTGGGTTTGGGGAAGTTAAATGCAGGTTTCTTAGAAGGGGTGGGACTGTGCTTAACGGCCTGTGCCATATTGAACACTGTTCGCCACACTTCAGGGGTCATTAAAGAGGGAGTAAGCACTGGTGACATAACCACCTGATTAGCAATGCGATCAGGTAGCTTGCGAACTAACGACATCCGAAGATCTTGTCGTGCTCGTACCGCCTCAAGCAAGACGGTACGTATGTCACCCAAGGATTGGATTGACGACTGAAGAATCAGTCGCCGGGATAACTCAACCGATCTTCGAGCATCCGCATCTGCGATTGCCTGAGTGGACCGTAGTAAAGACTTAGCCACCTGCTGAGATACTATGTACTGCTAGAACAGGCGAAAAGCTTTTCCCCGTAGCCTAAATTCTCTGTCTAGGTGAGTAGGGGTAGGGGTAGTGAACGGGTCCTTCAGCTCACAAAGATTAATCTTAGGGGCAGCTAGAAATGAAAACAAAGCTGACGGGACTCCGCCGGCAGAACCCACCGGCATGGAGAACCATGAATGAGTATCCTGAGGTATCTGGTGGGAAGATTTAGAAGTGAAAGTGGTTGCAAAGTTTTGAGCCTCTACCTCCCAATCTACCCAAGGTCCTGGTCCCAACTGTCCCACCTTCAAAACTGGATTAGCTGCGTCGTCTGTGACGGTCTGTAAATCTAGTTCAGGAGTGAGAGCTGACAGAGTCTTAATATCATTAAACCCATCCAGCTTAGACCAGTCTGAAAATAGTTTTGAAGCTGAGGCAGGGGGTAAAGCAGGCTTAGAAGCATACACAAAATAATCTTGGTGATAATAACTAGGTATAGCCTTGATGTTTACGTCCAGAACATTACCCAAAGTATCCACGGCCCTTAATTTCTTTGACTTATTGCCCTGGATGACCCACTCACGCGGTACCGGGAGTTCCCCTGACAAAGTAGGTTGGGCAAGCTCTGGTTTAGAGGAGTTCAAAAGAACCCATGACTCGTCTGGCCCATAAAGTAAGGGCATAGCTACCTTTCTAAGAGGCGCTTTGTCTAGAGGGGGTGGATTGACATCCGTTATGACCCTGACATTTAAAGTTGTCAATGCCGCCGTAGCAGGCCTAGTGATCCCTGAGGTTAACAGAGTTGGAGGGTTAGGGATCTTAGATAAATCAATCGAAGTCATCAGAGGCCGTACCGTAGAACTTGTCGTGGGAGCCCCCAAGTCCATTGTGGGGTTTTCCTGTTGTTGGCCAAAAAATTTAGATAAAGCATGAGTAAGCAGCCCATTAATTTCCTGTGCCGTAACAAACTGGTTTGATGAAGAACTTACAGGTGAATCATTAGTATCCTGTGCGGCGTCCAAGCCTGAGCCTGACCCTTGTCCTTCCATCTCCGAAATTATTGAAACTTCGTCTTTCTCCTCCTGATCCTCCTGAGAAGACCCCGCCGAGGCAGGGGTACCTTGTTGCCAAGATAAGTCTGGGATAGAGGATGGGATCGCCGCGTCCCTGTGGACATCGGCTACTGTGTGACTCGTTTGAGTCGGACGTGGGTGGTCAGACCCTGGTTGAGCAAACCGCCAAACACCGAGGCCCTGGCCTACGCTCTCTTGAGAGTCTGAAACATTCTCAATTACTGAACCCCCTGAACTTTCCAATTCCAGGGTTAAAATATTAAGTGGCAAATCCTCTTTTGGGACAGGCGCTGCACTGGACTCTTGGGCCTTAACACAAACTCTGTCTGGGGTAGAGGTACGATGAGATGCACTAGAAGTTGGTGAATGTCGAGAGGACTTCCGTTTATGTGAATCCTTTTTGGAGGATTTATGGCTACGGTGTGACCGCGAACTATTCTTAGATCTGGAGGAATCCTCGCCGTGACCACTGGTGGAACCTTCCGTCTTACTCTTCTTACTCGCCGGTGAAGAGGCACGACTAGATGACTGGTGTCTAAGAGGAGACCTAGACCGGGATCTCGCCCGAGACGAGGAGGCGGATACCGGGGGTGTAGGCTCTCTTGGGCGTTTAGGTGTAGCCGCAGAAGATACAGAACCCTGACCAGTCTCCGCCGGCTTAATACTCGTGACTCGTTTAGGGGGAGGGTGTTCGGAGAGCAATCTATCCCAAAGTGGGACGTTGTCACATTGAAGTGATTTATGCGCAACAATGGTAGTGTAGGCTGACATCTGTTGCCTAACCTCTCTCAACGCTACCGCCGCGGTCTTATCATTATCACAAAGGACCTTTATAGCTAATTGGGAGCAAAAAGAACAATTACGCATAACCCAGAGACCCCTTGAACGGTCTAGACATTTAACACACCTTATGCAACGGGTATGCGCAAAAATAGGGATACCAGCACAAGCAGGGGTAGTGCACAAAGCAAAAACTGGGGCCACGGTAGCCATGACAGAGACTGGTGGGAGAAAACTACCGCCGGGTCTGTATTGGTCCGCCGGAGCTCAGCTCTGGAAAAAAAGAAAATTTCCAGGAATTAATGCTCATAAGGTTAACCCAACATGTTCGCACACAAGTGTTAATAACCCGCCGGGTAACGAGATGTAATGACACAACGAACACAGCTCGCTACGCGGCGGGGTTCAGAATATCTAAACAAATCTTTTGTTAAAGAAAGTGAAGAATACCCTCTGATATAATATAACGGTCCAGCATGGCGCTTATAGTCTCTTGGTGGTGGTGACTGTCTCAAGATTCAATTTTGTAACAAAGCAACCCCCCATAAAGATGCCGGCCCTTGAAATATTTTAGTAGAATAGCACAGGGCAGGATGATACGAGATCTGATGTCTAACGAATTGTCACAAAAGATCGCCGTAAGTTTGAAGGCGGCGATACCTAATTGTATCACTAAATTAAGTGGTTAAATCGAAATCGAATTTTGTAAATTCCTTAGTTCCTCCACCTAGGAGCACCCTCCAGGTGAGAAGAATCGATATATAACCTAATTGAACCTTCAATCGCCGTAAGAGTAAAGGCGGCGATACACATAGTATCACTTAAAATGGATTGGTTAACTAACTGAAAGACATAAGTCGTTCATCCCACCCTACCCAGGTACACCCGCCGGGTGAGATGTCCAAACGTTAACCCCATAAGTTCCTGTCCCCACTTCTTTGTAAAAGATCGCCGGGGAGGAAAGCCTAAAACAACAGCTAGGTTTTTCATGTGGTTTTTGTAAAACCGGGTAGAAAAACTACATAACGTATGTCCGCATGAACAACGTTTTATAGATGGGAACAGCCATCCCGCCGGGAATCAAAGGAGGCCTGAAACCAGGCACCCACAGAGACGCAGTCCTGGAGAGCCACAGACGCCCCAACGCCGGGGAAACAAGCCAGTGTTAACAACCACGTGTGGCCCAACACAGCTCGCGGCCGGGATTTTCATGGTGAAACCGAGAAAAAACCCGCCGGAAGGCAACCCACCCTGAACAGACACCATCTGAACAAACAAGAGACACGAGGAGAGCCACGCACGACAAACCCAAGGTCACTCAATAATCCGTGGAATTAGCCAATACACAACTAAACCAGGAAACAATTATAGTCCGAGGAATTAGCCAATACACAACTAAAACCCGGATACACATGACACAGTAGGGCATATTTATAAAAAACAATAACACTAGATACATGTGGCAAAGCTACGAGCGGCTGGCTAGGCCTAGGTAGACGGCATAATAAAAGTTGAAATATACACAAACACTGGAAATATCACAACAGGAACCACCGCCAACACACCACCGTAGCAAATACTTCCGACCAAGGGAAGACTGACTCGGGACCCAGAAAAAACTTCACCAAGTGAAGAAAAATACGCTGGGAACGTCAGAAAACAAAGCTTACCTCATCAGAAAGATAAAAGGCAGCACTAAATAACGCGTAGTGAAAGCCGCCTGCATCACAAACTAACTCAACTGTGAAAAAGTTCACCTGTCCACAACGGGACCACGAGGGTACATCCGAAATAGATGCCCCATACACTCGACCCAAAGTACACTGCACTGCGGGCAACCAGCCCAGGACACTCCTGCTACGCCTATCCTAACTTTACTCGATACATCCTGGAGTAAACAAATGAGAAAAAACTCACTAGGGACGCAACGAATGCGGAACTAGCGGAGCGTGGGGAGGCACGTCCGGGCAGGCTGAACGCAGAGCAGAGAAGGAGGAATGACGCCTGGATCAGCGTCTGGTCAGAGATCCACACAAGTACATCCACGATATGATGGAAAGCTTATTAGATAGTTATTCTTATTTTCTGTTTGTTTTTATTTTTTACGAAGTTTTTTCGTAGTGAGAACCCAATTCATAATGACTGAAGCCATGAGTGAGGTCGCGTGCACTCATGATGAATGCTCCTCAGTTTTTAAATGCTCTGCGCGGTAGATTCAAAACTACGGCGGATTAGTGTTTGAAGAGGATGCCTTATGTAATAGGCATGTTCGTCAATGATGGAGGGGCCACTAATAAATAGAACCTTGCAACAGCTCGATTTAGCTGGTAGTGATAATGATAGTGATGTTGACGAGTGGAGCAGTGACTTATCCTTCGGCAGGGGTCCTTTTATTCTACTACAGCGCTTACTCCCATGGTGCACCCAACATTGACAGATGCTACACCGAATCAAGTTAGTGCCCACACCCTTTCCACACACTGCACATGGGTATGCACCGCTCTTTTCCACATTGCCTCGTCTCAATCTACAATGCATTACCTTGGTTTTGTTAATAATGACTCTTAAGCCCTTGTTCGCCATGCCCTCTCTCCATCTTCTGAATTTGGCCTCAGCATCTTGCACATTGTCAGCTATTAGGACTAAATCGTCTGCATAAAACAGTTCCTACGGGAGTCTGGATCTAAAATCTCTAGACAGTGCCTCGAGGACCATAATAAAGAGGAGGGGGCTTAACACTGAACCCGTGGGGAGCATCTTCCGGGAGCCAAACTGCCACAACTATCCCCTGCCCCCTCCCTGGGGGCACGCGTCCTTGGAGCGGCTGCGGTCGCGCCGGGCAATTCTCACACCTCTCACACCACACATACACACACAATACACAGTTTTTCCTACACCGAGAAATGACTCTCCGGCTGTCATTTCTCGAAGACTCCTTCTAGCCGGAGACATTGAGAGCAACCCAGGACCCACCTACAAATACACATGTCCAACTTGCTCAAAACCCATTACTTCGAGCCGCCAAACAAAGGGTTCAGTTCTCTGCAACTCATGCGGGAGCTGGACCCATTTCACCTGCACAACACTTGCCTCCATGAAATACTACACAAACACCTGGACATGTTCCTCATGCCCCTCCCTCTCCCAGTCAAATCCCTCCCCTAAAGCCCGGCCACCTCTCCTCCCCAACCCACATAACCTTACCATACCATCCACTCCCTCTCCCTCTCCTAAAACCCGTCCACCTCTCCTCCCCAACCCACATAACCTGCCCATAACATCCACTCCCACTCCTAAAACCCGTCCACCTCTCCTCTCCAACCCACCCAGCCCATCCACACCCCAACCTAATCCATTCCTACCCTCATCTCCTTCACCCCAATCCCCACCCCCACCCCCACCCCCACCATCACCCCCTCCCCCCCCCCCACCCCATCCTCGTGCAGCAGCACCCAACATACACCGCACACACAACATTAACATCCTTCAACTAAACATAGATGTCATCAACACAAAGAAACACAAACTCACACCTTCATCAAACAACACAACATACACATTGCCATCTTACAAGAAACAAAACTCCGTACAACACAAAAAACACCTACATTTCACAATTTCACCACCATACAAGACCGGGCCTTCGGCATTGGCGGTGGACTCATCACCCTGGTACACAAAGATATAACATATATAGACGCCAGTGCACATACAAAATCCCTCCTCCCCCCAAATGATAACACAACAGAAATTCAATCAATTAAAATACGCACTGGCAATAGCTCCAACATTACCATTATAAACACATACATCCTTCCCCATACATCCCCTACAGTACCAAACGATTACAGACCACAAATACAACACATCACAAACACCCCACACATCATCCTGGGTGGTGATTTCAATGCAAAGACGTCGGCCTGGTTTGTCGACAACCCCGACACAGACAGAGGGCTGGTCTTACAACACCAAACAGACAACCTATATATCCTTAATAACATTCATCAGCATACCCATACTCCCCACCAAGCCCTCTACACCCCATCATCTCCTGATATCACCTTTTGCTCCCCCGAACTTGCCCCCACAACATCCTGGAGGGTGGTCAGAACCTTAGGCTCAGACCACCTCCCAATCATTATCACCACCAAAACAAGACTCACCCCAGCTAGCCACAGACACACTTACACTAACTATAAAGAGCTAACTGGGAAGCTTTCACAAATGAGACAGAACAACACTTTGAAACCTTAAACAGTACACCCATCACTAACATCAACAATGCTGTACACACATTCAACACGACTATCCAAAACGCCGACAAGAAACACATTCCAAGAGGTAACATAAAAAAACACAACCCCAACTTCTCACCAGAAATTCAAAACCTCATCATACAACGCGACACACTGAAACACTCCCCAGCACCCCACACACAAGACATCAATCAACAAATTCAAGCACTCAACATCCAGATTAACAACAAAATACAAGAACAACAAACACTAAATTGGAATAACTTCCTACAAACACACTATCACAAAACAAACCCCCAAAACTCTACAAAACACTAAACAGCATCACACTTTCCAACAGCAACACAACACAATCACATGCTGCAATCACAACAACAGACTCTATTCCTTCACGTAAACAACAAGCAAACACTCTCATCAATCACTTCTCTCATGTCAGTCACCTAAAACCCCACAAAGACGACCAACGTGTCATCCGACGCAAAAGACAATTCCCCACAGACCCTGACTATACACCCTTCACCAACAACCAGACAAAGCATATCAACAATCTCAAGCTCTCACACGCCTGTGGCCTAGACAACATAAGCAACATTCACCTCAGACACCTGGGACCACAAGGCATACAAGCACTCACTAACATATCAAACTACAGCTACTCACACAACACAATACCAGACATCTGGAAGCATGGTATCATCATCACATTCCCCAAACCTAACAAAGACCCCACGTTACCCTCCTCAAACCGCCCTATCACACTCCTTTGCACCCCCTCCAAAGTCATAGAGCGCCTTGTACTACAACTGATGACACCTGACTTACCCCTTTCTCCAACACAACACAGCTTCAGGCCATTGCACTCCACAAACACTCTTCTTACAGACCTTACTCAAAGAGCTTTTGACGGCATCAACTCGGCTAGACCACCACACAGATCAGTACTTGCCACACTTGACATTAGTAAACCCTTCGATGCCATCCCCCGCCACAACCTAACAAACAAAATCTACAACACAAACATGCACAACAACACAAAAAGATGGCTGGCCAACTTCTTAGCAGGCAGATGTGCACATGTATCTTTTGCCGGTCAGTCATCTAGCATTAGAAATTTCCCAAACGGAGTCCCGCAAGGATCCGTCCTGTCGCCCGCACTCTTCAATCTGTGCATGCATGATATAAATACACCAAATTCACCCCAAATAACCAAAGCCTCCTACGCAGACGACATAACACTCACAAGCACGCACCAAAACCCAGACACAGCAACAAGACTCCTTCAAGACTATCTCGACACATTACATGAATGGTGCACTACAAACAGACTCAATTTAGCCCCAGCTAAATCCACTGCAACCCTCCTCACAAGCTGGACAGGAGAGCACGATTACGTCCCGGGACTCAACATAAACAACACACCCCTAACACACACACACACACACACACACACACACACATTTAACATTTAACAGACCAGAGCTCATAGACAAAATGAGTAAGGTGGATCCAAACAAAGCCGCTGGACCGGACGGAGTATCAGGCTGGATTATTAAAGAAAATGCTATGGAACTGAGTATACCGTTATATGACATAATGACCAAATCATTGGACACAGGGATAGTACCTACAGAATGGAAAAGAGCAAACATTATTCCTATATTTAAGGGAGGAAGCAGAGATAAACCACTGAACTATAGACCTGTATCACTATTGAGGATCCTCATGAAGATTCTGGAAGGATTAATAAGGGACAAATGGGTGAAATACCTGGAATCCAAAAGATTAATTACTGACCGACAATTTGGATTCAGAGGTGGCAGATCATGTATAAGCAACTTGTTGAGTTTTTACTCTAGAGTAATAGACACAGTGGACAAGAGGGAAGGATGGGTAGACTGTGCCTACCTAGACTTTAAAAAGGCATTTGACAAAGTTCCACACAAGAGATTGCTATGGAAATTAAAACATGAGGGAAAAGTAGGAGACAAACTGCTGAAATGGATGGAGAGCTACCTTAGCGGAAGACAGATGAGAACAACAGTAAGGGGGAAATCGTCAAACTGGACTCAAATTACGAGTGGGGTACCACAAGGATCTGTTCTAGCCCCAATCATGTTTCTAATATTTGTAAATGACTTGCCTGAGGGACTAACAAGCTACATGAGTATGTTTGCGGACGATGCTAAGCTGCTTAAAACGATCAGAACCCAGGAGGATTGCCTTGAGCTCCAAGCAGATTTGCAAAAGATCCATGAATGGAGCATCAAATGGAATATGGAGTTCAATGCAGGGAAATGTAAGACTCTAGAAATGGGTAAAAGCAAGTACAGTACAGACCTAGAAAAGATTATAAACTAGGAAACGAAGTGATTCCCAAAGCAGAAAAAGAAAAAGACTTGGGGATAGAATTTAGGGATAACATGTCTCCAGAAAGCCACGTAAATAAGATAGTGAGAGAATCACTGGCATTATTGGCAAATATTAGGATGTCTTTCAATTATCTTAATGAAAACACCATGAAACAAATAATAACGGCAATAATAAGACCCAGGATGGAATATGCATCTGTAGTGTGGTCCCCTCACTTGAAGAAACATATCCACAAAATTGAGAGGGTACAGAGAGCAGCTACGAGGATGATCCCAGGTTTGGAAAATTTGGAGTACCAAGAGAGGCTCGAGAGATTGAATCTACCTACACTGGAACAGAGAAGGAAACGAGGACAGCAAATTCAGATATATAAATGTGTTAGAGGTATTGACAAAATCGACCAAGAAAACTTCATAGAGAGGGATGGAGGTGAGAGGACAAGAGGTCACAGCTACAAACTAAAAGTGCTAAATAGTAAATCTGATCTGAAAAGTAAAAGATTTCCTACCAACTCGATTAGTGGGTGGAACAAATTGCCAGCCGAAGTAGTGTCTGCACCATCAGTGCATAGTTTCAAAGCACGGTATGACAAACATATCTTAGGAGGCGGGAATTAACGAGCATGCTCACTCCCGCAAATACAACTAGTGTAAGTACAACTAGTGTAAGTACACACACACACACACACACACAAACATACACAAAATCCTAGGAGTAACTAACACAAATAAATTAGCCTAAATATTATCAATCTTGCACTCTCCTATCAAAGGTACAAGTCTATGAGCGGTGGGAGTCAGTACAAGTTTGGTGTGCTGGCAAGAATTGTGCGTCACATGAAGACTCGGCACCAGGACGGCGACATACACCCGCTCTCCATTGATGAGATTCTGGACGAGACCAACCAACTCAATGCCGGTCCTAAAGTTAAGCAGGTTCGTCGTGAGATTGGTTTGAGTATATTCTTAGAAAAGTAAACAGAATGGATGGATATGAACAGTTGGTCAGGTTCATCATTAATCTATCTATTGTGACGTTAACCACTCCGTTAGAACCGCATGGCTTGTCCTACAGTGACTCGCTAGGATCGCCAGGGCAGTGGATGTGGCTACAGTTTATGTATTAGGGTGTGCTTTATTTCATATGAAAGCTTGTGTCATGGGCAGTCCAGAAAGGCTCTTTGTTTTCACCCATGTCAAGGCTTTATATATTTAATTGTAAAGTATATGTTTTATCATTAACTAGTAATGATGGGATCTGGGAGAGAGAGAGAGAGTAGAACAGAGTGAGAGGGAGCGCGCAGTGTTTTTGTCCCGCTCGATGACGTCACGGCTGGCTGCCTCGTGGGGGTTGGTTGAGGGAGGTCCTTACCATGTTGCTAGCTTCTTTGCTAGTGGCTAGAGGACTTGTTACCGCTGTACTCTGCACGGTGCAAACTAGTCCCGGTATATATACAGGTTCCTCGCCACTCTCTCCCTCAGATCTGGTTTCTAGAACGCATCTATCTTATCCCTTGCTACCTGTCTGCCGCTCTGCACCTGAGAATCTTTTCCTCTGCCTACCTCTCTCTTTTTCCATATCTTTCACCACCTTTTATTAATACCATATCCCCTCTGATTAACTCTGCAAAATCAGCTTCATGCTGGCCAGTTGTATTGTGCGTTAAGGTCTGATATAACCCATGTATGTTAGTTGTTAAGATAAGTTGATCACGAAGCATTGGTTGGCATTTATATTGTTTAAGTACCGCTTCCTATAATTATTAGTGTTCTGCTGGATTAGATAATGCTAGACTAGGGGTCTGATATTATAAGGTATTGTTTCCTATGAGTGCTGGCTTTAGGTAAAAGCTGCACGACATACCTGAGAACTGGAGTTGATTGGGTAAATTCTAGTCTGTGTGCCATTGAGAGTAGAGCATGCACGAATGAGGGCTTTTTGCCTATACCATTCTGCACTGTTCTAAGCTCGTTGTTTGTCTTTGAGGTACGCCAGGAGAACGCTTAATACTTCGGTATTAAGGTTTCTCAAGAGAGCTACCCTTCCCTATAACGTAATATTTGACGCACAGACTTGAGATTTGCACTAGGCCAGGGATTCCCAAACTTTTCAGCTCATTGACCCCTTAATGAAGTTTTAAATTATTCATCGACCCCCAAACATTTGAAAATAAGAATAATATAATATGTTGTGAAAAAAGAGACGTATTACATGCATATTATGATAAAATAAATATGTGGAATTATAGTAGTACCTTAATATTAGTAGTAGTAGTCAATGTCTGCATTTTGTATTTCCAAGTCAAAAGGTGTAAGAATCCATTCAGGCACTTGCATTTTCTCCAGGTCTTCAAAGCGCACTTTAAAGTCTTCAATCAATTTATCCAGGTGTGCTATGTATGTTTGTATGTCACCATCTGAAATGCTTTCACTTTCTCCCAACTGTTGTAAGTTCGAAAAGTACTGAAAATCTCTATGTGCCATTGACGCTTTAAACAAGCCTAGTTTGCCTTGGAAGCCCAGTATAATTGTCCTGGCCTGAATAATGGTAACATCTTTACCCTGCATACATTTCTGTACCTCATTAAGCTTTGAATATAGGTCTGCCAAATAGAACAGACCATTCTTACACCTTTTTAGCTTTTCACATAGAGATGGGTCTACATCTTCTGAAACGTTCCTCACCTAGCCATTCATAGACCCCCTGGCCATTTATCGACCCCCTTTCGACCCCTGGCGACCCATTGGATGGTCGATATCGACCCCTGAGGGTCGATATCGACCACTTTGGGAACCCCTGCACTAGGCTATGCGGCATGCCACCATGCGCACCAGTATCTCGTATCATTGACTCTAGCTAGACTTTATCAATCATAGTAGACATTAAGTATATTAATCCAATTACTCTTTTTATGCATACCCATTTATGATTACACAAGCATTTCGCAGCCTAGTTTGATGTATGGAGACACAAACGACTTAGGCTCTTTTTGTTGATAGGAATACTGCATTGTCGTGGCGATTATTATTGTTGTAGCGTTTAGGATATTCTTGGCCCCGACTGCATTATACATTCTGCCTTTTTGTGTGCATAGCCTGCACGAGCATTGTTCCGCTGCCTGCCTTTTTGGGTTCCATTTCCGATACGAGCATCTTTATAGCATCTAACATTTAAAGAAGATTCCTTGTTGGTGTTGAAGGACTTTAGTGCATTTTCTTTCATGCAGGAGTGCCTGACATTTATTAATTAAAGTAACGTAAGCTGTAACTTCTCTTACCACCTTACTTTGCATACCATAACCAAGCACCTTCGGTTATAGGTAGTAATAGGCTGTTTTCACATAACATTAAGCCTAGAGTAGACGCACATTTATTGAGAGTTTGATAGCCTATTATTGCATATAGAACTCTGTAGAGTATTTGTTCACTGGGAATATACATCAGAGGTTGGATCTAGCACTTTCCGTTGTAGCATTTATGCCATTACTAGTCCAATGAATAAGAGCCCTGATATATTTAAACCCCAGTCGTAACACTATCTATTTACTCAGGTGCATAACCCATTTTTTTTTTTTTTTTTTTTTTTTTTTTTTTTTTCCCCCTGGGGGTGGCCGACTCGAGACAGCCCGAATAGGGACCCAAAGAAAAATAAATAAATAAACTACAGTGGGGCCGCGCGGGTAGCGAATGTTTTACATGGCGAAAAAGTCCCCCTTTTTCGTATCTAAACCACATTTATCTAGTAAAATTGCAACATCAATAAAATAATCTTGTATTAGGCATGCAAGATGGATATTAAAACTTACTTTATATTAATTTTTAGTGTTGTTTATTGAAGTTGGATACGTATGTACCGGTATGCTGCTGGTCGACCTATCGCTTCTAGGCCTTTCCCGCATATATTCTCTTACCGGTACCTGTTTCACTCGTTTCACACCACCTACTTTTCCTGACCGTTTCTCTCCACCCCCACCGCTGGGACCTGTGCCAGAAGTCGAGGCCACACAAAAGTAATAATGGAAGGTAGTAGCATCCTACGAGGCTGCCATAAGTGACGGTCGGAATCATGGACGATTTACCCAAGGTTCAATTCGCCCTACTGGCTGGATACAAGATTATTAGAGGCTTTTATATAAATATACAGTAGGGTCCCCATCTATGCGTGTTCGATTTGTGCGTTTCGCGATCTGTACGAGCTACCAAAAATATTAATTTAATAATTACAAACTATGCGAATATCGTTCAAAGTGTGTGAGCGCCGAAATAAAGTTAAACAAATTCGTGGAGAAACCCAAATGTACGAGTTTCTTCCCAGCTGTGCGAGATACGTCATGCGCAGTGACGTCACAGCCAGTTTCTGCGCCGCTTGGGTACCGGGTGGGAGGGGGTAGTCAGCCATTTTTTTTGCCCCCACTCTGAGTGCACGCATAGCTCCGTGAGGAATTTGTATATCTTGAGCGGCTGAGCCACCTTAGCCTTAACTTAATGTGAGTAAACATTGACTTATTATTGTTTAATTATTGCTTACTTTTATTAATATTATGTATTGTTATGAATATGTGTCAGTTAGTGTTGTTTTTGATAGGTACTGTAATATGAAGTTGAACCCCCAAACTCGGGACCGTCCATCCACCAAATTAATTATTTCCCTTAAGATACATGTTTCGATTTGTACAATTTCGATCTGTGCGACCTCGTTCATCCACCAAATTCTAGCACAGTCGGGGACCCAGCTGTATGTCATTCTAATGATACCTAACAACCTGTCTGATAACCTTTCACAACGACAACACAAGCTTAACTGAGGTTATTCTTGTAAGGTTAGGCCTATTATTTTTTGTGATCTCCTAGCTCTCTCAATTCCATCCTGATTATTTTCATGCTTTCCCTGCCTTTCTTTTGTCTATATGGCAAGCCATGTAATAAACTCACAGTCTTTGCCATTGGTAGGTCATACCAGGTGCCAGGGTCAGTGTGGCAAGGTAATTAATGAACATTGGTCAGTGTCAATGCGTAAGTGTTAAGAGTGACATATGAATAGGCCTATGAATATACTTTATAATAGGATAAGTAAACAAAACCATTATTTCATTGGCATTTACAATTATTAGGGGAAAAGTCTTGCAGTTGGGGCAAATAGTCAACACCAACAGGGTCGAAAATTCCAGCCTATACGGGGGTGAATTGTCCATATGCCGACGTTGGCGTTGCGCACTCAAATCAGAATTGCCAAGGTCCCGACGCTGACAACTCTGCTCTGGCTAGCCACTGCTGCCCGCTATTCTCAGCTATGCGGCTTTTCGCTACCCGCGGTTCAAGGTCGTTATGAGATAATTTCTATCCTGTCGCTATGCTTAATTACGCTATCCACGCGGCCCTACTGTATGTAGGGTAAGACGGGCTAATTTCGCCGCGCGGTAATTTCACTGCAGCGCTAATAATTTGCATTCAAACGCCGATATCTCCGAAACTATTGAATGGATTCAGCTGCAGTTTTGCTTAGGTTGTAGAGCAGTTTTGGTTTAGGTAGTAGAGCAAGTTTGGTTTAGATTGTATAGCTAGTTTGGCTTAGGTTGTAGATCTAGTTTGGCTTAGGTTTTGTTGCAGTTTCGCGGGGCCTGGAGCCGGGGCTAACGGCGCATCTGACGGTATGGTCGGGTGTGTGTGGGTGGTTTGTATGTGTGTATGTTTGTTTGTATGTTTGCGTGTGACACAGTGTTGGCAGTAGCCGTCAGCTGCTGCCTGGTACTTTGTACTAGCAACCTACACGAGACACGTCGGTAGCAGTCTCGGAGTATCCAACGTAGGGCTTATGATCTCAGCCGCTACCACAGCGGGCCGATTTATCGGTACTCACGCGAAGTAACCAAATAATCTCTAGAGTTGCACCTCAATTCACTACTAGGCACGATGTACACACTCCGAGACGACTAGGAAAGAAGAGAAAGCGAAGGAGAGAAAGAATTGTTATAGTTACCCATTTAATCTAGCTGCTCTCCTCTGAGCCATGCTCCATGTTCTATGAGCCTGCGCCAGGACCTGCCAAAGTATCGAGGTATCAAGTAATCAGTTTAGATTGGATTGGCAGGGGATCGGCATGAGGGCGGGATACTCTGTCGTTGGATACTCCGAGACTGCTACCAAATTATTGGTTTGACTCCTGTAAGGAGATAAAGAAAACCTAATATTTAGTAGTGGCCCCGTAATCATTGACGAACATGCCTATTACATAAGGCATCCTCTTCAAACACTAATCCGCCGTAGTTTGAATCTACCGCGCAGAGCATTTAAAATCTGAGGAGCCTTCATCATGAGCGCACACGACCTCACTCATGGCTTCAGTCATTATGAATTGGGTTCTCACTACGAAAAAACTTTGTAAAAAATAAAAACAAAAAGGAAATAAGAATAACTATCCAATAAGCTTTCCATCATATCGTGGATGTACTTTTGTGGATCTTTGACCAGACGCTGATTCAGGCGTCATTCTTCCTTCACTGACATATCAAGTAAACCAAAATCCTTAATACATCAACGAATGGGAAGGGGATGGTCGGGAGGGCCCCAGTCGTCAATGATTACGGGGCCACTACTAAATATTAGGTTTTCTTTATCTCCTTACAGGAGTCAAACCTATAATTTATTAGTGGCCCCTCCATCATTGACGAACATGCCTGATTTCTAAGACTGGAGGGGGACATTCGTAATCATATCATAACTCTAGAAAAGCAGATAATCAAACAACCACATAGTATTCTTACTTTGAAAATATATTTAAACATGGCGCAGCCCATATATATACAAAAAAGGGGTTCAAGCAGGTCCGTGCTTCAAAGAAGCCTGCTTGACAAAAAAGGGTAACTCTGAGATTCCGTGAACAGATCTGTAGTTACAAAGGCACCCCACTCAACGAGTGGTGACAAAAATAACAAGTTATAAGTTTACATGTGCACATATAACCTCATAATATTCGTGGAAATATTTTACAAAATATCTCCACTGTTTAATACTAAATTGCTTTCACAGCTAAAACTACTATAACAACCCTGTTGTTTGTACTAACATTGTACTAGCACAATTTCTCGCCCTGACTAGAACAGAGAAATTTTCATATCACATTATCCATAATTTGTATCACAGCTCTTACACTCCGGCGGGGTCTAGGGTGTCCTATGTTACACTGACTGCACCCCCCCCCCCCCTTTTTTTTCTTGAAAGTAAACAAAAGTGACTGAAGGGCCACCTAGACCCTCTGCCTTAACCCTCCAGCCCCGGCTATGTATTATATATATATTCCTCGAAAACCGGGTGTTTTGGCCGAAAAACGTCTAGGCTACCGTATATTCGTTAATCAGACTGCTTCCCGCATTCCCGCGCATCCCCAAGCGTAGCTGTGTTATTTACCTGTAGAATGGCATTAAGTAGAGCTCTCTAAGTCAACTGGTTGAGCTGTGATGATGATTTCATTGGAGATAACTTTATGGCCAAAACAGCCACTTTACACCACTTTTCGATACTTAACAACAACATATAGGCACACACGAACAAGCGACGCTCTCCTTCTTGTGGCCGGAGATGCGGAGCGTCGGTCCTGCCGGCTGTTGTTTACATGCGTCGGACCGACGCCTCGCACACCAAGCTCACAGGCTTTGACGTCATGGGTGTTTAAGAGCCCTTCCGGGTAGCTCGTGTATGCTTTTTTATGGGCGTTCAAGAGCCCTTCCGGGAACAGAGGGTTAAAGCTATACATGGTAAGGAAGGTTTGTCTAGAGCAACTGACAAGTATCTAGTCAAAAACGTATGATTAGAAGCCCACAAATGTGTGGACGTAATATCTTCTACTGAAAAGTTCTTCAGGAAACGTAAAGAGGCTGCCCATTTGCGTAAATCGTGGGCCCTACCCACAACGCCGGGATTACTCTCTTTAATGACTTCGACCAAAAGAGAAGCCAATCTCCGTTTCAGTAAGCGTTTACCCGTACTTGCTACCCACAAAGCACCTTGGGGGTTTAGAGGAGCTACCCTCAAATATTTGGTTAGAGCTTGCACTGGACATAGATTATGGTGCACCTTTCCCCTTTTTAACGCCGGCACAGTGAACTCCGAAAACACGTGTGCACTGTGCTCATTCTTGGCTACAAATCCTGGGGAAGGTGCAATGTGAAGACATTCATTAAGTCTACCAAACCTAAGGCAATTAGGTGTGTTGCTCATCACCGCCAGCTCAGACACTCTGTTCCCGGTGGCCAAAGCCAAAAGGAATACAGCCTTTTTTAAGAGTAATGCAAAATCTGCAGTATTTTGGTACAGACGAGAGTGAAGTAAAGACAAAGCTTTGTCCAGAGACCAAGTAGGCATGAGCTGACGGGGAGGTGGGCGGAGTTTAAAATATGCTCTCATAAAACCTGTTTCCTCCGCTACCGGTATGGAGAGACCTGTAAGGTCTAAAAAGGGCACTCTAATCGCAGTTAAGTTATTTTTTAACGTTACCACAGATAAACGTTTCTGCTCAAACAGATAATTTAAATAATTAAAAACTAACGCCACTGAGGGCACAGTTTGTTCTGTATTAATGATCCAAGAAGTAAAGGCTTGCCAATGTGATTGATACTGACGTTTCGTAGACTGAGTATATTTATTAATTTATTGGTCACATCTCTACCATATGGTGCTAGCCACTTGGCCTCCTGAATGTCCATAATGCAAAAGTCAGCGAGGTCGCTAGGTTGCCAATCGTGTCTAAGTGGAAATACTCGACCAGGAACGACACCGGGTGCGGGCACCACGTCTTTAATTGCTGGTACCATAACTGCGCCGGCCACAGGGGCGCGATTAGCGAGACTAAGCCTCGATAATCTCGTAGTCTGTTCACTACGTGGCACATTAGTGACGCGTCGGGCGGAGGAAACAGATAGATGGAGCTCCATCTGTTCCAGTCTGTCACTAGAGCGTCTGGCCCCCCTGCCGGCGTTCTCGTCCGGCGGGTGAGGTATAGAGGGAGTTTGTGAGTCTCCTCGGACGCAAACAGATCCACTTGTGGATGGTAGAGCTCTGCAATCATTAGGTTGAAAATGGGTTGCTTGAGTTCCCATTCTACTGTTGTGCTCTGTCGCCGGGACAGAGCGTCTGCCCAGACGTTTGCTACGCCTGGGAGATAAGATGCGTGAAGATAAATGTCTAGCCTGTTGGCTAGAGTAAAAATCTCTTCCGACACGTTTAGCAACTTCCGTGATCTCGTTGACCCCTGTTTCTGAATACAGTGAACTGCATTCAGATTGTCCATTCTGAAGGCCACCGACTTGCCCTGTAAAGTAGAGCCGTGAGCCTGAAGGAAATACAAGGGGACTAGTAATTCTTTGACATTGATGTGGGAGATTTCTAAGTGGGACCAAAGCTCCTGACCCTGGTGCCCCTGGTTTGACTGAAAACCCCAACCTATTGTGCCTGACGCATCCGTGGCTACCCATACCGTTGGCGGAGGAGAGGTCCATGACATAACTGAGTACAACATTTCCCTCTTCGCCCAGACCGCTAGTAAGGTGTGGATTAATTTTGGTATGGGCCATAATTTTCCCGCTGGTAAGAGTGGGAAATATTTGTTGCCCTCCAATATTAAACGTTTTACTTTCAACCGGCCCAACATTACAGTTAGTTGAATCCAGTTGAGAGAGCCGACCAGAGACTCCCAGATCCTCCGTGTTGTAGTCAGACTGTGAAGAAACATGAACAGTTTCCTGCGAAACCTGTTTCGATTGTCCACACTCTGACTCAAAGTGAGAGCAGCTGTGTCCCAAACCAGCCCTATCCACTGAACTACTCGTGAGGGAACAAGGTTTGACTTTACCAGATTTACCTTGAACCCTAGAGTTTTGACATGATTTAAAGTTATGTTGACATGTTTGATGCATAATTGCTCTGTCTCTGCCACCACCAGCCAGTCGTCTAGGTACCACAAAATTCTGATTCCTTGCTTTAACAATGGCATCAGGGCTTGCCGGACTAATTTCGTGAATAATCGAGGTGCCAGGTTCAAACCGAATGGCATCCTCTGAAAAACAAAATTTTGATGCCTGATCCGTAAGGCCAGAAACCTTTGAAATCTTTTGTTTACCGATACGTGCCAATAAGCGTCTGTCAGGTCTAGGGAACACATCCAACCTCCCGGCAGAAGTGTTAGCCTGATTTGGTGTACTGTTAACATTCGGAATGATTCGTTGTGAATGTGAAGGTTCAGATACGACAGGTCTACGACCGGTCTCATCTGAACACTGTCCCTTTTGGGAACCAAAAATAGCTTGGACGTGAATACTGGGTAATTTGGAGGGACCGGGATGATGACATGCTTGGGAATCATTTCCTGGACCAGTGACTGCACCTCTAAAGAAACTAGATTCGCCGTTGTCGGCTTACGTAAGCGAGGTCGCCGGAGCCACTGCCAAGTGATGCCTTTGCGTGCCACCATCCGTGCCCAAGTGTTTAACGGCCATGCTTGGTGACACGTTCGGAACGACCCAGTTAGCAGACAAGGGTTCGCCGGCTGTACTACCCTCGGATCCACCGGCCTTGAGACTGGCACCGGGAGTGAGAGAGACTTTAGTTTTTTGATGGTGGAGGAGTTGGTGGTGGTGGACGCTTCGCCGGCTGGCTGGCGTTGGCAGAAGACGGGCCCTGACCTGGCTTATTATAGCCGCGTCCTCTCTGACCTGAAAACCTACCCTGTCTATGCCTGTACTGACCTTGAGGGGAGGAGGACTTAGGTGGATGAAAGGGCTTAGATCCCTCCGGCTGAGCCTTAGCGACTGGCTTGGGTTTGGGGAAGTTAAAGGCAGGTTTCTTAGAAGGGGTGGGACTATGTTTAAAGGCCTGAGCCATATTAAAAACTGTTCGCCACACTTCAGGGGACATTAAAGAGGGAGTGAGCACTGGTGAAATGACCACCTGATTCGCAATGCGATCAGGAAGCTTCCGTACCAAGGACTTTCTGAGATCTTGTCTCGCTCGTACCGCCTCAAGCAAGGCTGTGCGTATGTCACCCAATGATTGGATGGACGACTGAAGAAGCAGTCGCCGGGACAGCTCGACCGATCTTCTGGCATCCGCGTCTGCGATTGCCTGAGTGGACCGGAGCAATGACTTTGCAACCTGTTGTGACACTATGTATTGGGAGAACAGGCGAAAAGCTTTCCCCCGTAGCCTAAATTCTCGGTCTAGGTGAGTTGGGGTAGGGGCAGTGAAAGGGTCTTTTAGTTCACAAAGATTAATTTTAGGGGCAGATAAGAAACCAAACAAAGCTGAAGGGACTCCGCCGGCAGAACACACTGGCATGGAGAACCAAGAATGAGTATCTTGAGGGATCTGGTGGGAAGTTTTGGAAGTAAATGTGGTCGCAAAGTTTTGAGCCTCTGTCTCCCATTCCACCCAAGTTCCTGGACCCAACTGCCCCACCTTCAAGACTGGATTAGCGGCTGCGTCTGTGACGGTTTGCAAATCGAGTTCTGGAGTGAGAGCTGACAGTGTCTTAATGTCATTAAACCCATCATGCTTAGACCAGTCAGAAAACAATTTTGAAGCTGAGGCAGAGGGTAAAGCAGGTTTAGCAGTATAAACAAAATAGTCCTGGTGATAATAACTAGGTATAGCCTTGACATTGACATCCAATACATTCCCCAAGGTATCCAAGGCCCTTAATTTCTTAGATTTATTGCCTTGGACGACCCATTCCTGCGGCACTGGGAGTTCTCCTGACAAGGTAGGTTGGGCGAGCTCTGGCTTAGTGGGGGTCAAAAGGACCCATGACTCGTATGGTCCGTAAAGCAAGGGTATAGCTACCTTTCTGAGAGGAGCTTTGTCTAACGGGGGCGGATTGACATCCGTTATAACCCTTACATTCGAAGTGGTCAATACCGCCGTAGCAGGCCTAGTGACCACCGATGGTGACATAGAGGGAGGGTGAGGGATCTGAGATAAAGCAATAGAAGTCATCAGAGGCCGTACCGTAGAGCTTGTCGTGGGAGCTCCCAGGTCCACTGTAGGAGTTTCCGGCTGTTGGCCAAACAATTTAGATAATGCATTAACTAGTAGCCCATCAATTTCCTGTGCTGTGACAAATGTATTTGATGATGTACTCAATGGTGAATCAATAAGATCTTGTGCGGCATCTAAGCCTGAACCCGACTCTTGCACTTCCATATCTGATATAATTGAAACCTCGTCTTTATCATCCTGTCCCTCCTGAGAGGATTCTGCCGAAGCTGGGGTACCATCTTGTTGCCAAGATAAGTCAGGAATAGAGGATGGGATCGCCGCGTCCTGGTGGACGTCAGCCACTGTGTGAATAGTTTGAGCCGGAAGTGGGTGGTCAGACATTGGTCGAGAATAACGCCAAACACCTAGGCCTTGGCCTACACTCCCTTGGGAGTCCGAAACACTCTCAACCACTGAGCTCCCTGAACTCTCTAAATCCAGGGTTAAAATGCTAATAGGTAAATCCTCGTTAGGTACAGGCACTACACTGGACCCCTGAGACCGAACACTAGCTCTGTCTGGGGTAGAGGTATGACGAGAAGTACTAGATCCCGGCGAATGTCGGGAGGCCTTTCTATCATGGGAATCCTTTCTTGAAGATTTTTGGCTGCGGTGTGACCGTGAACTACTCGTTTATTTGGAGGATTTATCGCCGTGACCACTGGTGGAACCTTCCGTCTTACTCTTCTTACTCGATGGTGAAGAGGCAAGACTGGGTGGCTGGTTTCTAAGTGGTGACCTAGCCCGAGACGAGGAGGCTGCCGCCGGGGGTGTAGGCTCACGTTGACGTTTCGAAGTAGCTGGGGCAGGAGATGACACAGAACCCTGTCCAGTCTCCGCCGGCTTACGGATAGTTACTCGGGAGGAACGTTTAGGGGGAGGGTGCTCAATTAGAAGCCTATCCCAAAGTGGGACGTTATCACATTGAAGTGACTTATGAGCCACAACAGTAGTATAAGCTGCCATTTGTTGCCTAACTTCTCGTAAGGCGACCGCTGCGGTCTTATCATTGTCTTTTAATACTTTTACACTGAGTTGGGAGCAAAAGGAACAGTTGCGCATCACCCACAGACCCCTTGAACGGTCTAGACATTTAACACACTTGACACAAAGAGTGTGCGCAAAAAGAGGGATACCAGCACAGGTTGGAGTAATGCATAAAGCAAAAACTGGGGCAAAGGTAGCCATGACAGAGACTGGTGGGAAAACTACTGCAGGTTCTGTATTGGTCCGCCGGAGCCCAGCTCTGGAAAAGAGAAAATTTCCAGGAATTAATGCTCATAAGGTTAACCCAACATGTTCGCACACAAGTGTTAATAATCCGCCGGGTAACGAGACGTAATGTCACAACGATCACAGCTCGTTACGCGGCGGGGTTCTATAAAGATTTCCGAATATCTAGACATGTCTTAAGAAAGTTAAGAATACCCTCTGACAAATATAAAAAACCAGTATGGCGTTTATAGACATAGTCTTTCTGGTGGTGACTGTTTCAAGATTCAATTTTGGAAAACAACCCCCCACAAAGACGCCGGCCCCTGAATTATTTTGCAGAATAACACTGGGCAGGCTGATACGAGATCTGACTTCTAACGAATTGTCATATAGATCGCCGTATGTTGAAGGCGGCGATACACTAACGTATCTCTCAATTATTTGGTTAACTAAATTGAATTGTAAATTCTTTATGTCCTCCTCCCAGGAGCACCCGCCGGGTGTGAAAAACTTATGAAAAAGATGTTAACCCTAATTGAGCCTTCGATCGCTGTATGTGTGAAGGCGGCGATACATATAGTATCACTAAATGGACCGGTTAACTAAACTGAATTACCAATTCGTTCATCCCACCCTACCAAGGTGCACCCGCCGGGTGAGATCTGATGTTTAAACGTTAACCCCATAAGTTCCTATCCCCACTTCTTTGTAAAAGATCGCCGGGGAGGAAAGCCCACAACAACAGCTAGGTTTTTTCCTTTGGTTTGTAAAACCTGGTAGAAAAACTTCATAACATCTGTCCGCATGAACAATGTTAGATGGGTACAGCCATTCCACCGGGAATCAAAGGGAGCCTGAAACAGGCACCACCACAGAGACGCAGTCCTGGAGAGCCACAGACACCAACTCGCCGGGGACACAAGCCTGTTTTGAAACCACGCGTGGCCAAAACTCGGCTCTCGGCCGGGGTTTTCATGGTGTAACCGAGAAAAACCCGCCGGAAAGTAACCCACCCCGTCCAGAAACCATCTGAACGCACATAGGACCCGAGAGATAGCCAAAACACAACTAACCTAGGGCCCACAAACATAATCCGTGGAATTAGCCAATACACAACTAATCCAGGAAACATAAATAGTTCGTGGAATTAGCCAATACACAACTAAACCAGGATACACATGACACAGTAGTACATATTTATAAATAAATCAATAACACTTGTACATGTGGCAAAGCTACGAGCGGCTGGCTACGCCTAGGCAGACGGCACAAAAATGTTGAAATATAAACAAAAACACTGGAAATATCACAACAGGAAACACCGCCAACACACCACTGTAGCAATAACTTCCGGCAAAGGGAAGACCGACTCGGGACCCAGAAAAAACTTCACTAAGTGAAGAAAAATACGCTGGGAACGTCAGCAAAACAAACGCTACCTCATCAGACAGATAGAAGGCAGCAAAAAGCGCGTAATGAAAGCCGCCTGCATCACACGCTAACTAACTGTGAAAAAGTTCACACGTCCAAAACAGGACCACGAGGGTACATCCGAAATAGATGCCCCAAACACACGACCCAAAATACACTGCACTGCGGTCAACCAGCCCAGGACACTCCTGCTACGCATATCCTAACCTTACTCGATACATCCCGGAGTAAACAAATGAGAAAAACTCACTAGGGACGCAGCAAATGCGGAACCAGCGGAGCGTGGGGAGACACGTCCGGGCGGGGTGAGCGCAGAGCAGAGAAGGAAGAATGACGCCTGAATCAGCGTCTGGTCAAAGATCCACACAAGTACATCCACGATATGATGGAAAGCTTATTGGATAGTTATTCTTATTTTGTTTTTGTTTTTATTTTTTACGAAGTTTTTTCGTAGTGAGAACCTAATTCATAATGACTGAAGCCATGAGTGAGGTCGCGTGCGCTCATGATGAAGGCTCCTCAGATTTTAAATGCTCTGCGCGGTAGATTCAAACTACGGCGGATTAGTGTTTGAAGAGGATGCCTTATGTAATAGGCATGTTTGTCAATGATGGAGGGGCCACTAATAAATAAGAGGTTTTCCTTATTTGGTTATAAGGGAGGTCGTCAAACCTCCCAATTTAGTAGCAGTCTCTATGTTTCCAACGTAGGGCTTCAATCCCAAATTGGAGGCGGACATCCAAGAAACCTTAAACCCCAAGCCGTAGCACAAGCAGAGGACCAAGAAAAGACACAAATAAACAAATCAGTTTATTAGAAAAATAGCGTAACAGTACGGTGCATATTAAGGAAGTACATGTTACAAGTATCAGTCTAGGGTCTTAAAAGTGCCGCAGCAGGGTAAGGAATAGGTCATGTCGACCTGAGAATGGCACACCAATCTGGGAAGAATGAAGGCAATCGTACATGAAGACAAGAATCTGAAGGCACGGCACAGTAGGTGGATGATCTCCAAGGACACTCTTTAACCCTCCAGCCCCGGCTATGTATTATATATATATTCCTCGAAACCCGGGTGTTTTGGCCGAAAAACGTCTAGGCTAGGCTACCGTATATTCGTTAATCAGACTGCTTCCCGCATTCCCGCGCATCCCCAAGCGTAGCTGTGTTATTTACCTGTAGAATGGCATTAAGTAGAGCTCTCTAAGTCAACTGGTTGAGCTGTGATGATGATTTCATTGGAGATAACTTTATGGCCAAAACAGCCACTTTACACCACTTTTCGATACTTAACAACAACATACAGGCACACACGAACAAGCGACGCTCTCCTTCTTGTGGCCGGAGATGCGGGGCGTCGGTCCAGCCGGCTGTTGTTTACATGCGTCGGACCGACGCCTCGCACACGAAGCTCACAGGCTTTCAACCACTGGGCGTTCAAGAGGCCTTCCGGGCAGCTGTTATATGCTTTTTTATGGGCGTTCAAGAGGCCTTCCGTGGTGAGAGGGTTAATTACAAAAACCGGGTATGAGGCATAGACATACCAAACAAGTAACCCCTAGACAGTAGAGTCTATATGTAAAGAAGTAAGAGAGATATCCTTAATACTAAACAGGGATGACATACATGTAAAATGAAAGAGAGAAATGCATTGTACATGTATACAAAATTACCCCCCCCCCCACCAGTGTAGGGAAAGGAAGAAAATACAGTATGGGATGAGAAGAGACACAGGATGGAGATGAATCACGTGACACATTGGCCTAACGCAACACAAGGCAAGGGAGGGAGAAGAAGAGAAGTAGTGGAGGAGGAGGTGGGGATCAGGAGGTCAGAAGTGTCGGAAGCCATGAAAAGAGTGAAATTGGGGAAAGCACCAGGAACAGATGGAGTGTGTGGGGAAATGTTGAGGTATGGTGGTGAGAGTGTGATAGAATGGGTATGGAAAATGTGCAAACTAGCATGGGAGAAGGGGAGTGCACCCGATGACTGGAAGACTGGCATAATAGTCCCCCTATATAAGGGCAAAGGGGAAAGAGGAGTGTGTGGTAACCACCGAGGAATATGTCTTCTAAGCGTAGTAGGGAAGGTATACAGTAGGGTAGTGATTGAGAGAGTGAGAGTAAGAACGGAGAAATGGGTAGGCGACGAGCAGGGAGGTTTTAGGAAGGGAAGAGGATGTGTAGATCAGATTTTTACCCTGAATTGTGTTGTGGAGAAGTATCTGGAGAAGAAACAAAAGGTGTATGTTGCCTTTATGGACTTGGAGAAGGCCTATGACAGAGTGGATAGAGAAGGTTTGTGGAAAGTACTTAGAATATACGGAGTAGAGGGCAAGTTGCTGAAAGCAGTGAAGAGCATGTATGAGAGTGCAAAGGCGGCAGTACGTGTGGAGAGTGAGCAGAGCGAGTTCTTTGACCTGAATGTTGGTTTGAAACAGGGGTGTGTGATGTCCCCGTGGTTGTTTACTGTATATATGGATGGAGTTATGAAAGAAATACTATCAAGAGCAGTGGATGTTGGTGTATCGCTGAAAAGGGAGGGAATTGAGTGGAAGCTACCTATACTGCTGTTTGCGGATGATACAGTTCTGATGAGTGATAATGAATGGGAGTTGCAGGGTCTGGTAAATGAGTTTGAAACAGTGTGCGAAAAAACGGAATTTGAAGGTAAATACGGGGAAGAGCAAGGTTATGGTCTTCGAAAGGGGTGAAGTCACAGAGTGTGAGGTGAAGCTGAACGGTCAGGCTATGGAGATCGTCAACTCTTTTAAGTATCTGGGCAGTGTGTTGAGTAAAGATGGGACTATGGATGAAGAGGTGCGGGAGAGGGTACAACAGGGGAAGAGGGTTGTAGGAACGCTAAAAGCAGTAACAAGAAATAGGGTGGTCAGTATGGAAGTGAAGAAGTCCTTGCATGACAGTGTGGTAATCCCGACACTGACTTACGGAAGCGAAGCATGGACGTTGGTTGAGAGACTCAGACCAAGAGTGAGAGCAGTGGAAATGAATTACTTAAGGAGTGCGTGCGGAGTTACATGGAGGGATAGACAGACTAATGAGGAAGTAAGAAGGAGGTGTGGTGTGGAGGTAGATGTGCTGGAAAGTGTGAAAAGGAACAACTTGAGATGGTTCGGCCATATGGAACGTATGGAAAGCGAGAGAATGACTAAGAGGGTGTACGAGAGCGAGGTGGAGGGACAGAGGGGGAGAGGTAGACCGAATATGAGGTGGAAGGATGGAGTGAGGAACTACATGAACGAAGGCGGTGCTGGTTGGGGGGAGGGGCGTCGACTGACTGGGGACAGAGGTGCATGGGGGCGGTTCGTTCGTGGCCACCCCTTCGGGGATCACGGCGTCAGGCAATAGATAGATAGATAGAACACAAGGCACACCTGGCCTGGCAGTGGACATGGACAGGTACGACGAGACACAAGTGCTGTGGGAGGACCATAACCCTGTGTCGGCTATGTCCGATAGTGAAGAATTGTTTAAAAACCTCACAGTCGCTGCATAAGAGCGGACATCATGAGCGGAGCCCTTCGTAAGGGGATTACTAGCAGTAATGACATGGCATAAATGAAGTCCCACAGCACGTTTGCCTAACCGTGTCCCTGTCTTAGAGGCCAACCAGAGCGCCGTCCCCGACGTCGGCACAGCGGCACGCACATACGTATGCAAGGCTCTTACCGGGCATAGCGGATGATGCGTGCTCCCACATTTTAAAGCCGGTACAGTAAACGGCTTAAAAATGTGCGCCTCACGTTCATTCTTGGCCACAAAATGAACGGAAGGGGCCAAAGTGACTGACACCAAGGAAGGCGAAAAACTCATGCAATTCGGGGCCCTCGACATGGCAGCCAACTCCGAGACCCTCTCTCCTGTAGCCAATGCTAAAAGAAACAATGTTTTATCAAGCAGATGAACAGGTGTTGGGTTAGTGGTGTAGATGGGTGAGGTAAGGAGCCTTAGAGCCTTCGCCAGAGACCATTGAGGCGGTATCTGGCGCGGGGGCAGTCTGAGCCTAAAGCAGGCTTTCATGAAAAAAGACAGCTCCTTTTGAGGGAGCACCAGCCCCGTCAAGGTCTCAAAAGGCTCCCTAATAGCAGACAGGTGGTTCCTAATGGTGTTGTACATGTATGTGCGTGTCGCAAACAAGTGATTAAGGTAATGGAAGACTAACGCAACCGACGGAACTGTTTGTTCGGTGTCATTGATCCATTTAGTGAAAGTAGTCCAATGAGACTCGTAAGTCTTCCAAGTAGCCTTAGTCCAGTGCTGATTAAGCATATCAGTCAAGCAACGTCCATATTTCGGCAACCACCCTGCCTCACAAACATCCACGATGCGAATGCCAACGAGGTCCCTAGGTCTCCAATCTGTCCCAAGTGGAAGTCTGAGACAGACAGGGGAACGGGACTCGGGCACCATCGCTTCAGCTGAGCGTACCAGGCTTGGGCCGGCCAGAGGGGCGCGATTAACCAAACCTTGCCACGGTACTCTCTCAGCCTGTGTAGGATTTGCACATAAGCAGTGCGTCGGGCGGTGGAAAAGCGTAAATCGACTGCCACCTGCTCCAGTCCTCGCTGAAGGCATCCGGCCCCCCCGCCTGAGTACAAGTCCAGCGGGTGAGGTAGTCCGGCAGCTTGTTCGTCCCTGAGGAGGCGAACAAGTCCACCTGCGGATGGCCCCAGGAGGCTGCGAGGTCGTCGAAAACGCTTTGTCTTAATGACCATTCTACCTTGGTGCTCTGTCCTCTCGACAAAGCATCCGCCCAAAGATAGGCCGTCCCGGGCAGGTAAGTCGCATGCAGGGTGATGCTGTAATGATCGGCCAGGTAAAACAATTTCTCCGCCAGGTCTTGGAGAACAACAGACCTGGAGGAGCCCTGCTTTTGGATACAATGAACCGCGGACATGTTGTCCATCCTGAAGGCCACCGACTTGCTCGTGAGGGCCAGTCCGTGATCCCGCAGGAAGAACAACTGTACCAACAGTTCCAGGGCATTGATGTGGAAGTGTGAGAGCCCCGACCACCTGCCGTGGTTTTGATGTCCCATGTCTGATTGATAGCCCCACCCCACCTCGCTCGACGCATCTGTGTCTACCCAGATGGTCGGCGGAGGAGCAGTCCAGGACACAGCCGCAGAGAGCGTGCCCCGAGCGACCCAATGTGTCAGTCTCAGATGTATTGAGCGCGGTACCGTCCACAAACGGTAAGGGGGCGAGATAGGGAAGTGCCTGTTGCCCAGCTGAATGAGGCGTTTTAGTTGGAGCCGGCCCAAGGGCACGGTCAGAGACGCCCAATTCAAAGACCCTAGTAGGGAGTCCCAGATTTTTCGTGTTATCGAGATCGAGTGCAACACGACAAAGAGCTTCCTTCGAAGTTTCGCCGCATTCACTCGACTCTGGGAAACGGTGGCGCTTAGGAGATCCCAGTGCAAGCCCACCCACGTCACTTCTCGTGACGGTGAGAGGCAGGACTTGGGAATGTTTAGTTTGAACCCCAGGTTTGTGATATGTCTGACTACAGTGAGCGTGTCTTGTACACAGTGTGTGAGAGAGTCTGCGGAGATGAGCCAATCGTCCAGGTAAAACAGGATCTGAATCCCTTGTAAGAGCAAGGGGGTCAGAGCCTGCTTTACCAGTTTGGTGAAGACCCGCGGTGCTATGTTGAGGCCGAATGGTAGTCTGGTGAATTGGAACACCCGTTGATCCGACTGCAGTGCTAGGCAGCCCTGGAACCGAGGAGCCATCGGCACATGCCAATAAGCATCCTTCAGATCCAGGGTGACCACCCAAGACAAGAGCTTGAGTGCCAGGCGTACCTGGTTGATGGTGAGCATGCGGAAACGGGTGTTCACAATGTGAGAGTTGAGGACTGAGGGATCTACCACCGGCCTCATAGCAGCGCAGTCCTTCTTTGGGACCAGAAACACACGAGAAAGAAATACTTTTTGTGTAGAAGATATTTCCTTGATGACGCCTTCCTCGTGCATGGACATGATCACTTGGGCCACTTCCTGAGACACTGGTCGCTGTCGGGGAGGGCACCTGAGAGGAGGCCTGGACCTCCACCTCCAAGTCAGACCCTTCTTGACCATCCGACGCGCCCACTACCGGCGGGGCCATTGCCGGTAGTGGGGGCGGAAGAAGCCGGTGCGGGCGCCTTGTGTCAGGCCCATCACCGCTTCGACGAGATGGTCGGGCGAGGGAAGAGGGGACTGGCCAGGAGGAACTACGCGTTTTTTGATGCGGAGCCCCTCTTATTATTATTATTATTATTATATGAGATGCCGAAGTCTCCAACCAGGGTGCAGAAACACCATCAAGATCAATATTGCCACACAAAACACCCGGAGGCACTGGAGAGAGACTATGGCAACTTAGGAAAAAATAAAAACATACACTGTATACTGTACCATACACATATTAAACACAGATAACATATTATGCAGTGGAGGATATCAAGCTTAAATATAATACAATAAAATAGAATAAAATAAGTTTAAAAATTATAATTAATGCTGCAAAAAAGCATTAACTCTAGACTTAAAAATGGAGATATTAGCTGAATTGACTAGCTCATTTGGCAACTTATTCCACAAGTGGGCGGGTGCCCAACTCCGAAAGGAGTTGAAGTAGGGGAGCTATCCCCCCGCCAAAGGCGGCTTTCTAGGGCCTTTCCTAGCTGATGCTGAGAGGATTGGGTTCTAGTCATGTGGTGATGGGCTGGTCTATCAGAGTGAGAGCTGAGTGATCTCTGCCATACCCATAGCTTACTCGGACTGTTCCTTTTACTTATATATCTTCTAGATCTCAAGTCTTTTCCGTGGATCGACCTCCCTACTGCCAACCTAAAAGTTGGCTGATTGGGAGCCAAAGCGTCACATTTTTCCCTTGCCCCTCAACTTTCCCTTCATAATTGCTGAGGGGCACAGGGCCTTGGGTGGGGCTTTGGTTTCCCGGGCGTTTCCGCGCCCTCCTCAGCTCCCTGCCTTAGAGTGGCTTCGGTCACCTGGGTTTTGTTAGTGGTAAGCAGGGAGGGTTTTGTGGGGGCGCTCTATGGCCTTGGCCTTGCTCGGCTGTTCGGCCAGGCAGCCTGGGGAACAACAACAACAACAACAACTTATTCCACAAGTCAACCATGGCCGGCACAAAACACCGTGAAAACTGTGTAGTAGAAAAATTAACACGGCTCATGGCAAGATAATTAAGATTGCTTGTGAATCTAGTTGCACGAGCCCGGACATAGGGCCCAGGCAGAACCCCATGTAAGGGATGCTGAGGGTTGTTAAAAACTTTAAATAAAAGACTAAGGGCACCAACTTTACGTCGATGACACAGATCAAGAGACAAATTAGGTAGAATAAAACTGATGGAATTTAGCGACCTGTCAAGCAACTTGAGATGGCAGTCAGCTGCTGACAACCAGACAGGTGAGCAGTACTCGAAATGTGGCAAAATAAAAGCATAAAAAGACTTGATAACTGTGGCATCACAAGCAAATGTTTTATAAACCTTGCGAAGCAGACCAATTTTTTGGGAAATGGAAGAGGAGAAAGAACTAATATGCTTTTCAAAAGTAAGTTTGGGATCAAGAGTAACTCCTAACAAACGAAGAGTATCCACATTCTCAATTTGCTCGCCAGAAACTTGTAGATAAGGATGGGGAGGATCCAAGGTACGAGATCTGCTGATGATAATGGAGTGTGTTTTACTAGCATTAAGTTTCATGCCCCAAAGTTCACACCATGATGTAATTTTGGCTAAATCCCTATTCAGAGCAGTAGCAATTACGTGTCGATCTATTGGTGATGCAATTGACGCATATAAAGTTGTATCATCAGCATAGGAGATTAGTTTATTTTCAAGCTCGGAACACAGGTCAGCAGTAAAAATAATAAAAAGCAAAGGCCCAAGGACACTGCCTTGTGGAACACCAGAAACAACAGTAACAGAAGGGGAATGACACCCATCAATGACCACAGACTGAGATCTTTTCGTCAAAAAATCTTCAAAGATCCTTAAAAAATTGCCACCAATACCAATGAGCTGTAACTTAAACAGAAGTGCTTTATGGTTGACTAAATCAAAAGCAGAACTAAAGTCAATAGCCACGACGCGAGACTCATGTCCCTGGTCCAATGAAGATTGCAAGTCATGGGTGAGTGTCAGAAGTGCATCACATGTACCCAGTCCCTTACGAAAACCAAACTGTGAGTTTGGTATCAAATTATGACTATTACAATAAGAGGAAAGGCGTCTGGACAAAAGCCTCTCATAGAGCTTGGATAGGATAGGTGTAATGGAGATAGGGCGATAGTCATTAGGAGATGATGAGGCAGTATTTCCCTTTGGAATAGGAGTGATAATAGCCTTACGCCAGCAAAGAGGAAAACTACCTGATTTCAAAAGCAACCTAAACACCACTGCCAATTTAGGTGCCAAGACCACTGCAACCTTTTTAAAAAAGAGAGGGAAAAACCCATCCGGGTCTGTGCCACCATAGGTATCAAGATCCAGCAAGTACCTTTTCAGTTCAGCTGATTTGAATGCCATTGAATTGAGGTTGGGTCTAGGGAAACATGTCAATGGCAAAGACAATTCCTGATTACTCTGCTTATTAATAAAATTATTAGATAGAATATTGGCCTTCGATAATGGATAAAAAGAGATGGAGCCATCAGAATCACAAAGAGGAGGCATGGAGGAATCTATTCCAAATAAAGAGGATTTCAAAGCGGACCACCATTTATGAGGCTGTGTAGCTCCTGCCAGAACATCCTGAAGATGGGAGTTATAATCCCTCTCAGCACCATCATAAACTCTCTGCGCAGCTGCCCTTTTAAAAACATAATTTTCCCAATGCAAGGGGGTTTGATTACGCCTCCATAGACGATATGCAGCCTGTTTGTCATCAAATGCACGCTTGCAGTCATCATTAAACCATGCTTTATCCCTGATACGAGACTTAATTGTCTTTGATGGAACTCTTTTGCGAAGGATACCAAGAAGGGAATTGTTGAGAGCTGAAACCGGGTCATGAGATCTTAGTATGTGATTCCACTCAATATTACAAACGTTGTCCCAGTTAACCCGGGATTTAAGGTAGACTTTACGTGAGAGAGTAATATCAGGAACAGAAAAATCAAGATTAATTTTACACATGATGGCATTGTGGTCGGAAGTGCCAACAGGTACAAGAACGGAGGTTTCTACAACGCCAGGAATGTCTGTTAGTACTAGATCAAGACAATTTCCAGACATATGAGTAGGTCCTTGGATTAGCTGTTCACAACCAGATAAGTTTGCAAAATCCAATGCAGCATGACCATTTCTATTAGTTGGAGAGACCGAGTTCAACCACTCTTGATGATGCGCATTGACATCACCAACAAAAATAAAAGATGATTTGACATCTACAGACTGTATTGAAGCCATGGCTGTTAAAAGGCAGTCATATATGTCATTGTTAACATCAGGATTTCTGTACAGGCTAAAAATGTAATGATTATGATACTTTCTGGAAACTTTAACTAACTGCATCTCATGGCATTTACAAATATGCTTAGTTAAGTGCTGATCATTATACCCAGATCTAATATACAAGCTCATTCCACGAGCACGAGGAATAGAATTACGCCGAATAAGAACTGGTTTACCGAAGTTAGGTATAAGAAGTTCAGAATAATCTCTATAACCAGAGACAAGGGTTTCAGAACAAAAGACAATATCATAATCAACAGATGCCAATGTAAGATCCTTGATGTTCTTATAGAGACCACGAATATTGGAATAAAATACACGACAACTTGTAGCAAGTTGTATTTACCTAATTGTATTTACCTAATAGTAGTTTACAGGAGTTGAGCTAAGCTCGTGTTGTCCCGTCTCTCAGTCTACTTTTTATCCAATTTTTTCTTGAAAATATGGATGTTCCTTGCCCCCACCACCTCCTCCTCCAACCCATTCCATTTGTCAATACATCTATAGGGGAAGCTAAACTTCCTGATATCGTTCTTGCAGGTAGGTCTTTTTACTTTGTAGCTGTGGCCTCTAGTTATTCCTGTATCCATAATTAATATATCCTCCCTATCCAGCCTCTCCAGCCCCCGGGTACATTTGTACATCATTATCATGTCTCCCCTCTCTCTCCTCTCTTTTAGACTCGGTAGATTTAATTTGTCTAGCCTCCCTTCATATGGCAGTTCTCTGAGACTTGGAACCAATCTAGTGACTGCTCTCTGGATTCTTTCTAACTTGTGAATATGCTTCTTTAGATGCGGGGACCACACCACTGCTGCATACTCCAATCTTGGTCTAATCATACTCTTCATAATTTTCGCTACCATGGTCTCATCCAAATAGTTCAGAGCAACTTTCATATTCCCGGCCATTGCATACATTCCGCTAAAGAGCTTGTTAATATGTTTCTCCGGCGACAAAGTATCTTGTATAATCAACCCTAAATCTTTTTCTTTTTCGGCCTTGCTAATTTTATTATCTCCCATCCTGTACTCCCAATTTGGTCTATTCACACTTCTTCCCATATTTAACACATGACATTTACTTATATTAAATTTCATTTTCCACTTGGTGCTCCATTCGTATATTTTATCTAAATCCCCTTGCAGCTCCTCACAACTACTTTTATTTGTTATTTGTCTCATAATTTTTACGTCATCTGCAAACATTGACATGTAAGAGTTTATGCCTATCGGCAGGTCATTCACGTACATAAGGAACATGAGAGGTGCCAACACAGATCCCTGCGGCACACCACTCTCAACTTTCCGCCACGATGAGTAAGTTCCTCTAATGTTGGTCCTCATTTCCCTATCTGTTAAATAGCTCTCCATCCATTTCAGCAAACTCCCCCTGACACATCCTAGCGTCTCAAGCTTAGATAACAATCTCTTATGTGGTACCTTATCGAATGCTTTGGAAAGGTCTAAGTAGACGCAGTCCACCCATCCGCCTCTTTCTTGGAGGACCGGGATTAACTTCTATATCACCGGACAAAAGTAGAAACAAAAACAGAAAAAGTTGAAAGCAATCCATATACAAATACATAAAGATGGATATAAACAGGTCGACCCAGACGGAGCCATCACATCTGGGTAAGGTATAAAACAAGCCCCAAAGACACCATATCCAGGGGGGAGCAGTAGCGGTGGATTTTATTTGTTTAGAAAAGACTAGAAACAGAAAAAGAATGCCAAATCTCCTGAAAATCCACCAGACTCAAAAGTCTTCCTCATTGGCCTGCTAACCACCGTGGGGAAAAAACAGGAGATTGCAGGAAAAGGAAGGAAAGTTGTTGTATAGCACCAAACAGCAGGGATGGATGTAAACGGACAATGGAAGACCTTGGTGCAGGCTATGGCAACATCCTAAACATCCATCATGGTAAAATACCATAAGTTTGCTAAATGGCCGTTGACTAATATATAGTAGTTCATCCGCCCTTTGACAGGTATTGCTTTTAGTCCTGCAGGGTGTCTAGCCACCCACCCTCCAAGTGAGGACCCGGAGGGGGAGCCGGTTTAGTCGCCGACAATCCGACCATGAAACAGGTAGTATCAGATTACATGTTACTGATAGCAGGAATACCTGACCTGACACAAAAAACTTGGACTTATCGTAGTGGGATGAGCCACCACGTCCTCCCCCAGACGTCCCCCCGCCTCGCCGAAACGATGGACGGGCCTCGCGCTCCGGCCTATCCCCCTCCAGGCTGTGTCTGGCAGCGGAGGAACTGGGGCCCTGCACCTGCCAGCGCCGCATCCCGTCTTGACGGGGACGGCGATCCGGGGACCGACGTCCCCTGGGAGCCAGTCCCCTGGCCACACCTTTAGCCTGGCGCCCTCTGCCGGCGACAGACCTGCCCCTGCGTCCGCGGGTGGAGGAGGATGAAGTGGGCTTCACCACCACCTTCCGTTGAGCAGAGTAGGTGTCACTCTGCGCCAGTAAGAAAGCCCCTTGCCAAGCCTCCTCAGGGAACAGACCAGGGGTCAGAAGGTCAGTCAGGAGGAGGCGGTTGCGGACGTCGGCAGGGGCCTTCTTACAGAATGCCACCCGAAGTTGTTGACGGCAACGAGTGGCTTCATGGAGGGAGTGGCGGATGTCCTGAACAGGGTTGAGGGCAAGCTGCAGGGCGATCCGTCGGACATGCTCAAAACCTTGGCGATGATCAGCCGATTCCAGTGACTCAAGAAGGCGGAGGTGAACCCGCGCCAGTTCCAACTGAGCAAGAAGAGTTGAAAGTTGGCGCGCCGCTCGCTGACGGAACTTAAAGTCCCAGTCCAGTGGTGCCTTCTCCGGTGCCGTGAAAAAGGAACACGGAAGGGGGCCCACCGACAGTTTGGGAGCATTGAGCCACTCCCACACAGGCAGAGGGAAGCCCGAGGAGGTAAGGAGCATGCCCGACAGAAAAGATGATTCCATGGATGGGATGGCCGGCAAAGTCTCAGCCATGGACTGACCAAACTCCACCGCTTCACGGATCCACTCACCCCAGGGACCCGAACAGACGTGCGGTAGTTCGAGCATCAGGACCCCGTCCCGATCTCGCACATTCCTGAGGTACGGCGTCCCTGAAATGGCAGAGAGGGAGTGGACATCCGCAGACAGGTCTTGGCGGGAGTAGTCATCCCAGGGCTTGGTGGCAGTGTAAGGCAATACTGATGGATGATACGAAAAATACCGCATGTCTTGCCGGTTAGGGTATACCCTCACATCGACCTCAGGGACCAGACCCTGTGGAGTAATGGCCCGGAAGATGTTTTTCTCATTTACCTGGATAGCCCAGCCCTCCGGCACAGCCCGCTCTCCGGCCGGCAGGTGGACCGCTCCCTCAGGGTTGGAGGCGATCACAGCTCTCCAAGCAACAGAATCCCCATACAGGGATGGCATCTTGACTTTGGGGATCTTAAACTTGGAGAGAGGCGGCACGGAGAGGGGGTGAGAGAACAACCCCAAACCCTGGCCCGGGATAACAACGGGCCAGAGAGGAGTCGTAGGCGGCGTCGGAGGTGCAGGTGATGAAGCAGATGATGTCAACGGTACCACGACCGGGAAAGCAGGCCGAGAAGGGATGTGGTCGGCAACAGGTGGGAGAGGAGCCACAAGCGGAGTCTGCAGAGGCACCGGGTTCGTAGTACCCAACCGGGAGACCACCGCCTCCATGGCCGCTGTGACAGAGGAGAGGATGTCTGCCTTATTGGAGGCCATCTCAAGACAAAGAGATGCCAACTCCGCCCGTAACTCCGTCTCCGCAGCAGGAGGCATGGACGTCTGTAGAGGAGACAGGGAACCAGCTTCACTGGGCCCACGGGCCCCATGGTCCGTGAGCGGGGAGAACTCATGGGACGGCGGGGAGGAATGTGTCTCCACGTCGGGGTCCTCCTGGCCCGAATCAGGTGCACCGTCCGAAGACGAGTCGACCCCCACATCCTCGTCATCCAGCCTATCAAAATCCGCAACCTCCATCTCAAGAACATAGTCTAAATGGTCAGGGAGACGAGGAGGAGATGGCTGGCCACAAGGGATCGAGGCGTCGGAACCTCCAGGTTGAGGAGGAGGCGGGGAGGGCATCGCCGCCGGGACCACCATAGGGAAGAGGCCGGGACCCCTCACAGGCTGGAAGGCAGGCAGAGGCTCGAACTCCACCCCACCAGTGGCTGAAGATGGTGCAGGATGGAGAACGACCTCCTCGGCAGGCGGGGCAGGACGGCGTTTGGCCCTGAAGACCGTGGAACCCTGCGAAGGAGGGGGGCTCATCCTGATGTGAGGAGAAGCAAGACGGGGTCGATCAGCAGGGGATGGAGATCGGCGTCGTTTCCTCTTGCCAGAAGCTCCAGAAGTCATTGATAGGTCGGAGGGAGGCACTCGATGTTCATGACGCCTGGGGGCCCGCTCCCTGGGATGCGCCCTCCCGCCCGCCGGACCCGAACTCCCGGGAGGGGAGCCCCGAGCCGTATGAGGAGAGCGAGAGTGACGAACAGTAGGGGAGCGGGAACGGCGTGCAGCATCGGAGGTAGGTGGGATCCCCAACAACACCCGGACGTCATCCTCACGGAATGAAGGAGCCCTGTGCAGGACCCTTTGTACGTGACGGGGATGACGTCCCATGACCGGCGGAGAGACGTCCTGGCCCGTTGTCCTTCCGCCGACGTAGGGAGAGTCTCCAGTAGTTGAAGAGCGGAGAGACACACCCCACATCGGCGGGGATCGTAAACATCCTGCCCGTAGCAGGCCGTGTGGAGGCAGCATTCCCGATGATCCCGCAAGGCCGTCCGCTGACACGTCGGCCGAGAGCAGGGAGGAGCCGGCATCACAGCACTGAAAAATGGGGAAGCATTACCCACCAGTAGAGGTGAGACAGGCAATATGAGGCAGTATAGCCAAATCAGCATGTAAGACTCAGTAAGACAATATCCAGTAAGAAGCTATGTAGCAAGTATAACAGGAAAGTCAAATAAAAATCACCCACACCGGAGACCCTCAACACCAGGGCTGGGATAAGCCCCTTAGCGAGGCCCAACCTTGGGAACAGGTCCAAACCAAATTTTGGGGAAATTTGTACCCTCCGAAATACCTGAGAACCCTCTGTGAGAGCGGAGGGAGGAGGTGGCGAAGTGGCGGCAGCGAAGGGACAGCCGGCAGTAGAGCGGGCACCAGCTGGAAGGAAAAGGTCAAGTGTGAGCAACCCAACAGTACCCTATAAGTTTAAATAGGGGCGGGGAGGGAATCCAAAACACACAGGACATCGCCACTTTGGGTCGAGTCCTAGGACTTTTCAGGTGGTCCTTGGGTCCACCCAGTATACAAGGAGGCCGCCTGTAGGGCGGGAACCAGGTACAGAAGGAGGACACAAGGAACAGGACATAAGGGATAGGAAAACAGCCAATCAGCCGTTGTCCAAGAAGCCCTGTCCAGGTACATGAAAAAGGGGGCAGAACAGGGCGCATAAACCAAGTCAAGTGATAAAGCTATGTGGCCTAGGCCTTGACAAGGCACAGGGCACATCAAAAAGATAAAGGCGCTTGTAGGGCGGATTTAAAAAGATGAAGGAGCTGAGGACACCAGAAGACCCTTGCCTGTGTGGCGAAAAAACGTGAGTAAACACGAAAATCGAGTCAACTTGTCCAAGCATATCCTCCCTGTGAGCGGGGCCCCTATCGCGTACAGTTTCCAGACATCCCCCCCCCCCCCTTTTTTGTGATCAAGTAACCACAGGCAGGGGAAGAACAGAAACATGTAAAATGTAAGAAAATCGAGAATTTAACCGAGAGCTACGAGACCGAGACTTCCCAGTCAGTTGAGACAAAAGGAAGGCAGAAGGAAAGGACCTGTGTGGATCATTCCAACGGCGGGCAGCTCAAGGCAAAAAACCGTTTAGCTTAAACACACAAGATAATGAGAATTTTAACAAGAGCGTAGAAGACCAACCAGCAAGTCAGTAGAGACAAGAAGAAAACAGAAGGACAGGACTATGTGGCCCAATCCGACGGTGGTCAGCTCAAGTTAAAAAACACAGGCCTAGCCTAGTTACACAATTCACATAAAAGAGAAAACACTAGGGCAGCATCAAGCCCTGAATGAAAAAACCTAGTAACAAAGCTAAACACTGCCCGAGAAGCCCCACAATTACGTTAAATTAATAAAATAAAAGGAGGATAGCCTAGGGTTTGACCGCCATTTTCACCAGAACCACGTATCCACGAGTCAAGGAGGCCCGGGGAAACGAAAAGGAACTGACAAAAGCGTGAACCAGGCGAACGAAATACAAGACCACCAACTATGGACAAGTTTAATAAACAAGTCAGAAGGGCTATAGGTCAGTTGAGACCAAAGCAGCATGTTTGTGAGAGAAATAAAGGCTGTGTGGCCTATGCTCACACAAAAGCAGAATCCAGAGAAACCTCATGCTCAAGTCTTGTAAAACATCGACACGTAGTCATATGAAAAAACAATAAAACAAAAAGTCACAAAGGGAAAGAAACACAAAGCATCCCGCGGGAAGCATCTCCCCCCCCCCAAGTTACGTTAAGGGTAGTTAAAGTGAACATGAACCCGAAAAGCGAGGGTAGAATCGACACACAACGACCGCTACGCGGCGTCGCGGACCAAACACCCCCGAAGAAAACAAATAAATAAACACGTCTCCAGCACTACGCGCACACCCATTAAACACGCCATAAATCCGTATAAAGTGCTGCCTACATCACTGAACATCCTTCTAAAACCTCAACAGCCTGAAAAGGCTCACACTCACTAATAGTTGAAGCGAAGGGGATGCAAAGCAGGCACTCGCGAAGCACAGACAAAAAGGCGTGTGACATCGACGGTGGGCGCGAAGTGACTGATACTTTGGCAGGTCCTGGCGCAGGCTCATAGAACATGGAGCATGGCTCAGAGGAGAGCAGCTAGATTAAATGAGTAACTATAACAATTCTTTCTCTCCTTCGCTTTCTCTTCTTTCCTAGTCGTCTCGGAGTGTGTACAACGTGCCTAGTAGTGAATTGAGGTGCAATTCTAGAGATTATTTGGTTACTTCGCGTGAGTACCGATAAATCGGCCCGCTGTGGTAGCGGCTGAGATCATAAGCCCTACGTTGGATACTCCGAGACTGCTACCAAATAAGAGGTTTTCCTTATTTGGTTATAAGGGAGGTCGTCAAACCTCCCAATATATATATTTTTTTATACTGGGCTGATTTAAAAAAAAAAAAATTTAGGCCTTGGATTATATAAGGCTTCCCGCAGCCCACCGGTAGGCCTTATATCAGTCTCTCCGCACTTGCCGGGTTAAGGAGCAAAGATTCATTTTCTATGAAAGAACACAATTTATTTAATTTCCAAAATTCTTGAACTAGTGCAAAAGTTTATTAGAAATATGCAAAATATTGTTGATATAGGTTACTATATAATGTTTAACCCTTGTCTAGCGAGGTGTTTTGGGCTCATTTGGGCATATTCAGGCCCTCCTGCATGATAAATCAAGCATCTGCATGAAAGAAAAAAAATATTTAGCAAAAAACTAGGCACTAAAAGCTTCAAAATGAGACCAGAACGAGCTACATAGCACTCGTGGTTCTCTTGTAGTGGTGCCACGAACATGGAAGTTTAGCATATATCGGTATATTTTTCCCAGCTATGCTCACTACTGGCTACACTGCCGGCCTCTCGAGAACACAGGGAACATGAGTTAATGGGCGGCGGTAAGCCCTGGGAGTCGGCTGTCTGGCCCGCTGCTCTCCCGGCCATTTGCACTCGATTTTAACCCTTTAAAAGCCTTAATAATGCTCCTAACTTGCTGCAAATTGGTGCACGACTTAATCGAGCGCCGCTCTTTAAGGGTTAAGAGGGTAAACATTTTGGTAGACTATTAGGATTAGCGAAAAATGTCTTATAATTACAGTACTTGGAATGTGTTATTTTAATAAAAAAATCAATTTTGATTTTAATCAATTATTTTTTTCGTTGATTATAATTGATTAAAATTGTTTGATTTTAATCATGCCAACCCTGATATTTATTAGTGGCCCCTCCATCATTGACGATTATGCCTATTACATAAGGCATCCTCTTCAAACACTCATTTACCGTAGTTTGAATCTACCGCGCAGAGCATAAAAATTGAGGAGCCTTCATCATGAGCGCACGCAACCTCACTCATGGTTCGTCATTATGAAATTGGGTACTCACTACGAAAAAACTTCGTAAAAAATAACAAATAAAAAGAAAATAAGAATAACTATTCATTAGCTTTCCATAACTTTGTGGATGTACTTGTGTGGATCTTTAACCAGACGCTGACTTCAGGCGTCATTCTTCCTTCTCTGCTCTGCGCTCAACCTGCCCTGACGTGTCTCCCCACGCTCCACTCGTTCCGCATTTGCTGCGTCCCTAGTGAGTTTTTTCTCATTTGTTTACTCTGGGATGTATCGAGTAAGGTTAGGATATGCGTAGCAGGGGTGTCATGGGCGGGCTGCCCGCAGTTCAGTGTATTTGGGTCGTGTGTTTGGGACGCCTATTTCGGGCGTACCCTTGTGGTCCCGTGGTGGACGCGTGAAACGTTTTCGCGGTTAGCTAGCCTAGTTAATTAGTTGGCTTTAACTACGTGTGATTAGGCTTCTTTTTATCTTTCTGATGAAGTTGCCTTATTTGTTTGTTTTCTGACGTTCCTAGCGTATTTTTCTTCACTTAGTGAAGTTTTTTCTAGGTCCCGTGTCAGTGCTTCCCTCTCCCGGGTATATTTCTTCGAGGTGTGTTGGCTGCTGTTCCTGTTGTGATAATATTCAGTGCTTTTTGTTTTATTACCACATGTTTAAGCGATTCTCCGTCTGCTTAGGCCTAGCCAGCCTCTCGTAGCTTTTTTACATGTACAAGTGTTATTGATTTATTGTATAAATATGTACTACTGTGTCATGTGTGTTCTGGATAAGTTGTGTGTTGGCTTTTTCCAGGCACTTTTTATGTACCTCCGATTGCATCTGGTTGGTGTGGGTTACCGTTTCCGGCGGATTTTCTCGATTGCACCGAGAAAATCCGGCTAGTTGCCGAGTTTTAATCACACGTGGTTAACCCTTCAAACTCGGATGGTACAAGTGTGTACCATTATGTTTTGCCCCCAGGAACCCGGGTGGTACAACATTGTACCAGTGGTTGAAAGCCTGTGAGCTTGGTGTGCGAGGCGTCGGTCCGATGCATGTAAACAACAGCCGGCTGGACCGACGCCCCGCATCTCCGGCCACAAGAAGGAGAGCGTCGCTTGTTCGTGTGTGCCTGTATGTTGTTGTTAAGTATCGAAAAGTATTGTAAAGTGGCTGTTGTTGCCGTAAGTTATCTCCACTGAAATCATCATCACAACTCAACCAGTTGACTTAGAGAGCTCTACTTAACGCCATTCTACAGGTAAATAACACAGCTACGCTTGGGGATGCGCGGGAATGCGGGAAGCAGTCAGCATAACAATGATACGGTAGCCTAGCCTAGACGTTTTTCAGCCAAAACACCCGGGTTTCGGCCAATATTTATGTAATGCGTAGCCGGGGCTGGAGGGTTAAAATAGGCTTGTTCCCCCCGGCGAGTGGTGGCTTGAGGGCTCTCCAGAACTGCGTCTCTGAAGTGGAACCTGTGTTCAGGCTCACTCTGTGTTTCCCGGCGGAATGGCGCTCCCCGATTCAACTAGGGGTTCATGCGGACACTTGTTGACTATAGTTTTTCCCGGTTTTGCAATGCCGTTAAAAAACTGGGCTGTTTTGTTTGATTTGTCTTTCCACCCCGGCGATCTTTTGCAAAGAAGTGGGGATAGGAACAATTGGGGTTAACTTTTCTATTAATTTTCACCCGGCGGTTGAACCTCGGGAGGGTGGGAATCACGGATTTGCAATTCGGTAGGATTAGCCTAACAATTGAGGGATACAATTGGGTATCGAGACATTCAACTCACGGCGATCTATGAAGGCTTCGAGAGGAGTCAGATCTAATGATTAAGATGGGCTTAACCTGGCTAACTGCGTTATAATAAGGAGGCCGGCGTCTTATTATGGGTTCCCGGTGAACGTTATATCACAGGGAAGACTGCGTCACTTATAAAGAACTGCTCGTCTTTATATCATGTCAGAGGATATTCTTAAATCTTTTGGACACGTAAAGTTATTCACAAATCTTTACATATGAACCTACAGGGTAACGAGAGGTAATAGTGGTGTATTACGTCTCGTTGCCCGGCGGTTCATTAACACTTGCGTTAGAACATTTTGGGGTAACCTTATGAGCATTAATTCCTGGAAATTTTGTTTTTTCCAGGGCGGAGTTCCGGCGGGTCCACAGAGGACCAGGTGAGGCCCGGGGGGAGTTAGCTTTTAACCAGTCTCTGCCATGGCTGCTCTAGCCCCTGTTTTTGCTCTTTGCTCAACGCCCTCATGTTCCGGGATCCCTATTTTTGCGCACACTCTGTACATTCGTTATGTCAAATGCTTGGACCGATCAAGGGGTTTGTGGGTAACGAAGAATTGTACCTTTTGTAGTCAGCTGAGTATTAAAGTATTACAGCACGACAATCTGGCCGCGGCAGTTGCATTACGCGAGGTCTGACAACTTCTTACTAATTATGCTACTACAGTGGCTCATAAAGCACTGCAGTGTGATAACGTAATTCTGTGGGACCGTTTGTTGGTTCAGCACCCCCCAATTAAACGTCCTCCTTCCCGAAGTAAAGTACATAAGTCGTCAGAGACTGGGCTGGGTAAAGAGCTTCTTCCCTCCCCCGGCACATCTAAGAGACCGCGAGAGCCGTCTCCCCCGGTGACAGCTTCGGAGTCAAGATCTAGGTCCAGGTCACGGTCTCCTCTCAGAAAGCAGACACATAGTCACTCGACTTCACCTTCGCGGAAGAAGAGTAAGACAGACAAGACCAAGGACAGTTCTAGTGATACATCAAAGTCGAGGCGGAGTCACAAGTCTTCTAAGAAAGAGTCTCATGTACGAAAGTCCTCCCGGCGTTCGCCGGAGCCTCGAACCTCGCTTTCTGTCTCTACTCCCGACATGTCTCAGGTCCAATCTGACAGGTCGGAAGTGGAGTCAGAGACTGTGGTGGGGGATATACCGGCGGACATAGTGTCCCCAAATAATATTCTAACTTTAGATTTAGAGGGTTCTCCCGGCAGTGATAACCCGCTAGAGGGCTCGAGTGAGGGCTCAGTCATTGGGGTGGGGCCTGGCCAAGACCGGGGAGTTTGGAGATACTCCCAGCCATGGAGGGACAGCTCTCTTCCGTCTCAGGCAACTCAAGTAGTGGCTGAAGTCCACCGGGACACGGAGACACTGTCTTCCATCCCTGACTTAACATGGCAACATCAAGGGGTCCCAGCCTCGGCGGAATCCTCTCAGGAGGGACCGGAGGCAGGGGATGATGGGTCTATTATTTCTGAGGTGGGTAACGTAGATAACTCTCAGAATAGGGATGCTTCACCTAATAGTTCTTCCTCTGCTCAATTTGTCACGGCAGATGAGATTAATGGGTTATTAGCAAGTGCTTTAACTAAGTTTTTTGGCCAGCAACCGGAGCCTCCTATAGTTGGTCTGGGAGCTTCCATGCCAACATCGACTGTCCGACCTCTGGCTACTTCCATTGCTTTGACACAAATTCCGCTCACTCCCCTTGTATCACCTACTATTGTTACTAGGCCAACTTCGGCGGTACTAACTACTTCCAATGTGCGAGTAGTAGCAGACGTAAATCCTCCCCCGTTAGACAAAGCCCCGATCAGAAAAGGGGCTATGCCTCTCTTATACGGGCCAAACGATTCTTGGGTATCATTGGTACCAACAAAGCCAGAGGTAGCACAGTCCACTATGTCAGGGGAGCTTCCGGTACCACGAGAGTGGGTAATCCAAGGGAATAAATCTAGGAAGTTAAGGGCTCTAGATATGCTGGGAAATGTACTTGATGTTTGTATTAAGGCCATCCCCAACTATTATCATCATGATTATTTTGTATATTCTTCTACACCTGCCCTACCCCCTGCGTCAGCTTCAAAACTATTTTCGGACTGGACAAAACATGATGAGTTCAATGATATCAAAGCGCTGTCGGCTCTAACCCCTGAGTTGGGTTTAAAGACATTTACGGACTCAGCCGCGAATCCAGTTTTGAAGGTGGAGCAGTTGGGTCCGGGACCTTGGGTGGACTGGGAAGTCGAGGCGCAAAACTTTGCAACTACATTCACTTCTAAAGCTTCACACCAAATTCCACAAGAGAGCCATTCTTGGTTCTCTCTCCCAGTATACTCTGCCGGCGGAGTTCCCTCTGCTCTATTTGCTTTTTTAGCTGCCCCTAAAATTAATCTATGCGAGCTTAAAGATCCTTTCTCTACACCTTCCACTGCTCACCTAGACCGGGAGTTTAGGCTACGGGGTAAGGCGTACAGACTATTTTCTCAGTATATAGTTACGCAACAGGTAGCAAAATCAATGCTAAGATCTGCTCAGGCTATCGCGGACACAGAAGTCCGAAAGGCGGTCGAACTGTCTAGACGCTTACTTCTCCAGACTTCTATTCAGTCACAGGGAGATATACGCACGGCCTTGTTAGAGGCGGTGCGGGCAAGACAAGATCTAAGGATGTCTCTAGTCCGAAAGCTCCCGGATAGGATTGCTAATCAAGTAGTAATGTCCCCAGTTCTAACTGCCTCTTTAATGTCCCCGGAGGTGTGGAGGACGGTGTTTAACATGGCTCAGGCCTTGAAGCACAGTCCCGCCCCATCTCAGAAACCTGCTTTCACTTTTACCAAGCCCAAACCAGTCGCTAAAGCTCAGTCTGGTGGGGCAAAATCCTTTCATTTGCCTAAATCCTCTTCCACCCAAGGTCAGTACAGATACAAGCAAGGAAAGTCTTCAGGTACCCATAAAGGACAGAGGTATCAAAGGCCGGATCAGGGCCCGTCTCCAGCCAAACCCGGCCAGTCGTCTAAACTTCCACCACCACCAAAAAAAAACTAGGGTCTCCCTCACTCCCAGGGCCGATCTTCCGGCGGGTGGATCAGGGGGTAGTCCAGCCGGCGAACCCTTGTCTGCTAACTGGGTCGTTCCAGGTGAATCATCGCGCATGGCCTTTAAACACATGGGCAAGGATGGTGGCACGCAAAGGCATCACCTGGCAGTGGCTCCGGCGACCTCGCTTACATCAGCCGACAAAGGCAAATTTTGTTTCATTAGAGGTGGAGTCACTGATCCAAGAGATGGTGGCCAAGAATGTTATCATCCTGGTCCCCAAAAATTACCCAGTTTTTACATCCAAACTTTTTCTGGTACCCAAAAGGGACAGTGTTCAGATGAGGCCGGTCGTAGACCTGTCTTATCTGAACCTCCACATTCACGTGTCCTTCCGGATGCTGACAGTGAATCAGATCAGGCTAACACTTCCGCCGGAAGGGTGGATGTGTTCTTTAGACCTGACGGACGCGTATTGGCACGTCCCGGTAAACAAACGGTTTCAACGTTTTCTGGCATTAAGAATCATGCATCAGACTTATGTCTTTCAGAGGATGCCGTTCGGTTTAAACCTAGCACCTCGCATATTCACGAAATTAGTCCGGCAAGCCCTGATGCCCTTGTTGCAACAAGGGATCAGGATTTTGTGGTATCTAGACGACTGGCTGGTGGTGGCGGAGACGGAACAATTATGCATAAATCATGTCAACATAACATTAAATCATGTAAAATCTCTAGGATTCAAGGTAAACCTGGTAAAGTCAAACCTTGTTCCCTCACGAGTGGTTCAGTGGATAGGGCTGGTCTGGGACACAGCTGCTCTCACTCTGAGTCAGAGTGTGGACAATCGAAGCAGGTTTCGCAAGAAACTGTTTCTGTTTCTTCACAGTCTGACTACGACACGGAGAGTCTGGGAATCTCTGGTCGGCTCTCTCAACTGGATTCAACTAACTGTAAAGTTGGGCCGGTTGAAAGTCAAACGTTTAATTTTGGAGGCCAACAAATTTTTTCCACTATTGCCGGCGGAAACATTATGGCCCATCCCAAAATTAATACACACCTTACTAGCGGTCTGGGTGAAGAGGGAAACATTGCACTCAGTCATGTCATGGACCTCTCCTCCGCCGACGGTATGGGTGGACACGGATGCGTCAGGCACGATAGGTTGGGGCTTTCAGTCAAACCAAGAGCACCAGGGTAAAGGGCTTTGGTCCCATTCAGAATCCTCCCACATAAATGTCAAAGAGTTACTAGTCCCCTTGTATTTCCTTCAGGCTCACAGCTTTTCTTTGCGGGGCAAATCAGTGGCCTTCAGGATGGACAATCTGAATGCGGTTCACTGCATTCAGAAACAAGGGTCAACGCGATCTCAGAGGTTGCTAAACTTGTCAGAAAATATTTTTGTACTAGCCGACAAGCTGGACATTCAGCTTCACGCTTCTTATCTCCCCGGCGTAGCGAACGTCTGGGCAGACGCTCTATCTCGGAGACAGAGCACAACAGTAGAATGGGCACTCAAGCAAAACATTTTCGACCTAATGATTGCGAAGCCTTACCATCCACAAGTGGATCTATTTGCGTCCGAGGAGACTCACAAACTCCCGCTGTACCTAACCCGACGACACGCCGGCGGGAGGACCCGCACTGGTGACGGATGGAACATGTGGAGTTCCATTATCTGTTTCCGCCGCCGCTAAACTGCCAAGTAGTAAACAAACTACAGGATTATCGGGGCGTCGTCTCATTAATCGCGCCCCTGTGGCCGGCGCAGGCGTGGTACCAGCAATTAAAAACGTGGTGCCCGAACCCGGTGTCGCTCCCGGTCGGGTATTTCCACTTAGACACGATTGGCAACCTAGAGACATACATACATACATACATACATACATAAAATTTTAAGACTGAGTGTTCCACACATCAGTGCAGTTTCAGTCTCTTGTCCTAATGGCGGCATTCCAGGCAACCCTGTTAAGGGCTGCTTCACTTGTCAAGTTCTTGGATTTGAGATCGGCGCGTATAGTCCGATCCCAGGTCTTCCTCGGTCGGGTTCCCCTCAGTCACCATCCACCACATGTCCATACCATCGCTGACTTGCATTATGGACATTCAGGAGGCCAAATGGCTAGCCCCGTATGGTAGAACCGTGACCGATACATTCATGAATCAATACACACAATCTACTAAGAGACAGTATCATTCGCATTGGCAGTCTTTCACTTCTTGGATACTCAGAACAGAACAATCCGTGCCTTCGGTGGCTTTGGTTTTTAATTATTTAAACTATCTGTTTGAGCAGAAACGGCTATCGGTAGTAACGTTAAAGAATCACTTAACAGCAATTAGGGTGCCATTCTTGGACCTTACAGGTCTAACCATACCACTAGCGGAGGAAACAGGTTTCATGAGAGCATGTTTTAAACTCCGCCCACCTCCCCGTCAGCTCATGCCTACCTGGTCTCTGGACAAAGCGTTGTCATTACTTCATTCCCGGCGGTACCAAAATACTGCAGATTTTGACTTACTTTTAAAAAGGGCAGTATTCCTTATGGCTTTGGCTACCGGGAACAGGGTGTCTGAGCTGGCGGCGATGAGCAACACACCTAATTGCATCAGGTTTGGTAGGCTCAATGATTGTATTCATATTGCTCCTTCCCCGGGGTTCATCGCCAAGAATGAACACAGTGATCACGTGTTTTCAGAGTTCACGGTGCCGGCGTTGAAAAGGGGAAAGGTGCACCATAATTTATGTCCAGTGCAAGCGCTTACCAAATATTTGAAGGTCGCACCTAGGAATCAACAAGGTGCTTTATGGGTATCAAGTACGGGTAAACGCGTAATGAAGCGAAAACTGGCTTCTCTCTTAGTTAACGTCATTCAGGAAAGTAATCCCGGCGTTGTGGGTAGAGCTCACGATTTACGCAAATGGGCGACCTCTTTACGTTTCCTTAAGAATTTTTCTGTTGAGGACATAGCAGCCACGCACCTCTGGTCCTCTAATCATACTTTTTTGACTCGATACCTTTCAGTAGCTTTGGACAGGCCTTCCATGCCATGTATAGCTTTACGGCAGAGGGTCTAGGTGGCCTCTGGGTCACTTAGTGTTTAGATGAAGAAAAGAGAGGGGGGGGGGGGTGCAGTCAGTGTAACATAGGACACCCTAGACCCCGCCAGAGTACGTGTGCGGAGCTTACGAGCTGTGATACAGGGTGTAGGTGCTGTGATTTAAAATTTCTCTGTAGTATTCATTACAGGAAATTGTGCTAACGTCCAATCATAGGTCAAAGACAATGCTTGTTGTAAATAGTTTTGGCTGTGAAGTAATATAATTTTAAGTAAATCTTAGTACTTGCGGCCGCAGCTTGTATTTGTAATGTAAGTACCTCTTTACGGTATAATTTTCGATATACATCCAAGAGTTAATGGGGCTTACATGTGCACATGTAAACTTTTATGTTTTTTATTTTTCACCACTTACTTTAAGTGGGGTGCCTTCTTAACTACCAGCTCTGTGTACAGAGTCTCGGAGTTAACCCCTTTTTGTCCAAGCAGGCTTCTTCAAAGCACGCTCCTGCTTGTCACCTTTTTTGTATATTTTTATGCTGTATAAAGTATTATGCACACAAATATATCTTTTTTACAAAGTATGAATACTATGTGGTTGTTTGATTATCTGCTTTTGCTAGAGTTATGATATAATTACGAATGTCCCCCTCCAGTCTTAGATATCAGGCATAATCGTCAATGATGGAGGGGCCACTAATAAATTATAGGTTTGACTCCTGTAAGGAGATAAAGAAAACCTAATATTTAGTAGTGGCCCCGTAATCATTGACGACTGGGGCCGTCCCGACCATCCCCTTCCCATTCGTTGATGTATTAAGGATTTTGGTTTACTTGATATGTCAGTGAAGGAAGAATGACGCCTGAAGTCAGCGTCTGGTTAAAGATCCACACAAGTACATCCACGAAGTTATGGAAAGCTTATGAATAGTTATTCTTATTTTCTTTTTATTTGTTATTTTTTACGAAGTTTTTTCGTAGTGAGTACCCAATTTCATAATGACGAACCATGAGTGAGGTTGCGTGCGCTCATGATGAAGGCTCCTCAATTTTTGTGCTCTGCGCGGTAGATTCAAACTACGGTAAATGAGTGTTTGAAGAGGATGCCTTATGTAATAGGCATAATCGTCAATGATTACGGGGCCACTACTAAATATTAGGTTTTCTTTATCTCCTTGCAGGAGTCAAACCTATAATTTATTAGTGGCCCCTCCATCATTGACGAACATGCCTGATATCTAAGACTGGAGGGGGACATTCGTAATCATATCATAACTCTAGCAAAAGCAGATAATCAAACAACCACATAGTATTCTTACTTTGTAAAAAAGATATATTTGGGTGCATAAACTTTATACAGCCTAAATCTTCAAAAAGGGGTACAAGCAGGAGCGTGCTTCAAAGAAGCCTGCTTGAAAAAGGGTTAACTCTGAGACTCTGTACACAGATCTGCTAGTTTAAGAAGGCACCCCACTTAAAGTAAGTGGTGAAAACTAAAAACTTATAAGTTTACATGTGCACATATAAACCCCATTAAACTAGTGGATATATTCCTAAAATATAACCAAACATAAATTAATTCTTGTACTTTCGCAGAAGCACTGAACTCGTGTACTTATGCAGAAGTACTCGCATCAAAAATAATAGTCGTAGTCGCAACTACTGAGATTTCTTAAAAATCTATTGCTTCACAGCCAAAACTACTTACAACAAGAATTGTTGTATTACTACTATTGGACTTTAGCACAATTTCCTGTAATGAATACTACAGAGAAATTTTATATCACAATACCTACAAACAGTATCACAGCTCGTATGTTCCATACACATACTCCGGCGGGGTCTAGGGTGTCCTATGTTACACTGACTGCACCCCCCCCCCCCCCCCTTTCTTGAAATTAAACAAAAAGTGACTAAAATGGCCGCCTAGACCCTCTGCCTTAAAGCTACACATGGCAAGGAAGGTTTGTCTAGAGCTACTGAAAGGTATCGAGCCAAAAAACGTATGATTAGAGGCCCACAACTGTGAGGACTTAATATCTTCAACCGAAAGATTATTAAGGAAACGTATAGAGGCTGCTCCCTTGCGTAAATCGTGGGTTTTGCCCACAACGCCGGGATTACTCTCTTTAACGACCTCGACCAAGAGAGAAGCCAGTGTACGTTTCATCAAGCGTTTACCCGTACTTGCTACCCATAAAGCACTCTGGTGATTTAGAGGTGCCACTCTCAAATATTTGGTTAGAGCTTGCACTGGACAAAAATGATGGTGCACCTTTCCCCTTTTTCAACGCCGGCACCGTGAACTCTGAAAACACGTGTTCACTGTGCTCATTCTTGGCTATGAATCCTGGGGAAGGTGCAATGTGAATACACTCATTATGCCCACCAAACCTGAGGCAATTAGGTGTGTTGCTCATTGCCGCCAGCTCAGATACTCTGTTCCCGGTAGCCAAAGCCATAAGGAATACTGCCCTTTTTATAAAAGTAATGTAAAATCTGCATTTTTTTGGTACAGACGGGAACGAAGTAATGACAATGCTTTGTCCAGAGACCAGGTAGGCATGAGCTGACGGGGAGGTGGGCGGAATTTAAAACATGCCCTCATAAAATCACTACAGATAAATGTTTCTGCACGAACAGATAATTTAAACAATTAACAACCAACGCCACCGAGGGCACAGTTTGTTCTGTTCTAAGACTCCAAGACGTAAAAGCTTGCCAATGCGATTGAGACTGTCGTTTTGTAGACTGGGTATATTGATTCATGAATTTATTGGTCACGTCGCTACCATATGGTGCTAGCCACTTGGCCTCCTGAATGTCCATAATGCACAAGTCAGTGAGGTTTCTAGGTTGCCAATTGTGTCTAAGTGGAACAACCCGACCGGGAGTGACACCGGGTGCGGGCACCACGTGTTCAATTGCTGGTACCACAACTGCGCCGGCCACAGGGGCGCGATTAGCGAGACTACGCCCCGCTAATCCTGTAGTTTGTTGACTACGTGGCACATTAGAGACGCGTCTGGCGGCGGAAAAAGATAAATGGAACTCCACCTGTTCCAGTCCGTCATCAGAGCGTCTGGTCCGCCCGCCGGCGTTATCGTCCGGCGGGTGAGCTACAGTGGGAGTTTGTGAGTCTCCTCTGACGTAAACAAATCCACTTGTGGATGGTAAGGCTCCGCAATCGCTTGAGCGCCCATTCTACTGTTGTGCTTTGTCTCCGAGACAGAGCGTCTGCCCAGACGTTTGCTACGCCTGGGAGATAAGATGCGTGAAGATGAATTTCCAGCCTGTTGGCTAGTATAAAAATCTTTTCTGACACGTTTAGCAACTTCCGAAATCTCGTTGACCCTTGTTTCTGAATACAGTGAACCGCATTCAGATTGTCCATTCTGAAGGCCACCGACTTGCCCCGTAAAGCAGAGCCGTGAGCCTGAAGGACAGATAAGGGGACTAGTAAGTCTTTGACATTGATGTGGAAGATTTCTAAATGGGACCAAAACCCTTGACCCTGATGCCCGAGGTTTGACTAAAAGCCCCAACCTATCGTCCCTGACGCATCCGTGTCCACCTATACCGATGGCGGAGGAGAGGTTCATGACATGACTGAGTGCAACATTTCTCTCTTCGCCCAAACCGCTAGTAAGTTGTGTAATAATGTTGGGATAGGCCATAATATTCCCGCCGGTAATAGTGGGAAAAATTTGTTGCCCTCCAAGATTAAACGTTTGACTTTCAACCGGCCCAACTTCACAGTTAGTTGAACCCAGTTGAGAGAACCGACTAGAGATTCCCAAAGTCTCCGTGCCGTAGTCAGACTGTGGAGAAACATAAACAGTTTTCTGCGAAATCTGTTTCCAGTGTCTACAGTCTGACTCAGAGTGAGAGAAGCTGTGTCCTCGACCAGCCCTATCCACTGAAATACTCGTGAGGGAACAAGGGTTTGACTTTTACTAAGTTGACCTTGAATCCTAGAGATTTGAGATGGTTTTAACGTAATGTAGACATGAGTGGTGCATAACTTTTCTGTCTCTGCCACCACCAGTTAGTCGTCCAGATACCACAAGATCCTGATCCCTTGTTCTAACATGGGCATCAGGGCTTGCCGGGACTTTGCTTGAATGCTTGTGCCAAATTGAAAACAGTCTTCCAAACTGCTGGTGAAATCAAAGAAGGAGTTAGAACTGGAGACGGAACTACTTGGCTTGCAATACGGTCAGGAAGATTCTTCACTAAGAACATCCTCGAGCCTTGCTCGAACTGCCTCTAATAAGGCCGTCCGAATATCTCTTAAAGACTTGGATGGAAGTCTGGAGAAGCAAGCGCCGGGAAAGTTCAATGGCTTTCCTGACTTCCGCGGCTTCTATTGCCTGAGAAGAGCGTAACAGAGACTTTGTTACTTGCTGGGTAACCATATATTGTGAAAACAGTCTAAACGCTTTTCCTCTTAACCTAAACTCGCGGTCTAGGTAAGCTGGGGAAGGCGTGCTAAAGGGATCGTTTAATTCGCACAAATTGATTATTTGGGGGGCAGCCAAGAAGTCAAACAAAGCAGAGTGGACTCCGCCGGCACTAAAAACCGGAAGAGAGAACCAAGAATGGTGTTCCTGAGGGATTTGGTGGGAAGAATTTGACGTGAAAGTAGTTGCAAATTGTAAGCCTCTGTTTCTCATGCCACCCAAGGTCCCGTACCCAACTGCCCCGCCTGCAAGACTAGATTAGAGGCTGAGTTTGTGATCGGAAACATATCCAACTCCGGCGTCAAAGCAGAATATAGGTTTGACTCCTGTAAGGAGATAAAGAAAACCTAATATTTAGTAGTGGCCCCGTAATCATTGACGAACATGCCTATTACATAAGGCATCCTCTTCAAACACTAATCCGCCGTAGTTTGAATCTACCGCGCAGAGCATTTAAAAACTGAGGAGCCTTCATCATGAGCGCACGCGACCTCACTCATGGCTTCAGTCATTATGAATTGGGTTCTCACTACGAAAAAACTTCGTAAAAAATAAAAACAAAAAGAAAATAAGAATAACTATCCAATAAGCTTTCCATCATATCGTGGATGTACTTGTGTGGATTTCTGACCAGACGCTGAATCAGGCGTCATTCCTCCTTCACTGACATATCAAGTAAACCAAAATCCTTAATACATCAACGAATGGGAAGGGGACGGTCGGGAGGGCCCCAGTCGTCAATGATTACGGGGCCACTACTAAATATTAGGTTTTCTTTATCTCCTTACAGGAGTCAAACCTATAATTTATTAGTGGCCCCTCCATCATTGACGAACATGCCTGATATCTAAGACTGGAGGGGGACATTCGTAATCATATCATAACTCTAGAAAAGCAGATAATAAAAACAACCACATAGTATTCTTACTTTTGAAAAATGTATTTAATACGGCGTAGGCCGGAAATATACAAGAAAAAGGGGGTTCAGGCAGGTGCGTGCTTCAAAGAAGCCTGCCTGACAAAAATAGGTAACCCTGAAGATTCTGAACACAGATCTGTAGTTACAAAAGGCACCCCACTCAACGAGTGGTGACAAATAATAAGTTATAAGTTTATATGTGCACATCATAAACCCCAAAATACATGTGGAGATCAATTGCTAATGAACTCCATTGAACTAATGTTACATTGCTTTCGCAGCTAAAACTACTATAACAACACCGTTGTTTTGTACTAAACTTTGTACTAGCACAAATTCTCTCAGAGAAATTTTCATATCACATTTCAACCTTAAATTGTATCACAGCTCTCATACTCCGGCGGGGTCTAGGGTGTCCTATGTCAACTGACTGCACCCCCCCCCCCCCCCCCTTCCTTGAAAATAAACATAAGTGACTGCAGGGCCACCTAGACCCTCTGCCTTAAAGCTATACATGGTAAGGAAGGTTTGTCTAGAGCAACTGACAAGTATCTAGAGAGAAACGTATGATTAGACGCCCACAACTGTGTGGACGCAATATCTTCAACTGAAAAGTTTTTCAGGAAACGTAAAGAGGCCGCCCACTTGCGTAAATCGTGGGCCCTACCCACAACGCCGGGATTACTCTCTTTAATGACTTCTACTAGAAGAGAGGCTAATCGCCGTTTAAGTAAGCGTTTACCCGTACTCGCTACCCATAAAGCACCTTGGGGGTTATGAGGAGCTATTCTTAAATATTTGGTTAGAGCTTGCACTGGACATAAATTATGATGCACCTTTCCCCTTTTTAACGCCGGCACCGTGAATTCAGAAAACACGTGTGCACTATGCTCATTCTTGGCTACAAACGCCGGGGAGGGTGCAATGGAAATTGAATCATTAAGTCTACCAAACCTAAGACAATTAGGTGTGTTGCTCATCGCCGCCAGCTCAGACACTCTGTTTCCGGTGGCCAAAGCCAAAAGGAAAACTGCCTTCTTTAAGATTAAAGCAAAGTCTGCAGTATTTTGATACCGACGAGAATGAAGTAAAGACAAAGCTTTGTCCAGAGACCAAGTAGGCATGAGCTGACGGGGAGGTGGGCGGAGTTTAAAACACGCTCTCATAAATCCTGTTTCCTCCGCCACCGGTATGGATAGACCTGTAAGGTCGAAAAAGGGCACTCTAATCGCAGTTAAGTGATTCTTCAAAGTAACCACAGATAAACGTTTCTGCTCAAACAGATAGTTCAAGTAATTAAAAACCAATGCCACTGAGGGTACAGTTTGTTCCGTTCTAACAATCCAAGAAGTAAAAGCTTTCCAATGAGATTGATATTGTCGCTTAGTAGACTGAGTATATTGATTGAGCAATTTATTGGTCACATCCCTACCGTATGGTGCTAGCCACTTGGCCTCCTGAATGTCCATAATGCAAAAGTCAGCGAGGTCTCTAGGTTGCCAATCGTGTCTAAGTGGAAGTACCCGACCGGGAGCGATACCGGGTCCGGGCACCACATTATTAACTGCTGGCACCACACCTGCGCTGGCCACAGGGGCGCGATTAGCGAGACTAAGCCTCGATAAACTCGTAGTTTGTTCACTACGTGGCACATTAGTGACGCATCTGGCGGCGGAAACAGATAGATGGAGCTCCATCTGTTCCAGTCTGTCACTAGGGCGTCTGGCCCCCCTGCCGGCGTTATCGTCCGGCGGGTGAGGTATAGAGGGAGCTTGTGAGTCTCCTCGGACGCAAAAAGATCCACTTGTGGATGGGAGAGCTCCGCAATCATTAGGTCGAAAATGGGTTGCTTGAGCTCCCATTCTACTGTCGTGCTCTGTCTCCGGGACAGAGCGTCTGCCCAGACGTTCGCTACGCCTGGGAGATAAGATGCGTGAAGATAAATATCTAGACTGGTGGCTAGAACAAAAATCTCTTCCGACACGAGTAGCAACTTCCTTGACCTCGTTGACCCTTGTTTCTGAATACAGTGAACTGCATTCAGATTGTCCATTCTGAAGGCCACTGACTTGCCCCGTAACGCCGGGCCGTGAGCCTGAAGGAAATACAATGGGACTAGTAACTCTTTGACATTTATGTGAGAGATTTCTAAGTGGGACCAAAGTCCCTGACCCTGGTGCCCCTGATTTGACTGAAATCCCCACCCTATGGTGCCTGACGCATCCGTGTCTACCCATACCGTTGGAGGAGGAGAGGTCCATGACATGATTGAGTGCAATGTTTCCCTCTTCGCCCAGACCGCTAGTAAGGTGTGGATTAATTTTGGTATGGGCCATAATTTTCCCGCCGGTAAGAGTGGGAAATATTTGTTGCCCTCCAATATTAATCGTTTTACTTTCAACCGGCCCAACTTGACAGTTAGCTGAATCCAGTTGAGAGAGCCGACCAGAGACTCCCAGACTCTTCGTGTCGTAGTCAGACTGTGAAGAAACCTGAACAGTTTCCTGCGAAACCTGTTGCGATTGTCCACACTCTGACTCAGAGTGAGAGCGGCGGTGTCCCAGACCAGCCCTATCCACTGAATTACTCTTGAGGGAACAAGGTTTGACTTTACCAGATTTACCTTGAAGCCTAGAGTTTTGACATGATTTAAAATGATATTGACATGTTTTATGCATAATTGTTGTGTCTCTGCCACCACCAGCCAGTCGTCTAGATACCACAACACTCTGATTCCCTGTTTTAACAATGGCATCAGGGCTTGCCGGACTAGTTTCGTGAATAATCGAGGTGCTAGGTTCAAACCGAACGGCATCCTCTGAAAAACAAAATTTTGGTGCCTGATCCTCAAGGCCAGAAACCTTTGAAATCTTTTGTTGACCGACACGTGCCAATAGGCGTCTGTCAGGTCTAGGGAACACATCCAGCACCCGGCGGAAGTGTTAGCCTGATTTGATGAACTGTTAACATTCTGAAAGACTCGTTGTAAATGTGAAGATTCAGATACGACAGGTCTACGACCGGCCTCATCTGAACACTGTCCCGTTTGGGAACCAAAAACAGTTTTGACGTGAATACAGGGTAATCTGGGGGTACCGGGATGATGACATTCTTGGCAATCATCTCCTGGACCAGCAACTCCACCTCTAATGAAACACAATTTGCCGTTGTCGGCTGACGTAAGCGAGGTCGCCGGAGCCACTGCCAAGTGATGCCTTTGCGTGCCACCATCCGTGCCCAGGTTTTTAACGGCCATGCTTGGTGACACGTTCGGAACGACCCAGTTAGCAGACAAGGGTTCGCCGGCTGTACTTCCCTCGGTTCCTCCGGCTCTAAAGTAGGCACTGGGAGTGAGAAAGACTTTAGTTTTTTGATGGTGGGTTTGGTGGTGTTGGACGCTTCGCCGGCTGGCTGGTGTGGGCCGAAGACTGGCCCTGCCCCGGCTTATACTGGCCGCGTCCCCTCTGTCCTGAAAACCCTCTCTGTCTATGCCTGAACTGACCCAGGGGGGATTGGGAGGACTTAGGCGGAAGAAACGGCTTAGAACCCCTTGGCTGAGCTTTAGTAGGAGGCTTAGGTTTGGGGAAGTTAAATGCGGGTTTCTTAGCCTGTGCGGGACTGTGCTTCACGGCCTGTGCCATGTTAAACACTGTTCGCCATATATCAGGGGACATTAAAGAAGGTGTAAGTACTGGGGACATTACCACCTGGTTAGCAATGCGATCAGGCAGCTTGCGAACTAATGACATCCTAAGATCCTGTCGTGCTCGCACCGCCTCAAGTAAGGCTGTGCGTATGTCACCTAAGGATTGGATTGACGACTGAAGAATCAGACGCCGGGATAATTCAACTGATCTTCGAGCATCCACGTCTGCGATTGCCTGAGTAGACCTGAGTAAAGACTTAGCCACCTGTTGAGAAACTATGTACTGTGAAAACAGGCGGAAAGCTTTTCCCCTTAGCCTAAATTCTCTGTCTAGGTGAGAAGGGGTAGGGGTAATGAATGGTTCCTTTAGTTCACAAAGATTAATCTTAGGGGCAGCTAAAAGGAAAATAAAGCTGACGGAACTCCGCCGGCAGAACCTACCGGCATTGAGAACCATGAATGTGTATCCTGAGGGATCTGGTGGGAAGATTTAGAAGTGAAAGTGGTTGCAAAGTTTTGAGCCTCTACCTCCCAATCCACCCAAGGTCCTGGTCCTAACTGTCCCACCTTCAACACTGGATTAGCTGTCTCGTCTGTGACGGTCTGTAAATCTAGTTCAGGAGTAATAGCCAACAGAGCCTTAATATCATTAAACCCATCCAGCTTAGACCAGTCTGAAAAAAGTTTTGAAGCTGAGGCAGTGCGTAAAGCAGGCTTAGATGCATAAACAAAATAATCCTGATGATAATAACTAGGTATAGCCTTGATATTTACGTCCAAAACATTACCCAAGGCATCCAATGCCCTTAATTTCTTAGACTTATTTCCCTGGATAAACCACTCACGTGGTACCGGGAGTTCCCCTGACAAGGTAGGCTGGGCAAGCTCTGGCTTAGAGGGGTTCAAAGGGACCCATGACTCGTCTGGCCCATAAAGCAGGGGCATAGCTACCTTTCTAAGAGGCGCTTTGTCTAGAGGGGGTGGATTAACATCCGTAATGACCCTGACATTTGACGTAGTGAATGCCGCCGTAGCTGGCTTAGAGCTCCCTGCCGGTGACAGAGTAGGAGGGTTAGGAATCTTAGATAAATCGATTGACGTTATCAGAGGCCGTACCGCAGAACCTGTCAAGGGAGCCCCCAAGTCCATTGTGGGGTTTTCTCGTTGTTGATTAAAGAATTTTGATAGAGCATGAGTAAGTAACCCATCAATTTCTTGTGCTGTAACAAACTGGTTAGGTGCAGAACTTTCAGGTGAATTAGTATTATCATGGGCGGCGTCCAGGCCTGAGCCTGACCCTTGTCCTTCCCTATCTGAAATTAATGACACTTCATCTTGTTCCTCCCGATCCTCCTGAGAAGACCCCGCCGAGGCAGGGGCACCTTGTTTCCAAGATAAATCAGGGATAGAGGATGGGGTCGCCGCGTCCCTGTGGACATCGGCTACTGTGTGACTCGTATGAGTCGGACGTGGATGGTCAGACCCTGGCTGAGCAAACCGCCAAACACCGAGGCTCTGGCCTACGCTCTCTTGAGAGTCTGAAACATTCTCAATTATTGAATATCCTGAACTCTCCATTTCTAGGGTTAAAATATCAATAGGTAAATCTTGTTTAGGGACAGGCGCTTCACTATACTCTGAGGCTGTAACAGAAACATTGTCAGGTGTAGAGGTACGATGAGATGCACTAGACTTAGTAGAATGTCGAGAGGACTTCTTATGGGAATCCTTTTTGGAGGATTTGTGGCTACGGTGTGACCGCGAACTGGACCTAGGTTTGGAAGAATCACCACCCTGGCCCCTGGGGGAAGCTTCAGTCTTGCACTTCTTACTAGCCGGGGAAGAGGCCCGACTTGAAGACCGTTGTCTGAGGGGTGACCTTGACCTCGATCTCGCCTGCGACGAGGAGGTGGCTGCCGGGGGAGTAGGCTCTCTCGGGCGTTTAAACGTCTCCACAGACGATACAGAATCCCGGCTAGTCTCTGTCGGCTTAAAACCCCTTACTCTAGAGGTACGTTTAGGGGGAGGGTGCTCTGACAGCAACTTATCCCAAAGTGGGACGTTGTCACATTGAAGTGACTTATGTGCGACAATGGTAGTGTAGGCCGACATTTGTTGTCTGACCTCTCTCAACGCTACCGCCGCGGTCTTGTCATTGTCACACAGGACTTTATTGGTTAATTGGGAGCAAAAAGAACAATTACGTGTAACCCAGAGACCCCTTGAACGATCTAGACATCTAACACACCTTATGCAAAGGGTATGTGCAAAAATTGGGATACCCGCGCAAGTAGGGGTAATGCACAGGGCAAAACTGGGGTCACATTAGCCATGACAGAGACTGGTGTGAGGAACTACCGCCGGGTCTGTATTGGTCCGCCGGAGCTCAGCTCTGGAAAAATAAAGAAAAATTTCCAGGAATTAATGCTCATAAGGTTAACCCAAGTGTTCGCATACAAGTGTTAATAACCCGCCGGGTAACGGGATGCAAAGACACAGCTAACACATCTCGCCACACGGCTGGGTATAAAGAGGCTAAACAAGTCTTCTTAGCTAAGAACATGAAGAATACCCTCTGATATAATGGTCCAGTATGGCACTAATAGTCTGTAGGAGGTGGTGACTGTCTCAAGATTCAATTTTGTAACAAAGCCCCCCCTCATAAAGACGCCGGCCCTTGAAATATTTTAGTAGAATAGCCCAGGGCAGGAATATACGAGATCTGATTTTTTAACAAATTGTCCCAAACGATCGTCGTAAAAATAGAAGGCGGCGATACTGAAAGTATCACCCAATTAAGGTTAATCGAAATTGAATTTGTTTATAAATTCCTTAGTTCCTTTACTTAGGGGCACCCGCCGGGTGTGGAAATCGATTTGGTTAAACCTCACTGATCCTTCAAATGCCGTAAAAGTAAAGGCAGCGATACACAGAGTATCACTCACATGGATTGGTTAACTATAAGAGACCTAAGTCTTTTTATCCCACCCTGCTCAGGTGCACCCGCCGGGTGAGAAGTCTAAAAGTTAACCCCACAAGTTCCTGACCCCACTACTTTGTAAAAGATCGCCGGGGAGGAACGCCTAAACAACAGCTAGTTTTCCCCGTGGTTGTCGTAAACCAGGTAGAAAAACCTATAAAAAACGAGTGTTCTCACGAACGTCGTTTCTTTATATATAACTAAATATATATGTAAGGATGGGTACAGCCATCCCGCCGGGATATGGGAAGGAGGCCTGAAACCAGGCACCCACAGATACGCAGTCCTGGAGAGCCACAGACACCTCCCCTCGCCGGGGAACCAGCCAGTGTTAAAAACCACGTGTGGCCTAACACTGCTCATCGGTCAGGATTTTTCACGGTGAAACCGAGAAAAAACCCGCCGGAAGGCAAACCCCACCCTGAACAGACACCATCTGAACAATACGACACGAGGAGAGACACGCACGACTAACCAAGGTCACAACATAATCCGTGGAATTAGCCAATACACAACTAAACCAGGAAACAAATATAGTCCGAGGAATTAGCCAATACACAACTAAAACCCGGATACACATGACACAATAGGGCATATTTATAAAATAAATAATAACACTAGACATGTGGCAAAGCTACGAGCGGCTGGCTAGGCCTAGGTAGACGGCATGAAAATAGTTGAAATATAAACACACACTGGAATATCACAACAGGAACCACCGCCAACACACCACCGAAGCGATAACTTCCCAACCCCGGGAAGCCTGACACGGACCCAGAAAAAACTTCACTAAGTGAAGAAAAATACGCTGGGAACGTCAGCAAACACACAGCTTACCTCATCAGAAGGATAAAAGGCAGCAATTATTAACGCGTAATGAAAGCCGCCTGCATCACCAACTAAACCAAACTGTGAAAAGTTCACGTGTCCACAACAGGACCACGAGGGTACATCCGAAATAGATGCCCCATACATACGACTCAAAATACATTGCACTGCGGGCAACCAGCCCAGGACACTCCTGCTACGCCTATCCTAACCTTACTCGATACATCCCAGAGTAAACAAATGAGAAAAAAACTCACTAGGGACGCCACGAATGCGGAACCAGCGGAGCCTGAAAGGTACGTCCGGGCAGGCTGAGCGCAGAGCAAAGAAGGAGGAATGACGCCTGATTCAGCGTCTGGTCAGAAATCCACACAAGTACATCCACGATATGATGGAAAGCTTATTGGATAGTTATTCTTATTTTCTTTTTGTTTTTATTTTTTACGAAGTTTTTTCGTAGTGAGAACCCAATTCATAATGACTGAAGCCATGAGTGAGGTCGCGTGCGCTCATGATGAAGGCTCCTCAGTTTTTAAATGCTCTGCGCGGTAGATTCAAACTACGGCGGATTAGTGTTTGAAGAGGATGCCTTATGTAATAGGCATGTTCGTCAATGATGGAGGGGCCACTAATAAATAAACTGATAACTTGTTATTTTTGTCACCACTCGTTGAGCCTTTGTAACTACAGATCTGTGTACAGAATCTTCAGGGTTACCTAATTTTGTCAGGCAGGCTTCTTTGAAGCACGCACCTGCCTGAACCCCTTTCTTGTATATTCCCGGCCTACGCCGTATTACTATTTTCAAAAGTAAGAATACTATGTGGTTGTTTTTATTATCTGCTTTTCTAGAGTTATGATATGATTACGAATGTCCCCCTCCAGTCTTAGAAATCAGGCATGTTCGTCAATGATGGAGGGGCCACTAATAAATTATAGGTTTGACTCCTGTAAGGAGATAAAGAAAACCTAATATTTAGTAGTGGCCCCGTAATCATTGACGACTGGGGCCCTCCCGACCATCCCCTTCCCATTCGTTGATGTATTGAGGATTTTGGTTTACTTGATATGTCAGTGAAGGAAGAATGACGCCTGAATCAGCGTCTGGTCAAAGATCCACACAAGTACATCCACGATATGATGGAAAGCTTATTAGATATTTATTCTTATTTTCTTTTTGTTTTTATTTTTTACGAAGTTTTTTCGTAGTGAGAACCCAATTCATAATGACTGAAGCCATGAGTGAGGTCGCGTGCGCTCATGATAAAGGCTCCTCAGTTTTTAAATGCTCTGCGCGGTAGATTCAAACTACGGTGGATTAGTGTTTGAAGAGGATGCCTTATGTAATAGGCATGTTCGTCAATGATTACGGGGCCACTACTAAATATTAGGTTTTCTTTATCTCCTTACAGGAGTCAAACCTATAATCTAGGTGATCATGCTGACACCTGTTGGATATGGTTTTCTCGGTTTTTCAAGGCCATTGAAACCGTGCTGTCTGTTTGTTTGGTCTTTCCCTCCCGACGACCTTTTTACGAAGAGGTCTGGGGCAGGTACAATTGGTTTTGACATTGCATATAAAACCCGGCGGTTGTACCTTCGGGTGGTTATTTTAACGGATTTGCAAATTCGCGATAATTTGCCAAACGATTGATTGATACAATAGGGTATCACGGCATTCAAGACGGCGATCTATGTGGGCTTCTGGGAGAAGCCGGATTAGAGATTAAGATTGGCTTAGACTTTTTATGGGATAAAAAGATGCCTGAATCTTATTAGACGGCGATCTATGTGGGCTTCTGGGAGAAGCCGGATTAGAGATTAAGGTAGGCTTAGACTTTTTATGGGATAAAAAGATGCCTGAATCTTATTAGTGTTTCAAGTGTAAAGGGATACTTGAAAGACTTCATCTTTATTAAAGATATGCTTCATCTTTATGAGGTTTCAGCAGATATGCTTAAATCTTTTGGACAGGTAAAGATATGCTGAAATCTTTGATAAGCCATTGAAACAATGCGGTTTGTTTGTTTGGTCTTTCCCTCCCGGCGACCTTTTTACAAAGAGGTCTGGGGCAGGTACAATTGGTTTGACATGATATATAAAACCCGGCGGTTGTACCTTCGGGTGGTTATGTTAACGAATGTGCAATTCGCGATAATTTGCCAAACAATTGATTGATACACTAGGGTATCACGGCTTTCTAATAAAGATATACTTTATCTTTATGAGGATTCAGAAGATCGGCTTAAATCTTTTGGACAGGTAATGATATGCTGAAATCTTTAATATGAACCTAAAGGAAAATGAAAAGTAGTGGTGCAGTGCTACGGTTCGTTGACCGGCGGTGTTGTGGCACATGTTTTGTACCATTTTTTGGGTGTAACCTTTTGAGCATTAATCCCTGGAATTTTTCTTTCCAGGGCGGAGTACCGGCGTTGCACCAGGTGACCGGGTAGTTCCCGGGGGCGGGGTAGTTTTCCCCCAGTCTCTGTCATGTCGGCACTTGAACCTCTCATTGCTGTATGTTCAACGCCGTTATGCTCAGGTATCCCTATTTTTGCTTCCAGCTCTGCTTTAAATGTGTTTATCTCGCTACTTACTCAACGTATGTAGCACATCAAGCATTGCAATATGATATCCTTGAGCTATGGGAGCTTTTACATTTTATCATAAACCTTTACGGGGCTCGGACGAGGGCTCTCAATCGGAGAGTATACCAAGCTCGCAAGCGAGTGACAGCCACAGCCAAGGTGTATGGCGATACTCACAGTCCTGGCAGGACAGAACACATCCCTTTGTTACTCAACTAGTGGCTGACGTCCACCGGGATGCCGATGTACCATCTTCTATTCCAGTTTTAACATGGCAACATGTGGGGGTCCCGGCTGCGGCGGGATCTTCCCATGATGAGCCAGACTTAACGGATGAAGAAAAACGATCTCTGGTCTCAGAGATGGAGGTTGAAGAGTCCAGTCACCTTCTAGACGACTCTCAGGGTACTGTCGAATCTCCACGGAGTTCGTCATCGGCTAGGTATGTAACGGCGGAAGAGATTGATGGATTACTATTGAATGCACTTAATAGGTTCTTTGGCCCTACGCCGGAAACTCCTACAGTTGGTACGGGAGCTCCCGCGATGTCGACGAATGTGCGACCTCTGGCTACATCCTTTGCTTTAGCTAAAATACCTAACCCTCCTCTTGTGTCAGATCCAATTTCGAATGTGCCAGGCACAGCAGCTCTCACTGCTTCCAATGTGCGAGTCATATCAGACATATGTCCCCCGCCTTTAGACAAGGCGCCAGTCCAAAAAGATGCTATGCCTCTTTTATACGGGCCTGATGAGTCATGGGTAGCAATGTTACCAACTAAGCCAGAGGCAGCACAAGCTACTATTTCGGGGGAGTTCCCTGTACCACAGGAGTGGGTAATCCAAGGCAATAAGTCTAGAAAACTCAGAGCTTTGGATAGTCAAGGAAATGTTTTGGAAGTTCATATTAAGGCCATTCCAAGTTATCCTAGCCATGACTTTTTTGTGTATGCATCAACACCAGCCCTGCCCCCTGCCTCAGCTTCAAAGCTTTTTCTGACTGGACTAAGAATGACGGCTTTAACGACATCGAGGCACTTTCTGCCTTGACGCCGGAGTTGGATTTGTTTCCGATCACAAACTCAGCCTCTAATCCAGTCTTGCAGGTGGGGCAGTTGGGTACGGGACCTTGGGTGGCATGAGAAACAGAGGCTCATAATTTGCAACTACTTTCACGTCAACATCTTCCCACCAAATCCCTCAAACCTAATATTTAGTAGTGGCCCCGTAATCATTGACGAACATGCCTATTACATAAGGCATCCTCTTCAAACACTAATCCGCCGTAGTTTTGAATCTACCGCGCAGAGCATTTAAAAACTGAGGAGCCTTCATCATGAGCGCACGCGACCTCACTCATGGCTTCAGTCATTATGAATTGGGTTCTCACTACGAAAAAACTTCGTAAAAAATAAAAACAAAAAGAAAATAAGAATAACTATCCAATAAGCTTTCCATCATATCGTGGATGTACTTGTGTGGATTTCTGACCAGACGCTGATTCAGGCGTCATTCTTCCTTCACTGACATATCAAGTAAACCAAAATCCTCAATACATCAACGAATGGGAAGGGGACGGTCGGGAGGGCCCCAGTCGTCAATGATTACGGGGGCACTACTAAATAATAAGGTTTTTTTATTTCCTTACAGGAGTCAAACCTATAATTTATTAGTGGCCCCTCCATCATTGACGAACATGCCTGATTTCTAAGACTGGAGGGGGACATTCGTAATCATATCATAACTCTAGAAAAGCAGATAATAAAAACAACCACATAGTATTCTTACTTTGAAAATATATTTAACAACGGCGTAGCCGAAAAAATACAAGAAAAAGGGGGTTCAGGCAGGTGCGTGCTTCAAAGAAGCCTGCCTGACAAAAAATGGGTAACCCTGAAGATTCTGAACACAGATCTGTAGTTACAAAGGCACCCCACTCAACGAGTGGTGACAACAAATAACAAGTTATAAGTTTATATGTGCACATAATAAACCCCAACATAAACTTGGAGATAAATTGCAAAGGAACTCCATTATTCTAATATTAAATTGCTTTCGCAGCTAAACTACTCTAACAACACCGTTGTTTTGTACTTAACATTGTACTAGCACAATTTCTCACTGAGAAATTTTCATATCACATTTTAACCTTAAATTGTATCACAGCTCTCATACTCCGGCGGGGTCTAGGGTGTCCTATGTCAACTGACTGCACCCCCCCCCCCCTTTCCCGTGAAAGTAAACAAAAGTGACTGCAGGGCCACCTAGACCCTCTGCCTTAAAGCTATACATGGTAAGGAAGGTTTGTCTAGAGCAACTGACAAGTATCTAGACAGAAACGTATGATTAGACGCCCACAACTGCGTGGACGCTATGTCTTCAACTGAAAAAAATTTCAGGAAACGTAAAGAGGCTGCCCATTTGCGTAAATCGTGGGCCCGACCCACAACGCCGGGATTACTTTCTTTAATGACTTCTACCAGAAGAGAGGCTAATCGCCGTTTAAGTAAGCGTTTACCCGTACTTGCTACCCATAAAGCACCTTGGGGGTTTTGAGGAGCTACTCTCAAATATTTGGTTAGAGCTTGCACTGGACATAAATTATGATGCACCTTTCCCCTTTATAACGCCGGCACCGTGAACTCAGAAAACACGTGTGCACTATGCTCATTCTTGGCTACAAAACCTGGGGAGGGTGCAATGGAAATACATTCATTAAGTCTACCAAACCTAAGACAATTAGGTGTGTTGCTCATCGCCGCCAGCTCAGACACTCTGTTTCCGGTGGCCAAAGCCAAAAGGAAAACCGCCTTTTTTTATGAGTAATGCAAAGTCTGCAGTATTTTGGTACAGACGAGAGTGAAGCAAAGACAAAGCTTTGTCCAGAGACCAAGTAGGCATGAGCTGACGGGGAGGTGGGCGGAGTTTAAAACATGCTCTCATAAAACCTGTTTCCTCCGCTACCGGTATGGAAAGACCCGTAAGGTCTAAAAAGGGCACTCTAATCGCAGTTAAGTGATTTTTTAATGTTACCACAGATAAACGTTTCTGCTCAAACAGATAATTCAAATAATTAAAAACTAATGCCACTGAGGGTACAGTTTGTTCTGCCCTAACGATCCAAGAAGTAAATGCTTGCCAATGTGATTGATACTGTCGTTTTGTAGACTGAGTATATTGATTAAGTAATTTATTTGTCACATCTCTACCGTATGGTGCTAGCCACTTGGCCTCCTGAATGTCCATAATGCAAAAGTCAGCGAGGTCGCTAGGTTGCCAATCGTGTCTAAGTGGAAATACCCGACCGGGAGCGATACCGGGTCCGGGCACCACATTTTCAATTGCTGGTACCACAACTGCGCCGGCCACAGTGGCGCGATTAGCGAGACTAAGCCTCGATAATCTCGTAGTTTGTTCACTACGTGGCACATTAGTGACGCATCTGGCGGTGGAAACAGATAGATGGAGCTCCATCTGTTCCAGTCTGTCACTAGGGCGTCTGGCCCCCCTGCCGGCGTTTTCGCCGGGCGGGTGAGGTATAGAGGGAGTTTGTGAGTCTCCTCGGACGCAAAAAGATCCACTTGTGGATGGGAGAGCTCTGCAATCATTAGGTTGAAAATGGGTTGCTTGAGCTCCCATTCTACTGTCGTGCTCTGTCTCCGGGACAGAGCGTCTGCCCAGACGTTCGCTACGCCTGGGAGATAAGATGCGTGAAGATAAATATCTAGACTGTTGGCTAGAGCAAAAATCTCTTCCGACACGTTTAGCAACTTCCTTGACCTCATTGACCCTTGTTTCTGAATACAGTGGACTGCATTCAGATTGTCCATTCTGAAGGCCATCGACTTGCCCCGTAACGCCGGGCCGTGAGCCTGAAGGAAATACAAGGGGACTAGTAATTCTTTGACATTGATGTGCGAGATTTCTAAGTGGGACCAAAGCCCTTGACCCTGGTGCCCCTGATTTGACTGAAATCCCCAACCTATTGTGCCTGACGCATCCGTGTCTACCCATACCGTTGGTGGAGGAGAGGTCCATGACATTATTGAGTGCAATGTTTCCCTCTTCGCCCAGACCGCTAGTAAGGTGTTGATTAATTTCGGGATGGGCCATAATTTTCCCGCCGGTAAGAGCGGGAAATATTTGTTGCCTTCCAATATAATCGTTTTACTTTCAACCGGCCCAACTTGACAGTTAGTTGAATCCAGTTGAGAGAGCCGACCAGAGACTCCCAGACCCTTCGCGTCGTAGTCAGACTGTGAAGAAACCTGAACAGTTTCCTGCGAAACCTGTTGCGATTGTCCACACTCTGACTCAGAGTGAGAGCGGCGGTGTCCCAGACCAGCCCTATCCACTGAATTACTCGTGAGGGCACAAGGTTTGACTTTACCAGATTTACCTTGAACCCTAGAGTTTTGACATGATTTAAAATGATATTGACATGTTTTATGCATAATTGTTGTGAGGACTTAGGCGGAAGAAAAGGTTTAGATCCCCCTGGCTGAGCTTTAGTAGTAGGCCTGGGTTTGGGGAAGTTAAATGCAGGTTTCTTAGAAGGGGTGGGACTGTGCTTAATGGCCTGTGCCATATTGAACACTGTTCGCCACACTTCAGGGGTCATTAAAGAGGGAGTAAGCACTGGTGACATAACCACCTGATTAGCAATGCGATCAGGTAGCTTGCGAACTAACGACATCCTAAGATCTTGTCGTGCTCGTACCGCCTCAAGCAAGGCGGTACGTATGTCACCCAAGGATTGGATTGACGACTGAAGAATCAGTCGCCGGGATAACTCAACCGATCTTCGAGCATCCGCATCTGCGATTGCCTGAGTGGATCGTAGTAAAGACTTAGCCACCTGCTGAGATACTATGTACTGCGAGAACAGGCGAAAAGCTTTTCCCCGTAGCCTAAATTCTCTGTCTAGGTGAGTAGGGGTAGGGGTAGTGAACGGGTCCTTCAGCTCACAAAGATTAATCTTAGGGGCAGCTAGAAATGAAAACAAAGCTGACGGGACTCCGCCGGCAGAACCCACCGGCATGGAGAACCATGAATGAGTATCCTGAGGTATCTGGTGGGAAGATTTAGAAGTGAAAGTGGTTGCAAAGTTTTGAGCCTCTACCTCCCAATCTACCCAAGGTCCTGGTCCCAACTGTCCCACCTTCAAAACTGGATTAGCTGCGTCGTCTGTGACGGTCTGTAAATCTAGTTCAGGAGTGAGAGCTGACAGAGTCTTAATATCATTAAACCCATCCAGCTTAGACCAGTCTGAAAATAGTTTTGAAGCTGAGGCAGGGGGTAAAGCAGGCTTAGAAGCATACACAAAATAATCTTGATGAAAATAACTAGGTATAGCCTTGATGTTTACGTCCAGAACATTACCTAAAGTATCCACGGCCCTTAGTTTCTTTGACTTATTGCCCTGGATGACCCACTCACGCGGTACCGGGAGTTCCCCTGACAAAGTAGGTTGGGCAAGCTCTGGTTTAGAGGAGTTCAAAAGAACCCATGACTCGTCTGGCCCATAAAGAAAGGGCATAGCTACCTTTCTAAGAGGCGCTTTGTCTAGAGGGGGTGGATTGACATCCGTTATGACCCTGACATTTGAAGTTGTCAAAGCCGCCGTAGCAGGCCTATTGATCCCTGAGGTTAACAGAGTGGGAGGGTTAGGGATCTTAGATAAATCAATCGAAGTCATCAGAGGCCGTACCGTAGAACTTGTCTTGGGAGCCCCCAAGTCCATTGTGGGGTTTTCCTGTTGTTGACCAAAAAATTTAGATAAAGCATGAGTAAGCAGCCCATTAATTTCTTGTGCCGTAACAAACTGGTTTGATGAAGAACTTACAGGTGAATCATTAGTATCCTGTGCGGCGTCCAAGCCTGAGCCTGACCCTTGTCCTTCCATCTCCGAAATTATAGAAACTTCATCTTTCTCCTCCTGATCCTCCTGAGAAGACCCCGCCGAGGCAGGGGTACCTTGTTGCCAAGATAAGTCTGGGATAGAGGATGGGATCGCCGCGTCCCTGTGGACATCGGCTACTGTGTGACTCGTTTGAGTCGGACGTGGGTGATCAGACCCTGGTTGCGCAAACCGCCAAACACCGAGGCCCTGGCCTACGCTCTCTTGAGAGTCTGAAACATTCTCAATTACTGAACCCCCTGAACTTTCCAATTCCAGGGTTAAAATATTAAGTGGCAAATCCTCTTTTGGGACAGGCACTGCACTGGACTCTTGGGCCTTAACACAAACTCTGTCTGGGGTAGAGGTACGATGAGATGCACTAGAAGTTGGTGAATGTCGAGAGGACTTCCGTTTATGAGAATCCTTTTTAGAGGATTTATGGCTACGGTGTGACCGCGAACTATTCTTAGATCTAGAGGAATCCTCGCCGTGACCACTGGTGGAACCTTCCGTCCTGCTCTTCTTACTCGCCGGTGAAGAGGCCCGACTAGATGACTGGTGTCTAAGAGGAGACCTAGACCGGGATCTCGCCCGAGACGAAGAGGCGGATACCGGGGGTGTAGGCTCTCTTGGGCGTTTAGGTGTAGCCGCAGAGGATACAGAACCCTGACCAGTCTCCGCCGGCTTAATACTCGTGACTCTAGAGGAACGTTTAGGGGGAGGGTGTTCGGAGAGCAATCTATCCCAAAGTGGGACGTTGTCACATTGAAGTGATTTATGTGCAACAATGGTAGTGTAGGCTGACATCTGTTGCCTAACCTCTCTTAAGGCTACCGCCGCGGTCTTATCATTATCACAAAGGACCTTTAAAGCTAATTGGGAGCAAAAAGAACAATTACGCATAACCCAGAGACCCCTTGAACGGTCTAGACATTTAACACACCTTATGCAACGGGTATGCGCAAAAATAGGGATACCAGCACAAGCAGGGGTAGTGCACAAAGCAAAAACTGGGGCCACGGTAGCCATGACAGAGACTGGTGGGAGGAAACTACCGCCGGGTCTGTATTGGTCCGCCGGAGCTCAGCTCTGGAAAAAAAGAAAATTTCCAGGAATTAATGCTCATAAGGTTAACCCAACATGTTCGCGCACAAGTGTTAATAACCCGCCGGGTAACGAGATGTAATGGTACAAACACAGCTCGCTACGCGGTGGGGTTCAGAAATCTAAACAAATCTTTTGTTAAAGAAAGTGAAGAATACCCTCTGATATAATATAACGGTCCAGCATGGCGCTTATAGTCTCTTGGTGGTGGCGACTGTCTCAAGATTCAATTTTGTAACAAAGCAACCCCCCAAAAAGACGCCGGCCCTTGAAATATTTTAGTAGAATAGCACAGGGCAGGATGATACGAGATCTGATGTCTAACGAATTGTCACAAAAGATCGCCGTAAGTTAGAAGGCGGCGATACCTACTTGTATCACTAAATTAAGTGGTTAAATCGAAATCGAATTTTGTAAATTCCTTAGTTCCTCCACCTAGGAGCACCCGCCGGGTGAGAAGAATCGATATATTAACCTAAATTGAACCTTCAATTGCCGTAAAAGTAAAGGCGGCGATACACATAGTATCACTAAATGGATTGGTTAACTAACTGAAAGACATAAGTCGTTCATCCCACCCTACCCAGGTGCACCCGCCGGGTGAGATGTCCAAACGTTAACCCCATAAGTTCCTGTCCCCACTTCTTTGTAAAAGATTGCCGGGGAGGAAAGCCTAAAACAACAGCTAGGTTTTTCAAGTGGCTTTTGAAAAACCGGGTAGAAAAACTACATAACGTATGTCCGCATGAACAATCGTTTTATAGATGGGAACAGCTATCCCGCCGGGAATCAAAGGAGGCCTGAAACCAGGCATCCACAGAGACGCAGTCCTGGAGAGCCACAGACACCCCAACGCCGGGGAAACAAGCCAGTGTTAACAACCACGTGTGGCCCAACACGGCTCGCGGCCGGGATTTTCATGGTGAAACCGAGAAAACCCCGCCGGAAGGCAACCCACCCTGAACAGACACCATCTGAACAACAAGAGACACGAGGAGAGCCACGCACGACAACCCCAAGGTCACTCCATAATCCGTGGAATTAGCCAATACACAACTAAACCAGGAAACAATTATAGTCCGAGGAATTAGCCAATACACAACTAAAACCCGGATACACATGACACAGTAGGGCATATTTATCAATAATAAACAATAACACTAGTACATGTGGCAAAGCTACGAGCGGCTGGCTAGGCCTAGGTAGACGGCATAATAAAAGTTGAAATATACACAAACACTGGAAATATCACAACAGGAACCACCGCCAACACACCACCGTAGCATAAACTTCCGACCAAGGGAAGACTGACTTGGGACCCAGAAAAAACTTCACTAAGTGAAGAAAAATACGCTGGGAACGTCAGAAACAAAGCTTACCTCATCAGAAAGATAAAAGGCAGCACTAACTAACGCGTAGTGAAAGCCGCCTGCATCACAAACTAACTCAGCTGTGAAAAAGTTCACATGTCCACAACGGGACCACGAGGGTACATCCGAAATAGATGCCCCATACACTCGACCCAAAATACACTGCACTGCGGGCAACCAGCCCAGGACACTCCTGCTACGCCTATCCTAACCTTACTCGATACATCCTAGAGTAAACAAATGAGAAAAAACTCACTAGGGACGCCACGAATGCGGAACTAGCGGAGCGTGGGGAGGCACGTCCGGGCAGGCTGAACGCAGAGCAGAGAAGGAAGAATGACGCCTGAATCAGCGTCTGGTCAGAAATCCACACAAGTACATCCACGATATGATGGAAAGCTTATTGGATAGTTATTCTTATTTTCTTTTTGTTTTTATTTTTTACGAAGTTTTTTCGTAGTGAGAACCCAATTCATAATGACTGAAGCCATGAGTGAGGTCGCGTGCGCTCATGATGAAGGCTCCTCAGTTTTTAAATGCTCTGCGCGGTAGATTCAAAACTACGGCGGATTAGTGTTTGAAGAGGATGCCTTATGTAATAGGCATGTTCGTCAATGATGGAGGGGCCACTAATAAATAGAGACTCATATGAATGATAATGGAGTGAGAAAAGTGAGGGATATGGAGACAGTTAAGGAGGTCTTGAAAGGTGTGGATGAGGACGAATATGGATGGGAAGGGCAGGTGGAGGAGGTCAGTAGGATAGGTAGATATAAAAGGGGAGAGATGAGACCTATAAGGGTACAGTTTAAAACTAGGGTAGTGGCGGAGACTGTGACAAATTTTAGTTGGAGGCTAAATACAAATGATAAACTGAAACACATAAGACTAAAGAAGGATTTGAGTATAGAACAAAGGAAAAAAATTAAGGAATTACAAGAAAAGGCTGATGAAAATAATGGTAAATAATTTTCTAAGTTGGATGAGGAGGATAAGAGAAATTTTTACTGGAGAGTGAGGGACAGAAAAGTGAGGAAGTGGTTTATAAGAGTAGAAAGGAGGGGGAGATAAGGGAGGGGAGAGAATGTGATGGGAGTTGTGACGGAGGAGGAGAACGGGGTGGAGGTGTCACAGGGAGAGACAGGAGACAAAGAGGCAGACCCAGTAGTGCTAACGGGGGAATAGGGTACGGACTGGAGGAGCGGGATGGTGTAATTGCTGAAGGAATGGTAGATGGATTAAGGATTATGTTTAGTAATGTGGATGTGTTTACCCAGGACAAGAAAAGAGAACTGATATGTAGGTTGCAGGATGAAGAGGAAAAACCTGATGTCATAGCCCTACAGGAAGTAAGACCAAAAAATGCTAGAATTGAAAGGGAACTGGTGGAATATAGTTTGGAGGGTTTTGAGTTATGTGAGAGAAATGCTATTAGAGCAGAGGTTGGAAGAGGACTGTTTATTTATGTAAGAAAAGAGCTCAAGGTTAATGAGGTGGATATGAGACAGCAGTATTGTGAGTATTTGTGTATTGAAGTAAAATGTGTAAGAGGATCAATTCTAATTGCCTCTATATATAGAAGCCCAAATAATAGCAGGGGAGAGGATGATAACCTACTGAAAGCAATGGAGGAGATAGATAATAGAGAGAACAAATATAAAATTTTGATTGGAGATTTCAATTTGCCAAGGATCAACTGGGCAAATTGTACTACTCCAGCAGGACAGGGTAGCCTGGAAAATAAGTTTATAGAGAAAGTGAGAGATTGTTTTTTAACGCAACATATTGTAGAGATGACAAGATATAGAGATGGAACACAGGGGAGTGTACTTGATTTGATTTTTAGCAATGAAGAGGATATAGTGGAACATGTTAATGTGGATAGCCCTATAGGTCGTAGTGACCATGCCTGTATAAGCTTTAGTTGTAACATTAAATCAGAGAGGGATAATAGAAGCAATAGAAAAATATACATGTATGATAGAGCAGATTATGAGCTGCTGAGACGGTGTTTGGACATTGACTGGGGGGAATACTTGAACGGTGAAGACGCTGAAGGAATGTGGAGGAAAATTAGAGTCAAACTGGAGAATGCTGTATCCAAAAGTGTACCAGTAAGGGAATATAAGGATAAAACAAAATTGAGGAAAAGAACTAACCCAGAATTGCCAATGAAAAGAAAGCTTTGGATATTGATTAGAAGAAAGAAACGATTGTGGGAAAGATTAAAATTGTTAAAAAAGAACAGGGGGTCTAGTATAGAGGCTAAGGAAGTGGATCTGGAACGCAGACAAATAAACAATAAAATAAGGTGGGAAACAAGGAGGGGGGTGAAGGAGAGGGAGAGAGAGATAGCTAGAAATGTGAAGGATAATCCAAAAATATTCTGGAAGTACATTCAGGAAAAGTTAACAAGAAGAGTAGGGATCCCAGAGCTGGTAGGGGGGTTGAATGATGGGAGTAGAGCGGAGACTGATAAGGAGAAAGCAGAGGTGCTGGGGAAATACTTTGGGGGGGTACTAACAGTTGAGTCGAAGGATGCAGTGCCTACTATTCCCATCAAACAGGCACCGGCACTAGAACTAATAGAGTTTTCCCATGCTAGAATAAGAAGGGCTATAGAAAAAATGAACAGAAGTAAGTCACCGGGACCGGATGGGATACACCCAAGAATCATAAAGGAAGGAGGGGAGATGTTAGTAGAGCCATTGAAAATGTTATTTGAGGTATCGTTTAATACAGGACAAATCCCGATGGACTGGAGAGAGGCGAACATAACAGCTATATTTAAGAAGGGAAAGAGAAATGACCCAGGGAATTATAGACCAGTCAGTTTGACAAGTGTTGTGTGTAAACTAATGGAAACGGTAATTAGAGAAGGAATAATGGATCATATGAAGTCAAACCAACTTTTCAGTGGGAGACAGTTCGGATTCTTGCCGGGGAGGTCGACGGTACTACAGCTAATTAAGGTGGTAGATGATTGTATGCAAATTCTAAAAGATGGTGATGTAATAGACGTGGTATATTGCGATTTTATGAAGGCCTTTGATAAGGTCCCACATAAAAGGTTAATAGAGAAAGTTAGAAGCTATAATATAGGGGAGAAATGTGTGAAATGGATAGAAGCCTTCCTGAAAGATCGGAGACAGAGGGTACTGGTGAATGGAATAGGCTCGGGGTGGAGGGAAATTACAAGTGGGGTACCTCAGGGATCTGTGTTGGGACCACTGCTGTTCGTTATATTTATCAACGACTTGCTTGAAGTTATAACTAATGGAAGTGAGGTATACCTGTATGCGGATGACACTAAGCTGTATAGAAGAGTGAGGAGTAAGGAAGATATGGGTTTGCTTCAAGGAGATGTGGAGGGCATGAAGGGATGGTCTGAGCATTGGTTAATGCCTTTTCATCCAAAAAAATGCAAGTACATGCGGATTGGGACCAGCAAGATAGACAAGGTAGGATACAGTATGTATGAAGCGATGGAGGAAGTGAATGCAGAAAAGGATATAGGAGTAGTGATAAACAATAAGTTAAATTTCTCAGAACATTTAGTGGAAAAGATAAACAAAGCCAATAGAATTGTAGGGCTGATAAGGAGGACATTTGTGTTACTTGACGAAGAAATCTTCAGGAATCTCTATACAGCGCTGGTTAGGCCGCACCTGGAATATGCGAACCAGGTGTGGGCTCCATATATGGTAAAGGATATAGAAGCAGTGGAGAAAGTGCAGAGGAGAGCTAGCAAGCTGGTACCAACGTTGAAGAGCGCGAGCTATGAGCAGAGGTTGAGGACACTGGGGCTTCCGACACTGGCATATAGGAGAAAGAGAGGGGATATGATAGAGACTTTTAAGATAGTGTCAGGAAAGTACGATGAAGATGTGTGTGAAGGTATCTTCTTGATGCGGGAGGGAACAAGAACGAGAGGACACTCTAAGAAAATTTACAAAGAAAGAAATAATAATAATAAGCATGTTACTTATTTCTCATAAGCGCCAATTTTTCCGAAGAATTCACTAGCGCTCGAAAAGAGAAAGAAAAAAGAACAAAAATCAATGCATCAAAAGAAGGCTCATATACAACACACATTTAACAATCACTAGCAGTGGCAAAATAGCCTAAACTCTATAGCCATCTGTCATGACACCTCTCTCAAGATCATAGCTTCTCTCAAAGAGAAAAGTCTTAAGTTGTCTCTTGAAGCATTCAACAGAACTCAGTTGTCTCATGGACAGCGGCAACCTGTTATACAACCTCGGAGCCATGTAGGAGAATGACCTCTCAAAGAAAGAAGACTGCTGGAAAGCCCTTGGTTCATCAAATAATAATAGGCTTGAGAAGGCAAAGAACTCATTTTGTGATAGAGTGGTAAATGAGTGGAACGCACTGCCCCAGTATGTAGTCGATTCCGAATCAATAAGGGAGTTTGAAAATAATCTTGATAAAGCATGGGGAAGACAAGATTTGAAGTTTGATTATAAAACAAAAATACAGAATAGTAAAAATGTTGCGTCTGCTACCGCCGCCGCCAACACCGTGAACGACCGCAGCAGTGCAAGTACTGGTACTGAGCTGGATACACCAGGCATAGTTTGCCTTTTTCCAGAGGATCTACTGTAAGAAACTGTAAGAATTTATCTATTTTCCGCCGCCAGACGCGTCTCTAATGTGCCACGTAGTCAACAAACTACAGGATTAGCGGGGCGTAGTCTCGCTAATCGCGCCCCTGTGGCCAGCGCAATTGTGGTACCAGCAATTGAACACGTGGTGCCCGCACCCGGTGTCACTCCCGGTCGGGGTGTTCCACTTAGACACAATTGGCAACCTAGAAACCTCGCTGACTTGTGCATTATGGACATTCAGGAGGCCAAGTGGCTAGCACCATATGGTAGCGACGTGACCAATAAATTCATGAATCAATATACCCAGTCTACAAAGTGACAGTATCAATCGCATTTGCAGGCTTTTACGTCTTGGATTCTTAGAACAGAACAAACTGTGCCCTCGGTGGCGTTGGTTGTTAATTATTTAAATTATCTGTTCGTGCAGAAACATTTATCTGTAGTGTTTTTAGGAGGGCATGTTTTAAACTCCGCCCACCTCCCCGTCAGCTCATGCCTACCTGGTCTCTGGACAAAGCATTGTCGTTACTTCGTTCCCGTCTGTACCAAAAGACTGCAGATTTTACATTTCTTTTATAAAAAGGGCAGTATTCCTTATGGCTTTGGCTACCGGGAACAGAGTGTCTGAGCTGGCGGCGATGAGCAACACACCTGATTGCCTCAGGTTTGGTAGGCTTAATGAGTGTATTCACATTGCACCTTCCCCAGGATTCATTGCCAAGAATGAGCACAGTAAACACGTGTTTTCAGAATTCACGGTGCCGGCGTAGAATAGGGGAAAGGTGCACCATCATTTTGTCCAGTGCAAGCTCTAACCAAATATTTGAGAGTGGCACCTCTAAATCACCAGGGTGCTTTATGGGTAGCAAGTACGGGTAAACGCTTGATGAAACGTACACTGGCTTCTCTCTTGGTCGAGGTCTTTAAAGAGAGTAATCCCGGCATTGTGGGCAAAACCCACGATTTACGCAAGGGGGCAGCCTCTTTACGTTTCCTTACTAATCTTTCGGTTAAAGATATTAAGTCCACACAGTTGTGGGCCTCTAATCATACGTTTTTGACTCGATACCTTTCAGTAGCTCTAGACAAACCTTCCTTGCCATGTATAGCTTTAAGGCAGAGGGTCTAGGCGGCCCTTTTAGTCACTTTTTGTTTTATTTCAAGAAAAGGGGGGGGGGGGGGTGCAGTCAGTGTAACATAGGACACCCTAGACCCTGCCGGAGTATGTGTACGGAACATACGAGCTGTGATGCTGTTTGTAGGTATTGGGATATAAAATTTCTCTATAGTATTCATTACAGGAAATTGTGCTAAAGTCCAATAGTAATAATACAACAATTCTTGTTGTAAGTAGTTTTGGCTGTGATGCAATAGATTTTTAAGAAATCTCAGTAGTTGCTACTACGACTTTTATTTTTGATGTAAGTACTTCTGCATAAGTACACGAGTTAAGTACTTCTGCGAAAGTACAAGAATTAATTTTTGTTTGGTTATATTTTTAGGAATATATCCACTAGTTTAATGGGGTTTATATGTGCACATGTAAACTTATAAGTTTTTATTTTTCACCACTTACTTTATGTGGGGTGCCTTCTTAACTAGCAGATCCGTGTACAGAGTCTCAGAGTTAACCCTTTTTCAAGCAGGCTTCTTTGAAGCACGCTCCTGCTTGTACCCCTTTTTGAAGATTTAGGCTGTATAAAGTTTATGCACCCAAATATATCTTTTTTACAAAGTAAGAATACTATGTGGTTGTTTGATTCTTGCTTTTACTAGAGTTATGATATGATTACGAATGTCCCCCTCCAGTCTTAGATATCAGGCATGTTCGTCAATGATGGAGGGGCCACTAATAAATTATAGATTTGACTCCTGCAAGGAGATTAAGAAAACCTAATATTTAGTAGTGGCCCCGTAATCATTGACGACTGGGGCCCTCCCGACCATCCCCTTCCCATTCGTTGATGTATTGAGGATTTTGGTTTACTTGATATGTCAGTGAAGGAAGAATGACGCCTGAATTAGCGTCTGGTCAAAGATCCACACAAGTACATCCACGTTATGATGGAAAGCTTATTGAATAGTTATTCTTATTTTCTTTTTGTTTTTTATTTTTTACGAAGTTTTTTCGTAGTGAGAACCCAATTCATAATGACTGAAGCCATGAGTGAGGTCGCGTGCGCTCATGATGAAGGCTCCTCATATTTTTTATGCTCTGCGCGGTAGATTCAAACTACGGCGGATGAGTGTTTGAATAGGATGCCTTATGTACTGTAATAGGCATGTTCGTCAATGATTTCGGGGCCACTACTAAATATTGGGTTTTCTTTATCTCCTTGCAGGAGTCAAACCTATAATAATGTTATTGCATTTATAAACATAATCCCAAGTGGCAGTATTTTTCGTTAATAGCCTAGGCCTATTCGTTTGGCTTGAAAGAACATGTGTTCAGCTATGCCAGAAATATACTTTCGGACAACAAGAAGAAGAAAGAATGCCACTTTGACCAAAATCGGCAAAAATTAGGAGAGGTGGAAGGATGGCGTGAGGAAGTACTGTACAGTATATGAATGAAGGCGGTGCTGGTTGGGAGGAGGGGCGTCGACTGACTGGGGACAGAGGTGCATGGGGGCGGTTCGTTCGTCGTCACCCCTTCGGGTATCACGGCGTTAGGCAATAGATAGATAGATAGATAGCCCGGGCGGGAAGGGTTAACAATCTGTATACAGTATTTATGTCAAGAAAATTTTCAACTTCATCATTTACGTTACCTTGTGTGAGGGGGATGAATTTAGGATAAATTAGTTTAGCGACTCGATTAACCCTTCAACCCCGGGTGGTACACGTGTGTACCATTATGTTTTGACCCGAGGAACCCGGGTGGTACAACATTGTACCATTGCTTGCGTATGTGCTTTTGAATGGCGCGCGTAAACATTTCGTTCCGTGGTCGCTAGGCGACGCCACCAGACACCATGTACGCCACCAAAACAGTCTCAACCTTGCCGCCAACATGGATACTAGCCCAAAAAGTGATTCCCCTGTGTCCGATTCCATGCTCCCTTCGACGCCTGCCCAGGTTCGTCGCGCCCTAACGCAAAGGCACGTACAAGATGCGTTGACTCCCGGAGGTATTGAAATAGCTTTGAGGAGTTATGAACGTGGTGAAGGACAAAATAGTGTTGATGACTTGGGCAGTGATAGGTCCGAGTCTTATCAGTCGCACTATAGTGAAGATTTAGACGATCTAGACGAAATTCATCAAAGAGACGCGCAATTTGTTGGATTTGAGCATGACGATGATAGTGATGATAGTACTGAACGTGATATAGTTATGCAAGGTGATGAGAGTGTAGTGAGAGTGAGCGAATGGGACAGCACTAGGTCGACTACCAAGTTTAGGTTGAGTGACACGACACCTAGCCCTTCGCCAGCTAAATCCCCATTCAAGATACGTTTTTATAAGAAGCAAGTTCTTGAAAAGGCGGCTGCGGCAGCCAGGAAAGAGGCCCTAAAATTGTTGAGGGAGCAGTGCGTGAGGGTGCCAGTGAGGGTGAGCGTGAGGGTGAGGTTGACCCGCCATTGTCTTCCTTATCTACCCACGCCACCCAAGTTGCCCCAGGCGCCCGCCATTCTTCCCCACCACCACCAGCACTGCCTAGGGTTGAGTACCCCCCACTTTCGGCCTATTTACCCCCTATTTCCCCCGAGAGGAGACATACTACTAAAGAAAAGGGAAAAGGGAGAAAATATGTGAAAAAAGGAGCTACAAGTAGGCGCTCTTTGTTCGAGGCTCCCGCTGCTTCCACCCCTGCCGGTCCCAGCCATACGCCCCCGCAAGTTTCCCCAGGGTCCACCCCACCTCTCCAGCCTACAACAGAGGTTCCTGACGATGTATTTGACCTCGCATCCATACCTGCACCTACAGACACTGAACCAGTGCTGTCTACGACTCGTCGTAGGCCAAGGAGCCCCGAACCTCTGCATGAAGATGACAGAGCCTCACCTGCCACTCCTTCCCCACCTCGCCGACCTACACGCCGCCCACGCATCATTCGTTCCCCGCGAGATTATGAGGGGGGGTCTGAAGATGAAGGGCACCTCACAGATGACTCTGGCCATGATTACATGGGTCCACCGTCAGGGCAAGATGACGGCTCTGACGACAACGACGATGACTTTATGGACATCGACGACCCTCAACCCAGACGCTTGGGCCAGGGCCGTCGTGCTCCTGGCCGCCCTGGCCGCCGGGCTGGGCCTGGACGCCGTCGCGCTCCTGGCCGCCCTAGGGTGCGCGCCGCCAAAGTTCGTGGGCGTGCTGCCCCAGCTGCAGCTCCTCGTCAGCGTCGCCAGCAGGACCCATTTTATATTTTCAACTGGCAGGATGTGGCTGCTGATGAAGTGAATGACCCTGATGTAACCCCTTTTGATGAGGTACAGGAGGGTTCAGGAGTTACCCCAAGGTTTCCCGCAGGCCCCAATGCTCCACCACATGAGCTTTTTGAGGCATTTTTTTATAAGGAGGTTACTGAGTTTGTCATAGAGGAGACAAACAAGCACCACCAAATCCAGGTGAACTTTTTTGGCAAGGTGACCAAGGGCCACATGAAGCGGTGGACCCCAGTGACTCATCCCGAGTTCATGGTGTTCCTGGCAATCACCATGCTAATGCCTCATGTAAAGAAGCACAGGTTGGCTGACTATTGGATCACCAAAGATCTGATATCCACCCCTGCCTTCGGGAAATACATCTCTCGGGACCGGTACCTCGACATCCTCGGAGTGCTCCATCTTGTCACCAACACCGACATGCATCTCTCTGACAAGCTGTGGAAGATTAGGACGTTGTACGAGATGATGCGAGAACGTTTCACGTCATACTTCACGCCCTTCTGCAACGTCTGTATTGACGAGTCTCTTGTGCTGTTCCGAGGAAAGCTGAGCTTCAGGCAGTACATCCCCTCAAAGAGACATCGCTTTGGTATAAAGTTCTTTGTGCTGTGCGATTGCCAAACTGGCTATGTCCTGGACTTCCTGGTCTACAGCGGGAAGGAAGGGGACGTGGAAATAGACCCCCTCATTGGCTTTGGCGGAGCAGTGGTTCAAGCCATGATGAACCGGTACTTCCAGAAGAATCACGTCCTCTACACGGACAACTACTACACGTCCCCCACTCTCTCAAAGTACCTCCATCAGCGCAAGACGGGGACTGTAGGCACAGTTAGAGCGAAAAGGAAGGGCATGCCAACTTTCCCTCCTAAAACCAAGAAAGGCGATGTCTTCAAGAAGAAGTCGGGACCCATTCTGGCTATCCACTGGCACGACCAGCGGAAGGTCAAACTCCTGAGCACCGTCCACAAGGGGGAAATGGTTGAGACTGGCAAGGTGGATCGCCGCACCAAAGTCAGGGTGACCAAGCCCGATGCTGTAATGGACTACAACATAAATATGAGGCTGGTGGACAAGTCCGACATGCAGATAGGCTTCATCGACTGTCTGCGTACCTCGTGCAGATGGTACAAAAAGTTCTTTCTGCACATGGTGGACATGTCAATGCTGAATGCCTACAATATCTACAGGCTTCGGAATCCGCGCACACCCAGGAAGTTCAGTAGCCTGCGGAGGTTCCAAAAACAGGTGTTGGTGGAGCTCCTGGACAGGTATGCTACGCCACAGAGGGCAGTGGCACAACCTGTGCCCCCCGTTCAGGGCCGCATGCAGTGTGCACAGTATCTAAATGTGCACAAGCTCGGTTACCTGCCTCTGGATCGAGATAGAGTCACCATTAGCAGAAGGCGGTGCCATGTCTGCTGGAACAGCCAGGTGAGGCCGAGGAAGCAGAAAAAGACCACCATGCAGTGTGTGGAGTGCCAGGTGTCACTATGTGCTATACCGTGCTTTGCTGAGTACCACACCAAGCAGGAGTACTAACTAATAATCAAAGTGAAAGTACCAAAGAGTGACAATATGTATGTATATAGGCAACAAGTGGAAACAAAACAATGTATTGTGATAATAAAAGTCATGTATTATGAAAACATATATAAATAAGTGAAAAAAGACACAATAAATTGTATATAAAACTAACAAAGCATATAACTAAGTGAAAGTGACACATGACATAATATTAGATGGCCAAAGTATAATAAACACCTGTGATAACGAATAATCACTGCCTAATATAACAATAACCTACCACAATTACTAATAAAATGTACCGTATCAAGTGAAAATGAGCATTATCAGTGACAGTGACACTCTCTCAAGCATATTTACCAAAGTGAAAGTGACACACGAAGTAATATTAGATGGCCAAAGTATAATAAACACCTGTGATAACGAATAATCAGTGCCTAATATAACAATAACCTACCTCAATTACTAATAAAATGTACCGTATCAAGTGAAAATGAGCATTATCAGTGACAGTGACACTCTCTAAAGCATATTTATCAAAGTGAAAATGACACAACACCCAATACTTGATGGCCAAAGTACAATAAACACCTGTGATAACGAATAATCACTGCCTAATATAACAATAACCTACCTCAATTACTAATAAAATGTACCGTATCAAGTGAAAATGAGCATTATCAGTGACAGTGACACTCTCTCAAGCATATTTACCAAAGTGAAAGTGACACACGAACTAATATTAGATGGCCAAAGTATAATAAACACCTGTGATAACGAATAATTAGTGCGTAATATAACAATAACCAGCCTCAATTACTCCTAAAAACTACGGTATCGAGTGAAAATGTGAAATATTAGTGACAATCTTCTTCTTCTTCTTCTTCTTCATCTTTGGATGTGTTCGCCGCTCCTCTAGCGGCACCAAGGAGCGCGACGCCCCTCGTTATGGGTGGTGATTTGGTGCAGTAGACTGTTTGAAGCGACAGCTCGCTCCCTTGCGAGGATGGGCTCGTCTGGCACTTTTTGCAGTTCGACATCTAGGGCTCTCTTGAAGTTGTCTAACGAGATGTCCCTCATGTCTCTTACTCGCCGTGGGAGTTTGTTGAAGAGACGTGGGCCTCTGTGTGATAACCAGCCCTCTCGCAGAGAGCCCATAGCACCCCTGTTATTCATCCGGGGGATTTCGCATTCCCAGCCTCTCCTATCACTGAATTTCATGACTATCGGAGTATGTAGGTTTGGTACTAAACCCTCTGCGATTTTCCACGTGTATATTATGTTAGCCTAATACACATATTTTATATAATTGGACTCCAAATAACTATAATAACATCACTATCAATAAATAAAATCGACTCCGGGAGGTAAAAACTCTGGCGCGACGAGTGGCTAAGTGCGCAGTAGGTTAGCCAAGCCGGGGCCTGGGCCAAGGCGACGCATCCGAACGCGGGAAGATTTTCCCGCATAAAAATCACTCCACTTCCCGCGCTCGCCATTATGCAATCACTTGGGCTAGAGACCTCTACTCAACGGCATTCTACACATGAAGGTTTGTGCAATTTTTTTTTTTTTTTTTTATAACTTTGTGTCATGTATTTCAGGAGTAACAGGTGAATCAACATGGACCAAAATTCCTCAAAACCCCCGGTCACAGAGTACAGTCACGATCTACCCTAGCCGGGGTTGGAGGGTTAAAATTTAACATATGGAATTAGGATAAATTAGTTTAGAGACTTGATTAAAATTTAACATATTGCAAACGAGAATATCATCAATATATCTACAGTCAGATCTCGCTATACGCGTTTTTTATACACGGATTCGTTTAGACACGGTAACCCCTTTCTAAATGACGGAGCTCGTATCCAGGCGATCTGGCTAAAAACCGATGTATGTAAACAAAGGTGTATCTCCGTTAATACAATAGGTAGAACATGCATACATATGTCAAAATGTAGCACTTACCTTGATCTGTAGACTGGCATTGAGTAGAGCTCTCTAGCTTAACTGGTTCAGGTGTGATCGCAATTGTAGTGGAGGTAACTTTTGGCGTGTATGTACCTAGACGCGTCCGAACGTTCTGCCGCGGCCCCGGCTACGACGCACTACTGGACTCGTCGCACCACCCGATATTATTCCGGGAAGCGATTTGAGTGTTTTTATTAGTTTATTTGGCCATTATAATCATTATTATGTAATTTTCACTCAATAAAGTTACTTATAATGATATTTTTGTGTCTCACTTGTACTTACATTTGTTACATATTTCTTAGAGTGTCACTTTCACTGGCCTATGATAATTGATAGTGTCATTTTCACTAGTATTTACTGTTAGTAAGCTATAATATAGATTTTCGTGTCACTTTCACTTGTTCATATTGTTATGAAGGCACTTATTATTACTTTCATTTGTGTCAGTCACTTTTACCCATTATTACCCTACATTAAAATGTAAAACTTACAAACAGAGTCAAACCAAAACTGGGACAAACACAGTATAAAGTCAAAACAACATATCACTGTCACTCATTGTCACTGGCACTTAGTATTACTGTTATTTGTGTCTTTCACTTTTACCCATTATTAGCCTACATTTTAGTGTCACTCTCACTGTCATTGTCACTGGCACTTATTATTACTGTTATTTGTGTCTATCACTTTTACTCAATATTTTATATTCTTATAGCCTACATTTTTAATGTCACGCTGTCATTGTCACTGGCACTTCAATATTGTTCTAGGGTGTGAACATCGTTGAAGCACGTCCAGCACACAGTGCCACTTCACAATCGAGGCATTCCCATTTGGTTTTCTTGACTTTATGGGGTGTGCGGGTTGTGTGGCTACAGACATGGCACCTTTTCTGGCTCTTGACATTACCACCTGGTACTTTGGGAGGATGGGAGTTGAGCTGGTGCTTCCTGAAGAAGTCAGCACACGCCGTCCAGTCCACCCTGCCTGGTCCTTGTAAAGGTCTCTCGGGTACAGAATGTTTTTGCAGGAGCTCTAGTATCACCTGCTTGTGGAACTTCCACAGTGACTTGTACTTTTTAGCTCCTGGAGTCCTCAGTCGGTAGATGTTGTACGCATTGAGGGCAGACATGTCGACTGTGTGCAGCACAAACTTCTTGTACCACCTGCAGGATGTTCGCAGGCAGTCGATGAAGCCCATCTGCTTGTTGGACTTGTCGATGAGGCGCATGTTGAGGTTATAGTCCAGGACAGCAGCCGTTTTTGGACGGGGTTTTTGGTCTTCCGGTCCACTTTCCCGGTGGCGACCATCTCAGCCTTGTGGCATGTGGTGAGGAGGTTTACCTTCCGCTGTTCATGCCAGTGGATAGAGAGGATGGGGCCACTCTTCTTGTGGAACACATCCGTCTTCTTCGTCTTGGTCGGGTACACTGGCATGCCCTTCCTCCTGTGCCGACAGTTCCGGTCTTGCGGTCATGGAGGTACTTGGTGAGGATGGGCGACGTATAATAATTGTCTGTGTACAGGATATGGTTCTTGTGGAAGTGTTTCTCCATCATCTTTTGCACAACAGCTCCGCCGCCAAATCCAATGTCGGGGTCAGTTATGATCTCGCCACCACTGCCGCTGTAGACCACAAAGTCAAGAACATATCCCGTCTTGCAGTCACAGAGGACGAAGAGCTTGATGCCAAAACGGTGTCTCTTTGACGGGATATATTCGGAAATGCAGCCTCCCCCGGAACAGGACCAGAGACTCGTCGAGGCACATCTTCTGGAAGGGTATTAGGTAGGTGGTAAAGCGATGGCGTATCATGTCATACAGCTTCCTGATTTTCCAAAGCCGATCTTGAAGGCGAACATGCATGTTGTTAGTCAGGTGCAGATAGAACAGAATGTCAAAGTATCTGCCCGTGGACATAAATTTCCCGAAGGCTGGGGTTGTAATCAGATCGACAGTGATCCAGTAGTCTGCCAGTGCATGCTTTCTGATGTGTGTCATCAGCATAGTCAGTGCCAGAAAAACATACATTTCTGGCACGGTGACAGCTCGCCATGCCACTATCTTGGCACTGGTCTTCCTGCCAAGAAAGTTGGAACATATTTCGTGGTGGTTGTTCGTTTCCTCGTGACCTCGTCATCATAGAACCCACAAAAAAGTTCACTAGGGGTTGCATCTGGGCCACAGGGATATGCTGCTGACACCCCTGAGCCAATCTGCTCCTCGTCAAAAGCAGGACAATCTGGCTCAAAATCTGCCCCATCAGTCCAGACAAACACCTCTGATTGTAGGGCACGCCCACGGCCACGCGCACACCCACGCCCACGGGCAGCGACGTCGGCATCGGCATCGGCAGGCTGAGCCGCACGCCCACGACCGCCACGGCCTCGCCCTCACCCTCGAACTCGCCGTGTCGGTATCTCCTCTTCTTCCACCTCCTCCTCCTCCTCCTCAGGTGATGTCAGGTCATCTGGGGCAATGTTAGGGTTGTCGACATCTTCTTCGGGGGATAATTCTGGCGAAGAAGTGACCGGGCATTGGCGGCATGGAGGGCGGGAAGCTGCGGGGGCTGGAACAATGGGATGCTCAGCCTCCGGAGTTGGACTCCTTTTGTGGCGACCTGAGGGCTTCTCCCCTACAAATAAAGCTCGCTGATGTGATGAGGCCTGTGGTACACTGTGGGAGAACAATGCTGCACCACTAGTACCACCTCCAGAGGCCTTTTGCTCATCCTGAGGGAGAGATGAAGTTGAGGGCTGTGGGTGACCCCCGCGGTGTCCCGGGTCAAGGCGTCGAGACAAAGGAATGCGGGCAGGGTCGGCGTCATTGTCACTATCACTTTTGCCTTCCCTTGCTTCCTCTGCTGCCTTGCGTGCTTTTTTGGCTGCACTTTTCACCAATGTCTTTTTGTAAAAATATTTGCCCACTTTCATGGGCGTACGAGCAGGCAAGGGGGAAGGTTGATAAGTAGGCCTAGGCTGACCATGGCTGCAATGGCGGCGGGGTAGGCCTAGGTTCAAGCACACTTGGAATTTCCACCGCACCTTCATTGAACACTTCTACATCACGGTCTTCACTACTACCTGACACATGATACAAATCTACTGCATCGTCACCATGAAAGCCCTCAAAATCCTCAATTTCACTTATATCTTGCAGTTTATCGACTTCGCTCTCGCCACTGATCACTTCGAACGAACTTTCACTTTCAATGGCCAAAAGTTGTCGTTGTATTGTATTTTTATTGTCGATACTACTGTAGATTCAAAATGACACCAAAACAAGCTTCGTAGATCGCGGGTGAAGCCCGCAGCGCTACCATGGACATTCGCTAAAATGAGCAAGTATCGCTAATGTCGCGCTACATTTGCCTTTGGCAGCGCTGTATATCTAGCGAGAGTATGGCTCATACTCCTCAATGCACCAGCCGGCTGGCTGGAGGAAGGACGGGTGGCTTGTCGCGCTCCCGCTCCCTCGCACTCGATTCTACAGGCTTTGAGAGGCTTTAACCTGACCTCGGCAAGCCAATGGTATTTAAAACGTTGCGCTGGGCGAAGGTATTGTGGGTAAATCCCGACAAATTTAGTCATTTTACGATAAATGTCTTTGTGGCGCAATGCATAAGTGTGTTGATTTTTGGTGTGAGCGTCCTGGGTTCGAATTCCCGGACTGCCACATATGTTTGTTAATTTCATTAATCGAGTTTAGGAATAAAGTTGGTTGGTGGAGAGAACATAATACTGTACTTACTTATTCATATGCGCCTATATTACGTTTAATATGAAGATATTAACCCACGAAATCCGGGTGGGGGCTTCATATGATCCCGATCGCTGTGTCCGGGGCCCTTTTGGTACAGGCAAACTTCATAATTCAGTAACTACTGATTGAGACCACCTAGAGCAGTCAATTGTTTTGCAAATTGTAGAACTTTTTGTTGTCTGTAGAATGCCGTTGAGATGACATCGCTACGACGCGTGATTGCCGTGTAATGATGATTTTAGCCGCGATTTTTAAAACACAATTTACACAGTTATTAATACAATAATTATAACCACTAAACTCTATAATCATCTGTCACTACACCATTCCCCAGGTCGTAACACTTTTGAAACATAAAGGTCTTTAAATGCTTCTTGAAGGACTCAACAGATATAGACTGCTTAATACAGTCCGGCAACCGATTATACAACCTTGGAGCCATGTGGGAGAAAGCACGAGATACAAAAGCCGACTGATAAGCAACGGTAGGCTCATCCAATCTCAAAAGATCATCCCCACTGCGCAGAGACATACAAGGTCGATCCCGTTGGGGTAGCAAAAGTTCAGCCAGGTATTTAGGCTCACCAAACTTAACCCCTCTGAAAACCATAAGACAAAGCTTGAATTTAATTCTGGCCTTGATCGGGAGCCAATGCAACTCAATCAAACTCGATGTAGTAGGCGTTCTAGGTGGGAGGCCAAAAACCAGTCGAGCAGCACGATTTATTACTGACTGCAGTTTTCGTAGCAAATATTTGGGTAGGTCAAACCATAGAGAGTTACAATAGTCTATGCGAGACATGATTTGAGAGTGAATCAGTGTCAAAAGACACTGTTTGTCCAGCGATTTTCGGACAGCATATAAGTTACGAATCTGGTAGTTGCAAGTTTTGACTATTTGATCAATTTGCTTTTTAAAACTAAGTTTTGAGTCAAAGAACACACCAAGATTCTTGACACACAGCAGGAGAGAGTTCTGCTTCACCAATGTTAAGTGATCCAAAGTCGTTGACACCAGTCCTCCTGTTTCCATGGATAACAATTAGTTCAGTTTTCCCATCGTTCAGTTTCAGCTTTCTGCGAACCATCCAGATCTTTATATCCGACATCAAAATTTTCATTCTGTCCTTTACATCTCCTACATCATTTATCTTAACATAGACTTGAGTGTCATCAGCATAAAAATGATATGATAATCCATGGGCACGAAGAAGAGATGCCAGACTGCTTGTGTACACAGCAAATAGAATAGGGCCCAGCACAGAACCCTGAGGCACCCCACACAGTAGAGAAACTGGATCAGACATAGCATCACCCACCATCACTGATTGGGTTCGATTAGACAAATATGATTCAAGCAAAGCAAGTGCCCTGTCACTAATTCCGGACTGCTGTAGGTCGTCTAGCAACAGTCGATGATCGACCGTGTCAAAAGTAGCAGAGAGATCCAACAAGACCAATAGAGATGAGTTACCGGCACAGCACTCCATCACCAGATCGTTATGAACCCTACAAAGAGCGGTCTCGGTAGAGTGATGTTTCTTATAAGCAGATTGAAGGTGGGGAATAGTCCCGTTGGCCTCCAACACAGGTAGTAGCTGGTCTAGGATAGCACGTTCCATAATCTTAGAGAGGAATGACAAATTAGAGTCTGGGCGGTAGCTTGACAAGTCCTGCACGTCAAGACCTGATTTTTTAATGAGAGGATGTACAATAGCTGATTTCTCAGTCTGAGGAAATGTACCTTCAGAGAACGATTTATTAATGATTCTACAAACAAGGTCGGCTGCGTGTTCATAAACGTCCTGCAACCTTGATACACACAGCCCGTAGCCTAGTAGGTAGAGCTCTCGTCTCACACACGAGGGGTCGGGGGTTCAATCCCCGGCCGGGCGGAGACAAATTGGGCTTGTCTCCTTTCATGTGTTAGCCTCAGTTCACCTAGCTGTAAATAGGTACCTGGAATCAGTGGACGACGTTGTGACGTCCCATCTGGGGTTGGCAAAAATGGTGCAAGGCGAGATGGGTATCATATGGTTCACCTAAGCTGATGGCTACCTAAGCCTTCGGGCGAGACGGTACCGTCTATAGTGAGAATGGTACCATACAGATCCACCCTAAGCCTTCGTTTCCGATGTCGCCAATTGGCTAAATACAGACTACACACACATCCACAGCCATTCCAAGAGTACATAAAACACTTAACATGCATTTCACGCAATACATTCCCAGTTAAGGAGGCGCGATAATAATGAGCTTAGCTCGCATTGCGTGGATTCCCCTTGACGAACAAGTAACTGAGTAACATCGAGAGGATCAAGATTGCAAAAGGTCTTTTTAGTGTTCCTAATATAGCAAAGAACATCACTGACCTCAACTGGTTGGAAGGTGGAAATAGTCAAATAATTGCTGTGGTGAGTTTGGAACCTAACAGAGAAATCATCTGGCACGTTACATATATTTAATTCATCGCGTATACCCGACACCTTGGAACTAAAGAAGGAGGCAAAATCTGAGGCAAGCTTCATATCACACACTGATGCAGGTTTTGAAGATGACAAAACATTTCCAAGTAAGTTTCTCAGAATGCCGTAAAGTTTTCTCTGGTCACCACCACAGGACACAATCCTGGATCTATAGTAATCGACCTTGCGTTGTTTTACAGCCAAGAGAACAGCATTTCCGCATTCACATATTGGGTACGAGCTTCATCCGTCCGCATCATACGCCAGTCACGTTCAGCCTTCCTACGATGTCGCCGGAGAGAAGTGATGGACGAATCATACCAGGGGCAATCATCACGTACAATAATTCTCTTTTCAATCTCGGGGCAGTATCTAGTGAAAATCAAGCTCAGCAATTGATTATGTAATATAACCAACTCATCAGTAGAGAGATCAGACGGGTCGATAGAGTTGAGAGAAGTACGAACCGCACAAGATAACTGTGTATGATCAATACTAGCATAGTTTCTGAATTTGATTGTCTTGTTGTAAGAGGGTGGTCTCGGGACATCAAAGCTAAAAGTAACCAGAGCATGATCAGACAGCACTGAATCAACAACATCAATCTCCACATCTGCAACGCGATCACAATCCGAGGGAGACAAGACTAAATCCAAAATATGACCTGCGACATGTGTTGGAGTAGTAACGTGATTTACAAAATTGTTACCATCAATTAACTCGAGAAATTCAGTTGAATAAGGCTTGAGGGATGGATGATCAACCCCAAAATTAAAATCGCCACATATCAGCAACGCTAAGCCCTCCAGAAACTCTCCAACCTCGTTAATAAAAACTCTATCTGAACCAGGGTGGGGAGGACGATACACTACTGCAATCCTAATCACCTGCCGATGAAGATTGATAAGCACTTCCACGAACTCAAAGGAGGTAGCAAGTAGGTCACAAGTAATAATTTGGCTAATGTTCATCAATGCCTGAGAGTAAATTATTGCTACGCCACCACCCAGACGTGCGCCGGGTCTGGGGACACTGATTATAGAATAGGTTTTGGGCAATGCAGCACGAATTACTGTATGTTCAGATCTGACTCAGATAACCAAGTCTCAGTAAGACAAAGTATGTCAAGATTGGATTCATTCAAGATCTCGCAGATATGATCCATCTTATTTCGTAAAGACCGGATATTCAAGAGACCCAATTTCAGCTGGCTCGTTATTGCTTTCCTGTCCTCACAAACCTTTCTTAATCTTCCACTCTCTCCATATCCTGACTTTCTCTCCTGTTTATTGTCTCCTGCTCCTCCCTCACTATCTCTTTGTCTTCAGTTTGATCCACTACCTGACTCACTGTCTCCATCTCCTGCTCCTCCCTCACTATCTCTTTGTCCTCGATTTGATCCACTACCTGACTCACTGTCTCCTTGTTCATTTCTCCTTGTATTTTCCATTCTTTCTGACTGAATGTACCACTTCTTTAGTTTCCCTTCCTTTACTCTCCCAAAAAAAAAAACTTTTCTCCTCATCTGACAATTTTTTATTTTCATCATCAACCCTCGCTTGAACTTCTCTTAACTTTTCCCTTTCTTCTATGCTTAAGTCCTTTTTCACCCTAATATGTTTCATTTCAGTACAACTATTTAGCCTCCAGCTTACATTGGTTAATGCTTCAACCGGCTCGCTTGGTGTAGTGACTAGCGTCTCGGACTTCCACCCAGAAGGCCCGGGTTCGCGCCCACGCTCGGCGCATTAAAGATTTTTCACAAGCACTGAGTCGTTACCATCCCTCATGAGCAAAGGGATGGGGTAGTAGTACAGGACCCCAATGGAAATATGCCTAATCGGCCTTATTGAGCTATCCTTAGCTAGCTTAGCATGCGCTAGCTTTAAGAACTATTATTATTATTATTATTATTATTAACCTGACAAGCGCGAAATAGACCTAGGGGCTAGGGTAGTTATTTGTGCATTTCTAGCCTTGGATTCTGACAGAATTCATTATATTTACAATATAGACCATTATTTGTTTTCGGTATGCATTTATTTTACATATATGATGTATATATGAACCTTCAAGAGTGCTAAAATAAGTTGGAAAAGCATTTGGGTGGTGAAAAATGAAGATATTGGCCACCCGGTCATAATCTCAGGCGAGAGAGAGCCACAGGCAACCCTCCTCTCTCGCTGTCTGTGAGGTAACTGAGACGAGCGGGGCGGTGTGGGCCGGTGTCTGGGTGTTACATAATGATCTTTTCTGCAACCCACTTGTGCTACATTATCGCGGGAGAGAAAAATAACCGATAAATGATGATAATAAGAGGAAAAATAGGTGATAATTGAGGAGGGGAGGGAGGGGGGAATAAGGTGGGGAAGGAGGGGAGGGGGGTGGGTGATATTTACATGGATGAGTACTGGAGGGGAATTATCTCACCTAGAGACAAATTCCTTTGTTTTGATAGGCCCTTTTTTTTTTTGGAAGGGTTTTTTTATGGTCTTGCTTCCGTGAGGCCTATCGCGTTCCCTATAGGAAGCCTTCCGTGAGGCCTATCGCGCTTGCCGGGTTAACCACTGACCTAGATTTAAACTCTGCCTTTATCGGTCTCATCTCACCCTTTTTATATCTTCCTAGCCGTCTTACTTCGTCCAGTTCTTTCACCCAATCACAGCCTTCATCTAGACACTCCAATATTTTCTTTACTTGGTCCTCATCCCTTCCCCTTTTTTCCCTCATATCTGCTAAATGTTCTTCAATGTCTCCAAAAATTAGTATACTTTTGCCTCTATCTACTGTTTCCCTCACTACCTTCTTACTCTTCAAAACCTGCACTACATTCTTCTCAAACTCTCTTTTCTCTTTTTCTCTCTATTCCACCTGCTCCTTCATGATTTCTTCCAATGCCTCTACCTTAGCATTCCCCACCTTTGTCCACTCATTTTTCTCCTCACTTATTACTCCCTTTACTTTCTCACTTAAATGGCTCTCATACTCCTTTAGCTGCTCCTTGAGTGCCATGTTCTCTGCCTCCAGCTCATCTACTTTCCTTATCACATATGTTACGACCGGGGCTACGAATAAAACAAGGGCACTTAATGCTTGGACTAGTAATAGGGCACTATGCAACAACGGTACGCTAGATCCAAACCCTTGAACTTATATGCCGGCGAACAAAACACCTATACCCTCCAGAGTTAATCTGCGATAACGGGGTATCCTTAACTGGGCATAAATGTACTCTACTTCAGGCTAACTTTCTAGGCGGCTTTCTAGGGCCTTTCCTAGCTGTTGCTGAGAGGATTGGGTTCTAGTCATGTGGTGATGGGCTGGTCTATCAGAGTGAGAACTGAGCGATCTCTGCCATACCCATAGCTTACTCTGACTGTGCCTTTTACTTGTATATTTTCTAAATCTCAAGTGACGGCGTCTCTTCCGTGGATTGACCTCCCAATCTACCAAGATTGGAAGCCAAAGCGTCACATTTTTCCTTTGCCCCTCAACTTTCTCTTCATAATTGCTGAGGGGCACAGGGCCCTGGGTGGGGCTTTGGCTTTCCGGGTGTTTCCTCACCCTCCTCAGCTCCCCGCCATGGAGTGGCTTCGGTCACCAAGGTTTATTGTGGTCGGCAGGGAGGGTTCTGTGGGGGGCGCTCGGTTATGGCCTTGGCCTTGCTCGGGGCCTTGGGGCTGTTCGGCCAGGCAGCTTGGGGAACAGCAACAACAACAACAACTTCAGGCTAACCCACACTGGTATAGCCTGATAACACACAGGATGCAAGTTACGTTAAAATGCATAAACAAGAATCTATGGAAAGATCAATTAAATCACTGCAAGATTTAATATAATTATAAGATGCTAGACAAGGTCGCCATTGGTTAACTGGCGACTATGATACAGTTACTCGAAACAACAATAAACTCTTCACTCCTATCTGAAAGAAAGTGAAGTATAGTCCTACAGCATAGACCTGGAAACTTCTGAAGAAAGTCTGATGCTCATAAGATGCTCGTATCTTAAACTACATAAAGGCAGGAGGCAGGACACCACACATGTAAAGCGAATACACAAAAAGATAGGACATATAATGTTAACTGACACGAGAATACTATAAATGCGCAACGGTAGTAATGCTCGACACTAAAAGAAGTACTTCCTCATTAACGAAACAGCCTACTGTACTATGGTTGTGCGGCTCAGCAACAACCTAGACTAATAAATGCTTGTGAATAATAATGCATACATATCAAAGAGCTTATATTAAATACTAATAAGTGTCTACTCAATTAATAATGTCTAGCTGGGATACTCAAGGTAAGGAACTGGGGTGAGCAAGACTGGCTCGTAGCCTAGCGATGTCCTTAAGACTGTATCCTTTAAGTTACGTTAATTGACTAGGGTGCTCTCTTGATAGATCCAGATTACGAGTATCTGGTTCTATCCTGGCGACCCTCTAAAGCCAAGCAAAGAGGCAGCAAAGTGTGGAACTGGCACAGGCAAAAAGCCCTCAGTCAACACAAAGCTGCACTCACAAAAGGACACAACCGAAAAGACAGCACAGGCTACCACAGGACCAGTCTGGTGATGGGCTGGTCTATCGGAGTGAGAACTGAGCGATCTCTGCCATACCCATAGCTTACTCTGACTGTTCCTTTTACTTTTATATTTTCTAGATCTCAAGTGACGGCGTCTCTTCCGTGGATTGACCTCCCAGTCTACCTAGATTGGAAGCCAAAGCGTCACATTTTTTTTCCTTTGCCCCTCAACTTTCTCTTCATAATTGCTGAGGGGCACAGGGCCCTGGGTGGGGCTTTGGTTTCCCGGGCGTTTCCGCACCCTCCTCAGCTCCCAGCCATGGAGTGGCTTCGGTCACCCAGGCTTTATTGTGGTCGGCAGTGAGGGTTCTGTGGGGGCGCACGGTTATGGCCTTGGCCTTGGCCTTGCTCGGGGCCTTGGGGCTGTTCGGCCAGGCAGCTTGGGGAACAACAACAACAACAACAACAGGACCAGTCGAAGTCGTGTAGGTATAAGCAAACCATACACACATCGATGACAACGACTACAGTTACCTTATCCCAGTCTAGCATTAACCCGTGGAGCCCCGGCTAGTTTTGTAATGTTTGCGCACCAGAACCCGGCCGGTTTTCAAAAAATGGTTTTATTCCAGAAACAATAGCGAATGGGTTAGGAATAAAGGAAAAACCACGAAAAACCGCTCAAAAAGCTTAAATAATGGTCCTACAGAGCCCCCGAAAACGGATTTTACAAGAGTAAAAAATTGAAGGCAATTATCCCCAAAAAACAGGTTATTGCGCGCTCGCGCGCACGCACGTGGACTTTGAGAGTTTTCAACCATCGGCACAGTTGCGTGGGATACGTACACAGTTCCCATACAAATATGAGCCCTCTTGAGTGGCTACACCTGAGGTTACGGTCGGCGCAATTAGGGTGACGCGTCAGGCGCGTCTCTGGGGCTGTGCGTTACATACATCGCCGACGCGTCAGACGCGTCGCTGGGGCTGTACGGGTTAAATAAAAGAGCAGAAACACTAAATCAATAATGGAGACACACAGAGTTCATAACCTATACCAACTAAGAACCCTCAAAAACCTATTCTAAGTACATGTAAATATCTCAGAGGACGGCGCATGCAATGCAATGGGCCGGCTATGGAAACCGTATGCAGAACCCAAGGGGACAAGTAATTGAATAAAGATAAGAAGTACAGTAATGGAAAAGAAGAACTTCAGAGAGAGAAACAGTTCTAAAGGTGGTGATCGGGGGAGAGAGTAAGCAAGGGATGTTAGATGCATGCACGCCTAGCCTGTCCTGAGGAAGGCAGCTCCTGTGGACCCCCACGAACACAGGAGCCCACAAAGACGCGGTGGTCGGCCAATCACAGGCCGAGACGTCACAAGGCAGCAGGTGTCACGTGACACAGCCAGACACGCCAGCCAATCAAGGGGCGTGGGAAGGCCCGCGCGCGAGCCTCCGAGCGAGGGAGACAACACATGCATACGCACGCACACATTACCACCACACTGCCTACACCGCTCTCTCTCCTCAACAATATACAATGCATGTTATATTCTATTAATGATATAAAGCACTTCCCGTTGTCACAGACGAAAACAAAGACCACCACTGGACTGTCTGTGACAATACGATTGCTAGGAAAGAAAGAACAACATTCTCTGATAACTGTAGCCCATTTCAATGTCCCTGGCGAGCGCTAGTGGCCACCGAGAGGCGATTTTGCCAACGCTGGTAGGCGTCACACCCCGCCCAAGATATAGGACGCTCAACATTAGGCGAGCACGATATCTGACAAGGCAGAATGCCGACAAGACCCGCCACACTTAGCCACTCCACCAGAAAATGAAATGCAAAGCTCAATCTTAAATAAAAACAACACATTAGCATAAAGAAAATCTTATAACCCCTCCCAAACATAATAGTATAATTTTAGCCTACTATGCTCCCTGAGCGAGCTTCACAGAGCCCAGCCTACTAAGTGAAAGACAGGTTCAACTTAGGACATTAGCTATAATATTGGCAACTTACAATTAACTATAAAAAAGAAAGAGTTTTTATGTGATTTTTTTTATTTAATTTTAATTTTATTTTTGACGGCTGCTCTACAGGGGCAAGCCTAGTTTTTCTCCACTCAAACCCACACACCTGTGGTGATCTACGCCAGATCCTCCACCCTCGACAAACAGTCTGCAATCACATTCTCACAACCGGCAATATGGCGAATGTCTAGATTGTATTCTTGCAACATGAGTGACCAACGTGTCAGCCTCATATTCCGGTTATGGAATTGGTTCAGAAATTTAAGAGGGTTGTGATCGGTGTAAATCACCACGACTGGCCAGTAGGCAGGAACATATACTTCAAAGTGCCTGAGCGCCAACACTATTGCCAGCAGTTCTTTCTCTACCACAGAGTAGTTTTTCTGAGCGGAATTAAACTTCTTTGAAAAGAAACTGACTGGATGCTCCAAACCTTCCTCGTCTGTTTGCATTAAGACGGCACCAGCCCCTACACCGCTGGCAAACTATTCAAAACAAAGCCCTGAAGATCATTACAGGCTGCACAGCTACTGCACCCACAGATCACCTACATCAAGAAACCAAAATCCTCAAAGTCAAAGACCATCTGGACATGAGAGGCACTCAATTCCTGGCAGCAGCCTCCACGAACCAAGACCACCCACTAAACTACATGGCAACACACCCACAGACACCAAGAAATATCAAAACAACACCCAGCACACGGTATCACACACAATTATTGTCTCTCTTCCCTGCCCACCCCGAACCAACTTCCAGAAGCACATCCATACTCAGATCTCTCACCGATCCATCCACTCACTCACAGACAACACGCAGCTGCATGCACGACCTCCCGAAATCCATCCTTCCGAATCCTCCCTTCCTCGCGAGGACAGAGTCCACCTGGCCAGGCTGAGATGCGGACACCATCCAGCTCTCCTGAGCTATCAGAAGAGACTGGATGACTCCGTTGTCGACACCTGCCCGGGATGTAACACAGCACCCCATACCATTAAACACATCATAGAAGACTGCATTTCACACAACCACTTACGCCAACAACACAATCTACACTCAATGAGAGCTCTGTGGGAAAGCCGGATCGTGGCCATGGCCTTTCTCAGGGACTCGGGGCTGTTCGGCCAGGCAGCTTAGGGAACAACAACAACAACAACACCGCTGGCATCTGTTGCCAGCTGGAATGGTCTTTCAAAGTCAGGGGCCCTGAGGATTGGGTGAGTGTATAGTAGGTGCTTGACCAGTGAAAAAGCCCTTTCACACTCAGGTGCCCACTTGAACTTTTTCTCTTTTGCTAGTAAATCTGTCAGAGGAGCTAAGACAGACCCTTAATGAAACGGCGATAGTAACCGATCATGCCCAAAAATCTCATGATCTGCCGCTTGGTGGATGGCCTGGGGAACTGGTTAATAGCCTGTATCTTGTTTTTGAGGGGGCACACCTGGCCTAACCCGACCACAAACCCGAGATACTGCACAGTTGCCCGGACAAAGTCACACTTGCCCAGATTGACCACCAAGCTGGCCTCACTGAGCTTCCAAAACAAGGCTTCTATGTGTTCACAGTGACTCTCAAAGTTGTCATCGTAGATTATAACGTCATCTAGGTAGACAGTGCAGTTAGGGATGTCAGCTACTAACTCATTCATAAGACTCTGGAAGGTTGCTGGGGCATTCTTAAGACCATACGGCATCACATTGCAACGGTAGGTGTTCCCATCAACCACAAACCCGCAAACCCCCTTCGCCCGCTCAGACAAGGGCACCTGCCAGTAGCCTTTCACTAGGTCTACTTTAGTTAAAAACTTTGCCTTACCAATCTTGTCTACACTATCATCAACACGGGGAAGGGGATAAGCATTGGTGGGAGTCAACTCGTTCAATCTCCGAAAGTCAACGCAGAAGCGAACCTTCCCGTCAGGCTTAGGCTGCAGAGTGACAGGAGATGTCCACCTCACTGCCCCCTTCTTAATCAACCCCCGTTCTAACATATATTCTAACTCCGCTCGGAGGGCTGGGAGTTTAATGGGTGGAATTCTGTAGGGTACTGATTTAAAGGGGGGGTGATCTCCCACGTCTACGTCATGCACCACCCAAGTTGTGAGGCCTGGATGCTCTGCAAACACAGTGGGGTATGAATCAAACAGGCGCTGCACGGCTACACGCTGTTGCTCAGGCAAGGGCACTAGAGCCTCGTCAGCCACCTGTCTGGAGTTCCCCGCCCACTGGTCTGCAGAGACATGACACTTCCAGTTATCTTCCACCTGAGCTTCACTGTCCCTCACTCCTTCTCCTCCATGACCGCTGCAGGTCAACACCGGGACAGGGGGTCGCCTCACAAACTCCTTTACCAGATTCACATGGCACAGCTGGTTCTTTTTATGCCTATCTGGAGTAGCCACAAGATATTCTAGGTCAGAGATCTTCTTTACCACCTTATAAGGACCAGCATACTTAGCAGACAACGGATGACCGGGCAGACGTAACAAAATCAACACCTCCTGCCCCACCTTAAACTCCCGGAGTTTTGTCTTCTCATTGTACCTGTCCTTCATCAATGCTTGAGACCCTACCAAATTCCTACCTGCCAACTCTAGGCTTCTCAGCATTCTTTCACGGCTCTCGAGGACGTACTTTAACATGGAACATGGTTTTGCTGTGCCCTCCCAAATTTCCCTTACCATGTTGAGGGGGCCTCTGACCTGATGTCCAAAGACTAGCTCATTGGGACTGAACCCTATGCTTTCACCAGGTACCTCCCGAGCAGCGAATAATACATAGGGCAACCCAAGATCCCAATCTTTACCATTCTCAACACAATAACACCGCAGCATGCTCTTGAGAGTCGAGTGCCACCTCTCCAACACCCCCTGACTCTCGGGGTGGTAGGCTGAAGAGACAACGGTACTAACACCGTGCTGCTGCATGGTCTGTTTAAAAAGGTTAGAAGTAAAGTTGGACCCTCGGTCCGACTGCAATTCCTGCGGGTACCCGTACCTAGAGCAGTACAGTAGCAAGTTACGAACAACAGTCTTAGCAGTACCATTTCGCATGGGGTAAGCATCCGGATAACGAGTGGCAACATCCATAATGGTGAGGAGGTACTTGTTGCCTGCACTAGTAGGGGGTAGAGGGCCAACCATGTCGATTATAACCTTACTGAATGGTGGCCCGATTACAGGAATAGGGTGTAACGGAGCCTTGGGGATACACTGGTTTGGTTTACCTACTGTCTGGCAGGTACTAAACATTGCCACCCATGATGCCACATGTGCTTTCATACCTGGCCACCAAAACAATTTATCCAAGGCTGCTACCGTCTTACGTACACCCAAATGCCCTGCCAACGGTACATCATGCGCCAACCTCAGTAGGCTATCACGGCACACACGAGGCACTACCAACTGGTCAACCACTCTCGACCCGCCCTCCCAACTCCGTCTGGGATCTAGAAAACGCCTGTACAAAATACCCTCCACACGAAAGAAGTCCCCCGGCTTTGCATCCCCATCCTCCTCAAGTTCCACTGCACCGTTACTACACTTTTGAAGCTCAGGATCATCTAACTGTAGCTTACAAATATCCGAAGGAGCCAATTTATCTAGATGCTCCCGGAGCAACTTATGGCCTCCCCCGATACTAAGCTGTTCTATCCTATCTTGCTTACGGGTGTAACGGTGCTGTCTCGGAGTTTTCTCACCCCCTACCTCCTCACCAAGTGTGACAGGTTCTGGGGCCACTCCAGACCTAAACATTGGTGCTAATACTGAGTCGCCAAGAAGAGCCGCTGGATCAAAACTCTCAAAACTTTTCCCAACTTTAGCTTTCTCCTTCCGACCGTTCCTCCACTGGTCTAGAGACTGAGGAATAGGCTGTGACACTTTAGATGCACGAGATCGGGTGACAACACACGCCATCTGCTGTAATTGACACCTCTCGACCAACTCCTGCCCCTCCCTACTCACGTCGGCTGCCCTCTCGGCAACGACTAAGGGTGGAACCTCAGAAGTAGGCACCGCAAAGTCGTTGCCGAGAAGAAGGTCGACGCCCTCTACTGGCAGTTTCTCTACGATTCCAACATCAAGCTCCCGTGTCACACCATCAACCTCCAGCTCTACTCGAACCAACGGGTATGACCGTGTAGCATTAATACCCTGCACCACAACCACCCGTGCCGCGTTTATAGGTTGGCCTGTAAAGTTCTTCATCAAAGTCTGGGATGCACCTGTATTTCGCAGCAACTCCAACCCATGCTTGCAACCAGCCCAACTCACGCAGCCACGCCCTCGATGGCCACAAAAAGCATCGCGGACAGGTTTCGAGCCTTCCGGACACTCCTTCACTGGCTGTGCCCCCGCATCTGACATATCACCCCGGGTAATTGCAGAAGACCTCAGAGACACCCCAATGTTGCGAGCCAAAGACACGACTGCTGTAAGTTGGTTACTAGGGCAGGAACGTGCAAAATATCCCTTTTTATGACATTTAAAGCACTCTACTTCACCCTTGGACTTCCCCTGAGGTGGGGAAGGGCCCTGACCCTTCTTAAACGGGACGGTTTTGGGTTTGTGATGAAAATTAGTATCATTGCTCTTGCTCTTGTTATTATTAAAGGTTGTATCACTGACTCGGGGGGGTGGGGTGCTACGCCCCTTGTTAACTGCATCGGTCCGTTGTGCAGACCCGCACCCACGAATCAGCGATAATCTCATGTCAGTCATCTCAGCTGCCTCTTGTAGAGTTTTAGGACATTTCTCTTTGAGGTTCAAATCAGGTCGCCACCTGTGCATTTGAAAAATTGCTCTAGAAGGACTAACTGCTCAATCTCCTCGAACGTCGTCACCTTCTCTGACCTCAGCCAATTTCTCAAAGCATCAGACAGTTCCCGGGCATGTTCTAGAAAAGTACACTCACGACCCTTCGTAACACCCCGAAACTTCAACCTATATGTCTCTGGTTGTAACTCATATGCCCACAGGACAGCCTCCTTCAATATATACCTCATAATCGATGCAAGACTCCAAGGGCAACGCATCATATGCCTTGAGTCCTTTGCCAACCAACCTAGAGGAAACAAGGGCTGCCCACTTAACCTCGGGCCATTGGTGCTCCCGGCACTTCTCAAAACGCAGGAAAAACTCGGTGACACCCGACTCATCAAATGCAGGGACTAACTTAAGAAGGTGCGATAAAGACTGATCAAGACCTCGATTCCCAGAACCGAGACGCTGCCCTGTCGACTCCACCCGCGACTTCTCAAGATCTATGTCTGCACAGTACATGGCCTTTCTCTCCTCAGACTGAATCCTATGTTCAGATTCCCGCTGCTGCTGCTGCTGCCTGAGCTCAGCCTCATACCTTCGTTGCCCGAACTCAGCCTCATGCTTTCGCTGCTCGAGTTTGGCGAGTTCGAGCTGAAACAACATCTCGGCAGACAAACCCTGAGGGGGGGGTGCTACTATTGGGGACCCACCCCGTGAATCACCTAGAGGTATACCCAACCGCCAGCGGGCATCGGCCTGCGGGAACGTACCCGGCTCCGGAGCCCGAGGGGGCGCCATGGTAGGAGTCGAGTGGAATGGTGGCTGGGCAGAAGGTGCCCCAGCTCCCGCTCCACCTGAAGCCCCACGCACCCCACCGAGAACACAGGTAACCAGCTCACCTCTCGACAAACCGCTAGTACCGGGAAACCCTAAGACCGTGGCTACACACTGTAGTCCGTACCGGTCTAGCCCCGACACCCGATCCACTGACACAGGCTCCTCCAAAAATATCCGAGCATCCTCCTCACTGTTCACCACCCGAGCGCCGCTAGACAACTCCACCTTCTCCACCTCCTCGCCTGTGCTCTCACTATGTACTGATCCGTCGTTCGACATGGTGTCCACCGGATATCCTCAACGTTTATAAAAAAAAAAAAAGTACCTACTCTCATGTAGGACTATTCACTCAAAAATGCTTGAAGACAACTCAAGTGCTATACTACGTTGCCAAAAAAAATCCCACGTGTCCAAAATATTCCTCACAAAAACAAATGTCCAAAAATCCTGCAATTATTTCTTAGTTCACTAGGTTGACTAAGATAAGATACTAGGCAAGGTCGCCATTTGTTACGACCGGGGCTACGAATAAAACAAGGGCACTTAAAATGTTAAATTGTTAAATGTTAGAATTGAGAGGGAACTGGTGGAATATAGTTTGGAGGGTTTTGAGTTATATGAGAGAAATGCTATTAGAGCAGAGGTTGGAAGAGGACTGTTTATTTATGTAAGAAAAGAGCTCAAGGTTAATGAGGTGGATATGAGACAGCAGTATTGTGAGTATTTGTGTATTGAAGTATAATATGTAAGAGGATCAATTCTAATTGCCTCTATATATAGAAGCCCAAATAATAGCAGGGGAGAGGATGATAACCTACTGAAAACAATGGAGGAGATAGATAATAGAGAGAACAAATATAAAATTTTGATTGGAGATTTCAATTTGCCAAGGATCAACTGGGCAAATTGTACTACTCCAGCGGGACAGGGTAGCCTGGAAAATAAGTTTATAGAGAAAGTGAGAGATTGTTTTTTAACGCAACATATTGTAGAGATGACAAGATATAGAGATGGGACGCAGGGGAGTGTACTTGATTTGATTTTTAGCAATGAAGAGGATATAGTGGAACATGTTAATGTGGATAGCCCTATAGGTCGTAGTGACCATGCCTGTATAAGCTTTAGTTGTAACATTAAATCGGAGAGGGATAATAAAGCAATAGAAAAATATACATGTATGATAGAGCAGATTATGAGCTGCTGAGACGGTGTTTGGACATTGACTGGGGGGAATATTTGAACGGTGAAGACGCTGAAGGAATGTGGAGGAAAATTAGAGTCAAACTGGAGAATGCTGTATCCAAAAGTGTACCAGTAAGGGAATATAAGGATAAAACAAAATTGAGGAAAAGAACTAACCCAGAATTGCCAATGAAAAGAAAGCTTTGGATATTGATTAGAAGAAAGAAACGATTGTGGGAAAGATTAAAATTGTTAAAAAAGAACAGGGGGTCTAGTATAGAGGCTAAGGAAGTGGATCTGGAACGTATAAACAATAAAATAAGGTGGGAAACAAGGAGGGGGGTGAAGGAGAGGGAGAGAGAGATAGCTAGAAATGTGAAGGATAATCCAAAAATATTCTGGAAGTACATTCAGGAAAATTAAGAAGAAGGGTAGGGATCCCAGAGCTGGGGGGGTTGAATGATGGGAGTAGAGCGGAGACTGATAAGGAGAAAGCAGAGGTGCTGGGGAAATACTTTGGGGGGGTACTAACAGTGGAGTCGGAGGATGCAGTGCCTACTATTCCCATCAAACAGGCACCGGCACTAGAACTAGTAGAGTTTTCCCATGCTAGAATAAGAAGGGCTATAGAAAAAATGAACAGAAGTAAGTCACCGGGACCGGATGGGATACACCCAAGAATCATAAAGGAAGGAGGGGAGATGTTAGTAGAGCCATTGAAAATGTTATTTGAGGTATCGTTTAATACAGGACAAATCCCGATGGACTGGAGAGAGGCGAACATAACAGCTATATTTAAGAAGGGAAAGAGAAATGACCCAGGGAATTATAGACCAGTCAGTTTGACAAGTGTTGTGTGTAAACTAATGGAAACGGTAATTAGAGAAGGAATAATGGATCATATGAAGTCAAACCAACTTTTCAGTGGGAGACAGTTCGGATTCTTGCCGGGGAGGTCGACGGTACTACAGCTAATTAAGGTGGTAGATGATTGGATGCAAATTCTAGAAGATGGTGATGTAATAGACGTGGTATATTGCGATTTTATGAAGGCCTTCGATAAGGTCCCACATAAAAGGTTAATAGAGAAAGTTAGAAGCTATAATATAGGGGAGAAATGTGTGAAATGGATAGAAGCCTTCCTGAAAGATCGGAGACAGAGGGTATTGGTGAATGGAATAGGCTCGGGGTGGAGGGAAATTACAAGTGGGGTACCTCAGGGATCTGTGTTGGGACCATTGCTGTTCGTTATATTTATCAACGACTTGCCTGAAGTTATAACTAATGGAAGTGAGGTATACCTGTATGCGGATGACACTAAACTGTATAGAAGAGTGAGGAGTAAGGAAGATATGGGTTTGCTTCAAGGAGATGTGGAGGGCATGAAGGGATGGTCTGAGCATTGGTTAATGCCTTTTCATCCAAAAAAATGCAAGTACATGCGGATTGGGACCAGCAAGATAGACAAGGTAGGATACAGTATGTATGAAGCGATGGAGGAAGTGAGTGCAGAAAAGGATATAGGAGTAGTGATAGATAATAAGTTAAATTTCTCAGAACATTTAGCGGAAAAGATAAACAAAGCCAATAGAATTGTAGGGCTGATAAGGAGGACATTTGTGTCACTTGACGAAGAAATCTTCAGGAATCTATATACAGCGCTGGTTAGGCCACACCTGGAATATGCAAACCAGGTGTGGGCTCCATATATGGAAAGGATATAGAAGCAGTGGAGAAAGTGCAGAGAAGAGCTAGCAAGCTAGTACCAACGTTGAAGAACGCGGGCTATGAGCAGAGGTTGAGGACACTGGGACTTCCGACACTGGCATATAGGAGAAAGAGAGGGGATATGATAGAGACTTTTAAGATAGTGTCAGGAAAGTACGATGAGGATGTGTGTGAAGGTATCTTCTTGATGCGGGAGGGAACAAGAACGAGAGGACACTCTAAGAAAATTTACAAAGAAAGAAATAGGCTTGAGAAGGCGAAGAACTCATTTTGTGATAGAGTGGTAAATGAGTGGAACGCACTGCCCCAGTATGTAGTCGATTCCGAATCAATAAGGGAGTTTGAAAGTAATCTTGATAAAGCATGGGGAAGACAAGATTTGAAGTTTGATTATAAAACAAAAATACAGAATAGTAAAAATGTTGCGTCTGCTACCGCCGCCGCCAACACCGTGAACGACCGCAGCAGTGCAAGTACTGGTACTGAGCTGGATACACAGGCATAGTTTGCCTTTTTCCAGAGGATCTACTGTAAGAAACTGTAAGTAATGCTTGGACTAGTAATAGGGCACTATGCAACAACGGTACGCTAGATCCAAACCCTTGAACTTATATGCCGGCGAACAAAACGCCTATACCCTCCAGAGTTAATCTGCGATAACGGGGTATCCTTAACTGGGCATAAATGTACTCTACTTCAGGCTAACCCACACTGGTATAGCCTGATAACACACAGGATGCAAGTTACGTTAAAATGCATAAACAAGAATCTATGGAAAGATCAATTAAATCACTGCAAGATTTAATATAATTATAAGATGCTAGACAAGGTCGCCATTGGTTAACTGGCGACTATGATACAGTTACTCGAAACAACAATAAACTCTTCACTCCTATCTGAAAGAAAGTGAAGTCCTACAGCATAGACCTGGAAACTTCTGAAGAAAGTCTGATGCTCATAAGATGCTCGTATCTTAAACTATATAAAGGCAGGAGGCAGGACACCACACGTGTAAAGCGAATACACAAAAAGATAGGACATATAATGTTAACTGACACAAGAATACTATAAATGCGCAACGGTAGTAATGCTCGACACTAAAAGAAGTACTTCCTCATTAACGAAACAGCCTACTATGGTTGTGCGGCTCAGCAACAACCTAGACTAATAAATGCTTGTGAATAATAATGCATACATATCAAAGAGCTTATATTAAATACTAATAAGTGTCTACTCAATTAATAATGTCTAGCTGGGATACTCAAGGTAAGGAACTGGGGTGAGCAAGACTGGCTCGTAGCCTAGCGATGTCCTTAAGACTATATCCTTTAAGTTACGTTAATTGACTAGGGTGCTCTCTTGATAGATCCAGATCACGAGTATCTGGTTCTATCCTGGCGACCCTCTAAAGCCAAGCAAAGAGGCAGCAAAGTGTGGAACTGGCACAGGCAAAAAGCCCTCAGTCAACACAAAGCTGCACTCACAAAAGGACACAACCGAAAAGACAGCACAGGCTACCACAGGACCAGTCGAAGTCGTGTAGGTATAAGCAAACCATACACACATCGATGACAACGACTACAGTTACCTTATCCCAGTCTAGCATTAAATAAAAGAGCAGAAACACTAAATCAATAATGGAGACACACAGAGTTCATAACCTATACCAACTAAGAACCCTCAAAAACCTATTCTAAGTACATGTAAATATCTCAGAGGACGGCGCATGCAATACAATGGGCCGGCAATGGAAACCGTATGCAGAACCCAAGGGGACAAGTAATTGAATAAAGATAAGAAGTAATGGAAAAGAAGAACTTCAGAGAGAGAAACAGTTCTAAAGGTGGTGATCGGGGGAGAGAGTAAGCAAGGGATGTTAGATGCATGCACGCCTAGCCTGTCCTGAGGAAGGCAGCTCCTGGGGTCCCCCACGAACACAGGAGCCCACAAAGACGCGGTGGTCGGCCAATCACAGGCCGAGACGTCACAAGGCAGCAGGTGTCACGTGACACAGCCAGACACTTCTTACAGTAGTTTCTTACAGTAGATCCTCTGGAAAAAGGCAAACTATGCCTGTGTATCCAGCTCAGTACCAGTACTTGCACTGCTGCGGTCGTTCACGGTGTTGGCGGCGGCGGTAGCAGACGCAAAATTTTTACTATTCTGTATTTTTGTTTTATAATCATACTTCAAATCTTGTCTTCCCCATGCTTTATCAAGATTACTTTCAAACTCCCTTATTGATTCGGAATCGACTACATACTGGGGCAGTGCGTTCCACTCATTTACCACTCTATCACAAAATGAGTTCTTTGCCTTCTCAAGCCTATTTCTTTCTTTGTAAATTTTCTTAGAGTGTCCTCTCGTTCTTGTTCCCTCCCGCATCAAGAAGATACCTTCACACACATCCTCATCGTACTTTCCTGACACAATCTTATAAGTCTCTATCATATCCCCTCTCTTTCTCCTATATGCCAGTGTCGGAAGCCCCAGTGTCCTCAACCTCTGCTCATAGCCCGCGTTCTTCAACGTTGGTATCAGCTTGCTAGCTCTCCTCTGCACTTTCTCCACTGCTTCTATATCCTTTACCATATATGGAGCCCACACCTGGTTCGCATATTCCAGGTGCGGCCTAACCAGCGCTGTATAGAGATTCCTGAAGATTTCTTCGTCAAGTGACACAAATGTCCTCCTTATCAGCCCTACAATTCTATTGGCTTTGTTTATCTTTTCCGCTAAATGTTCTGAGAAATTTAACTTATTGTCTATCACTACTCCTATATCCTTTTCTGCACTCACTTCCTCCATCGCTTCATACATACTGTATCCTACCTTGTCTATCTTGCTGGTCCCAATCCGCATGTACTTGCATTTTTTTGGATGAAAAGGCATTAACCAATGCTCAGACCATCCCTTCATGCCCTCCACATCTCCTTGAAGCAAACCCATATCTTCCTCACTCCTCACTCTTCTATACAGTTTAGTGTCATCCGCATACAGGTATACCTCACTTCCATTAGTTATAACTTCAGGCAAGTCATTGATAAATATAACGAACAGCAGTGGTCCCAACACAGATCCCTGAGGTACCCCACTTGTAATTTCCCTCCACCCCGAGCCTATTCCATTCACCAGTACCCTCTGTCTCCGATCTTTCAGGAAGGCTTCTATCCATTTCACACATTTCTCCCCTATATTATAGCTTCTAACTTTCTCTATTAACCTTTTATGTGGGACCTTATCGAAGGCCTTCATAAAATCGCAATATACCACGTCTATTACATCACCATCTTCTAGAATTTGCATCCAATCATGTACCACCTTAATTAACTGTAGTACCGTCGACCTCCCCGGCAAGAATCCGAACTGTCTCCCACTGAAAAGTTGGTTTGACTTCATATGATCCATTATTCCTTCTCTAATTACCGTTTCCATTAGTTTACACACAACACTTGTCAAACTGACTGGTCTATAATTCCCTGGGTCATTTCTCTTTCCCTTCTTAAATATAGCTGTTATGTTCGCCTCTCTCCAATCCATCGGGATTTGTCCTGTATTAAACGATACCTCAAATAATATTTTCAATGGCTCTACTAACATCTCCCCTCCTTCCTTTATGATTCTTGGGTGTATCCCATCCGGTCCCGGTGACTTACTTCTGTTCATTTTTTCTATAGCCCTTCTTATTCTAGCATGGGAAAACTCTATTAGTTCTAGTGCCGGTGCCTGTTTGATGGGAATAGTAGGCACTGCATCCTCCGACTCCACTGTTAGTACCCCCCCAAAGTATTTCCCCAGAACCTCTGCTTTCTCCTTATCAGTCTCCGCTCTACTCCCATCATTCAACCCCCCTACCAGCTCTGGGATCCCTACTCTTCTTGTTAACTTTTCCTGAATGTACTTCCAGAATATTTTTGGATTATCCTTCACATTTCTAGCTATCTCTCTCTCCCTCTCCTTCACCCCCCTCCTTGTTTCCCACCTTATTTTATTGTTTATTTGTCTGCGTTCCAGATCCACTTCCTTAGCCTCTATACTAGTCCCCCTGTTCTTTTTTAACAATTTTAATCTTTCCCACAATCGTTTCTTTCTTCTAATCAATATCCAAAGCTTTCTTTTCATTGGCAATTCTGGGTTAGTTCTTTTCCTCAATTTTGTTTTATCCTTATATTCCCTTACTGGTACACTTTTGGATACAGCATTCTCCAGTTTGGCTCTAATTTTCCTCCACATTCCTTCAGCGTCTTCACCGTTCAAGTATTCCCCCCAGTCAATGTCCAAACACCGTCTCAGCAGCTCATAATCTGCTCTATCATACATGTATATTTTTCTATTGCTTCTATTATCCCTCTCTGATTTAATGTTACAACTAAAGCTTATACAGGCATGGTCACTACGACCTATAGGGCTATCCACATTAACATGTTCCACTATATCCTCTTCATTGCTAAAAATCAAATCAAGTACACTCCCCTGTGTCCCATCTCTATATCTTGTCATCTCTACAATATGTTGCGTTAAAAAACAATCTCTCACTTTCTCTATAAACTTATTTTCCAGGCTACCCTGTCCCGCTGGAGTAGTACAATTTGCCCAGTTGATCCTTGGCAAATTGAAATCTCCAATCAAAATTTTATATTTGTTCTCTCTATTATCTATCTCCTCCATTGCTTTCAGTAGGTTATCATCCTCTCCCCTGCTATTATTTGGGCTTCTATATATAGAGGCAATTAGAATTGATCCTCTTACACATTTTACTTCAATACACAAATACTCACAATACTGCTGTCTCATATCCACCTCATTTACCTTGAGCTCTTTTCTTACATAAATAAACAGTCCTCTTCCAACCTCTGCTCTAATAGCATTTCTCTCATATAACTCAAAACCCTCCAAACTATATTCCACCAGTTTCCTTTCAATTCTAACATTTTTTGGTCTTACTTCCTGTAGGGCTATGACATCAGATTTTTCCTCTTCATCCTGCAACCTACATATCAGTTCTCTTTTCTTGTCCTGGGTAAACACATCCACATTACTAAACATAATCCTTAATCCATTCCTTCAGCAATTACACCATCCCGCTCCTCCAGTCTGTACCCTACACCCCTGTTAGCACTACTGGGTCTGCCTCTTTGTCTCCTGTCTCTCCCTGTGACACCTCCACCCCGCTCTCCTCCTCCGTCACAACTCCCATCACATTCTCTCCCCTCCCTGATCTCCCCCTCCCTTCTACTCTTATAAACCACTTCCTCACTTTTCCGTCCCTCACTCTCCAGTAAAAATTTCTCTTATCCTCCTCATCCAAGTTCCCATTATTTTCATCAGCCTTTTCTTGTATTCCTTATTTTTTTTTCCTTTGTTCTATACTCAAATCCTTCTTTAGTCTTATGTGTTTCAGTTTATCATTTGTATTTAGCCTCCAACTAAAATTTGTCACAGTCTCCGCCACTACCCTAGTTTTAAACTGTACCCTTATAGGTCTCATCTCTCCCCTTTTATATCTACCTATCCTACTGACCTCCTCCACCTGCCCTTCCCATCCATATTCGTCCTCATCCACACCTTTCAAGACCTCCTTCACTGTCTCCATATCCCTCACTTTTCTCACTCCATTATCATTCATATGAGTCTCTATATCTCCATACAAGATTACACCCCTATCCCTTGTCCATGGCCTCCCTCACGACACTCTCCTTGTTCTTCATGACCCCTACAACTGCACTCTCAAAACTTTTTTTGGTCATATTCATTTCTTCCTTTTGCTCTTTCATAATATCCTTCAAATCCTTGACTTTTTGTTTACCTACCACCGTCCATGCAGTCGACTCCTTTACTTCCGTGAAACGTCCTTCGTATTCCTTCAGCTGCTCCTTCAATGCCATATTCTCTGCTCCCAGTTCATCGACACGCCAGCCAATCAAGGGGCGTGGGAAGGCCCGCGCACGAGCCTCCGAGCGAGGGAGACAACACATGCATACGCACGCACACATTACCATCACACTGCCTACACCGCTCTCTCTCCTTAACAATATACAATGCATGTTATATTCTATTAATGATATAAAGCACTTCCCGTTGTCACAGACGAAAACAAAGACCACCACTGGACTGTCTGTGACAATTGCTAGGAAAGAAAGAACAACATTCTCTGATAACTGTAGCCCATTTCAATGTCCCTGGCGAGCGCTAGTGGCCACCGAGAGGCGATTCTGCCATCGCTGGTAGGCGTCACACCTATATCTCTCCTCCAATTCTCCATAACTCCCTTCCATCTTAACCCTTAAAGAGCAGCGCTCGACTTAAGTCGTGCACCAATTTGCAGCAAGTTAGGAGCATTATTGGGAGGTTTGACGTACCTCCCAACCTACCAAATAGGAAAACCTACTATTTGGTAGTAGTCTTGGAAAATCCAACGTCAAGGCTATTAACCTAATTGCAATGACGACTTGTCTATTTTGACTGCTATGTCATCATTCCAACCGCGGTTAAAAAGAAAACGTCTAGAGTCTACTCCTTATCTTGCTCTAGGAGACGTTGTACATTAACCAAAACTACCACCGAAGGTGAAAAAAGCATAGAAGAGAAGAAAAAAGGGTTTACCTTAGTTACCGCTTAAGGCCCATCCCGTGTTCCGTCATGTGCAGATCCCTGTCGAACGTGCGCATGAGCGACCCTCTCGTGTCATCTCACGTCATCTCACGTCAGCAGAAGAACGCGAATGGGCAGGGGTCCGGCGTGAGGGAGGGTATTATGTACGTTGGATTTTCCAAGACTACTACCAAATAGTAGGTTTTCCTATTTGGTAGGTTGGGAGGTACGTCAAACCTCCCAATTTGTTAGTAGTCTTGGCAAATCCAACGTCAAGGCTGCATAACAAATAGGAGGAGGACATCCAAGCCCAACCTACCAAAAAAAACAATGCATAAAACAAAATTATGAATGACAAAGACACAATGTAAACAAGAGAGTTTAATAAAAGAGTGAAAAACTGAGGAGTAGCTAAAAAGAACAGTTTGAACACATGCCCGTCATTCATAGTAATGCAAAAACATAGACTTGTCGGAAACCAAAAAGGTACTGTACCCAAAATCCCTTTTCTTCAAAAACCAACAAAAAACACTGAACACAAGAACAAAACACAATTTTCAATGTGGCAAAAACACTTATGTACTGGAACAATACATAATCCCAAACTTGCAATCCAGTGTTGCAAACCCGTACCCCCCCCCCCCCCCCTTTGTCAAATAAAACAAAGGAAAAGAACGAGGGACAAGGGGGGAAGACCAGGGATCAACGCCAGAGCACCAGGAAACACGACCCCCGAGAGCAATCACCGGCCGAGGGGGTCGAACACTGGACACAGAGAGGTAGGAGGAGATGAAGGAATTGAGAGAAGACCACAAAACCGCTGAGGCGATGGCAGGTAAGGATCGACGTGGCAGGAACCGGAAGGAGGCAGCAAAGGATCTGACATCGTGCACAGAACCCCTACAAACAGGGTGACGGGCACGAACGGTCCGACAAACGTGGCGGCCCATCTGCACCTGCGAGAGCCTCCCACCTGTCCGAGGAGACACCCACACAGCAGTACCCGAAGGCGGCGCCACAGACGCAACAGAGGAGTGCAAGGCTGACACCGGGCACAACACATGGCGAGGATGCCCACGCCGTAAAGCCCGGATGGCGAAAGGCTGGAAAACGGGGGCCTCCCTCCCATGCGTGGTAACAAAAGGAGGGGAGGAGGCGAACGAGACGCCATGCAAGGACGGGGAGAATCGCACGCAGTCCCGGGGCCGTGACAATGCCGCTAGTGCAGACACCCGAGCCCCAGTGGCCAGAGCGACAAGGAAGAGTGGACGCCCGAGCAACGGAACCGGCGTAGCGGCCCTTGTATACGTGGGTGAAGCCAGAAGGACCAGAGCCCGCCCCAGATCCCACCGCGGAGGGACCTGGCGCGGAGGCGGTCGATCCCGGAAGGCAGCCGTCAGGAAGGAATCCAGCTCCTGTGGCGGAACAACCAGCCCAGCGACGGACCCAAAGACCCCCCGGACGGCAGACAAGTGGGGACGTATAGCGTCGACTTGAAAGTGACGTGTACGGAAGAGGAGAAACAAGGAGCGTAGGACGAGGGAAGGAGAGCCAACTGGCAGGCGAGTGGCCTGTAGCCACCTAGTAAAAGACCTCCAGCGGGACCCGTAAGTCCCCCAAGGAGAAGACGGCCAGGAACGCTGCAGGAAGTCAGCAGGGCCCGGCCGGGGACCGGGAGCCACCGTGCCTCATGAACAAGCACGATGCGAAGGCCAACGAGGTCCGCAGGGCCCCAACATAGCCCAAGTGGAAGCCGGAGACAGGTAGAGGGACCGGACTCGGGCACCACCGCGGCAACCGGGTGTACCAAGCCCGTGCCGGCCACAGAGGCGCGAGGAGCCAGACGCAGCCGTGGTACAGCCGCAGCGTCGCGAGGACTGGGCACATCAACAGCGCGTCTGGTGGCGGAAAGATGTATATCGACCGCCACCTGTACCAGGCTACCATGAAAGCGTCCGGACCCCCCCTCCGGAGCGCGAGGCCGGAGGGAGAGGTCCAGAGGCAACTGGCGCGGCACCCCCGATGCGAACAAGGCGACCTCCGGAACACCTCAGGAAGCCGCGAGGTCGGCGAACACAGTCCGTTTCATCGCCCATTCTACAAGAACGCCCTGCCCTCTCGACAGGGCGGCCGCCCACAGGGTGGCAGACCCGGGCAGGGAGGAGGCATGCAAGGAGAAGGGGTGTCGGTCCGCAAGGAAGAACAACTCCACCGAGACCCCCAATAGAGTCAACGACCTGGAGGACCCCCGCATTAGGAAACAGTGGACAGCTTGTCTGAGTGTCCAACCCGAAGGCCACCGACTTACCCCGAAGGGCCAGCGCGTGGTCCCGCAGGAAGAACAAAGGAACCAACAGTCCGAGGGCATAGACGGGTAAGTGGAGGAAGACCCACCCATCTGCCGGGAAGTGGACGTCCCAGGTTCGATCGGGAACCTCACCCAACCTCGCTCGACGTATCTGTGGCTACCCAGACCGTCGGCGGGGGGGCGGTCCATGGCACAGCCGCAGAGAGCGAGCCCCGAGCAACCCAGCGACCGAAGCGTCTGCGAACGGTACGCGGGAGCGGCAGGAGCCGATCCATAGGGGCAACGGAAACACCGCGGTGCCCATGAGGAGGAGGCGGCGTAGCCAGAGGCTCCCTAAGGGAAGGGGCAGAGCGGCCCAATGCAGCGAACCCACGAACGAGTCCCAGAGCCACCCCGGGAGGGAGACCGAGTGCAACACGGTGAAGACCTTCCACCGAAGGTGCACCGCGGCCGGCAGACCCCGGGTCACCGAAGCGCCGGACAAAACCCACGCGAGACCGACCCATGGCACGACACGCGACGGGGTCAAGCGTGACTTGGGAACATCGAAGGGGAACCCTAACCGTGCGATGTTGCAAACGACTGTGAGGGCGTCGCCAATGCACAGTCCTAGGGCTTCGGAAACTACCAACCAATCGGCCAAGGAAAACAGGATCTGGAGCCCGCTCCTGAGGAGAGGACCCAGAGCCTGCCCCACCAGTGCGGAGAAGATCCGCGGCGCGATGTGGAGACCGAAGGGAAGGCCGTCGAACAGGAACAAACGATCGGAAGTCCGAACGGCCAAGAATCGCTGGAAGCGAGGATGGAGAGGAACGAGCCAAGACGCATCCTGGAGGGCCAGCGACACTACCCACGACAGAGGGCGCAGGGCCAGGCGTACCGGCAGCATCCGAAACCGTGTGTGCACGATGTGCCCGTTGAGGGCCGACAGATCCACCACCGGTCGCATCGCGTCGCAGTTCGTCTACGGTACCAGAAAGACACGGGAGAGGAAAACCGGGTGACCGGCGGTCAACTCCCTCGACGCTACCCAGCTCGGGCATGGAAGTGAACACGTGGGCCACCTCTGAAGAGATGGGCTGGCGTCGGTGACAAGAGCGGAGTGGGGGTCTGGACGTCCACCTCCAGGTGAGACCCCTCCGCGCAACCCGCCGCCCCCAACGTCCCTCGCGGCCACCGAGGAGCGCAAGGGCGAAAACAACCCGAGGGAGCACCCGAGAGGAGGGGAGCGACCCGGTCGGCCAGGCGAGAAGGAGAACAAGGAGGCCGACCCAGAGAACCTACACATTGTGTTGACGTGGAGGTACCCCCGGTACGGGCCGTGCGGGCATGAGCGCCACGTTGACCTCCTCTATCCCCCCCCTACCTCGTCGAAAAGGGCGGGCCACCCCAACCCCAGGCCGTCGCGGGGCTGACCCCGTCGAAGGGCGGCCGGAAGTGGAAGGCCGGCCAGCCCCTACACGGCGGGGATGAAAGGGGCAAGAACAGAAGTGCGAGGCGGAACTGACGCACTGGCCTGCAACGTCCCAGTCCTGCGCCCGTGCAAGGCGGCAGCACTTGCAGCAGCACCCCGAAGAGGACCGGCAGAAGGACGGGACTGAGAAGACCCCGCGCGCGACACAGCGCGTTGGTGCGTGTCATAAGCAGGGACCCCAACGACACAGCGCGTAGTCGCGTGTCGGAAGCAGGGGCCGCCGATAGAGAAGCGTAGCATTCCCAAGCATCCTGCTTAAAAAAAAACGACGTATATAGCGCAGAGTACAACAAACCCTGACGAATATCCAAGGGGGCCGGCCGGCAGAACGAGGACCGTACCGTCGGGCGTTGCCGAGTTGCCGCGCACAAAACCGCCTTCAGCTCGGGAACCAAAGACACCGCGAGCCGAAGGTGGATCCGCTGAACGCGGTCCAAACCCTCGCGAAGATCGCCTGGCGCAGATGCCTCGAAAAGCCGCAGGTGGCGAACAGACGTCTGGAGGGAACCTAAAGACAAGACAATAAGTCCGTCACCCTCTGTCGCAAGGGAAAAACCTTGGCGACAGAGGGCTGATCCGGGTGAGAGAAGAACGGGGTAGCAATAGAACAAAGTTCAAGAACGGGCGCGCTTATCCAGGACCAGAACGCGCCGTCCAACCCGCCGACAGACACAAGAGGAGGCAAAATCAGTGATGACTCCGGGGGAGGGACGGAAGGAGAGCCATTGACGGATCGGTGTGTGAAGTCGAAGGCCTCAGCAAACCAGGCCACCAATGGGAGAGGGTGACCGAGCATGATGGCTAAGCCAGGCGTACCGGCGTCGCACAAACCTGTCCCATAGGAGGACAGACCCGTCAACACAGCCAGGGACTGAACAGCCGGAAGGATGTCAGGGCGGCTGAAGTCTGACCAGAGCGTAGGCCTGCAGAAGGGAGGGGGACCATAGCAGGGGTAGGTAGGGTGAGGCGCTGAGGGTGAGTCACCGCCAAGAAGTGCGAGAAGAGGGAGTCTTGCATCGACGCCAAGCGCCCGTCGATGCGTGACACAACCCAGCCCTGCATAGCCGACAATCGATCCGAGAGAGGCGACCCCCCCCCCCCCCAAGAGTGGTCGGCCCGCAGGGGCGAGCGTGAGCGGGAGCGAGACCCACGACACGAACCAGCAGCGTCGCGGCCCAAGGAAGGCGAGCGACGACGGTTGTGTCGCCGTTGAGGGACTCGTCCCCGATCACGAGGGGGTAACAGCACCATCCCCCCTCTTCCAGCGACACGTCAGCTCCTGAGAAAGGGGACCCCGAAACCTCGCGAAACCCCACCGAGGCAAGAGGAGGGGTACCCCCCTGGCGAGACGGTAAGGGAAGGTCAGGAAGAGAAGAATGAGGAGGAGCAGGACGACGGGAGTGGGAAGGCTGGCCGGGTGAAAGGAGGCCAGAAGGAGCCGCGGGGGGAAACAGAGCAAGGATCCCCAGGGCTGAGACAACAGGGCGGCCCGATACCGAGGCGGAGGAGGGAGGGACCTCCACCGTGGGACGAGACCGTGAAGGAAGAATAGGCACTGAAGCAGGTGAAGTAGGAGATGCAACGACATCCAGGCGGACCCTCCTGGACAGTGTAGGAGGAGGGAGCAGAGGGCCAGCTACAGCATGAACAACCGCGCGCGGAGAGGACAACGTAAGAGGAAGTCGTCGGGGCTGGGGAAGCGGGCGGAAGGGAGTAGAGCCCCTATCCGTAGAGGCCAGGGGAGGGCGCACAGGGGCAGAGCCGCTAACCCCGGCCTCAGGGCGAGAACCATGACGAGGGCGATGGGCGTCGTCAAGGCGATCAGGAGGACGACGAGGGGCAGTAGAGGACGGACGACGAGGCGAGCGAGAGCGTGGACGGAGCTGGGGAACCCCCCGACGATGGGACGACCGGCTGCGGGACCCAGGGGAGAGGGCCCGAGCAGGGAGAGGGCCAGGTGAATGGCCTTCAGTCGGGTCAGGGATACCCAGGGCGACGCGGATCCGGTCGGCAACAAAGGCCGGGGAACGGTGGCCCACAGTCCTAATGTGGCGGGAGACCATCGTCCACACCGACGGAAGGGAAGCAGAGGCCACAGCCGCCGCCGAGGAACCAGGGCCATGGTGCAGCACATCCACCAGGGCCAGACACGTGCCACACAGAGCAGGGAGGTAGGCCGTAGAGGACACACAGAGCGAGTGGCGCAAGCAGGACTTGTGGCTCTCCAAGCACGGGGAGCGACAACCAAGGCGAAAGCAAGGCTACCTACCTGCTACCTGCACTGGCGGGTGCCCAACCCCGAAAAGGGTTGAAATAGGGGAGCTATCCCCCCGCCAAAGGCGGCTTTCTAGGGCCTTTCCTAGCTGATGCTGAGAGGATTGGGTTCTAGTCATGTGGTGATGGGGTGGTCTATCAGAGTGAGAACTGAGCAATCTCTGCCATACCCATAGCTTACTCTGACTGTTCCTTTTACTTATATATTTTCTAGATCTCAAGTGACGGCGTCTCTAACGTGGATTGACCTCCCAATCTACCAAGATTGGAAGCCAAAGCGTCACATTTTTCCCTTGCCCCTCAACTTTCTCTTCATAATTGCTGAGGGGCACAGGGCCTGGGGCTTTCCGGGCGTTTCCGCAACCTCCCGCCATGGAGTGGCTTCGGTCACCCCTTTATTGTGGTCGGCGGGGAGGGTTCTGTGGGGGCGCTCGGTTATGGCCTTGGCCTTGCTCGGGGCCTTGGGGCTGTTCGGCCAGGCAGCTTGGGGAACCACAACAACAACAACAACCTGCACTAGAAGAACACACACCATAATCAGCACTTCGAAGGAGTAAGTGGAGAGAATGTCCAAGAAGAACCAGGGAAGGAGCATGGGGAAACAGGAACACACATGCAAACAGGTATCCGTACTCACCCTAAACTGGGAGCACAGAGGTAGGTGAGGAGGGCGGCCGAGGCGGAAGAGCACTAGCAGAACCTGCAAAGATGGAGAAAGTGTTAACCACCACTCAACATCTTACATGCAGGGCCTATAACACCAGTAAAGTGCATACACCAATATAGTATCAGGCAACAAGATGACATAAAAAAAGTCAATAGTGAAAGCCAACTATTACCGCAAATTTGCGGGCCAATGGAGGCATAACCGTACCGACACCACCCTCCCGCAATTTTGCGGGACCCCCCAACGATCTCCGCAAATTTGCGGGGAGCCGAAACGTCCCAGAGGACCGAATCGAGCTCCCGCAAATTTGCGGGACCGGCCGAGATGGTCCGGCGCCGAAAAAAGCGAGAGGAGCGTCTAGGGAATACCAAAAAAGGCCACATAAAATGCGTCATCTCCTTATGAACTCCAAGCAATGATGGCCATCAAGCTGAGCAGTGTCTTCCTTGAATTTATCCTGACTCAACCGGTAAAGGGAGAGGCAAGGAAGACACACCAGGGGAGAGGAGGCACATCCCCCAGGAACCACCCAACCCACAGAGATAGAGCAAAGCCCATGAGGAGAAGTGGCAGGAAGGGTGGTTTCGCACAAACAGGGGCCCCCGTGGGGTACCCCTGGATTGGGCAAAAGACTATGAAAGGATGGAGGTGAAACAGGAAGAGAAAACAAAAACCAGTAAATGAAACTGGTGTGAAAAAGGGTGGCCTAGTCGTGAGCAGAGAATGTGTCAGGGGCGAAAAACCCTGTGGTGTGAAGGAGGGGCCCCCGTAGGGTACCCCTGGAGTATCACGAACCACCTGTTGCCCAGGCCCTTGAGACACAGTGAAGGACTCGAAAGGGGGGACTCGGGAATAACGCTAATAATGCGGCCGACACAAACTCTACAAACAGCACCGCCACCAACGAAATCTCAGATTGTTTACCAACGGTACACCTAGGCTATGAAAAAATGAAAACTCATCGGGGCATAGCAATTTCTGAATGAGAAAACGAGCTAGGCTAAATTAAGCTAAAAGCTAAACTATGCCCAGACTAACAGGAAAAAAGAATATGAAAAGAGAAAGAATGAAAAACATATACGAGGAACGCCAGGCGCCCCCGTACCGTCGGTAGGCTATTTCCACACGCGTCTCCATTATGCACACTTAGGAGCCCATTTACGTGTGCCCTAGATCACGTAACATCTGTCTAACAAAAAAGAAGGCCAGATAAGCCGAAACGAACCTAAACAGGGTGAATTAAAGGAGCACAACAAAAGCGACTTCATTCAATGGAGCGCGTGAAAAAATGATGACAAGAGAGGGTCGCTCATGCGCACGTTCGACAGGGATCTGCACATGACGGAACACGGGATAGGCCTTAAGCGGTAACTAAGGTAAACCCCTTTTTCTTCTCTTCTATGCTTTTTCGGTGATAGTTTTGGTTAATGTACAACGTCTCCTAGAGCAAGATAAGGAGTAGACTCTAGACGTTTTCTTTTTAACCGCGGTTGGAATGACGACATAGCAGTCAAAATAGACAAGTCGTCATTGCAATTAGGTTAATAGCCTTGACGTTGGATTTGCTAAGACTACTAACAAATTAAGGCTTTTAAAGGGTTAAAATCGAGTGCAAATGGCCGGGAGAGCAGCGGGCCAGACAGCCGACTCCCAGGGCTTACCGCCGCCCATTAACTCATGTTCCCTGTGTTCTCGAGAGGCCGGCAGTGTAGCCAGTAGTGAGCATAGCTGGGAAAAATATACCGATATATGCTAAACTTCCATGTTCGTGGCACCACTGCAAGAGAACCACGAGTGCTACGTAGCTCGTTCTGGTCTCATTTTGAAGCTTTTAGTGCCTAGTTTTTTGCTAAATATTTTTTTTTTTCATGCAGATGCTTGATTTATCACGCAGGAGGGCCAGAATATGCCCAAATGAGCCCAAAACACCCCGCTAGACAAGGGTTAACAGACCCATCATCTGTCTCTTCATTACAGTCAATTGATCCTCCACTTCATTACCCTCTGCCAGAAATCCCTCAAATTCATAGCTCTCTTCATCTCCCAATAAACTCTGCCTCCATTTGCCTTGGCCTGTTGTTGTTGAAGACGTGTTTAATTTAAACTAGCCCTCTGGGCGGAGGCCCTCATAAGGCTAGTGGTCGGCGGGGGGATAGTAAGTCAAGTCATATAGGTCACTGGTCAGATTTCATCGTAGAGATTAAGAGCTGCTAAGAAAAGGCGGATGGCTATGAACGAGAATGAATCTGAGTCAGAAAGGATGTCTTTTAAAGAGGTGTGTCGCAAGAAGCGACGTCTTTCAGGGCCGTACATGGGACAAACGCATAAAATGTGAGGGATAGTAAGAACTGTGCGACAATGGTGACATTCCGGCGGAGGACTACGGGGAGTGGTCATTAGATATCCATGAGTGAGTCTCGTGTGTCCTATGCGTAATCGAGTTAAGAGGGTTTGGTCAGCGCGACAGGGGCTGAGTGAAGAGGGCCACATGTGAACGTCGTCTTTGATGGAACGAAGGTGACCTCCCAAAGGTTGATCCCTCCATTCTGAGCGCCACTTTTCATGAATATGCCGTCGAACTACAGGAATTAGGTCATCCGATCTGAGGACAGTGGATGCCGGAGCACCTAGACAGGCCTGTTTAGCAAGGGCGTCAGCACGTTCATTTCCCTCAATGCCTACATGGGCGGGGATCCAACAGAGGGTGATGGATCGAGAGCTGCATTTTAATTCGTGGATTTTCAGGATAACATCGATGATCAATGGGTCACGTGGGGCGTACTCTCCCAATGCTTGCAACACACTTTTTGAGTCACTGCAGATAACTACATGAGGAGGATTGTTTGGATTGCCTTGGCCTGCCATTGTTTATATTTATGTAGGCTACAATTAAAAATATACAAAACACTTAATAAAATTACCGTAAAATTAAACTACTACCTGGGAGTGGTGATGGGCTGGTCTATCAGAATGAGAGTTGAGCATTCTCTGCCGTACCCATAGCTTACTCTGACTGTTCCTTTTACTTATATATTTTCTAGATCTCAAGTGACGGCGTCTTTTCCGTGGATTGACCTCCCTACTGCCAACCCTGGCAGATTGGGAGCCAAAGCGTCACATTTTTCCTTTGCCCCTCAACTTTCCCTTTATAATTGCTGAGGGGCACAGGGCCTTGGGTGGGGCTTTTGTTTCCCGGGTGTTTTCGCACCCTCCTCAGCTCCCCGCCTTTGAGTGGCTTCGGTCACCTGGGCATTATTGGTGGTAAGCTGGGAGGGTTCTGTGGGGGCGCTCGGTTATGGCCTTGGCCTTGCTCGGGACCTTGGGGCTGCTCGGCCAGACAGCCTGAGGAACAGCAACAACAACAACAACCCAGGTAGCGCTGCCCCCATTTGTGTCACCCTATCTTGAAAAAAGAATAAATGGAAAAAATAAATAGAAATGGGTGTTTGCGAGGTCACCACGAGCAGGTGGGGTACGACTTGATTACCTTCCTAAGAAGGTAACCCAACCGAGGTGTCGCAAGTACTAGGCAGAGATGAAATGTGAAAACTTTAACCGTGTTTTGGGCCTTCAGCAGTAGCAGATACGTCACTCAGAAAATTAAACCTCATTGGTTACGATACTGCCACTGCGCAAAGTGTAACAACAATAAAACAAGTGGGATTAGTATTTGAGGGGTGAAAAAGACGAATTATTGCCGACCCTCCAGTCATGAGGTGAGAGAAGAATGAGACGTATAACCTCCCTCCTCGAGGCCTGAAGGCAGACTGAGGTCTCTTTCTTTCTCTAAACACGCTTGCTCTATGCGTACCAGACGACCTTGGAACCGGGTTGGAGATATTGGCACGATAAATAAACCGATAAACAAGGGAATAAGGGGAAAAATAGGTGATAATTGAAGGGGGGGTGGGGAAGGAGGGGGATTTGACACATGTGGAGGAGTGATAATAGGAATGCAGGGGAATTATCTCACTTAATCACACATTTCTTTGTTTTGAGTGCTAACTGGGGTCTTTTAAAAGGCTTTTTTTAGGACTTGGCTCATAAGAGGACACTCGCCCTCGTAGGGTTCGGACTCATATAAGGACGCTCGCCGTTCTTAGGTTAAAAGCCTGTAAATTGCCATGGCGTTCCGGAACGTCTCCCACAGTCAATGGGTTATAGTATATCACAAAGTTGATATTTTTAATTTTAACGTAATAAACTTTCCTTTCCCTAGTAGTAATATCGATAATAAAATAACTTATAATTGTTTTTATTCCCAGCTAATAAGATTTTGTAAAATTTGCACTAAAGTAGATAACTTTTGGGCTAGAGCTAGTTTACTATAAAAACCTCTTGGTAGACAGAGGTTTTAAGGCAAGTAAATTGTTAAGGTCAATTATTGTGACTATTCTTAAATTTGACATCAATCATTTTAATCAAGCATTTTTAAATTGAAGTTTCTCGTATAACCTCTGCTTACTGTATGTATTAATTGTTTATCTTTTTTCTATTGTTATTACTGTATATAGGTATTCTTTCGTTACATGACATCGCTCCTCGAAAACACTTCATTGCTTATATTTAAATATACAAGGATTCCAGCCTCCTGCTATTGTACATAGGGGTATATTGCACATTTACAAGATACTCTGGGAATATCTGATAAGGTGAAGTATGCACTTTAAATAATAGGCTAAAAAAGTAGTATAAGTCTCAAAAGTAAACAGGGCTAGATTGTAAAATACGGTCCAGGAAAAATACAAACCAGCTCAATGTTTGGCCCTAAGTTAACCCGTACAATCCCAGCGACGGCTATAGCTGTCAGTAGATAAGTAACTCCCCAGTCCTAGCGAGGGTTATAGCCGTCAGTAATGTACTTATCTTGTAACTGCCTGTACAAGGCTAATGTTTTTTTTTTTTTTTTTTTTTTTTTGTAGTATTAAAAAAAAAGGTGATAGATCCATTCTTGTCTCATCTCTTGAGGTGAAAAGGTGGTCTCCTGTCATTTTGGCCACATTGCTTGGGAATGCTGGGGACTTTTATTACTGTATCCTACGGTACAGTACGGGTTAAGCAGGTGTGCCGTGGTAAAGATTGAAAAAAATATACAACCTGCATAGACTGAGAAATATCTGGAAAGTGTTCAGGGATAGGCTGATATTTATATTCTTGAATTAGAAAGGGAGAGATTGAAAGTGACACAGAGGTTGCCAGATTAGCAATAAGAAATAGATTACTCTCACTCTTATAATTTCCTCTCCAAAATTAGTTTTCTGCCCCCAGCTAACTAAGACAACTGCAGAGGTTGAAGTAAATAAACTAAAGGTTTATAAATACCCCGGACGGTAACAAAGGCTTTAAAGTATCCCTAATAGGCTCAAAAATTGAGTCAGGACGTGAGAGGGTTAATATATGGTAAAGTACAGTAGTGTAACAGGAATAGAACAAAAAATAATGTCCGTGACAGGGATCTGCCTTGTGTAGGCCAATCGGCTTTCTGCAGACTCCCCTTTTTCTTATGTTCTTATGTTCTTATAAAGAAAACATAGGTAGACTGAAATATAAGGTCCAAAAAACTTGTCTCCTTGTATCGTAACAAATCTTTTATTCCCATCAGTGGTTGATCACAGAGGCACTACCCAACAACCCCAAAGTGCAGGAAACAGAGGGGAAGTACAACTTCCGCCCGGCGCTGCCTGTACGGGACCGCAAAAGTCTGCTCAAGCTACTAAGACAACACGACATGAAGGGGTATGGCGGGGTGCTGCTGGATGACATACAGGAGTCATTACCTCACTGTGATAAGGTTTTAAAGGTTTGTATCATAGTCTTGGCCCCACTGTAACAAGGTTAGGTCTTTCAGTTCTGTAACGTTTTAAAAATTTATTCCGGTCACCACTGAAGCCTCTACCAAGTGATGAGACGGAATTTAAGAAGGACGTATGTATAGTTGCAAGGGTGAGCTTGTGCTGAATGACCTACCTGGATGTTTATACTTTGGCAGTGTGTCGCTGGAGCCATTGAATAAGTTTTGTTACTGTACTTGCGAGATACTATTTTTGTTAATACAGAAGTGGGGCCGAAGCTGCCACTACCGCCACTACGCGTTCCCTCGCCTCTATCTCTGTCTCGTTTTTTTGAGTAGATTTATTTATGGGGAGAAGGATACCAGGCCCCCCGCCCCTGATCCCCTTTAGTTGACTTCTACGTCTCGCAGGAGAAAGCAGTGGTGGAAATTTCTCACCCCTCCACCACAGAGGAGGCTATCTGCACCAGAAAGTGGCGGGCGCTGGGGTCGTCGCATCCCTAAGCCATTTGAAAAATTATGAAGAGGGAGAAAAGGATGGCCACATTTCTGATACATATAAATCATTGCACTTCTAATAAACAAATTATACACCTTTCCCTTTTAATATAGTGGAAGTCCTCTCATGGTTAGAAGCAGCAGTTGCTTCTAACCATGAGAGGACTTCCACTATATTAAAAGGGAAAGGTGTATAATTTGTTTATTAGAAGTGCAATGATTTATATGTATCAGAAATGTGGCCATCCTTTTCTCCCTCTTCATAATTTTTCAAATGGCTTAGGGATGCGACGACCCCAGCGCCCGCCACTTTCTGGTGCAGATAGCCTCCTCTGTGGTGGAGGGGTGAGAAATTTCCACCACTGCTTTCTCCTGCGAGACGTAGAAGTCAACTAAAGGGGATCAGGGGCGGGGGGCCTGGTATCCTTCTCCCCATAAATAAATCTACTAAAAAAAAACAAGACAGAGATAGAGGCGAGGGAACGCGTTCGTGGTCCCGAACCCTAAGAATAGGAGCTTTAAATGTGCGTGGATGTAGTACGAATGAGAGGCGAGAGGACATTGGAAGGTTATTTGAAAGAAGGAAGTATGATGTGCTTGCACTGAATGAAACAAAGATGAAAGGAGAGGGAGAAGTGGATTTTGGAAACGTGATAGGTAGAAAGTCTGGAGTAGATGAGGGAGTCCGTGGGAAAGTGGGAGTGGCTAATTTATTGGTGGCTCCTTACGTCAATGACGTAAGAGCCTATGATAATATGGCCTCGTTCCGGGCTCCTCAGAGCCCGGGTTTACCTTGATTACGGCAGTCGAGAACCAAGATCATCTTAGGGGGTACCCCTTAATCATTCCTAAGGTACGTCATTGAGACGGAGCCACTGAAAAGTAGGAAATAAAAAAGAAAAGAATTAACACAGTTTGAACACCGCGCCTCAGGCAATTCCGATCTTCCTCTGCTTCCTATGAGCCTGACTCATACCTCCTCCTGCCCAGGAGCGACCTCTCTCGACCGGCGACCAACAGGAAACAACACAAATCCCTTGCTCCCTTATTCAGTTTCCATAGCCCCTCCCAAATGCATCAGCTCTTAGTCCATAGTGAGTCTAATTGCATAGTTAGTTGTTTATGCATTTAGGAATGTATTTTTTGTAATTGTATTTCACTTGTAACCTGAATAAGCAAGGACTTAGTTTTCCAGGCTGGTTGCCGTTCGTGTATTCAGGACCACTTTGCTTCAACTAAATGTGTTATCTTACGAGCCTTGGCTCTTTAGCTGCAGTGTCCCTTTTTTGTTTTTCTGTGAAAATGTGTATTAACATTGTAACTAATATTTATTTCCTTGAGTGTTGAGTGCTATGTTAGTGTCAAATTCATAGAATTTTATCACTTTGCTTGTACTCCCCATGGTTGTGCCCAGGCCAGGGGTTACTTTCATAACCAATCACTGCTAAGTTACTCCTTAATTTATCACATATTGTAGAAAATAGATGGTTCTTCCCATATCAACTGCAATACCTTTAGTACCTACCATCAAAACCGTCTATGAGATGGTGGAATTCTTAATTCCTCACATTATTCAATCAAGAGTGCTTTTTCATACAGTGTTTATCTTCAAGACAGATATATGCATTATTTTCAGTGTTAAACACCAAATATTTATAGCTGATAACATAATTTTGTGATGTCAAATACATATACAGTACAAACTTTTATAGTAGCCTATTTCACTACTTTTAGGCACTCGTATTTATTTTTCCAAAGGGTACCAATTAGGCCTACAACAAGTAGCCAGAGTACTCGAAATAATACCTTGATTGAATTTATCTCGCTGACCGACAAAGATATAATAATTTAAAAAAAACATATTTATATCTCACTGACTTACAAAGATATAAAATAATTTAAAGTTATAAAAAAAAAAAAAAAAAAACATATTTATATCTCACTGACTTACTAAGATATACAAAATGTACAAAACAGGTTTATATCTCACTGACTTACAAAGTTATGAGAACTTTAAAAACATGTACAAGTTACATAACGGATCGCCAATTAACACTCGTGGCCGAGTAGGCCTAACCTTACGAGTACAAAGTCCGCCGGACCCTTTTCGAAAATTCTCAAGCCCCCGGGTACCCTAGACCTTATCTAGCCCCAGGTACCAATACTACCGGTAAAAAACAGTACCGGTCACCACTAGGCTACGACCGGTCACTCTGGAGACTGTTAAAAAACTAAAGACAACCCCGAGTACTAATAGGCCTTAGCCGGGTACGCGGGAGGCTGTCACAACAATGACGATATCGGAGTCCAGGACAAGCCCACTGGCAACAGTCCCAGACTCTAATAAACCATTTACCGGATACTCTAGGCCTTACCTACACAGCCCCGAGTACTAATAAGCCATAGCCGAGTACTCTGGAGGCTGTCACGACGATGACAAACCCCGGTACCAAGACAAGCCCGCCGGAAACCAGGCTAGGACACCAGTAGGCCATTTACCGGCCACTCTAGGCCTTACCTATACATTCTTACAGTTTCTTACAGTTTTTTACAGTTTCTTACAGTAGATCCTCTGGAAAAAGGCAAACTAGGCCTGTGTATCAGCTCAGTACCAGTACCAGCAGTGCAAGTACTGGTACTGAGCTGGATACACAGGCCTAGTTTGCCTTTTTCCAGAGGATCTACTGTAAGAAACTGTAAGTAAGAAGTACTTGCACTGCTGCGGTCGTTCACGGTGTTGGCGGCGGCGGTAGCAGACGCAACATTTTTACTATTCTGTATTTTTGCTTTATAATCAAACTTCAAATCTTGTCTTCCCCATGCTTTATCAAGATTACTTTCAAACTCCCTTATTGATTCGGAATCGACTACATACTGGGGCAGTGCTTTCCACTCATTTACCACTCTTATCACAAAATGAGTTCTTTGCCTTCTCAAGCCTATTTCTTTCTTTGTAAATTTTCTTAGAGTGTCCTCTCGTTCTTGTTCCCTCCCGCATCAAGAAGATACCTTCACACACATCCTCATCATACTTTCCTGACACTATCTTAAAAGTCTCTATCATATCCCCTCTCTTTCTCCTATATGCCAGTGTCAGAAGCCCCAGTGTCCTCAACCTCTGCTCATAGCCCGCGTTCTTCAACGTTGGTACCAGCTTGCTAGCTCTCCTCTGCACTTTCTCCACTGCTTCTATATCCTTTACCATATATGGAGCCCACACCTGGTTCGCATATTCCAGGTGCGGCCTAGCCAGCGCTGTATAGAGATTCCTGAAGATTTCTTCGTCAAGTGACACAAATGTCCTTATCAGCCCTACAATTCTATTGGCTTTGTTTATCTTTTCCGCTAAATGTTCTGATAAATTTAACTTATTGTCTATCACTACTCCTATATCCTTTTCTGCATTCACTTCCTCCATCGCTTCATACATACTGTATCCTACCTTGTCTATCTTGCTTGTCCCAATCCGCATGTACTTGCATTTTTTTGGATGAAAAGGCATTAACCAATGCTCAGACCATCCCTTCATGCCCTCCACATCTCCTTGAAGCAAACCCACATCTTCCTTACTCCTCACTCTTCTATACAGCTTAGTGTCATCCGCATACAGGTATACCTCATTTCCATTAGTTATAACTTCAGGTAAGTCGTTGATAAATATAACGAACAGTAGTGGTCCCAACACAGATCCCTGAGGTACCCAACTTGTAATTTCCCTCCACCCCGAGCCTATTCCATTCACCAGTACCCTCTGTCTCCGATCTTTCAGGAAGGCTTCTATCCATTTCACACATTTCTCCCCTATATTATAGCTTCTAACTTTCTCTATTAACCTTTTATGTGGGACCTTATCGAAGGCCTTCATAAAATCGCAATATACCACGTCTATTACATCACCATCCTCTAGAATTTGCATCCAATCATCTACCACCTTAATTAGCTGTAGTACCGTCGACCTCCCCGGCAAAAATCCGAACTGTCTCCCACTGAAAAGTTGGTTTGATTTCATATGCTCCATTATTCCTTCTCTAATTACCGTTTCCATTAGTTTACACACAACACTTGTCAAACTGACTGGTCTATAATTTCCTGGGTCATTTCTCTTTCCCTTCTTAAATATAGCTGTTAGTTCGCCTCTCTCCAGTCCATCGGGATTTGTCCTGTATTAAACGATACCTCAAATAACATTTTCAATGGCTATACTAACATCTCACCTCCTTCCTTTATGATTCTTGGGTGTATCCCATCCGGTCCCGGGGACTTACTTCTGTTAATTTTTTCTATAGCCCTTCTTATTCTAGCATGGGCAAACTCTATTAGTTCTAGTGCCGGTGCCTGTTTGATGGGAATAGTAGGCACTGCATCATCCGACTCCACTGTTAGTACCCCCCCAAAGTATTTCCCCAGCACCTCTGCTTTTTCCTTATCAGTCTCCGCTCTACTCCCATCATCCAACCCCCCTACCAGCTCTGGGATCCCTACTCTTCTTGTTAACTTTTCCTGAATGTACTTCCAGAATATTTTTGGATTATCCTTCACATTTCTAGCAATCTCTCTCTCCCTCTCCTTCACCCCCCTCCTTGTCTCCCACCTTATTTTATTGTTTATTTGTCTGCATTCCAGATCCACTTTTTTAGCTTCTATACTAGACCCCCTGTTCTTTTTTAACAATTTTAGTCTTTCCCACAATCGTTTCTTTCTTCTAATCAATGTCCAAAGATTTCTTTTCATTGGTGTCGGTAATTTAGATTAAGAGGTTAAATTGCATATCACTGGTACATGAAATAACCCAACAAATAGTTATAATATAATTACCAACGATGTAGTCGATGGGTGTAATCCAGTCCCCCACACACGGCTAATTCAATTGCATGACATGTAGGAATGTTCACATAATACAATATCGATACAATGAACTTAGCTTAGAGGACTGGTGATGTAGGACTGTTGTTAATATTGTTATAGATTAATATTTGTAGCACATGGTGAACTGTGGGTTGAGTCAGAGCCGGGGGAGGGAGATGTTGGCTGTATGGTGTTGATTGAGAGACTAAAGGGCCGGCGTCCGATCGCTTCGCGAAATTACATATGGCTGCCGGCTCATAATAATTATAACCCATAACTTGGTTTCATGATACATCTAGAGCTGATGTAGATATTTATACATTACAGTGAATATTTAACCTATACTTAAGAATAAACTACAATACACAAAGAACCAGCCGAAATCGTACAAGCGATACGATACCGCCAAATTCAAATGTCCTATTGGACCTAAAACTGTCGGGATCATTACCCTATTCCCGACATATTGCCCGCCACCAAAAATGATATACAGGAGCTATATACAGTGAACAAAAAAAGGACATCGAAGTCAAAGATCACCTTGTTTGATCTTTGATCTCCAAAGATCCACGGAACTCATAGCCGCCCTCCTTTTGGGACGAGCGCCACCTGAAGCCTGAGGAGGATCATCCTTCTCATCATCAGCTGCCCCACCTTGAGGAGCACTGTCACCAGCACTCTCCCACGGAGGGGTATCAGTAGAGACGCCAGGATCATCCGGCAGTTCTACATCCTGCTCCAAGGGATATAACCTTACGACTGGGCGAGTAGTAACCCCAGTCGAAGTTCGTATTCTAGCAACCCTTATAAGACCATCAATGCCCTGGAACAAATCGATAATCCTCCCAAGCTTCCAAAATAACCTAGGACGCTCATCATGAATCAGGACGATATCCCCGATACGAGGCCATCGTTGATTCGTCCCTTTGATCTTATGAGTGACGCTCGCAAAGAGACAGCAAATATTCTTGGGTCCACCGTTTCCATAGATCGTCGGACACCTTGTTTACATACTGGAAGCGACGACGTGTGGCGTCAGCATTGCCGAACGTAGGGTCATGCAGATCTTCGTCATTTACGGACGATCTAGGAAAGGTATTAAGGGTTCGTCCACGTGTTAGCATAGAAGGCGAAATGGGTAAGAGGTCATCAACATCTGCCGAGGTATAGGTCAAGGGCCTGTCGTTGACTGACATCTCAATTTCTATTAAGATGGTTTGCAACTCCCGTCTGGTCACCAGTGCCCTTCCTAATACCTTCTTCATGACAGATTTGACGATACCGATTGTTCTCTCCCAAATCGCCCCGAACCATGGTGCACGTGCTGGTATAAATCTCCACTGACAACCATTTCCAGTGAGGGTAGCCACTACCTGCGGGTCATCCATTAAACTCTGGAGATATTTAGAGGCCCCGACAAAACAAGTCGCATTATCTCTCATAATAATTTGAGGGAAACCATTGCGGCCTGCAAAGCGTCTTAGAGTATGCAAAAAACCCTCACTGGATAGGTCGTCAATCAATTCAATATGAATCGCTCTGGTTACCGCACATGTGAATAGAACGGCATATACCTTTATGATATTACCGGGCGATTCTCTAACATGAATCGCTCCGGTGTAGTCTACCCCGGTTACCTGAAATGGTTCATTCCTTTGTATCCTGAACTCAGGCAAGGGAGGTAGATCAACTGGGGAGTAAGGCTTACCATGTAATCTTTTACAGGTAGTACAGCTATTGTGGATCCCTTTAATTGCTTGTCGCATCTTAGGGATCCACCAACGTTGTCGCATATACGCCAGAACATAATTTACGCCAAAATGTAGGCAGGTCCTATGGCATTGGCGAATCAACAGTTTGGTAATCAAATGAGAGGAGCTAAGGAGGACAGGATATTTCGCAGAATCAATAATGTCCGCCTTTTGTATCCTGCCTCTACACTTAATTATGCCTCCTTCCATATATAATCCTAGCTGCCTCATTAAGTTTGAGGGTTTGGCCTTTGACTCCTTGCTCAGGATTTGATGTTCAGTAGGATAAGATTCCTTTTGTACTAAACATATTAGTTTCGCTTCTGCTGATCTCATTTCATGGAGTCTGATATGCTTCGAATCTTCACTAAGGAAAGACCCGTGAGCCTGACTTCTCATGTTGTTAATGAAACGGTATATCCATGCAAATACCCGTATTACTTGATCATAGCTGCCGTAACGTTCCCACCCTACCAACTTGTTATCCTGATGTGTAGTACTCACAGTCGAACTACTTAACACCTCATCTTGGGGCCGACTTGAAGGATCAGATATGCATTCCCTGAAATCCTGAGGCCATTCAGTTGGAGATATAAGCCATGGAGGTATGCCACCAAATAGAGGACGACATAAACTGTTGCGCCGAGATCCCCCGGGAAACTATGTCACTGGGGTTATCCCTGGTGCTCACATAGCGAAATATAGCTGTAGGAACTAAGTTATGTATCTCATCAGTGCGATTAGAAACATAAACAGGTAACACTTTCTGGCTGTACTTACACTACACTAGTTGTACTTACACTAGTTGTATTTGCGGGAGTGAGCTTGCTCGTTAATTCCCGCCTCCTAAGATATGTTTGTCATACCGTGCTTTAAAACTATGCACTGATGGTGCAGACACTACTTCGGCTGGCAATTTGTTCCACCCACTAATCGAGTTGGTAGGAAATCTTTTACTTTTCAGATCAGATTTACTATTTAGCACTTTTAGTTTGTAGCTGTGACCTCTTGTTCTCTCACCTCCATCCCTCTCTATGAAGTTTTCTTGGTCGATTTTGTCAATACCTCTAACACATTTGTATATCTGAATTTGCTGTCCTCGTTTCCTTCTCTGTTCCAGTGTAATTAGATTCAATCTCTCGAGCCTCTCTTGGTACTTCAAATTTTCCAAACCTGGGATCATCCTCGTAGTTGCTCTCTGTACCCTCTCAATTTTGTGGATATGTTTCTTCATGTGAGGGGACCACACTACAGATGCATATTCCATCCTGGGTTTTATTATTGCCATTATTATTTGTTTCATGGTGTTTTCATTAAGATAATTGAAAGACATCCTGATATTTGCCAATAGTGCTAGTGATTCTCTCACTATCTTATTTACGTGGCTTTCTGGAGACATGTTATCCTTAAATTCTATCCCCAAGTCTTTTTCTTTTTCTGCTTTGGGAATCACTTAGTTTCCTAGTTTATAATCTTTTCTAGGTCTGTACTTGCTTTTACCCATTTCTAGAGTCTTACATTTCCCTGCATTGAACTCCATATTCCATTTGATGCTCCATTCATGGATCTTTTGCAAATCTGCTTGGAGCTCAAGGCAATCCTCCTGGGTTCTGATCGTTTTAAGCAGCTTAGCATCGTCCGCAAACATGCTCATGTAGCTTGTTAGTCCCTCAGGTAAGTCATTTACAAATATTAGAAACATGATTGGGGCTAGGACAGATCCTTGTGGTACTCCACTCGTAATTTGAGTCCAGTTTGACGATTTCCCCCTTACTGTTGTTCTCATCTGTCTTCCGCTAAGGTAGCTCCCCATCCATTTCAGCAGTTTGTCTCCTACTTTTCCCTCATGTTTTAATTTCCACAGCAATCTCTTGTGTGGAACTTTGTCAAATGCCTTTTTAAAGTCTAGGTAGGCACAGTCTACCCATCCTTCCCTCTTGTCCACTGTGTCTATTACTCTAGAGTAAAAACTCAACAAGTTGCTTACACATGATCTGCCTCCTCTGAATCCAAATTGTCGGTCAGTAATTAATCTTTTGGATTCCAGGTAGTTCATCCATTTGTCCCATATTAATCCTTCCAGAATCTTCATGAGGATGCTCAATAGTGATACAGGTCTATAGTTCAGTGGTTTATCTCTGCTTCCTCCCTTAAATATAGGAATAATGTTTGCTCTTTTCCATTCTGTAGGTACTATCCCTGTGTCCAATGATTTGGTCATTATATCATATAACGGTATACTCAGTTCCTTGGCATTTTCTTTAATAATCCAGCCTGATACTCCGTCCGGTCCGGCGGCTTTGTTTGGATCCACCTTACTCATTTTGTCTATGAGCTCTGGTCTGTTAAATGTGACTTCCGGCATTTCCTCTGTACCTATCTCATTGGTTTCTGGTGCAATGAATTCTCCTTCTTTTGTAAATACTGATGCAAAATTTCTATTTAGTTCTTCCGCAATTTCTGTATCCTCTTCTATGATTCTGTTTCCACTTTTAATGCGGCAGTGAGCCGCATGTACCCATGAAAGCGCTATTTGACTGTCGCTCCAGACATAGACGTTATTAATCTGTAGTATGTCTGTATAAGCATCCAGTGTAAACTTTATTAGACGAGCAGACAGAAGCAATGCAGTAAGTTCTAATTTAGGAACTGTAATCTTCTTTATACTTTGGCCTTCGCTATAGCCAGTGTCGCTTCACTACCATTGCATATGAGGAGGTCCGTGCCAGAGGGGCCAACTCGCCACGAGTATAGTTTTGAGTTATTGATGTTTAAAGTTAACATACCATACACTCGTGTGTTGACTCTAACTCGGTTTGAGCGTGACTACTGAAGCACGTCTCGTACAGCGCCTGTGAGTGGTCGGGCGGGCGGCCATTTAATTCCCCACGTCGTAGCCGCGCTCTCATTGGCTGAGCGCGTTGGCGAGTTGGCCCCTCTGTCTACCCAGATTCACACCCATAAACGGTCTGCCAAATGGCAAAAACAAGGGACGCTCAACCCTATGTGCAGTTGCTATAAGGACGAAAGTCGGATGGGTTTTTTTGCCAGATGATTCCCAAGAATTTCACGGAGCGGGAACCAGCTAGAGCGCTGTTTTTGAAAATGTGGCGAGTTGGCCCCTCTGGCACGGACCTCTTCATATGTATATGGCAGTACCGTACGCACTATTACTAGCATCAGAAAAGGCATGTAGATCCACCTGTTGACCACTAATAACCTGACGATTAAGTTGGACCTTGCAACATGTGGAAAGGTCCGACCGAATCAACCGCCAAGTATCTTGTAACTCAGTCGGGAGGGGCGTGTCCCAATCTAGTTTTAGCCGCCACAGTTGCTGTAAAAACATACGAGCACGGATAGTTACAGGCAGCAAAAAACCTAGGGGATCAAACAACCTCGCTGACAAGCTTAAGCAGTTTCGCTTGGTCATAAGCTCACTGCCGCATGGGGTGTGACAGAAGGATATACAATCTGTGGTAGTGTCCCATTTGTGGCCTAAAAACTTCACCTCGCTATTCTCAGTAGCTACACCGTCAGAAGAAAATTGACCTTTCAAAAGATCACTATTAGTGGCCCATTCTCTCAAGTATAGATGAGCCTTGGCAAATATATCGCGGATCTCCCAGCATCTTTCGAGCAATAAATCTTCATCGTCTCCAGTGCCTTGAAGATTGTCCACATAGATCCCCTGCTTGATCTCATTCTTGAAGTCAGGATCTAGTCCAGCCTCCTCAAGATGACGCAAGATAGTAGCGTTGAGAAGGAACTGGGAACAGGTCGCCCCGAATAAGACGACTCTGAACCTGTAGACCAGATACTCTGAATCTAAATCCATTGGGTCCCGTGGCCATAAAAATCTTGCCGAGTCCCTGTCTTCACGATGGAGTTGAAGCATCAGGAAGGCCTTCTCAATATCGGCGACCCATGCAAACTTATGACATCTGAAGCGCAACATAATTTGCGCGAGATCAGAGACCAGGGACGGACCCGTGTACAGACAATCATTCAGGCTATAGGAGCGATCACTAGATTTAGCAGAGCAATCATACACAATACGAACAGGAGTGGTGGAACTGTCCTTTTTAATCCCATGGTGAGCAAGGTAATGGATGTTATCCCCATACTCACTGAGATCTACTCTCTCCACAAATCCACGTTGTACCTGCTCGGCTAAAACTGCCGCATAAGTCTCGCAATCATTTGGATCCTTGACAAACTGCTTCTGAAGGCCATGTAACCTACCAAGTGCTAGATGGAAATTAGTAGGTAATTTACTCTTGTTATCATTCCAAGGGAGCCTTACCACATACTGACCCCTGCCAGAGTCATACGTAACAGTCTCTTCATACGAGCTTAACGCTAGCTTGGACTCACGATCAAGTTCATGTGGGTCAATTCCAATATTGTCCAAGTCCCATAGCTTATCTATATCAGTACATGTATTATCAGGCACATTTGGCCTAATATATTTATCTATGGGGCTTACTGCTACCTTGAGGACCGTAACCACCTCCACCTGTGTGTCTTGAGAGGAAGTGGCATAGGATCCAGAAATGGCATACCCTTGGATCGTGGGGAGCATTATTAGCTTATCTACCCGCCGATATCCAGGGTGAACCAGGTCGTAGTAATAATCAGCTCCGACCAGTAGCATAATACCATTGTTAGCAGAGAGTTGATCATCAGTCAGTTTATATCCCTTGCTTCTGAGATATTTCAAATGTGGTTGAATCTCTGATGCTATATAGAAACTGGGTAGTGTGTCGACCACAACAGCCTTGATGGGACATACCTTTTTTCTATAAACATAGGAAATCTCCACTATATCATAGTCACTGGAATCTATTTCACCAGTGAAACCATGGAGACGCAAATTCTCTTGACCCTTGCTGGTACACTTGAGCTGGGGTAATGACGACCACAGAACGAATGACCTCTGTGAGCACTGGTCAAGTAAAGTGCGCGTCATTATAGGCTTATTATTACTCCCCACTACTGGCAGCATCATAGTAGGAAGCAATTGACATTCTCGAGAAGCAATGGACATGGCAGATACTTTATCACCCTCGCTCTTACCTTTCTCATGTGACTCTTTGGGGGTTCTCCCCTTTTCTTTGCCGTCGTGCCGATCAGACTGGGTGCAAAGGGAAAACTAATGTTTCCCCTTACAATACTTACAAGGTTTGATGTAAGAATTGGTGCAATTACTGTTGAAGTGGTCTCTTGCCAGACAGCTGGTACATAACTTAAGCGATTTAGCCTGGCCAATCTTCTGTGTAGCCTTAGGATACTTAGGACACTGGTACCACAGATGACCGTGGACACTGCACAACTTGCAACCTAATGATATTGGCCTTTTCTGTTTAGGAGAAGTCTGTACCGGGAAAGCTGCAGTAGATGGCGACATCTCCACTTGTCGGTAGTGTCCAGTACTCTCCATATTGAAGACTTCAGTCTGGTACACCTGCACCAACGCTTCCAAGTTTAGTGGAGAGTCGCTTAGTTGTCGTCTTACGATTTCCTTTAGGGGAGAGGGTATCTTATTCAAGATATTAACACTAAATATTTCCTCCTTGGTGATGGCCATTGTCTCCATAGATCGGAGGAGGCTCTCAAAGGAAGCATAGTACTCCTTTAGGTCCGTCAGTGTAAAGTCAGTGAAAATAGGCTAGCCTAAACAGACCTCGGATGCGGAAATACCCTGAGCCGAACAGGCCAAGTGGGATATCTCTATTGGTCTAACTGGTAAGGTGCCTGCCTCACACCCAAGGGTCGAGAGTTCGTGCCCCCACCAGGGCATGATATTTTCGTGAGGCTATTTCTGCATTTAACGAAGTTTAGGTGTGCTGGTTAAATTGTTCAGATGGTTGAGAGTAAGATCGGAGCTCCATAAATCCTCTTTCGGGTAAGGTGTAAAAACCGATCCCCACAGGGCAAGGAAGAGGATAGGAGAGCAGGGAGTGTTGTGAGACTCGATTGGGTTGGGTTGTGGAGTTGCCAGCCGCCCAAGCGAGTTGCCAACTGGGCAGTTTGTAGGTGCGTGTAGCATCGCTCAGTGAAGTTGACTCACCATTCCCGTTCATCTCTCTGACGGACTCTCGGTCGATTCGGCTCAAGCTTGTTCCTCTCTGTTCGTTCCTCTCTGTTCGGAGCTTTCGCTTCCCGGAAGGTGAAGTAGTGTAAAGTCAGTGAAAATAGGCTAGCCTAAACAGACCTCGGATGCGGAAATACCCTGAGCCGAACAGGCCAAGTGGGATATCTCTATTGGTCTAACTGGTAAGGTGCCTGCCTCACACCCAAGGGTCGAGAGTTCGTGCCCCCACCAGGGCATGATATTTTCGAGAGGCTATTTCCGCATTTAACGAAGTTTAGGTGTGCTGGTTAAATTGTTCAGATGGTTGAGAGTAAGATCGGAGCTCCATAAATCCTCTTTCGGGTAAGGTGTAAAAACCGATCCCCACATCACATCATAGGATGGAGGATCTAGCGTGAAGAAATTAGTAATTAACGCGGTCTTGATGACTTCCTCTCTCCCGTAAGTTCTCTTTAGCAACTCCACTGCAGACTCGTAGCTTGTAGCTTCTAGCTTGTACCCACCGATCAACTTCAATGCCTTCCCTTTCAATTGACCACGGAGATATGTGAACCTTTGGATGGATGTGAGTGTTTTATTATGATGGACGGAACACTCAAAGATATCCCAAAATCCAGTCCAGGTAGCCGAATCCCCGGAAAAGGTAGGCAAAGTAAGCTTCGGCAGGTTAAAACCAGTCGCCTTTGGTGTACCGGTATCCTTAACAGGGGTTGATTCTTGGGTGGAAGATAGTCTGGCTAAGGCTGTATTAACGTCCTCAAAGTACTCAAGATCTGCCGACATTTCTTCTTCCACATAGTCAGTAATTGTCAATAAACCATATACCTGCTGAGCATAACTATCATAAGTAGCTAGCGATTTAGTAACAGTAGCGAATTTACCCTTTATTTGATCAGCCGTGGCACTTAATAAAAATTCATCAAGATCTCTTAAACACCTATTTAAACTTCCCTTCATCCCTCCCTTAACCCTCCCGCCCCGGCTACGCATTACATAAATATTCCCCGAAATCCGGGTGTTTTGGCCGAAAAACGTCTAGGCTAGGCTACCGTATCATTGTTATGCTGACTGCTTCCCGCATTCCCGCGCATCCCCAAGCGTAGCTGTGTTATTTACCTGTAGAATGGCGTTAAGTAGAGCTCTCTAAGTCAAGTGCTTGATTTGTGATGATGATTTCATTGGAGATAACTTTATGGCCAAAACAGCCACTTTACACTACTTTTCGATACTTAACAACAACATACAGGCACACACGAACAAGCGACGCTCTCCTTCTTGTGGCCGGAGATGCGGGGCGTCGGTCCAGCCGGCTGTTGTTTACATGCGTCGGACCGACGCCTCGCACACGAAGCTCACAGGCTTTCAAGCAATGGTACAATGTTGTACCACCCGGGTTCCTGGGGGCAAAACATAATGGTACACACGTGTACCACCCGGGGTTGAAGGGTTAAGAATCTTAAGTTTCTTTAAATCTGTCATCGTTAAGTCTATTAGGCCATTAACTCTCTAAACTATAAAGCAACTATTACACAAATTAATTTAAATTAAAAAATGTGGCAATAGCATTGCCACTCCCAATTTGGAAACGGTCATTAGGCTACTAGCTGCAGTAGGATGAATTAATGGAGCAAATCGACAAATAGCAGAAACAAACTAGGGCTAGAGAAAGAAGGGTAAATGAAAAGAACTGACTAGGCTAGTATTAAGTATTAGGCCTAGCCCAGCTGCCCATCCCACAATCATGAGGTCTGTTGGCTGTCAATCGCTTAGGAATCAACAGAGACCGAACCCCATGACCGTAATTAGGCAACTAGGCTATAAAATTTAATTAAACGAGTCACATGAGAACCCTCCCCACCGGCAAAATGTAATTAAATGAGTCTCATGACAAAACACAACGAACACCACAGGCACACCACCAAAGCGAAATGAACAGCTACCACAGACACCTGCAGGCCTAGCCTGCCTAGCCTAGCATAGCTTAGCCTATGAGCGCGAAATGGTGCCCGACGAAATTACCCCTACCCCAATCACCAGCCCAGCTAACCCACCATAAAAAGGCCAGGGAACACACGCCCAAAAAAACCTGGAAACTAGCTCTAAAAAAGATAGGGACGGCGTCTAATCGGAAAAAAAACACGAGGGAAGAAGCCGGGTCTAAACTAGGGAAAGGGCAGTCGGCCCAACAACGCGCGAGGCGGCAGCCAGTTGTAAGCCCACAAGCATCAAGGAAGTAATCAAAACGGTACTACGGTAAGGAAGCCTTAGGGCACGAAGGACCATTATTTGTCGGGAATTTAGATTAAGAGGTTAAATTGCATATCACTGGTACATGAAATAACCCACCAAATAGTTATAATATAATTACCAACGACGTAGTCGATGGGTGTAATCCAGTCCCCCACACACGGCTAATTCAATTGCATGACATGTAGGAATGTTTACATAATACAATATCGATACAATGAACTTAGCTTAGAGGACTGGTGATGTAGGACTGTTGTTAATATTGTTATAGATTAATATTTGTAGCACATGGTGAACTGTGGGTTGAGTCAGAGCCGGGGGGGGGGGGAGATGTTGGCTGTATGGTGTTGATTGAGAGACTAAAGGGCCGGCGTCCGATCGCTTCGCGAAATTACATATGGCTGCCGGCTCATAATAATTATAACCCATAACTTGGTTTCATGATACATCTAGAGCTGATGTAGATATTTATACATTACAGTGAATATTTAACCTATACTTAAGAATAAACTACAATACACAAAGAACCAGCCAAAATCGTACAAGCGATACGATACCGCCAAATTCAAATGTCCTATTGGACCTAAAACTGTCGGGATCATTACCCTATTCCCGACAATTGGCAATTCTGAGTTCGTTCTTTTCCTCAATTTTGTTTTATCCTTATATTCCCTTACTGGTACACTTTTGGATACAGCATTCTCCAGTTTGACTCTAATTTTCCTCCACATTCCTTCAGCGTCTTCACCGTTCAAGTATTCCCCCCAGTCAATGTTCAAACACCATCTCAGCAGCTCATAATCTGCTCTATCATATATATATTTTTTTTTTCTATTGCTTCTGTTATCCCTCTCTGTTTTAATATTGCAACTAAAGCTTATACAGGCATGGTCACTACGACCTATAGGGCTATCCACATTGACATGTTCCACTATATCCTCCTCATTACTAAAAATCAAATCAAGTACACTCCCCTGCGTCCCATCTCTATATCTTGTCATCTCTGTAATATGTTGCGTTAAAAAACAATCTCTCACTTTCTCTATAAACTTGTTTTCCAGGCTACACTGTCCTGCTGGAGTAGTACAATTTGCCCAGTTGATCCTTGGCAAATTGAAATCTCCAATCAAAATCTTATATTTGTTCTCTCTATTATCTATTTCCTCCATTGCTTTCAGTAGGTTATCATCCTCTTCCCTACTATTATTTGGGCTTCTATATATAGAAGCAATTAGAATGATCCTCTTGCACATTTTACTTCAATACACAAATACTCACAATACTGCTGTCTCATATCCACCTCATTAACCTTGAGCTCTTTTCTTACATAAATAAACAGTCCTCTTCCGACCTCTGCTCTAATAGCATTCCTCTCATATAACTCAAAACCCTCCAAACTATACTCCACCAGTTCCCTTTCAATTCTAGCATTTTTTGGTCTTACTTCCTGTAAGGCTATGACATCAGGTTTTTCCTCTTCATCCTGCAACCTACATCAACTGCAAGTGCGAAGGTATGTTAACAAGCCGAGACAACGCACAAATTGCTGGAAGCTTGGGCATTCAACCCCACGGTGTCGGGCCATCAATGCTCGTTGCTTAATTTGCGGCTCAGAACAACATGCTCTCAACAATTGTCAAGCCAGCGCGCCCCGTTGTGCAAATTGTGACGGGCCCCACAAAGCCAATGACAGAACATGCCCGCACTTTGCATTTCATCGTGAAGTATTACATTTACAGGCCTCAAAAGGACTCCCCTTTCGGTCTTCTACAGCGCAATTAAGGCAGGAAGGTAAATCTCCTCCATATAGACGGTATAAATCAACTGCACCCGCTGACTCCTCTGACCACCAGCGTCCAGAGCAGCCCCCGGCACCACCTATCAGCCCGCAACGTTACCCCACCAATGATACCTTCCGTTTAGTTCATCTTAACTCCCCGGACCTATCCACCTCTAACAGGTTCGAGGGATTTAATAACTTGACAGATGATACTGAGTTTTGGAACATGACTACCGAAGAGAACCTCATGGAATGTAACACGGTACCAAATGTAGAGACTTCTCCCCAATCTCACTCCACACAGTCGCAGCCTCGGAAAAAGCGTAAGGTTGCAAGACCTATCCGGTCATTATCCCGGACCTCGAAACTCGGCTCCACCACACGGAAGTGGGTTATGCCTACCCACGATCCAGACTGTGGCTGCCATAACTGCGGCCGATTCTTTCTCCTTCAGCACAAGACTTCTACCCGAACAGTACTCAACAAACATCTTCACAAATTTCTTTCCAAGCGAGCTCCAGCGGAAGATGCTCAAATTCACCCTACTCCTTGTTATTGTGTCACCCATATTTGTGAATCTGATCCCACACCCAAGGACTTGATGCAGAGATTCCTGAATGATAATAACCTGTTGGATTCTGACTTGACTAATATAGAGCTATCACAATCCCGTTTTGACGTTCACCAACCTCCTGTCAATGTCCGTATCACCCTCACCACGCCTGATCCTCCCTGTACCCTTGAGCGACATATTCCGTCAGCCGCTCCCCACTGCCCAGATCCCGATGCTTCCAAACCTAGGGACATTCCCCCACAAACTCCTGATAACCCTACGATACCATCATCTGACGAACCTTCGATAAAGACTCATCATACCCCGAGCCCCACACAATATCCTGTATTGATATGTCACACCAATATGCCATCTGACAAATGTGGATGTCCAATTTGTTTCCGTAATTACATCACACCCCATCTCAGTGACACGGATCCCTGCCTCCTTGCTCGGACGCAGGAATTTGTCACCACGCGTAACCTTCCCCCTAACCCTGATGAAGATGTTACCTTCGCTTATCTATTTATGAACACTCTGCGCCAAACACTCCTCCACTCCCCCACCCTTGTTCCTAAACTAGTCACACAATTCACAGCTATTTCTGACAATATTACAGACCTTACATCTACCCCTTCACCTCCATCCAAACAACCCTCTCCACACTCACAACCTTTACCAGACTCTCTTCAAGAGACCACTAATGTCGATGACTCTGACAATCCTATTCTTGATGGCATATAACATTCTGCAATGGAAGATAAGCGGATATCAAACTCGCCTCCGTATGGGAGAATTACAACGACTCATTCGTTTATACTCTCCAATCCGCATATGCCTACAGCATGTAGGCAATATTGCGATCTCCCCCAGAAATTACTCTGTCGCTGTTAGTTCTCCAGTAACCCCCACACACTATCGTACAGCAATTCTTGTTCATTACAAATATCCTTTTCTTCCCGTCACCCTCAATCCCAACCCGTTTCAAACTTCTGCAGTTACCATTTCCCTCCCACAGCTTCCATCCCTTACTATTTGCTCATCCTACAATCAACCCTCTTGTAATTATGACACAGCTGATCTTATCCATATCATGCAACAACTAACTCCTCCTTACCTTCTTCTTGGTGACTTCAATGCACATTCCCCCCTATGGGGAAGCCCGTATACAGACACCCTGGGTAAGCATCTTGAAAACCTTCTGATTGACTCACAACTCTGCTGTTTGAACTTAGATTCCCCTACATATAGGTCTGCAGCTCACTGCTCGTTCTCCGCTATAGATCTTTCGCTTGCTTCGACTGACGCCGCCCCTTTATTTGAGTGGTCGGTTTTGCAGGAAAGATTCTCCAGCGACCACTACCCAATTCTTTTAAATTACTTGTACCCTGAACCCTTTACACAAATACCTCGGTATAATCTCTCCAAAGCTGATTGGCCAATATACACGGAATCCACTGCTGAAATTGAAGATTTCTCTGATATGATCTCCCCCAAAGACAACTTTGAATATTTTTTGTCTTTCTTAACCTCTACTGCACAGAATTGCATACCACTCACCTCCTCCTTGCAACATCCTCGCCGAGTCCCTTGGTAGACACCCAGCATAATCAAATTCAAACATAGGGTAGAGCGCCTTCTCAACAGGTTGGGTGATAAGCAACGGAGGATTAAAACCACCCTCTCAAATCTTGCTACTCATACTCAATGCCTCCTCTTCATCACTATCACCATTGAAAAACTTGCCCTCAAAACATTTTATAATAAAGTCTGCGCTATTGTCAAGCGCAATATCATCCAAGGTAAGGTACAGTAAAAGTCCGTTAATCCGACGACCGATGATTCGAATCTCCCAATAGTCCGAATTTTTCAATTTGAGGCCAAATCCGAATTCACCCGATGGTCCGAATTTCAAGAAGTCCCAAAGTCCCCTTTTTGAGGCATTAGGCCACTCAAATGACACATAATGGAGCACACACATATCATATGTTCATGAATTCACTTTAAAAGTTTACCATTGTCATTGTAGCCTATTATCTACTTCAAAACATTCAGATTAATGGTCAAAGGAAGCTACTGATATAATCGTAAACACCTTCGTCATCTTCTTCTTCCACATCGTCTGCTAGAGAGTTTGTTTTGCTCTTGAACGCATCCTTGGGACGCTCCGATGCGCTACTGGCTTGCACCGCATTTTCTGCAAGCGCATTCAGTCTTGAGCTTGAAAACGCACCTTTCAAGAAGTCCCAAAGTCCCCTTTTTGAGGCATTAGGCCACTCAAATGACACATAATGGAGCACACACATATCATATGTTCATGAATTCACTTTAAAAGTTTACCATTGTCATTGTAGCCTATTATCTACTTCAAAACATTCAGATTAATGGTCAAAGGAAGCTACTGATATAATCGTAAACACCTTCGTCTTCTTCTTCTTCCACATCGTCTGCTAGAGAGTTTGTTTTGCTCTTGAACGCATCCTTGGGACGCTCCGATGCGCTACTGGCTTGCACCGCATTTTCTGCAAGCGCATTCAGTCTTGAGCTTGAAAACGCACCTTTGGACGTATTAGTCTTGAGCTTGAAAACGCACCTTTGGATGTTCCGATACGCTACTATTTATAGTTCAGTGATCGGAGCATCCCAAGGGTGCTTTCAAGACAACAATACAAGGGTGCTTTCAATACAATATAATATAACAGAGCACGTCACAAAAGGAAAATTACAAGAACCTCTCAGGGAAGTGCCGTTGTTAAGGCATTACTTCCCGAACCACATCTGATCTTCAAGAGCAAGAAAAACTCGCTAGTAGACGGAAGAAGAAGAAGACGTTTATATCAGCAGATTCCTTTGACCATTAATCTGAATGTTTTGAAGTAGTTAATAGGCTACAATGACAATGGTAAACTTTTGAAGTGATTTCATGAACATATGATATGTGTGTGTGCACCATTGTGTCATTTGGGTGGCCTAATGTCTCAATGTTTTCGTCATACACAGGTTCATAGGGGTAAAGTCCGATAATCCGAAAAATCCACTAATCCGAACGAGAGCCGGTCCGCTGCCCTTCGGATTAACGGAAGTTTACTGTACTTTCATGGCGCTCTTACATATCGTCCTTCACTTGTCGCACTCCTATCTCTACTCTGTGGAGAAAATGTTGTAGTATTGATGGGCGTACTGTCCGTCCCCCACTCTCTCCATTAAGGGAGACTACTTCGGACTCTTTAACCCATGATCCTCACATCATCACTGCTATGCATGCTAATAATTTCTGTGCAGTTAGCTCTGACCAATCCTTGCCTCAACAATTCCTCCGCTTCAAACAAGTGGAGGAGTCCCACCCGCTCACGTTTTCCGGTGGTAACACTCATGAATATAACGCTCCTTTCTCATTACCTGAACTTCAACATGCAATTGACCACTGCTCGGATTCCACCCCAGGTCCTGATGCCATTCCCTATGAGTTCATTCGTCGTCTTCATCCATGTGCACTAAATTATCTTTTGCAACTTTATAATGAATTATGGGTTAGCCATTATTTCCCTCCTAATTGGCAACAGGCCTATACCATACCCGTCCCAAAACCGGGCAAAGATCACAGTTTTCCGACAAACTATAGGCCCATAGTGCTTACCTCGTGTTTATGTAAACTTTTTGAAAAGAGGATCAATCCACGCCTTCTTCATTATGCTGAGACACATGACTTATTATCCCCATATCAAAATCGTTCACATCCCGGCCACTCTACATTACACTCGCTCATCCACCTGGAGCACCAAATACGTGAAGGATTTTCGAAGAAACAACCCACGGTGGCAGTTTTCTTCGACATTGCGAAGGCTTATGACACCACTTGGCGGTATTGCATACTGAAAATCCTCCATAGCTCTTAACCACACATTTCAAGTTAAAAACAACGGTATATTATCTACTATAAAGCCTCTCACTAATGGAATACCCCAAGGCTGTTCCCTGAGTAGCGTACTCTATGATATTGCAATCAATCGTGTTACATAATGTCTCCCGCCCGACATCTCTCATAGCCTATACGTGGATGACTTAGCCATTTATTATACGTCTCCTAGTTTAACGCACATTCAACGTCGTCTAAACAATGCTCTTAAATCCATACAAGCTTGGGCATCCTCAACTGGTTTCCGCTTCTCGATTGAAAAAAACAATGCTGTCGTTTTCTATCGCGACCTTAGACACTTACGGAAGCAGTCCATCTCCCTCTGTATGGGCTCTTCCAAGATTAAATTCCTCTCCTCCCCTAAATTCCTTGGCCTTATCTTTGATAACCACCTTAATTGGAATTCCCATGTTGCCGCTCTGAAGGCTCGGTGCCTTCAGTGCATGAACGTCCTCAAGTCTGTGGCACGTGTTCATTGGGGTGTTGATCGATCTACATTACTACTATTTTATAGATCCACCATTCTCTCTGCCCTAGATTACGGTTGCCCGGTATATGGTACTGCCTCGGCATCCACATTACGGACACTTAACTCAGTTCATCACCTTGGCATACGTATTAGCTCAAGGGGGCATCACACTGGGCCAAATTATCGCCATTCTCCGATCTCCAATCTCCGTTTCCGGTCAGTAGCACCGGCAAATTCTATCACACACGCCAAGCGTCCTGGCTGCGTGAGTCTCGACACAACAATAACAATGTCCGACCTTAGCCTACATTGTGCCGTTTCACCTATACTGTAATGTATAGTAATATGGATTTACTGTACATCTACAATTATAATGCAATATGACTCAATCTATACATTAGTGTAATTTTTTTTTAATATGAAGCTTATACAGTGGTCCCTCTCATTTAGCGAATTCATTAGTCTAGCCAAACCATCGCCAAAAGTGAATTTCGCCAAACGCGAATAGTACTTTAAATGGGAAAATTATCCATTAGTCTTTGACGAGGCCCGAGTTCACCCTTTTGGGCCTTTTCAAACCGCCCGCCATGCGCATCGTCGATCGCCGACACACTCGGCGCCGTCTGCTTACTCTGTTTTAGCTAGAAGACATAGGCCTAGCCTATATATCTCCACAAAGAATTGACCTAACCTAGGTTTGATGTATATCAGGCAGCAGAATTCATTGTTATCTTGTGAATAGTCTTATTGATAAGGAATAACCACGTAACCTTAGCAACAAGTTGCTAAGTCACTAGCTAGCCAGACCAAGAAATGGTCTAACCTAGCTTAGATATATATCAGGAGGCATAAATCACTTTTACCTTGTGAATGGTGAAGACTAGAATTTTCTATACCAACTGCTTTTCGATTGAGCAAAATAATGAAATTGGTTTTGGATCCGTGGTCACTTCTTTGATTAATTATATTTATCGATTGGGCCCCTGAGTCAGCTGATGCGCGCGTGTGTTTGTGTGTCGCAGACTGTTCGGCACAATAAACAAAGCAAAACACAAGAGATATGAGGTTCACAAATCGGTTTGGTCAAGATTACTCTGTTAATATACGTTTATGAAATATACCTAGGATATTCTCGCTATCCAAGCAGCTCACTTAGGGTTTTGTGAGTAGGCCTAAGCCTATCTATAGCCTAGCCTCGGCCTAAGAGTAACTCTCAATACGGCGCTCTACTGTAGCCTACATGAAACATTAACAGCAATAGAAAAGACAATAGATAATAGATAACAGATTTTATTTACCATGAATTATTTAGAGTTAGGCCTGGTGAAACTAGCTTGCGGGCGGCGCATTCTGGGCCGACGCCATTCCGTGACATCAGCATTCTCGCCAAAAGTGTATTTGAAGCGCCAAATTTGGATTCTGGTACCATATCCAATCTATCGCCAATACTGTGTTTCGCCAAGCTGAAATCCGCTAAACGCGAGGGACCACTGTATGAGGAAATTTATATTTTGAACTTTTCAGAGGTTTTCGAATGTTTTCGATTCATACCAATCGCCGTGGCGTAGGCTATAGAACAGTGGTTATTTAGCTGCAAGTGGTGTAGCTATGTTAGCATTAATTCACCTTGAAAATTGTTTATGTCTACCAGCAGCCCTTCTCACAATCAAAACACTTAATTTTGTAGCAAAATATATATTTCGATCGTTATATTGTGGTGTTTCACTTAAACTGTAGAATAATATGGATTGATATTGACAAACTTTGTGTAATAGGACCCAATCTATACGTTAATGTTGCTATGTTTTGCGTTTGAAGCTTATATAAGTAGCTATGAGGAAGTTTTTCGCAAAATATAGGCTATAGTCTGACGCCTGTCGTTACCTCAGCACTAAGCGATCGTTTATATTGTGCTGTTTCACCAATAATTTAGAATAATATGGATTTATATCGACAATTATATTTCAATATGACTCAATCTACAAGTTTGCGTTATTATTTTTTATATTTGGAGCATATATGAGGAAATATTTTGAACTTTTCGGAGGTTGTAGAATGCCTGGTAGGCTATAATCCTCTGTATGCGGGTAGACCTGTATTTATTTCAATAATTTGGTAATGTTACAATATATTTTTACATTTTACATTCATAAATAGTCCACTAATATACTAGGTTAGGTTAGGCTAGGTTAAATATATTGTTCAATGATTCTTAGTAAATAGGCATCTGAAAAACAGTTCCTCCTGCTACACAACCGAATGTTTTCATTTCATACCAATCGCTGTGGCGTAGGTATAGGAAGTGGTTATTTAGCTGCAAGTGGTGTAGCTATTTTATCATTAATTCACTTAGTTTATGTCTATCCGCAGCCCTTCTCACAATCAAAACACACAATTATGTAGCAAAATATATATTTCGACGTGATATACTTGAGATATCAATGAGATTAAATGCGAGCTGTAAAGAGGCTTACAATCTACCTCCGTCAAAAAACGGTGCTTCGCATCCAGTGCGGGAAGCATCCTAGCTCCGTCAAATGGTGAGATTTGTGCTGGAGACTGGCGGTAGCTCCATTTTTTGCGGTAGAATGGCGAGAATTGGCCCAGTGTGATACCCCCTTCAGGAGCTTTCCGGTCCTCTCATGTGTATAGTGTGCTCAGTGAGGCTGGGGTCCTGCCGTTAACGTACCATCGTCAGCTGGTTCGCTGCGAACTGCCATCCGTCTCCAACAGGATCCCACGTTGGAGGACCTCTTCCGTTCCCAAGATTTTTGTGTTATGCCTACTACTACCTTGCTCTTCACCCTCTTATCTACCCAATTACTCGCATCTTACAATATTCCAACACCTCATTCACCCCTCCCCCGTTGTTCAATTACCCCCTGGATTCTCAAACATCCTGAAGTTTGTTTCCATTTGACTGACCAAGTAGTGTTTCCATTTGACTGACCAAGTAGAGGCTGTGACTCCAGTCAAATGCCATACTTTAGCTTTACAACATCTTGCCAGTCACATTCCAGCTGCCTTCATTTACACTGATGGTTCGAAGGTTCCGGATGCCGTAGGTAGTGCAGCGGTTTCTGAACATGGTATCCATCAAAGCTCCCTACATCCTTACTCCACAGTTTTCACTGCAGAGTTGTGGGCTATTCATGGTGCCCTAACCCTCATCTCTAAACTTCCAAACGATCCTCCACACGTCGTTATCTGCAGCGACTCAAAAAGTGCGTTGCAAGCATTAAGTGAGTATGCCCCACGTGACCCATTGGTCATCACTGTCATCCTTAAAATCCATGAATTACAATGCAGCTCTCGATCCATCACACTCTGTTGGATCCCAGCCCATGTCGGCATTGCGGGTAATGAACGTGCTGACACCCTTGCTAAACAGGCCTGTCTAGGTGCTTCGGCATCTACTATCCTCAGGTCAGATGACCTAATTCCTGTAATTCGACAGCATATGCATGATAAGTGGCGCTCAGAATGGAGGGATCAACCTTTAGGAGGTCACCTTCGTTCCATCAAAAACAACATTTACATGTGGCCCTCTTCACTCAGCCCCTGTCGCGCTGACCAAACCCTCTTAACTCGGTTACGCATAGGACACACGAGACTCACTCATGGATATCTAATGACCACTCCCCGTAGTCCACCACCAGAATGTCACCATTGTCACACAGTTCTTACTATTCATTACATTTTTAGCATTTGTCCCATGTACGACCCTGAAAGACGTCGATTCCTGCGACACATCTCTTTACAGGACATCCTTTCTGACTCAGGTTCATTCTCTTTCATAGCCATTCGTCATTTCTTGAAAGCTCTTAATCTATATGATGATATCTGATCAGTGACCTACAGTATATGACTTGACTTACTAACTCCCCACCAAACACTAGCCTTATGAGGGCTCAGGCCCAGAGGGCTAGTATAAAATAAACACATCTTCAACAACAATCCATCATTGATGATATGCCTGATATCTCAAGACTGGAGGGGGACATTCGTGACAATCTCTAAACCCCTAATCAAACCTACCATAGGTCGAGACAAAACACCCAAAATAGCATTCTTAATTTTATTGTATACATACAATATTTTTGGTATAAAAATGGAAAGAGAAGCAGATTGCGCACTTCGAAGAAGTCTGCTTGTACATAACCTTGCAGGTAAATGTAGGTAATGAATATCACATTGAGATTCATAAAAATAATGGTCAAGAATTTCCTGATTCTTGATAAAATAAAGATAGTTCTCTGACTCTCCCTAGAAGTCAAAGTTCTGTAGGAACAAACAAATTATTTGGTTACAAGCATTTGGTCCTTAAAATTAATTTGAACGTATAACTACTGTATAATGATGTACAACTTATTGCATATATCTCATAGTTGCAACTATCATTGATATATATTCCCTAAAATTAAAAATATGAACTGTAACACCAGGAGCGCGTTCAAGAGCACTAATTTTAGCACCCAGTTGGCGCTACAGCGCTACTGAACGACATTGTGCGCGCATACGGTCGCTTACGGTTGCTCATTCAGCGCACAGCCTTTGGAGGAATGATGCCATGAGGCACACAGACTATACATCTTTAGAATTCGTCTTTAGCGCTAGCAGACGAATTACTCTCGACCACATGCACATAAAATCACTTAAAAACATCGACTATTCATATTAGTATGTGTTATTATTTACTTTAAAAATTTATGTTAAATTTTCGATCAAAATATTGATACAAATACAGTCGACCCTCGCATGGGCGGACCCCAGTTGACCGGACTTCGGTTTGTGCGGACCCAACAGCCGATGCGGACAAGTCCCCAAAAGACCAGACAAATTGGGCAAAAGACCGTTAATTTAAAAGTTGTCCGGTATTTTAATAGTTCGTGTTTGTCTATCGCTCACTTCCCCCTCTGCAACTCTCTTTCTATCTATCTATCTATCTCTCTAATGCATCTACCTAACTCCCTTATACATTAAAATAACTAGGCCTATGTCTTATTTGGTCTTTTTTTAATCTATGAATCAATTCTAATACGATGGAATTGAAAACAATATTACCCTTCTAACACACAAATAATAAAATGAAAACGAGAGTAAATAAAAATGTCTCCTTTGTCTTTCAGAAACATAAGTCTGTCTCATATATGTTAGTATTTTATCGCTTGCTCGCCCCTAGCCACTCTCTCTATCTATTTATCTCTCTAATGCATCTAACTAACTCCCTTATACATTAACATAACTATGTCTTATTTGGACTTTTTGTAATCTATAAATCATTTCTAATGAGATGGAATTGAAAACAATATTATCCTTCTAGCACACAAATAATAACATGAAAAAGAGTCAGTAAAAAGTCTCCTTTGTCTTTTCAGAACCAATAAGTCCGTCTCATAATAGTTCGTGTTTATCGCTCACTCCCCCTCTGCAACTCTCTCTTTCTATATATCTATCTCTCTAATGCATCTACGTAACTCCCTTATACATTAACATAACTATGTCTTATTTGGACTTTTTGTAATCTTTGAATAATTTCTAATGCGATGGAATTGAAAAATATAATATCCTTCCAGCACATAAACAAGAAATAAGATACAGTCAACAACAAATATTCCCCCGTCTTCGAGTTCCGAGCGTCGGGAGATTTTATTTTATTTATTTACTGTATTGTTTGTTTTTTTCCCACGGTTTATTTTCGCCTTGAAAGTGTGTCTACACAAATTGATTGGGATCTATTGTAACATATTTTTAATTGACATTTGTGTCATTTTTGCTGATTATGAGTTGGTGGAAAAATTTGTTCTTTAATTCCATCATATCGGAAATTATTCACAGATTATATAGAGACCAAATAACATACACTTTTAAGTGAGTTCAATAGTTTTGCATTATCAATAGGGTGTAGCATAAGGCTTATCAACATCATCACAGTAACGGGGTCGGGGTTGAGGCCAGGACGGGGAGGGGAGGGAGTAGGCCTACAGCGGCGGGTATATCCTCCCTTTTTTTTTTTTTTTTTTTTTTCTCTTTTTTTATGTGAAATTTATCAAATGACAAATATGGGGTCGGGGTTGAGGCCGGGATGGGGAGGGGAGAGAGTAGGCCTACAGCGGCGGGGATATCCTTTTTTTTTTTTTTTTTTTTTTTTTTTTTTTTTTTTTTTTTTTTCCCCCCCCCCAATGTATTTCCAATGTGTATGGCCACCCTCGTAAGGGGAGTAAGGCGTCCGGCAATAGATAGATAGATAGATTTCCAATGTCCGGACTTTTTCAATGTGCGGACAAGGGTCCCACCCTATTAGTCCACACATTCGAGGGTTGACTGTATACGGCTTTATGTATCGATAAGAGGCGTAGAGGATCCACATGTATTGAAGTGGTGGACGAAAATAACATGACAAATTTTATGAATGAATTTGCTTTCTTTCATATATAGTAAGGATGCTAATTTTTTTTTCGTGATACGCTTGCCTGTACTATTGACCCATAGAGCTCCCTGTTGTTGAGGGTTTGAAACTCTCAAAAACTTAATAAGAGATTGTACTGGGCATAAAATATGATGTGTATCCCCTCGCTTTAGCGCCGGGATCGTAAAATCAGAAAAAACATGATCACTATGCTCATTTTTAGCAATAAAAGTGGGGGACGGCGCAATTTGGACATTGATATTGCATCTCCCAAACCTGAGGCAATTAGGTTCGTTGCTCATCGCCGCCAGCTCAGACACCCAGTTACCTGTGGCCAAAGCCAGAAGGAACACAGCCTTCTTTAAGATTGAATCAGAATCCGGCGCGTGATTATACTTGCGCAAATGAAGTAAAGATAATGCTTTGTCGAGTGACCAGGTAGGCATGAGCTGACAGGGGTGGTGGGCGAAGCTTAAAACACGCCCTCATAAAACCTGTTTCCTCGGCCTGCGGTATGGATAGCCCTGTTAAATCATAAAAGGGTATTCTGATACCTGACAGATGGTTCTCTAGCGTTACTACAGAAAGGCGTTTCTGTTCAAATAATTAGTCTAGGTATTTGAAAATTAAAGCTACTGATGCGTCAGTTTGTGCCGTTTCCACTATCTAGGTTGTAAAAGATTTCCAATGTGACTGGTACTGACGCCTGGTAGATAGAGTGTACTGATTTAAAAATGTATTAGTTACGCTTTCACCAAACGGAGTTAACCATTTTGCCTTCTGAATGTCCAAAAGGCAAAAGTCAGCAAGGTCTTTAGATTGCCAATTGTCTCTAAGTGGTAGTACAGTACAAGATCGGGAGTGACACCGGGTTCTCGTACCACGTCTTCAACTGGTGGTACCACACCTGAGCTGGTCACAGGGGTGCGATTATCGAGACTATGCCCCGGTAATCCCGTAGTTTGCGAACTACTTGACACATGAGAGGAGCGTCTGGAGGCGGAAACAGATAGATGGAATTCCACCTGTTCCAATCCTCCATCATGCGTCTGGACCCCCCGCCGAAGTTACTTCCCGGCGGGTTAGGTAGAGAGGAAGTTTGTGGTTTTCCTTGGACGCAAATAAATCCACTTGTGGACGGTATGGCTCTGCAATCATTTGATTGAAGATGGTTTGCTTGAGAGACCATTCTACTCTGGTGCTCTGTCTTCATGACAGGGCGTCTGGCCAGATGTTGGCTACACCCGGCAGGTAAGATGCGTGAAAATGAATGTTCAGCTTGTCCGCCAGAACAAAAAAAAAATCCGACAACTCTAGCAACTTCCGAGACCTCGTTGACCCTTGCTATTGAATTCAGGACACTGCATTCAAATTGTCCATTCAAAAGGCTACTGATTTCCTCCGCAAGGTGGAGCCGTGAGCCTGTAGGAAAAGTAAGGGGACTAACAACTCTTTCGCATTTATGTGAAAATTCTCGGATTGGGACCAAAGTCCTTGACCCTGATGGCCGAGGCTTGACTGATAACCCCAGCCTATCGTCCCTGAAGCATCTGTACAGTGATCACTCCCATAACATAAGAACGAGAGGACACTCTAAGAAAATTTACAAAGAAAGAAATAGGCTTGAGAAGGCAAAGAACTCATTTTGTGATAGAGTGGTAAATGAGTGGAACGCACTGCCCTAGTATGTAGTCGATTCCGAATCAATAAGGGAGTTTGAAAGTAATCTTGATAAAGCATGGGGAAGACAAGATTTGAAGTTTGATTATAAAACAAAAATACAGAATAGTAAAAATGTTACGTCTTCTACCGCCGCCGCCAACACCGTGAATGACCGCAGCAGTGCAAGTACTGGTACCGAGCTGGATACACAGGCCTAGTTTGCCTTTTTCCAGAGGATCTACTGTAAGAAACTGTAAGAATAACCGAACTATATGGGCCATGGCCAGTTCGGTCACAGGAAGTATCCGGATACACAGTTAATTATTTATTTGTCATTATTATTAGGTTATTAGTCCTTTAACTATTTATTTGTCTATTATTATATTGGCAACATACTTTCATACCAGGGGTCATAACTATATCCAAATAAGTCCTGTGGGACTATGAAATAGCTATTATTGGACAAGAAAAATATTCTGTTCAAGCCTCTAGGCTACTATAACAACAACAACATGTCGCCGTCGGCAGTGTGCAGTACTGCCAATACGTTTAGCATCTTCCGCTAGATCTAGAGACCTTTACTTCGATCTAGCAGCAATGATTTACACTAGCAGTTTGTATTTAATCTTTTGTTTTGAAATTTCAGAACAATTTTGAAGTGATATTATATGGATTTTGTCAATTCATATTTCTAGTGGTATTTATCATGTCTTACATCTAACAGTACTGCCAATTCATATAGTGACTTCCGCTAGATCTAGAGACCTTTACTCCGATCTAGCAGCAATGATTTACACTAGCTGTTTGTATTTAACCCTTCCTACCCGGTCTGCCTTAGGTAAGGACAGCATGAAAGAAGGGCCAATACCCGGTATGCCTTATCTAAGGCATGAGCTTAATAGCCTAATTAAGCTTGGTCCGAACGCCGTGCATACGACGTATGTCAACAAACCCAAGCGTTCGTCACCGCACCTCCGAAAACAAGAAGGAGAAGACTCCTCAATGTTATTGTTCTGACGTCATGACGAAATTAGTGTCTAAAAAGCCCCCATATTGGCAACATCTCTGCAATATTGGCTCCACTGAAATCGTCATCACAACTGAACCAGTTGACTTACAGAGCTCTACTCAATGCCAAAATACAGATTGAAAACTGCACTATGATTATAGATGAGTGGGAAAGTTCTAGCAGTGAAAATAAACATAAATACGGTAGCCTAGGCCTAGACGTTTTTCGGCCATATCGCCCGGGTAGGGGCGACCGTCATTGGGTAAGACAGCCCGGGGAGGAAGGGTTAAACTTTTGTTTTGAAATTTCAGAACAATTTCGAAGTGATATTATATTGATTTTGCCAATTTATATTTCTAGTGGTATTTATCATGTCTTACAGTCCATCTAACAATATATGTTAGCAGATTTAACTTCAATTGGTAACCCTCCCGCTCGAGTCGGCTCGAAGAAAATTGATGCAGCAGTGCAAGTACTGGTACTGAGCTGGATACACAGGCATAGTTTGCCTTTTTCCAGAGGATCTACTGTAAGAAACTGTAAGAAACTGTAAGATAATGGTGGCACTTTAGTAAATCGGTGGTAAACAAAAACCGCATGCGTATCGGTTTGGCCAAGATTACTCGGTTTACATAAGTTTATTTATGAAATATAATTTAGTACTGTATTATGGTAAGTTGGCTACCTACTATTATGTTTATAAGATATGATAAGTAAATTATTGTATATCGGCGATTTCGGTCATTTTTTTTTTTCCAATGTCATGAACAACAACTTTACTTTAATTATTTATATATCCCATGGCCTGTTCGGTTATTAGCGAGGTTCGGATAATGACAGGTCGGATATGGGAGTGATTACTGTATCTATCCATATCGTGGGTGGAGGAGACGTCCATGTCATTAATGAGTGCAATGTTTCTTTCTTCGCCCAAACCGATAGCAAGTTGTGAATTAACGATGGAATTCGCCATAACTTTCCCGCCGGCAATAGCGGGAAATGTTTGTTTCCTTCCAGGATTAATCTCTTTACTTTCAACCGGCCCAACTTTACTGTAAGTTGAATCTAGTTGAGAGAGCCGATCAGGGATTCCCACGTCCTTCTCGTGGTAGTCAGACTGTGGAGAAACAAACAAATCTGTTTCGATTGTCTACACTCTGACTGAGAGTAAGAAATGCTGTGTCCCAGACCAGCCCTATCCACTGAATTACCCTTGTTGGGACAAGGTTCGACTTCGCCAAGTTGACCTTGAACCCCAGGGATTGAACATGAATTATAATTTGAGTTACATGATTCTTGCATTGACTCTCTGATTCCGCCACCACTAGCCAGTCGTCTAAGTACCACAACACTTTGATTCCCTCGAAAAAGGCTCCTGCAGTTCCCATAAACACAATTTGGGGGCAGCAAGAAAACTAAAGATAGCAGGTGGTACTCCCCCGGCCTTGACAATTGGCATTGAGAACCAAGAATGATGATCTTGAGGTATTTGATGGGAGGATTTTGAAGTAATGGTTGAGCTAAACTGCTGTGCTTCAATTTCCCAGTCTACCCATGGACCTGTGCCCACCTGCAGGACTGGATTGCCGGACTGATCGCTAACCGGAAGTGTATCCAGTTCCGGCGTTAACAAGGTAAGAGACTTAACCCTCTCACCACGGAAGGCCTCTTGAACGCCCATAAAAAAGCATATAATAGCTGCCCGGAAGGCCTCTTGAACGCCCAGTGGTTGAAAGCCTGTGAGCTTCGTGTGCGAGGCGTCGGTCCGACGCATGTAAACAACAGCCGGCTGGACCGACGCCCCGCATCTCCGGCCACAAGAAGGAGAGCGTCGCTTGTTCGTGTGTGCCTGTATGTTGTTGTTAAGTATCGAAAAGTTGTGTAAAGTGGCTGTTTTGGCCATAAAGTTATCTCCAATGAAATCATCATCACAGCTCAACCAGTTGACTTAGAGAGCTCTACTTAATGCCATTCTACAGGTAAATAACACAGCTACGCTTGGGGATGCGCGGGAATGCGGGAAGCAGTCTGATTAACGAATATACGGTAGCCTAGCCTAGACGTTTTTCGGCCAAAACACCCGGGTTTCGAGGAATATATATAATACATAGCCGGGGCTGGAGGGTTAATGTAATTTAAACCGTCAGTTTTAGACCAATCTGCAAACAGACGTGCAGAGGAAGCAGGTGGGAGAGCTGGTGTGGGGGAATAAACAAAATAATCATATGCATATACATTAGAGATTGCTTTTACAGCCATATCTAAAGTATTACCTGTAGTATCCTTTGCTCTCAGTTTCCTGTTCTTATTCATTTGGATAACCCACTCATTCGGAACCGGAAGCTCACCCGAGATTATCTGTTGTGCACTAGAGGGATTTTGAGCCGTAATAGTAACCCATGAACAATCTGGACCGTAAAGGAGAGGCATAGGGCCTTTCTTTATAGGAGCCTTCTCCAAAGGTGGGGGTATAATGTCAGTAATCACCCTTACGTTAGTTGTAGTTAAAGTAGATGTAACTGGAAAACTACTAGCACACGTAGGTGTTGGAGTAACGTTAGAGGGGGGAGGCGGTACGTTAGTAGGAGCAACAACCCTGTCAGTCTCCAGGGGTCGCACAACAGACGCTATCGAAGGAGTTTCCGGCACGGTTGTGGGGGTTTCCGGTGATATTGTTGGTTTCTGAAACTTTTGTATCATCTTATTTAAAATATAGTCTAGGTCATCACGTGTCAGATATTCATTCTGTGAACTTTTAGATCTTACTGAGCCTACCTCTGACCCTTCCCCTACCTGGTTGGGTTGAGCAGAAGATAAAGGTTCTATATCTTCTTGCTCTTGGCCTGTCACTTCCACTTCTTCCGGCTGTTGTCGGGTGTTAGAAAGTAAATGTTGCTCAAGTCCTACCCATGACAAGTCAGGTACAGATGTAGGTACCGTTTCAATGTTCACACTATCCCTGTTATCCGCCGGGTATTGTCTACTAGTACTCGCGTGGACGGTTTCTGGGAGCCTCCACCAGAGCTGGGCACCACAAACAAAAAGTCAAATCAGCAAACTCAAATCAGCAAACCCAGAACATAACTTCAGCAAACACAAATGTGCAAACCTTGTGAAATTTCTGGATAGCAATTGCAAAAATGCAAACGCAAACCGCTTTTCATTATTTTTAAATTTAAACTACAGAATCAAGGGTAAATCAATAAAATCAATCTCTAATGTCAATAAATACATATATTTACTTAAATATAGAGTTGCGCACAACTTCCAGTGACCTCAGGGATATACATTTTAATAATGCCATGGGATACAGTAATGGATTGAGGGGGGCTTTGCCCCCCTCATATCTCCCATGACTTATTATCATCATATATATTGCCAGTAGGGGGGCAAATAACAAGTACGCCGCGGCCCAACCGACTGTACACCCGCCTGCTAACACAACTCTTACCGTACCTAAAGTTTAATAAGCCTACAGTTTATTATAGCCTAGGTTACTGGAGATGTCGCCCCAAAAACTTGTCCCGCATTTTGTATAAGGAACTTGCCCCATTTTGGTTATGTTTGGTTAACAAAAATATATATATAATATATAGCCTAGACCTATAGCATAGGCCACTTCATTTGTCCGACATGGGCAATAAAACGTTGGGGTGACTTGTTTTCGGGGAGAATCCTTCAGTAATAATCAGTATTCGCAATTTTGCAACATTTGGGAGGAGGTATGCCAGATCACAGAGGTGCAAGAAGGCGATTTATTCGTGGCCACCCCTTTGGGGATGGCAATAGATAGATAAGTTTACTTAAGATTGAAGAAATTCCTGGCGCGACCGAAGCCGCTCCAAGGACCCGTGCCCCCAGGGAGGGAGCAGGGGATGGTTGTGACGGTTTGGCTCCCGAAACTGCTCCCCGCGGCCGGCATCCGGTTGTCCTCCACTGGTCTTTGATCTTGTCTCCGGCCGTGGAGGGTCGGCAGCCATCCGCGGTTGGCAGCTCCGGGAGGTGGTCCCACGGCATAGACGCCGCCACATCAGGACCTCAGTGTCCTCTCTCCCTCCCTGCCCACCCCGAACCAACTTCCAGAAGCACATCCATACTCATATCTCTCGCCGATCCATCCACTCACTCACAGACAACACGCAGCTGCAAGCACGACCTCCCGAAATCCATCCTTCCCAATCCTCCCTTCCTCGTGAGGACAGAGTCCACCTGGCCAGGCTGAGATGCGGACACCATCCAGCTCTCCTGAGCTATCAGAAGAGACTGGATGACTCCGTTGTCGATGCCTGCCCGGGATGTAACACAGCACCCCATACCATTAAACACATCATAGAAGACTGCATTTCACACAACCACTTACGCCAACAACACAATCTACACTCAATGAGAGCTCTGTGGGAAAGCCCGATCGTGGCCATGGCCTTCCTCAGGGACTCGGGGCTGTTCAGCCAGGCAGCTTAGGAAACAACAACAACAACAACTTAAGATTGATTAAGTAATTTAATAGAAAGTAGCCTGGGCCTATATGCATTATGATGCTCAGAATATAGTTTCAGATCAGAATAAAATAAAATCTTATTGTAAATTATATAATACTTTCAAAATTAACACTTTCTATTTGACACTGATAATATGAGTCAGTCATTAGGCCTATATACTGTATATTAAATATTTATCCTACATGCTCTGAGGATTTTTTTATGGGATTAGGGTAGGCCTAGCCTAATGAAATTAGTTTAGGTTAAGAAAACATTAACAATATAAGTCAAATTGCTAGGCTACTTACTGAAGTGAAGCGCCGCTATACAATAGGCCTAGGCCTATTATAACCGCTTCATTTTACATATAGGCCTAGGCCTATTCGTTTATAAAAGGTAAGGCTAATGTACTATTCACTTCAAATACAACATGAGACTTTCCAACTATCTCATCGAATCATAAATAAAGGCGGAGGCGTAGGCTATCACGATAATCACGTGGTCACGAAAGCGTGTTATAAACATAACACCAGCTACACAGCTGATAGGCATCACCATCGCCATCTATGGAGACGATGGAAAACCATGATTGGAATGGCCTCCCCTCTCACTTTACCAACCCTAATTCTAATTTTTATGATAAATATAATTACATTTACTCAAGGCTAGACAAAATATAACGCATTTTTTCCATCTGCTCATAACAAAACTCCATGGACCCCACTATTCGTCCAAGCTTACTTTTAAGATTCGGCTATAATCTGGTTTTCTTTTCCAAATCACATTATGTTACTTAGGCTACTTAAAACACCTGTGTTAAGTGTTCCTACATCACTTTCGTTTTCGCCAGTTACAAATAGGCCTATAGGCTGTCCTAACTCCAGGTTTATCGCATATTACATCTAATATTCGTCTTTATCGTAACTCAGCTCTCTACATCTCAGTATTCATGATATTTTGACAATATCCATATCCAAAAATAAATAATCTAGACTATTGATAATTTAAATATATTAGCTCAAGAGTGGATTCGATTATGATTTGTGAGAGTATGTTGCGCAATTAATAGGCCTACGATCGAATCTCTCCAGGTCTTCAAATATTTGTGTTTACCTTTAAGCAATATTTATTAAGTAATCTTTATTATCATGTCTTCCTTAGCATTTTCACATATCAAATCACATACGAAAAATCACGAAATATAGAGAGTGCACTAGATTCCAGCACAAAAAGTAGGCTAGTTGGCTTGGCTTTTGGCGGGCCGCTGGAAGTGGTGGGGGCCGCGATGCCGTGTTTACCACAGGTGGGAGTTTTGCGGACTCAAGGTTAGTAACATGGAGGTACTTTCCAGAGCTACAAACCCGCAAATAGGCGGCCATTTTGGCGCCAACGCTAATGCGCCATCAAAATGACACTTTCGCCATGGCGAAATTGGCTATTTGCGAAAGTGTTGGCGAAAGTGCCCAGCTCTGGCCTCCACACACTACGACTTTCCTGTTCAACTCAAGTCTGTGAACTTGGAATAAACTGTGAACTTGGGTTATAACTGTGATGTTCCCTCGCCGTGTACCCCCTGTACTGGTCAGCCAAGACTTTCGAAGACACCCCACGAGAATGACTAAGTGTTTTATCTATCCGAGGTATGGCAAAACTGAAATCTTGAGACCCTGAGTTCCTATCACTTGACCCGTCCCTGGGAGTTGACTCAACTTCCTCCGTCCCCACCTCTGAACTGCCAGATTGGATGTTAGACACGGTAGAGGTAGGGACGGAGGCTGGTGGAATCGACCCCGGCTTTTGCCGGTGCCGCGAGCTCGTCGCCTCCGTACGGGACTGTTTACTACCCTTCCCATCTGAACTTCGGCCACTAGTCGCCGCCGAGTCAGTTTTCTGTTTCTTATGTGTCTTTGAAGTCTCTGCCGATGACTTCGTAGACCTCTTGAGAGGTGATCTCGACTGGACCTTGGTTGGTCGTCTCGAGGAGATGGTGACCGCGCTCTCTTACGGCGGCCAGGGGGGGGTTGCCTGAGTTGACGAGTCACTACTATCACTACTACTCACTGTTGCTTTCGAAAGAACTTTAGGCTTAGTTTTAGACTTAAAACTGGACCGGGAAGGAGGAGTTTTATGAACTTGAGATTTAATAATCAAAAAGTCCCAAAGAGTTTCATCATCGCAATGGAGTGCTTTATGAGCTATGTCTTTGTTGTAGTTATTAAAAGTAGTTTTAATCTCTTGCAAGGCTACTAGGTATGACTGATCTCGCCCCCGCTCTGCCTACTTCGTTGGTTTCACTTTTGAACACGTGCGGGGGCTGACGGAGGCGGCAGGAGGGGAGTGCATGCCCGCATGCCCACCCTTCCTGCCGCCCCCAACTAATTGTGCTGGGCCCTATCATTTCTCATCCTTTCTGTTTTCCGTTTTTCCTTCTTCCCGCTGCCCCCTCCTTTGGGAGCACCGTGACCGTCATGAGGTAAATCAGGCTGGTCCAACTTCTGGAAAACTATGGGCCACTTCAGCATATACCTTTAATGCGTGGGCCACACACACACAAACTCATTTTGAAAGGTGGTTGGAAATATGATATGTGCGGCACTTACTAGGCTGCAAAACGGAGGTAAACTGACGGGTGGTGAGTCTGGTGACTCAGACTATGCCTTATTGTCAGGGTTGCCATTGTTTGCAGTTTTTCTTTCAAAGATTCAAGGTTAATTTGTGTTATGTTCCTTAACCCTCGTGGCCCGGGCTGCCTTTCTAAATGACGGAGGTCGTATCCGGGCGATCTGGCTGAAAATCAACAAAAGTAAACTAAGGCTAATCTCGCTTAATATATTACAGTCAGGACCCCCAATACGCGAGAATAGGGGTGACAGGAGGCATCGCGTATTGCGAATTCGCGTATTGTGGAACTAACTTTAAATGGGAATAATTAGATATGGGTGACATCTCTCAATTATGGCCTATTTTCGATATTTTTGGCCCTATTTTCGACATTTTTGGCTCTACAGTACAGTCTATATCTTATATATAAGAACAACAATGAATAAAAATATGAAACCTTACCTTAAAATTAGTAGTAGATAGGCTAGGACTAGGACTAGGACCGTAGGACTTCACGATTTTCTCCAACTTCTCCCTCCCTGACCAAATCGTACGAACGGTTTACTCTGACAAGCCCATAGCACGGCCTATTGCACAGTTTCCTTCTCCTTTTTTCTTGCGATCCAACACTTCCACCTTCATTTTGTGTGTTATCTTCTTATATTGGCGTGGCATGGCGAAAAAATGGCAGGCACTACAAACGTTTGGTCACTCCGCGCGGCTATGAGCGGGACTGTATTTACCTAATTGTATTTACCTAATTGTAGTTTACAGGAGTTGAGCTAAGCTCGTGTTGTCCCGTCTCTCAGTCTACTTTTTATCCAATTTTTTCTTGAAAATATGGATGTTCCTTGCCCCTACCACCTCCTCCTCCAGCCCATTCCATTTGTCAATACATCTATAGGGGAAGCTAAACTTCCTGATATCGTTCTTGCAGGTAGGTCTTTTTACTTTGTAGCTGTGGCCTCTAGTTATTCCTGTATCCATAATTAATATATCCTCCCTATCCAGCCTCTCCAGCCCCCGGGTACATTTGTACATCATTATCATGTCTCCCCTCTCTCTCCTCTCTTTTAGACTCGGTAGATTTAATTTGTCTAGCCTCCCTTCATATGGCAGTTCTCTGAGACTTGGAACCAATCTAGTGACTGCTCTCTGGATTCTTTCTAACTTGTGAATATGCTTCTTTAGATGCGGGGACCACACCACTGCTGCATACTCCAATCTTGGTCTAATCATACTCTTCATAATTTTCGCTACCATGGTCTCATCCAAATAGTTCAGAGCAACTTTCATATTCCCGGCCATTGCATACATTCCGCTAAAGAGCTTGTTAATATGTTTCTCTGGCGACAAATTATCTTGTATAATCAACCCTAAATCTTTTTCTTTTTCGGCCTTGCTAATTTTATTATCTCCCATCCTGTACTCCCAATTTGGTCTATGTGGGAGGGAGGGAAGGCAGGCGTATGCCCTTCTTCTTCTTCTTCTTCTCTTTTCGGAGCCACGCCTGGGCCTCGCGAAACGTAGACCATGCTCGCGTATCAAGCGGGAATAGCGGATTTGGCCCCTTCTTAGCTCTCGATTCGTGTATTGTGGTACCACCTCGCGTAATTAATGTTTTTGGTTATTTTCGAGGGGTAACTCGTGTATTTACCTAATTGTAGTTTACAGGAGTTGAGCTAAGCTCGTGTTGTCCCGTCTCTCAGTCTACTTTTTATCCAATTTTTTCTTGAAAATATGGATGTTCCTTGCCCCTACCACCTCCTCCTCCAGCCCATTCCATTTGTCAATACATCTATAGGGGAAGCTAAACTTCCTGATATCGTTCTTGCAGGTAGGTCTTTTTACTTTGTAGCTGTGGCCTCTAGTTATTCCTGTATCCATAATTAATATATCCTCCCTATCCAGCCTCTCCAGCCCCCGGGTACATTTGTACATCATTATCATGTCTCCCCTCTCTCTCCTCTCTTTTAGACTCGGTAGATTTAATTTGTCTAGCCTCCCTTCATATGGCAGTTCTCTGAGACTTGGAACCAATCTAGTGACTGCTCTCTGGATTCTTTCTAACTTGTGAATATGCTTCTTTAGATGCGGGGACCACACCACTGCTGCATACTCCAATCTTGGTCTAATCATACTCTTCATAATTTTCGCTACCATGGTCTCATCCAAATAGTTCAGAGCAACTTTCATATTCCCGGCCATTGCATACATTCCGCTAAAGAGCTTGTTAATATGTTTCTCTGGCGACAAATTATCTTGTATAATCAACCCTAAATCTTTTTCTTTTTCGGCCTTGCTAATTATATTATCTCCCATCCTGTACTCCCAATTTGGTCTATTCACACTTCTTCCCATATTTAACACATGACATTTACTTATATTAAATTTCATTTTCCACTTGGTGCTCCATTCGTATATTTTATCTAAATCCCCTTGCAGCTCCTCACAACTACTTTTATTTGTTATTTGTCTCATAATTTTTACGTCATCTGCAAACATTGACATGTAAGAGTTTATGCCTATCGGCAGGTCATTCATGTACATAAGGAACATGAGAGGTGCCAACACAGATCCCTGCGGCACACCACTCTCAACTTTCCGCCACGATATTATTATGTATTAGGGTTTTCGCGCATTGTGGAATCGCGTATTGGGTGACCTGACTGTACCTACATTAATGAAAGATATATAAAAATGTGCGCCTTACCTTGCCGCATAGAATGACGTTGAGTAGAGCTCTCTAGCTCAACTGGTTCCGGAGTGATGGTGATGGAAGTGGAGGTAACTTTTGCCGCGTATTTACCTCGGCGCGTCCGAACACTCAACCGCGGCCCCGGCTACGACGCCCAGTTGCACTCGTCGCTCCACCCGCAATTATGCCGGGAAGCGATTTGATAGTGTTTTATTGTTTATTATCTATCTATCTATCTATCTATTGCCGGACGCCTTACTCCCCTTACGAGGGTGGCCATACACAGAATGCCCCCAAGCGGACCTATTCCCTGTGAGAGGGACAACCCGAGCCAGTTTAGTAAAGGACTTACAGGATTGACCACTCAATTTAGGATCCGTCCGACTCCGAGGCCCTCTGTGTATCTTGTTAGCACTATTTTTCTACAGTGGTGTTCGGCTAATCCATCCACTAACCTGCCTTACCCTTAGGTAAGCAGTACGGATTTGTATCAGGTTTACTCCCTTAGACAGGTTGCCAACCAAGGCTGACGAGTCCCATCCACCCGGATTTGTATAAGGTTGTCTCCCCTAGATGAGTTGCCGACCAAGGCTAATGAGTCCCATCCACCCAAATTGTTTATTATGCCATTTATTATAGTTATTATGTTATTTTCACTCAATAAAGTTATTTACATGAAGTTATTTGTGTCTCTGTCACTTATTACTTAGTTTTATTATTATTATTATGATTATAGTGTCACTTTCACTGGACTTTGATAGTTGATGATGTCATTTTCACTTTTATGTATTGTTAGGTAAGCTAATAATATACTGTATATAATGTCACTTTCACTTGTTCATATTGTTACGAAGGCACTTATTATTGCTTATGTGTGTCTCTCACTTATACTTAGTTTTATTATTATTGTAGTGTCACTTTCACTGGACTATGATAATTGATAGTGTCATTTTCACTTTTATGTATTGTTAGGTAAGCTAATAATATATTTGTTAGTAGTCTTGGAAAATCCAACGTCAAGGCTATTAACCTAATTGCAATGACGACTTGTCTATTTTGACTGCTATGTCGTCATTCCAACCGCGGTTAAAAAGAAAACGTCTAGAGTCTACTCCTTATCTTGCTCTAGGAGACGTTGTACATTAACCAAAACTACCACCGAAGGTGAAAAAAGCATAGAAGAGAAGAAAAAGGGGTTTACCTTAGTTACCGCTTAAGGCCCATCCTGTGTTCCGTCATGTGCAGATCCCTGTCGAACGTGCGCATGAGCGACCCTCTCTTGTTATCATTTTTTCACGCGCTCCATTGAATGCAGTCGCTTTTGTTGTGCTCCTTTAATTCACCCTGTTTAGGTTCGTTTCGGCTTATCTGGCCTTCTTTTTTGTTAGACAGATGTTACGTGATCTAGGGCACACGTAAATGGGCTCCTCAGTGTGTTTAATGGAGACGCGTGTGGAAATAGCTACCGAAGGTACGGGGGCGCCTGGCGTTCCTCGTGTGTGTTTTTCATTCCTTTCTCTTTTCATATTCTTTTTTCCTGTTAGTCTGGGCATAGTTTAGCTTTTAGCTTATTTTAGCCTAGCTTGTTTCTCATTCAGGAATTGCTATGCCCCTATGAGTTTTCATATTTTCATAGCCTAGGTGTACAGTTGGTTCACGATCTGAGATTTCGTGGTGGCGGTGCTGTTTGTAGGGTTTGTGTCGGCCGCATTATTAGCGTTATTCCCGAGTCCCCCCTTTCGAGCCTTCACTGTGTCTCAAGGGCCTGGGCGCTTGGTGGTTCGTGTTATCCTGGGGTACCCCACGGGGGCCCCTCCCTCACACCACAGGGTTTTTCGCCCCTGACACATTCTCTCCTCACGGCTAGGCCACCCTTTTTCTCGCCAGTTTCATTTACTGGTTTTTGTGTTCCCTTACTGTTTTCACCTCCATCCTTTCATACCCTTTTGCCCAATCCTGGGGTACCCTACGGGGGCCCCTGTTTGTGCCAAACCACCCTTCCTGCCACTTCTCCTCATGGGCTTTGCTCTATCTCTGTGGGTTGGGTGGTTCCTAGGGGATGTGCCTCCTCTCCCCTGGTGTGTCTTCCTTGCCTCTCCCTTGACCGGTTGAGTCAGGATATTATCAAGGAAGACACTGCTCAGCTTGATGGCCATCGTCGCTTGGAGTTCATAAGGAGATGACGCTTTTTTCTGGGCCTCTTTGGTATTTCCTAGACGCTCCTCTCGCTTTTTCGGCGCCGGACCATCTCGGCCGGTCCCGCAAATTTGCGGGGTGCTCGATTCGGTCCTCTGGGCCATTTCGGTTCCCCGCAAATTTGCGGAGATCGTTGGGGGGTCCCGCGAAATTGCAGGAGGGTGGTGTCGGTACGGTTATGCCTCCATTGGCCCGCAAATTTGCGGTAATAGTTGGCTTTCACTATTGACTTTTGTTATGTCATCTTGTTGCCTGATACTATATTGGTGTATGCACTTTACTGGTGTTATAGGCCCTGCATGTAAGATGTTGAGTGGTGGTTAACACTTTCTCCATCTTTGCAGGTTCTGCTAGTGCTCTTCCGCCTCGGCCGCCCTCCTCACCTACCTCTGTGCTCCCAGTTTAGGGTGAGTACGGATACCTGTTTGCATGTGTGTTCCTGTTTCCCCATGCTCCTTCCCTGGTTCTTCTTGGACATTCTCTCCACTTACTCCTTCGACGTGCTGATTATGGTGTGTGTTCTTCTAGTGCAGGTAGGCTGCCTTGCTTTCGCCTTGGTTGTCGCTCCCCGTGCTTGGAGAGCCACAAGTCCTGCTTGCGCCACTCGCTCTGTGTGTCCTCTACGGCCTACCTCCCTGCTCTGTGTGGCACGTGTCTGGCCCTGGTGGTTGTGCTGCTCCATGGCCCTGGTTCCTCGGCGGCGGCTGTGGCCTCCTGCTTCCCTTCCGTCGGTGTGGACGATGGTCCCTCCCGCCACATTAGGACTGTGGGCCACCGTTCCCCGGCCTTTGTTGGCGACCGGATCCGCGTCGCCCTGGGTATCCCTGACCCGACTGACGGCCATTTACCTGGCCCTCTCCCTGCTCGGGCCCTCTCCCCTGGGTCCCGCAGCCGGTCGTCCCATCGTCGGGGGGTTTCCCCGGCTCCGTCCCCGCTCTCGCTCGCCTTGTCGTCCTCCTGATCGCCTTGACGACGCCCATCGCCCTCGTCATGGTTCTCGCCCTGAGGCCGGGGTTAGCGGCTCTGCCCCTGTGCGCCCTCCCCTGGCCTCTACGGATAGGGGCTCTACTCCCTTCCGCCCGCTTCCCCAGCCCAGACGACTTCCTCTTACGTTGTCCTCTCCGCGCGCGGTTGTTCATGCTGTAGCTGGCCCTCTGCTCCCTCCTCCTACACTGTCCAGGAGGGTCCGCCTGGATGTCGTTGCTTCTCCTACTTCACCTGCTTCAGTGCCTATTCTTACTTCACGGTCTCGTCCCACGGTGGTGGTCCCTCCCTCCTCCGCCTCGGTGTCGGGCCGCCCTGTTATCTCAGCCCCGGGGATCCTTGCTCTGTTTCCCCCCGCGGCTCCTGGCCTCCTTTCACCCGGCCAGCCTTCCCACTCCCGTCGTCCTGCTCCTCCTCATTCTTCTCTTCCTGACCTTCCCTTACCGTCTCGCCAGAGGGGTACCCCTCCTCTTGCCTCGGTGGGGTTTCGCGAGGTTTCGGGGTCCCCTTTCTCAGGAGCTGATGTGTCGCTGGAAGAGGGGAATGGTGCTGTTTCCCCCTCGGCCGTTCGTGATCGGGGACGAGTCCCTCAACGACGACACAACCGTCGTCGCTCGCCTTCCTTGGGCCGCGACGCTGCTGGTTCGTGTCGTGGGTCTCGCTCCCGCTCACGCTCGCCCCTGCGGGCCGACCAATCTGGGGGGGGGTAGCCTCTCTCGGATCAATTGTCGGCTATGCAGGGCTGGGTTGTGTCACGCTTCGACGGGCGCTTGGAGTCGATGGAAGACTCCCTCTTCTCGCCCTTCTTGGCGGTGCCTCACCCTCAGCACCTCACCCTACCTACCCCTGCTATGGTCCCCCTCCCTTCTGCAGGCCTACGCTCTGGTCAGGCTTCAGCCGCACTGACATCCTTCCGGCTGTTCAGTCCCTGGCTGTGTTGACGGGTCTGTCCTCCTAAGGGACAGGTTTGTGCGACGCCGGTACGCCTGGCTTAGCCGTCATGCTCGGTCACCCTCTCCCATTGGAGGCCTGGTTTGCTGAGGCCTTCGACTTCACACACCGATCCGTCGACGGCTCTCCTTCCGTCCCTCCCCCGGAGTCGTCCCTGATTTTGCCTCCTCTTGTGTCTGTCGGCGGGTTGGACGGCGCGTTCTGGTCCTGGATGAGCGCGCCCGTTCTTGAACTTTGTTCTATTGCTACCCCGTTCTTCTCTCACCCGGATCAGCCCTCTGTCGCCAAGGTTTTTCCCTTTCGACGGAGGGTGACGGACTTATTGTCTTGTCTTTAGGTTCCCTCCAGACGTCTGTTCACCACCTGCGGCTTTTCGAGGCGTCTGCGCCAGGCGATCTTCGCGAGGGTTTGGACCGCGTTGAGCGGGTCCACCTTCGGCTCGCGGTGACTTTGGTTCCCGAGCTGAAGGCGGTTTTGTGCGCGGCAACTCGGCACCGCACGACGGTACGGTCTTCGTTCTGCCGGCCGGCCCCCTTGGTTATTCGTCAGGGTTTGTTGTACTCTGCGCTATATACGTCGGGTTTTTTTTACGCAGGATGCTTGGGAATGCTCCGCTTCTCTGTCGGCGGCCCCTGCTTCCGCCACACGACGCCGTGCTGTGTCGTTACGGACCCTGCTTACGTTACGCACCGACGCGCTGTGCCGCGCGCGGGGTTTTCTCAGTCCCGTCCTTCTGCCGGTCCTCTTCGGGGTGCTGCTGCAAGTGCTGCCGCCTTGCCCGGGCGCAAGACTGGGACGTTGCTGGCCAGTGCTTCGGTTCCGCCTCGCACTTCTGTTCTTGCCCCTTTCATCCCCTCTGTGTCGGGGCTGGCCGGCCTTCCACTTCCGGCCGCCTTTCGTAGGGGTCAGCCCCGCGCCGGCCTTGGGTTGGGGTGGCCCGCCCTTTTCGACGAGGTTGGGGGGGGGCGGGGGTAGAGGAGGTCAACGTGGCGCTCATGCCCGCACGGCCCGTACCGGGGGTACCTCCACGTCAACACAATGTGTAGTTCTCTGGGTCGGCCTCCTTGTTCTCCTTCTCGCCTGGGCGTACCGGGTCGCTCCCCTCCTCTCGGGTGCTCCCTCGGGTTGTTTTCGCCCTTGCGCCCCTCGGTAGCCGCGAGGGACGTTGGGAGCGGCGGGTTGCGCGGAGGGTTCTCACCTGGAGGTGGACGTCCGGACCCCCACTCCGCTCTTGTCACCGACAACGGCCCATCTCTTCAGAGGTGGCCCACGTGTTCACTTCCATGCCCGAGCTGGGTAGCGTCGAGGGAGTTGACCGCCGGTCACCCGGTTTTCCTCTCCCGTGTCTTTCTGGTTCCGTCGCCGACCTGCGACGCGATGCGACCGGTGGTGGATCTGTTGGCCCTCAACGGGCACATCGTGCACACACGGTTTCGGATGCTGCCGATACCCCTGGTACGCCTGGCCCTGTGCCCTCTGTCGTGGGTAGTGTCGCTGGCCCTCCAGGATGTGTCTTGGCTCGTTCCTCTCCATCCTCGCTTCCAGCGATTCTTGGCCGTTCGGACTTCCGATCGTGTGTTCCTGTTCGACGGCCTTCCCTTCGGTCTCCACATCGCGCCGCAGATCTTCTCCGCACTGGTGGGGCAGGCTCTGGGTCCTCTCCTCAGGAGCGGGCTCCAGCTCCTGTTTTCCTTGGCCGTTTGGTTGGTAGTTTCCGACGCCCTAGGCCTGTGCATTGGCGACGCCCTCACAATCGTTCGCGACATCGCACGGTTAGGGTTCCCCTTCGATGTTCCCAAGTCACGCTTGACCCCGTCGCGTGTCGTGCCATGGGTCGGTCTCGCATGGGTTTTGTCCGGCGCTACGGTGACCCGGGGTCTGCCGGCCGCGGTGCACCTTCGGTGGACGGTCCTCGCCGTGTTGCACTCGGTCTCCCTCCCGGGGTGGCTCTGGGACTCGTTCGTGGGTTCGCTGCATTGGGCCGCTCTGCCCCTTCCATTAGGGAGCCTCTGGCTACGCCGCCTCCTCCTCATGGGCACCGCGGTGTTTCCGTTGCCCCTATGGATCGGCTCCTGCCGCTCCCGCGTACCGTTCGCCGGCGCTTCGGTCGCTGGGTTGCTCGGGGCTCGCTCTTTGCGGCTGTGCCCTGGACCGACCCCCCCGCCGACGGTCTGGGTAACCACAGATACGTCGAGCGAGGTTGGGTGAGGTTCCCAATCGAACCTGGGACGTCCACTTCCCGGCAGATGGGTGGGTCTCCCTCCTCTTACCTGTCTATGCCCTCGGATTGTTGGTTCCTTTGTTCTTCCTGCGGGTCCCCGCGCTGGCCCTTCGGGGTGAGTCGGTGGCCTTCGGGTTGGACACTCAGACAAGCTGTCCCCTGTTTCCTTATGCGGGGGTCCTCCAGGTCGTTGACTCTATTAGGGGTCTCGGTGGAGTTGTTCTTCCTCGCGGACCGACACCCCTTCTCCTTGCATGCCTCCTCCCTGCCCGGGCCTGCCACCCTTTGGGCGGCCGCCCTGTCGAGAGGGCAGGGCGTTCTTGTAGAATGGGCGATGAAACGGACTGTGTTCGCCGACCTCGCGGCTTCCTGAGGTGTTCCGGAGGTCGCCTTGTTCGCATCGGGGGTGCCGCGCCAGTTGCCTCTGGACCTCTCCCTCCGGCCTCGCGCTCCGGGGGGGGTCCGGACGCTTTCATGGTCGCCTGGTACTGGTGGCGGTCGATATCCATTTTTCCGCCACCAGACGCGCTGTTGATGTGCCCGGTCTTCGCGAAGCTGCGGCTGTACCACGGCTGCGTCTGGCTCCTCGCGCCTCTGTGGCCGGCACGGACTTGGTCCGCCCGGTTGCCGCGGTGGTGCCCGGGTCCGGTCCCTCTACCTGTCTCCGGCTTCCACTTGGGCTAGGTTGGGGTCCTGCGGACCTCTTTGGCCTTCGCATCGTGCTTGTTCATGAGGCACGGTGGCTCCCGGTCCCCGGCCGGGCCCTGACTGACTTCCTGCAGCGTTCCTGGCCGTCTTCTCCTTGGGGGCCTTACGGGTCCCGCTGGAGGTTTTTTACTAGGTGGCTACAGGCCACTCGCCTGCCAGTTGGCTCTCCTTCCCTCGTCCTACGCTCCTTGTTTCACCTCTTCCGTACACGTCGCTTTCCAGTCGACGCTATACGTACCCACTTGTCTGCCGTCCGGGGGGTTCTTTGGGTCCGTCGCTGGGCTGGTCGTTCCGCCACAGGTGCTGGATTCCTTCCTGACGGCTGCCTTCCGGGATTGACCTCCTCCGCGCCAGGTCTCTCCGCTGTGGGATCTGGGGGCCGGCTCTGGTCCTTCTGGCTTCCCCCACGTATACAAGGGCCGCTACGCCGGTTCCGTTGCTCGGGCGTCCACTCTTCCTTGTCGCTCTGGCCACTGGGGATCGGGTGTCTGCACTAGCGGCATTGTCACGGCCCCGGGACTGCGTCCGATTCTCCCCGTCCTTGCATGGCGTCTCGTTCGCCTCCTCCCCACCTTTTGTTACCACGCATGGGAGGGAGGCCCCCGTTTTCCAGCCTTTCGCCGTCCAGGCTTTACGGCGTGGGCATCCTCGCCATGTGTTGTGCCCGGTGTCAGCCTTGCACTCCTCTGTTGCGTCTGTGGCGCCGCCTTCGGGTACTGCTGTGTGGGTGTCTCCTCGGACAGGTGGGAAGCTCTAGCAGGTGCAGCTGGGCCGCCACGTTTGTCGGACCGTTCGTGCCCGTCACCCTGTTTGTAGGGGTTCTGCGCGCGATGTCAGATCCTTTGCTGCCTCCTTCCGGTTCCTGCCACGTCGATCCTTCCCTGCCTTCGCCTCCGCGGTTTTGTGGTCTTCTATCAATTCCTTCATCTCCTACCTCTCCGTGTCCAGTGTTCGACCCCCTCGGCCGGTGATTGCTCTCGGGGGTCGTGTTTCCTGGTGCTCTGGCGAAGATCCCTGGTCTTCCCCCCTTGTCCCTCGTTCTTTTCCTTTGTTTTATTTGACAAAGGGGGGGGGGGGGGTGTATGGGTTTGCAACACTGGATTGCAAGTTTGGGATTATGTATTGTTCCAGTACATAAGTGTTTTTGCCACATTGAAAATTGTGTTTTGTTCTTGTGTTCAGTGTTTTTGTTGGTTTTTGAAGAAAAGGGATTTTGGGTACAGTACCTATTTGGTTTCAGACAAGTCTATGTTTTTGCATTACTATGAATGACGGGCATGTGTTAAAACTGTTCTTTTTAGCTACTCCTCAGTTTTTCACTCTTTTATTAAACTCTCTTGTTTACATTGTGTCTTTGTCATTCGTAATTTTGTTTTATGCATTGGTTTTTTTTGGTAGGTTGGGCTTGGATGTCCTCCTCCTATTTGTTATGCAGCCTTGACGTTGGATTTGCCAAGACTACTAACAAATTGGGAGGTTTGACGTACCTCCCAACCTACCAAATAGGAAAACCTACTATTTGGTAGTAGTCTTGGAAAATCCAACGTACATAATACCCTCCCTCACGCCGGACCCCTGCCCATCCGCGTTCTTCTGCTGACGTGAGATGTGATAAGAGAGGGTCGCTCATGCGCACGTTCGACAGGGATCTGCACATGACGGAACACAGGATGGGCCTTAAGCGGTAACTAAGGTAAACCCCTTTTTCTTCTCTTCTATGCTTTTTTCACCTTCGGTGGTAGTTTTGGTTAATGTACAACGTCTCCTAGAGCAAGATAAGGAGTAGACTCTAGACGTTTTCTTTTTAACCGCGGTTGGAATGACGACATAGCAGTCAAAATAGACAAGTCGTCATTGCAATTAGGTTAATAGCCTTGACGTTGGATTTTCCAAGACTACTACCAAATAGTAGGTTTTCCTATTTGGTAGGTTGGGAGGTACGTCAAACCTCCCAATATAGTGTCACTTTCACTTGTTCATATTGTTATGCAGGCACTTATTATTACTTATGTGTGTCTCTTTCACTTATACTTAGTTTTATTATTATTATAGTGTCACTTTCACTGGACTATGATAATTGATAGTGTCACTTTCACTGTTATTGTCACAGGCACTTCAAAATTGTTGGAGAGTGTGAAAGTCATTGAAGCACCGTCCAGCACACAGTGCCACTTCACACTCGAGGCATTCCCATGTGGTTTTGCTCACTTGCGGGGTCTGCGAGTTGTGTGGCTGCACACATAGCACCTCTTCTGACTCCTAACTGTACTACCTGGTGCTTTGAAAGGAAGGGGATGGAGCTGGTGCCTCCTGAAGAAGTTGGCACACCCCATTCTGTCCAGCTGGCCTGGTCCTTGTAGTGGTCTCCCAGGTTCCGCATGCTTAGCCAGGAGCTCAAGTATCACCTGCTTGTGGAACTTCCGCAGGGACTTGTACTTCTTGGCTCCTGGAGTCCTCAGACGGTAGATGTTGTAGGCATTGAGGACCGAAATATCTACCGTATGCAGGATAAACTTCTTGTACCACCTGCAAGATGTTCGCAGGCAGTCGATGAAGCCCATCTGCATGTCGGACTTGTCAACGAGGCGCATGTTGAGGTTGTAATCCAGGACAGCAGCTGGTTTCTGGACGGGGTTCTTGGTTCTTCGGTCCACCTTCCCTGTGGCGACCATCTCGGCCTTGTGGCATGTGCTGAGGAGGTTGACCTTCCGCTGGTCATGCCAGTGGATGGAGAGGATGGGGCCACTCTTCTTGTGGAAGATGTCCGTCTTCTTCGTCTTGGTTGGGTAGCCTGGCATGCCCTTCCTCTTGGCCTTGACTGTGCCGACAGTTCCGGTCTTGCGGTCATGGAGGTACAGTAGGGTCCCGCATAAAACGTGTTCAGATAAAACGAGTCTTGATTAAAACGAGCGACCTAAAATATTAATATTTAATTTTCGATAATAACGAATGTGATCACATAAAACGAGTCCGCCGCCAAAGTGGGGCAAATCCGAGGAGTTTTCATATAGAGCGCCGAAATATCGTACAAAACGTACGAAATATCGTACGCTCCTGACGAAAATTTACGCTTACAGTGAACATTGACGATATTGGGCCACCAAAATGCCGTGTTCACATAGAACGGCCTCGTTTATCGACCAATTTCTCGTTTTATGTGAGACCCTACTGTACTTGGTCAGGATAGGCGACGTGTAGTAGTTATCGGTGTAGAGGATGTGGTTCTTATGGAAGTGCCTCTCCATCATCTTCTTTACTACAGCGCCGCCAAAACCAATGTGGGGGTCAGTCTCAACTTCTCCACCCTTGCCGCTGTAGACCACAAAGTCCAGCACATACCCCGTCAAACAGTCGCAGAGGACGAAGAGCTTGATGCCGAAGCGGTGTCTCTTGGACGGGATATACTGTCGGAAGTGCAGCCTACCACGGAACAGGACCAGAGACTCGTCGAGGCACATCTTCTGGAAAGGAATCAGGTAGGTAGTGAACCGATGACGTATCATGTCATACAGCTTCCTGATCTTCCATAGTGTCGGTAAGGTGGACATGCATGTTGTTGGTCAGGTGGAGATAGGAGAGGATGTCAAAGTACCTGTCCCTGGACATGTACTTGCCAAATGCTGGAGTCGTTATGAGGTCACCAGTGATCCAGTAGTCTGCCAGAGCGTGCTTCCTGATATGTGTCATCAGCGTTGTGAGTGCCAAGAACACATATAGTTCTGCCAAAGTGACAGCTCTCCATGCCACCATCTTGGCACTGGTCTTCCTGCCAAGAAAGTTGGCACAGATCTCATGATGGTTGTTGGTCTCCTCGACGAGGTATTCCATGACTTCATTGTCATAGAAGCCACAGAAAAGTTCACTGGGGGTAGCATCTGGGCCACAGGGAAATGTTGGTGACACCCCGGAACCCATCTGTACCTCGTCAAAGGCAGGACAATCTGGCTCAAAATCAGCTCCATCTGTCCACACAAACAGGTCGGATGCTGATGCTCGAGCACGTGCAGGTGCAGCAGGCACACGCCCTGGACGCCCTGGCACACACCCTTGGCCACGCGGACGCCCTGCACGCCCACGCCCACGCCCAGGGGCAGCGGCGTCGGCAGACTGACCACGACCACGACCTCGCCCTCTAACTCGTCTTGTCGGGACTTCCTCTTCCTGTTCCTGTTCCTCTTCCTCTTCCTCCTCAGGCGACGTCAGGTCATCTGGGGCAATGTTGGGGTTGTCGGCATCCTCTTCAGGAGACAATTCGGGTGAAGAAGTGACCGGGCGTCGGCGGCGTGGGGTGCGGGAGGCTGCGGGAGGTTCAACAATGGGAGCCTCGGCCTCGGGAGTTAGGCTCCTTTTGCGGCGAGCCGAGGGCTTCTCCGCATCAAATAATGCTCTGCGGTGTGTTGAGGGGTGTGGCACACTACTAATACCACTTGAAGAGACCCTTTGCTCATCCTGAAGGAGAGATGAAACCGAGGGCTGTGGGTGACCCACGCGGCGTCCCGGGTCAAGGCGTCGGGACAAAGGAATGCGGGTGGTTGCTAGACCAGGGTCGACGTCACTATCACTGTCTTCAGCTTCCCTAGCCTTTTCTGCGGCTGCCCTGCGTGCTTTTTTAGCTGCACTTTTCACCAAAGATTGGAAGTTCAATAGCACTTTCCTGAAACACGTCCACATCAGGATCATCACTAATGTCTCCCCCCTCAAATAAATCCACATTATCGTCGTCTCCAAAGCCAACGAAATCGTCATCTTCGCTTGCACTTATAAATTGTTCTTTGTCCACCAAGCTTTCGCCACTGCTCTCTTCAATATAAAAAAGTTCTCGCTGTATAGCACTATCACTCAACAAACGCTTCACTTTCTTTCGTTGAGCTTTCTTCTCGGTTGCAACAGGGGTCGAAGTTGCGAGCGGGGTAGCAGTGGGGCGCGCGGGAGGTTGCACCAAATCGGACGCGTCGGAATTCATTTTCTCACTATAACTCGCTATGGCGGCCACGTAGGAACTGATAACGGTAGTAGTTGAGGCTTGGTGGCGCTGCGATCGCCCCTGCAAAGTAAAATTTGGCTGTGCGAATTTTGAAGCACGCTTTCAAGCACAGGGATTTTATAAGGACACCCGGGCTCCGGCCCATCTGCCGCACTGTCATTTTAAAATGCTGCCCGGGCTGGAAGGGTTAGTGTTGCTGGGAAACTAATACAATACGTCGATACACAAATATCGAATATTCAGAATCCAGAATATATTTAGGATTTCCGTTGTTAGATACGGTAACGGTAATTAATGCCAAGTCACATTTCTCAAGATCTAGCGAGAAATTGATAATCCTGCAACACTGGGCTGTCCAAGAGTGAAAATGAGAGAGAATTAACAGGAAATGAGCACGTAGTAAGTAACGCATCACGTTCGGAGCAAAAGAGAGAGAGAAAGAGAGAGAGAGAGAATTAACAGGAATTAGACAAGTAGTAACGGTTCACATTCGGGTCAGAAGAGAGAGAGAGAGACTTCACTAATGTATGAAGACATCATGTACCATACCATTTTAGTGTTATATTTTAAATGAGAGTTGAGTGCTTGTGGGCCATAAATAATCAACCCGCGGGCCACCTGTGGCCCGCGGGCCTGTAGTTGGACCAGCCTGAGGTAAATGAGCGTACGCACTCTTTGGTTTCGTTGGACGGTGTTGTGGTTCAGCAATCCCTACACCCGTCGAACTGTGGTACCCGACGTGTTCGAGCGAGGGGAAAATTTATGCCCCAAACCCTGACCCTTGTGCTGAGTCGGCGATCGACGGACCTTAACCCTTCTGGCCCGGGCTCGCCCTCCTAAGGACGTTGAGATCCGGGCGATTTGGCCGAAAAACGTCTATGCCTAGGCTACCGTATCTTTGTTATTTTAACTGCTAGAAAATTCCCACGCATCTCTAAACGTACTGCGGTTTCCAATCTGTAGACTGGCGTTGAGTAGAGCCGAGGCCACCGAGAGTACCAGGTCACACGGATGGGACCTTTAAATTCTGTGACGTAGGCAAAGGTAGGGTTCATTTTCTCACTACCCTCACAGGTCAGTATACATTTGAGTGAGATATGGGGAAGATCGCGCTGTGTTTCCAAATTATTTCCCCCTTCTAAATACTTTATAAGTAGCCTACTGTATATTAAAACTATGTTTACCCATACTCGACAAGAAGGTAATTTTAAGGAATTTTGAAGAAATTAACTATGAAGAAGTAAAAACAGATGAGGAAATTAATTTTGGTTTATGTCATACAAATGTTTAAGTTTGTAAGGAGGATATATAGATAGATTGATAGATAGATATAGTTAAATATATACAGTAGATACTATAGATAGTTAAAAAGATAGATTGGTAGATAGATATAGTTAAATATATAGATACTATAGATAGTTAAAAACAGAGTGAGAGTGAGTGCGTGTGTGTGTGTGTGTACTGTATGTGTGTGAGTAGTGTGTGTACTCACCTAATTGTAGTATACAGGATTTGAGCCTAAGCTCGTGTTGTCCTGTCTCTCTCTCTACATTTATCCAATTTTGCTTTAAAAGTTTGGATATTTCTTGCTCCCACCACCTCCCCATCCAACTTATTCCAACACTCAATGCTTCTATACGGGAAGCTGAACTTTCTTACATCAGACTTACATATAACTTTCCTCAACTTACAATCATGACCCCTGGTTCTTCCCTCGTCCCTCACCACAAAATCTCCCTTGTCGATCTTCTCAAAACCTTTCACACACTTAAACATCATGATCATGTCACCTCTCTCTCTCCTCTCCCTCAGCGTTGGCAGCTTTAGCCTCTCCAATCTCTCCTCATAAGGTAGGTCTCTAAGGCTAGCTATCATCTTAGTGGCAACTCTCTGAACTCTTTCCAGTTTTTATTATGTTTTATAAGGTGTGTGTGGTGAGGAGTGCGTGTGTCCGTGTGTGTGTGTGTGTGTCTGTTAGAGAAATTATAAATTATTGCATAACAGAACTGAAGATGGATTACATACTAACAGGAACATTTCAAACAGACCATTTGGAAACAAGATTTGGTCACTATCGGCAGTTAGCAGGAGGAAATTACAATATTTCTGTACGCCAAATAATGAGTGTGAAAAGAAGATACGGATGATGTCAGTGTTAAAACTAAGTTTACCCATACTCGACAAGAAGGCCATGTTAAGGAATTTTGAAGACATTAATTATGAAGAAGTAAAAACAGGTGACGAAATTGATTTTGGTTTATGTCATACGAATGTTGAAGTTTGTAAGGAGGATATTGATAGCTGTAAAGACATCATCCCAGTGATAGTTTATTTAGCTGGCTATTGCTGTTACTCTGTGATAAAGAAAATTAAATGTATTGCATGTAAAGAAATTATTACGTGTTCAGATAGTGGTGAAGATATCCCTGAAAATCTAAGTTACATTGCTGGAATTAGCAGAGGTTCTCTTATTTACCCAGATAGTGTGACAGCCAACATGGTCATGTATAACTATGTTGTTATTAAAAAACTTGTTCAACTTCCTGCCTTTCGAAATGCTACTAGCCAAAGAAATATAGCAACACAGCACACATGTAGTTACGGCTTTAGCAGATGTTGATCTGTTCCCTAATGATATGTGTGAAAATGGTCATAACACCGACAAAATAGAAAGTATGGTGGTACAGTATATGCTTCTACAAATGCAATATTAAATAATTACTGTGCTAAAGAAAATAACATCCCAGCAGCTACCAGAGCTAATAAGAATGTAGGCATGAAGAGAAAGCTTCAAACCCTAGACAAATAGACTATGTGTACTGTATTGTATAATAATTGTATTGTGTGTGTGTGTGTTTGTGACTGTGTGTGTGTGTGTGACTGCAGGTGTGTGTGTGTGATTGTGAAGGTGAGTGTGTCTGCAGGTGTGGTTAAGTAAGGGAATTGGATTTAAAAAGTATAATCCCGGAATGGAGATTGGATTAGGCCTAGTACAAAGGTCATTCCTTTATATGTGTGTTTGTGTGTGTTACATTAATTATATGTTTATATTAATTTATATAGTAATACATTTAGTTAGTTACTTATATGTATTTGTTCACGAATAATAGTGGATGTCGCTTATATTGGCTCTCCAGTAAGGCTCTCTTTATTGGCTGTGTATAAAATATAGTTGTTGTTGTTCCCCAAACTGCCTGGCCGAACAGCCCCAAGGCCCCGAGTAAGGCCAAGGCCATAAACGAGCGCCCCCACAGAACCCTCCCTGCCGACCACAATAAAGCCTGGGTGACCGAAGCCACTCCATGGCGGGGAGCTGAGAGGGTGCGTAAACGCCCGGGAAACCAAAGCCCCACCCAGGGCCCTGTGCCCCTCAGCAATTATGAAGAGAAAGTTGAGGGGCAAAGGAATAATGTGACGCTTTAGCTTCCAATCTTCGTAGATTGGGAGGTCAATCCACGGAAGAGACGCCGTCACTTGAGATCTAGAAAATATATAAGTAAAAGGAACAGTCAGAGTAAGCTATGGGTATGGCAGAGATCGCTCAGTTCTCACTCTGATAGACCAGCCCATCGCCATATAAAATATAGTAATATATAATAGCATTTTGTATTATATTTTCCAATAGGAAAAAAGTAATAGTGATATACTTGTAATACTTTTTCATCTTGTACAAATACTTTTTCAAGGTATGAGTGTAATTTGCAGTAAATACCAAAGTATGTTGTTATAGTATCGGCATAATAATATATAATAATATAATTTTGCATACACAGTAAAAGATAAATATAGTTTTATCTATCTATCTATCTATTGCCTGACGCCGTGATCCCCGAAGGGGTGGCCACGAACGAACTGCCCCCATGCACCTCTGTCCCCAGTCAGTCGACGCCCCTCCCCCCAACCAGCACCGCCTTCGTTCATGTACTTCCTCACTCCATCCTTCCACCTCTCATTCGGTCTACCTCTCCCTTTCTGTCCCTCCACCTCGCTCTCGTACACCCTCTTAGTCATTCTCTCGCTTTCCATACGTTCCATATGGCCGAACCATCTCAAGTTGTTCCTTTTCACACTTTCCAGCACATCTACCTCCACACCACACCTCCTTCTTACTTCCTCATTAGTCTGTCTATCCCTCCATGTAACTCCGCACGCACTCCTTAAGTAATTCATTTCCACTGCTCTCACTCTTGGTCTGAATCTCTCAACCAACGTCCATGCTTCGCTTCCGTAAGTCAGTGTCGGGATTACCACACTGTCATGCAAGGACTTCTTCACTTCCATACTGACCACCCTATTTCTTGTTACTGCTTTTAGCATTCCTACAACCCTCTTCCCCTGTTGTACCCTCTCCCGAACTTCTTCATCCATAGTCCCATCTTTACTCAACACACTGCCCAGATACTTAAAAGAGTTGACGATCTCCATAGCCTGACCGTTCAGCTTCACCTCACACTCTGTGACTTCACCCCTTTCGAAGACCATAACCTTGCTCTTCCCCGCATTTACCTTCAAATTCCGTTTTTTGCACACTGTTCCAAACTCATTTACCAGACCCTGCAACTCCCATTCATTATCACTCATCAGAACTGTATCATCCGCAAACAACAGTATAGGTAGCTTCCACTCAATTCCCTCCCTTTTCAGCAATACACCAACATCCACTGCTCTTGATAATATTTCTTTCATGACTCCATCCATATATACAGTCAACAACCACGGGGACATCACACACCCCTGTTTCAAACCAACATTCAGGTCAAAGAACTCGCTCTGCTCACTCTCCACACGTACTGCCGCCTTTGCACCCTCATACATGCTCTTCACTGCTTTCAGCAACTTGCCCTCTACTCCGTGTATTCTAAGTACTTTCCACAAACCTTCTCTATCCACTCTGTCATAAGCCTTCTCCAAGTCCATAAAGGCAACATACACCTTTTGTTTCTTCTCCAGATATTTCTCCACAATACAATTCAGGGTAAAAATCTGATCTACACATCCTCTTCCCTTCCTAAAACCTCCCTGCTCGTCGCCTATCCATTTCTCCATTCTCACTCTCACTCTCTCAATCACTACCCTACTGTATACCTTCCCTACTACGCTTAGAAGATATATTCCTCGGTGGTTACCACACACTCCTCTTTCCCCTTTGCCCTTATATAGGGGGACTATTATGCCAGTCTTCCAGTCATTGGGTGCACTCCCCTTCTCCCATGCTCGTTTGCACATTTTTCATACCCATTCTATCACTATCTCACCACCATACCTCAACATTTCCACACACACTCTATCTGTTCCTGGTGCTTTCCCCAACTTCACTCTTTTCATGGCTTCCCACACTTCTGACCTCCTGATCCCCACCTCCTGCACTACTTCTCTTCTTCTCCCTCCCATACCATATCCAGCTATGTTTGCTGGCTCTTCATTCCTTACATTTAGCAACTCACTGAAGTACTCCCTCCATCTTTCGACTCTCTCTTGCTTCTCGGCTAGCATTTTCCCATTCTTATCTTTCACACCCTTACTGAAGCAGTACCTTCCCTACCTTCCCTAACTGTCTTGACTTCTTTCCAGAACAGTTTCTTACTCTCCCTCCATTTTACACTCAGATTCCTTCCAAATTCCTCATCTACTCTTCTCTTACTTTCCTTCACTACTCTTCACCACCCTCTTACTCTCCACGTACCTCGCTCGTTTCTGTCTCTCGAAATCTTCATTCCCTCTACTACCCAACCACTCTCTATATGCTTTCTTCTTTTCTTCCACAGCTATTCTTACCTCTTCTGTCCACCATGATGTACCTTTCACTCCCCTCCCTCTTCTCCTCACTCCACACACCTCCTCACATGCTGCACAGATCTCATCCTTAAACACCTTGCTCATCTCCTCCACTTCCTCCATAACTTCCAGGTCGAACCCACCTAGTCGTCTTTCCACTGCTCTCCTGTACTCCTCCCTGACTTCCTCCTCCTGCAACCTCTCCACCCTCCTCACCATTCCACCCTCCTCTCGCCTCCCTCCAGCTCTCCTCACCCACTTCTTTTGTATCCTAACCTTAGCTACCACTACATAATGATCAGACAGACCCCCCCCCCAATACTCCTATACACCCCTAGCATCCATCATAGATTTCTTCATTCGTTCATCCACACATACATTATCAATCAATGACTTTCGTTCCACCACTGTCTTATCCTTCATCGTCAACATCCGTTTCCACGTGTACCTGTGGATCATTCTGTGTCGGAAGAAGGTGTTGGCTATCCACAGCCTCCTCCCCGCACATACGTCCACAAGTGCACTACCATTCCCATTCACCTCTGATGGTACCCCCCACCTTCCCACCACTCCCTCAACTTTCCTATCACCCACCTTACCATTCATATCCCCAATCAGAAATATTCTTTCGTTCTTGTCAAACTTCTCCAGGCACGCCTCCACATTCATCCAGAACTCCTCTTTCTTTCGATCAAGTATATCCTCTGTCGGGGCATACACGCATACAATCACCCACGTTTGTATTCCTACTTTCATTCTCACCCACACAATCCTTGAACCCACAGACCCATACTCTCATACACATTCCTTCCATTTGCTACTTACAAACAAACATGCACCTTCTCTCGCTGTTCCTTCACTCACTCCAGCACACACACCCATTCCACACTCCCACTCTCTCACATCTGAACCTTTCCATTTGGTCTCTGTCATTCCACATACATCCAGCCTGGCATTCACTAACACTTCCAGAACCTCTCTCTCTTTTGTGCCATCATTCATGCCACTAACATTCCACGTAGCCATTCTCAGAATGTCCGAAGGAATGTCCTTAGTCGGTCGTGGTTCGTCAACGTAGGTTCCGTCTGCATCCGAGGCTGTTCGTTCGTTTTTCTTTGCTTAGATATTTTTTCCGGGTGGGGGTCGCAAGCCCACCGACCCAACCTCTTTAGTCGCCTCTTACGACACGCAGAAGGCACGTGGGGCATATTCTATTCCCTAACCCCCAGGGGGGGTTATGTGTACTTTAATTTAAAACTAAACTGATAAAATATAAAAGGGAGAGTAATTATAGACTTGCGAGACAGCGCGGTCCGTGAATGTCACACCACCTTGCTGATGTCACAGTATGGTCGACGCGGCCTGGTACTCTCGGTGGCCTCGGTAGAGCTCTCTAAGTCAACTGGTTCAGTTGTGATGACGATTTCCGTGAAGAGAGTTTTGAGGCGATGTTAGCAATATGACACACTTATCATCACTAAATCTGTCTTAAGGGGAGCGTCCGGTTCATACTCGTAATAGTGCTCAAAACGGCAATATTGCGCAACCCGATATATGGCATCATCACCCATCCCTCTGTCTTCAGTTAAAATCCTGAGGCAATATTCCGTCTGGAAGCATGTTATTTCTGGGCTAGTTTAAAGTTTTCGCAGGTCGCGGGTCGCGCAGACGCGTAGAAAATGCATTATGGGTTTCGGATCTGCAAAAAAAAAAAACTAAAACCATGAATTTTTGGTGAAAATATGACGTTCTTAGATATTTTGCCTAACAGTATCTGGTACTCAACCCGGGTAACAACGAAGGGTGTGGTGGTGGTGGAGGAGAAAGAGCAGTGTGGTCCAAGCCGCGAGAGAGGTAGGGTGCGGCTGGCCGGCTGGCTTGCAACAGCTCTCGTGCCTTAGTACCTCACGTAAGAAAGTTCACTTGTCGGCGCAGTTCTGACGTAACCAAACATGCTACAACAATGTTTCTGGTGTCATTGGAAAAGGCATGAAATTCTCTACAACTCCACGTCGCCATTTGTTTTTATTTCTTTCCCATTTCGACACAGCACCCCGAGACATTTGTCACCTAATTTGTACCTAATTGTAAATGCCCTAATTCTACAATTAGATACAAAATGGAAAAAAGTATCAACGTACAATTGAAACTACACCTATTGTTAGTACCCCCAATGCATTAAAACAATCAAGCAACAACATTTAAATGAGATTTTGATTTTACAAAAAGTCATAAATTTACACACCTAACTCAAAAAATAATTGTCCTAGAGAATTAAAATTTTGGAAATTTCTTAGTTGTTAGGTCCCCTATACGTGTACAAAATCTTATGAAATACAGACAAAATCCACTGACACGTTCTAGAGTAAAGGCCGGACGCTCCCCTTAACAGACCACACAACAACAAAGCTTCGACGTCTGCTTACTTTCGGAGATGCGCACGTCGCCTCCGACCAGCTGTGTTTGCATACGTCGGACGCGCGGCTTTCAAAACAAGCTTAATAGGCTTTCAAGCTTACGGATTTTAAAATGACACCCGGGCTCCTGCCCATCTGCCGCGGTGTAATTTTAAAATGCTGCCCGGGCGGGAAGGGTTAAGGTGCATTAGTCGGGGTTTATATCTGCAAGAATTCCTAGGGCGGTCGTCCAGTCCTCTAATTGTGGCTCCATGGTGGGTATGGAATCTGACTCAGATTAATTTAGAAATCTTCGTCCTATGGAATCTGTAATTGCCCCCTCCGACGCCGACCCCTGCGAGAATTTGGACTACCTCAAGGACCCTTCCCCTGATGCCAACAGTGCCGGAGTTCCCCACTCAGGCATGGCACCCACAGACCTTGGCAAACCTCCTTAGGATACTGTGACGAATTCTCCATCGGCGGGTAGTGAGATCAATCAGGTGATCTCCCCGGCATCAATTCATATGCAATGTACTGCCTCTGTAACCAATATTAGTGATGTCAACCCCACAGTCTCGACTTTAACTTCTAAATTACCCGATTATGATTCTAGCCTTCGCCTACCTCTTCATTCCATTGACAACCTTAATGAACAAGCTCGAATGCCCTCAGCTGACACCCCTACGGATGCTTCTTTTATCCCTGACCCGTCTGTGACTACATCTGTTACCATCTTCCCTCCGGATGCAGAATCTACTACCTCAATTAAACCTGCTTCTGTACCTCCACGATCTCAACGGACCATTGATGCAGGTACAGGAAAAGACCTTGCCGGTATTTCCTCTGCCATTCACACGCTTCAACCGTTCGTATCATCGCACAACCGACAAAGGCGTAAGCGTAACACGTATACCCCTGCTTCGAAGGACACTTATAACACTATGTTCAGTCCCCCTGATTGGTCACGGTTTTTCACGGTCTCTGGTGAACCTATGGATGATTTTAGTCTATACGATACTCTCGCACAAGATATTGGTGACTTCACCATGCATGCTGTTGGTTCGGCCAAGCTCATGATTGAGGTGAAAACACAGGAGCAATCAGAAGCCTTACAAGCCTACCTCGACACCCCCAACGACAGATACACAGGTAAACCAGATGAATACATACATACATAAAATTTTAAGACTGAGTGTTCCACACATAAGTGCAGTTTCAGTCTCTTGTCCTAATGGCGGCATTCCAGGCAACCCTGTTAAGGGCTGCTTCACTTGTCAAGTTCTTGGATTTGAGATCGGCGCGTATAGTCCGATCCCAGGTCTTCCTCGGTCCACCCCTTGGTGCAGCTCCCTCCACAATCACAGACCTGCATTTTTTCACCCAATTTTGTTCATCCATTCTCTCCACATGTCCATACCATCCCAGTCTACTTGTACGCATCACCTCGCTAATACTCTTTATACCTAAACGTCTCCTCAGCTCAACATTTGTTATTCTATCCTGTAGCCTAGCCCCACACATCCATCTCACCATTCTCATCTCATTACGCTCCATTCTGTTGACATCCTCTACTTTAACGGCCCATGTTTCTGAGGCATACGTCATTGCACTTCTAACACATGAGGCATACACCTTTCCCTTCAGGGGGAGAGGCATTCTTTTCATGGTCAGGATTGGCATCAATTCTCTGAACTTCCCCCAGCCACACCTAATTCTAGCAACAGTGGCAGCCTCAGCCCCACCACCGGCAGAGATGGTATCTCCTAGGTAACAAAACTTGTTCACCAGCTCCAAAGACTCATTTCCAAAATTCACAGCCACAGGATCATCACTTAACACAAGCTCGCCTTTGCACACTACGCACTCAAATTTCTCTATTTCTGACTTATCCTTCGGCAGGGGCCCCTTTATTCTACTACAGCGCTTACTCCCATGGTGTACCCAACATCGACAGATGCTACATTGAATTGAGTTAATGCCCACTCCCTTTCCACACACTGCACATGGGTATGCACCGCTCTTTTCCACATTGCCTCGTCTCAAACTACAATGCATAACCTTGGTTTTGTTAATATTGACTCTTAAACCCTTGCTCGCCATGCCCTCTCTCCACTCTCTGAATTTGGCCTCAGCATCCTGCATACTGTCAGCTATTAGGACTAAATCGTCTGCATAAAACAGTTCCAACGGGAGTCCGCCTCTAAAAATTCTAGACAGCGCCTCCAAGACCATAATAAAGAGGAGGGGGCTTAACACTGAACCCTGATGGACTCCAACACGGACTGCGAACTCATCACTCAGTACACCCTTCACCCTCACCGAACTTCGCGAATCCTCATACATCTTCATTATCACACGCACCAGCCACTCTTCCACACCAAGTTTCCTCATAGCCCACTGTACAACATCTCTAGGTACCCTATCAAAGGCCTTCTCCAGGTCCACAAACACAAAGTAAAGATCCCTGCCTTTTAGTAAGTATCTTTCCTGTATCTGCCTGACTATGAAGATAGCATCGGTTGTACCACGTCCTGGCATAAAACCAAACTGCATATCATCAATAGAGATGCTTTGCCTGATCAAACCCTCAAGGACTCTCTCACAGACCTTCATGATTTGGTCAAGCATTTTCAGGCCCCTATAATTTCCTCTATCTAGCGCATCCCCTTTTCCTTTGTATATATTTACTATTACACTTTTGAGCCAATCCTCTGGGATTTTCTCATCTTTAATAATATCAACTCAGTGACTAAGTTTACACCAATCTCCCCTGAGGCTTTTATCATCTCAGCGACAATGTCGGAGCAACCTGGAGCTTTACCGTCCTTCATTTTATTGATTGCGTCGCTCACTACAGCTGGTGCTATCAAAGGAGGGGGCCCAGATATTGGTTTTTCGATACTAAGCTGTTCCTTATCCCATTCAAACTCTACATTTAGCAATCGTTCATAGTGTACCTTCCATGCTTCTCTGATTTCATTTTCTGCATACACAATCTTCCCATTATCATCTCTAACACACTGTTCACCTATAATATCCCTACTGTCATTTTTAACTCGCCTAGCTAGGTTGAAGATCCCATTGGGATTGTCAGTGTTACGCACTTGTTCGAGGACCAGGTCCTTAATGCGATTTTTAGCATTGTAAATAACTCTTTTGGCAGTTCGTTTAGCTGCCTGGTATTCCTCCCTGCTGCCTCCTTTCTTCCATGCTTTGAAGCATCTCCTTTTCTCTTTCACAGCATGTTCTACCTCATCGTTCCACCACCAAGAGGTCTTATTCCTGGGGTGACCCTTTGTTTTCCCACAGACTTTGTCAGTGGCAGCGATAAGGCTATGCTTAAGAAAGTTCCATTGGCTATTTACATCGTTAGGCCTAGCTTCCTTATTTCTATTCATTTCCTCCAGTTCATTATGAAACCTATCCCTAACTTCCTTGTCCTTCAGCAGCCACACTTTCCTTTTGGGTATGTAAACCTTCTTGCGCTTAGGATCTCTGTATAAGCTCATGTCACACACAAGTAGCTTATGCTGGGGGATACATTCTTCGCTCGGGATGACCTTTACATCTCGAACTAGTTTCCAGTCTTTCCTGTTAACCAAGAAGTAATCTACTGAATACCTGAATCAGTGTACTGGCACGGTTGTGCTCCCTTCCGACTTCGAATTTGCAGATCAAAGCTTTACAGACTCAACCCATCGTATCTTAAAATTATTGCAAAGAACTGACCCCACTGTTGTTAAAGTGGACACTTATACTGCTCCTCAGCGTGGAAATCGGCCCCCACTACGCATTGTCAAAATCTATTTTAACCCTCGGAATCCGGGAGGCCTCATATGAGGCAAACAAAAATATTGGCAGGAATCCGGGAGGCCTCATATGAGGCAAAATGCGCGGCTAAAAATCGCCGCTAAAATCATCATTACTCGGCAACCACGCATCGTAGCGATGTCATCTCAACGGCAGTCTACAGACAACAAAATGTTCTACAATTTGCAAAAAAAATTACTGCTCCAGGTGGTCTCAATCAGTAGCTACTAAATTATGAAACTTGACTGTACGAAAATGGCCCCGGACACAGCGATCGGCCTCATATGAAGGCCCCCGGATCCGGAGGGTTAAGCGCCATGACCTCCCTATGCATTTCCGTCTTGCAGGTCGCCAACTGCAAGTACGAAGGTATGTTAACCCTTCCTCCCCGGGCTGTCTTACCCAATGACGGTCGCCCCTACCCGGGCGATATGGCCGAAAAACGTCTAGGCCTAGGCTACCGTATTTATGTTTATTTTCACTGCTAGAACTTTCCCACTCATCTATAATCGTAGTGCGGTTTTCAATCTGTATTTTGGCATTGAGTAGAGCTCTGTAAGTCAACTGGTTCAGTTGTGATGACGATTTCAGTGGAGCCAATATTGCAGAGATGTTGCCAATATGGGGGCTTTTTAGACACTAATTTCGTCATGACGTCAGAACAATAACATTGAGGAGTCTTCTTCTTGTTTTCGAAGGTGCGGTGACGAATGCTTGGGTTTGTTGACATACGTCGTACGCACGGCGTTCGGACCAAGCTTAATTAGGCTATTAAGCTCATGCCTTAGATAAGGCATACCGGGTAGTGGCCCTTCTTTCGTGCTGTCCTTACCTAATGCAGACCGGGTAGGAAGGGTTAACAAGCCGAGACAATGCACAAATTGCTGGAAGCTTGGCATTCAACCTCATCCTAACTCCCCGGACCTATCCACTTCTTAACAGGTTCGAGGGATTTACTAACTTGACCGATGATACTGAGTTTTGGAACATGACTACCGAAGAGAACCTCATGGAATGTAACACAGTACCAGATATAGAGACTTCTACCCAATCTCACTCCACCCAGTCGCAGCCTCGGAAAAAGCGTAAGATTGCAAGTCCTATCCGGTCATTATCCCGGACCTCAAAACTCGGCTCCACCACACGGAAGTGGGTTATACCTACCCACGATCCAGACTGTGGTTGCCATAACTGCGGCCGATTCTTTCTACTGGTGATGGGCTGGTCTATCAGAGTGAGAACTGAGCGATCTCTGCCATACCCATAGCTTACTCTGACTGTTCCTTTTACTTATATATTTTCTAGATCTCAAGTGACGGCGTCTCTTCCGTGGATTGACCTCCCAATCTACCAAGATTGGAAGCTAACGCGTCACATTTTTCCTTTGCCCCTCAACTTTCTCTTCATAATTGTTGAGGGGCACAGGGCCCTGGGTGGGCCTTTGGTTTCCCGGGCGTTTCCGCACCCTCCTCAGCTCCCCGCCATGGAGTGGCTTCGGTCACCCAGGCTTTACTGTGGTCGGCACGGACGGTTCTGTGGGGGCGCTCGGTTGTGGCCTTGGCCTTGCTCGGGGCCTTGGGGCTGTTCGGCCAGGCAGCTTGGGGAACAACAACAACTTCAGCACAAGAGTGGTGATGGGCTGGTCTATCAGAGTGAGAACTGAGCGATCTCTGCCATACCCATAGCTTACTCTGACTGTTCCTTTTACTTATATATTTTCTAGATCTCAAGTGACGGCGTCTCATCCGTGGATTGACCTCCCAATCTACCAAGATTGGAAGCCAAAGCGTCACATTTTTCCTTTGCCCCTCAACTTTCTCTTCATAATTGCTGAGGGGCACAGGGCCCTGGGTGGGACTTTGGTTTCCCGGGCGTTTCCGCACCCTCCTCAGCTCCCCGCCATGGAGTGGCTTCGGTCACCCAGGCTTTATTGTGGTCGGCAGGGAGGGTTCTGTGGGGGCACTCGGTTATGGCCTTGCTTGGGGCCTTGGGGCTGTTCGGCCAGGCAGCTTGGGGAACAACAACAACAACAACAACTTCAGCACAAGACTTCTACCCGAACAGTACTCAACGAACATCTTCACAAATTTCTTTCCAAGGGAGCTCCAGCGGAAGATGCTCAAATTCTCCCTACTCCTTGTTATTGTGTCACCCATATTTGTGAATCTGATCCCACACCCAAGGACTTGATGCAGAGATTCCTGAATGACAATAACCTGTTGAATTCTGAATTGACTAATATAGAGCTATCACAATCCCGATTTGATGTTCACTAACCTCCTGTCAATGTCCGTACCACCCTCACCACGCCTGATCCTCCCTGTACCCTTGAGCGAAGTTCCGTCAGCCGCTCCCCACTGCCCAGATCCCGATGCTCCCAAACCTAGGGACATTCCCCCACGAACTCCTGATAACCCTACGATACCATCATCTGACGAACCTTCGATAAAGACTCATCACACCCCGAGCCCCACACAATCTCCTGTATTGATATGTCACACCAATATCCCATCTGACAAATGTGGATGTCCAATTTGTTTCCGTAATTACATCACACCCCATATCAGTTACACGGATCCCTGCCTCCTTGCTCGGACGCAGGAATTTGTCACCACACGTAAGCTTCCCCCTTACCCTGATGAAGATGTTACCTCCGCTTATCTATTTATGCCAAAAACTCCTCCACTCCCCCACCCTTGTTCCTAAACTAGTCACACAATTCACAGCTATTTCTGAAAATATTACAGACCTTACATCTACCCCTTCACCTCCATCCATACAACCCTCTCCACACTCACAATCTTTACCAGACTCTCTTCAAGAGACCACTATTGTCGATGACTCTGACGATCCTATTCTTGATGGCATATAACATTTTGCAATGGAAGATAAACGGATACCAAACTCACCTCCATATGGGAGAATTACAATGATTACTTCAATTATATTCACCATTATGCATTTGCCTCCAACATGTAGGCAATTTTGTTGTCCCCCCCCCAGGCATTATACAGTTGCTGCTAGCTCCCCTATAACCCCTTCACATCTCCGAACGGCCATCCTTGTGCACTATAAGTGCGTATTTGTTCCTGTCACGCTTGACCCCAACCCTCTTCAAACAACTGCTTTCTCCATTTCATTACCAAACCTTTCTTCCTTGACTGTTTGCTCCTCCTACAATCAACCCTCCTGTCATTACAATACTTCAGACCTTCATCAAATAGTACAACAACTGACCCCACTGTACCTTATTCTGGGCGATTTTAACGCACACTCTCCCCTTTGGGGCAACCCAAACACAGACACCCCAGGCGATAAAATTGAAAAATATCTCCTTAATTCTACTCTTTGTTGTCTCAACTTGGACACCCCCACCTACAGATCTGCTACCCAATGTACATTTTCCGCTGTCGATCTTTCCTTTGCCTCGGATGACGCAGCTCTCCTATTTGACTGGTCAGTTTTACAGGATCGCTTCTCCAGCGACCACTACCCTATACTCCTTAAGTATTTGTGCCCTGCATCCTCCACTCAAATATCAAGTTATAATATCTCTAAAGCCGATTGGACGCACTCCTCTGCAGACGTTGCGGACTTCTCCCCTACCTCTTCCCTTGCACACAATTTTGATTATTTTTCGTCCTTCCTCAACTCCATTACTCGCAATCATATCCCGCTTACCTCCTCGCTGACGCACCCTCGCCAGGTCCCTTGGTGGACGCCCACTCTAGCCCAAATGATAAAATTCAAGCATCGTGTGGGACGCCTTCTCATGCGTCTGAGTGTTAGGCAGCGACGTTTAAAGACTGTTTCCCCCCGACTTTTTTTCCACTAATCGTTACTTTGACCTCATTACCATAACTATTGAAAAAATTGCCCTTAAAACGTTCTATAACAAGATTTGTGCAGTTGTCAAACGCAGTATCCTTGACAACAAGATACAGTAAAAGTCCTTTAATCCGACGACCGATGATTCGAATCTCCCAATAGTCCGAATTTTTCAATTTGAGGCCAAATCCGAATTCACCCGATGGTCCGAATTTCAAGAAGTCCCAAAGTCCCCTTTTTGAGGCATTAGTCCACTCAAATGACACATAATGGAGCACACACATATCATATGTTCATGAATTCACTTTAAAAGTTTACCATTGTCATTGTAGCCTATTACCTACTTCAAAACATTCAGATTAATGGTCAAAGGAAGCTACTGATATAAACGTAAACACCACATCGTCTGCTAGAGAGTTTGTTTTGCTCTTGAACGCATTCTTGGGATGCTCCGATGCGCTACTGGCTTGCACCGCATCGTCTGCAAGCGCATTAAGTCTTGCGCTTGAAAAAGCACCTTTGGACGTTCCGATACGCTACTACAGTAGGGTCCCGCATAAAACGTGTTCGCATAAAACGAGTCTCGATTAAAACGACCGACCTAAAATTCGCTTTGTACGAAATATCGTCGCTTTGTATGAAATGTCGTTCGCTTTGTACGAAATATCGTCGCTTTGTATGAAATGTCGTTCGCTTTGTACGAAATATAGTTCGCTTTGTACGAAATATCGTTCGCTTTGTACGAAAATTTTCGCTTACAGTGAACATTGACGATATTGCGCCACCAAAATGCTGTGTTCACATAAAACGAAATCGCATAAAACGCCCTCGTTTATCGACCATAAACTTGTTTTATGTGAGACCCTACTGTATTTATAGTTCAGTGGTCGGAGCGTCCCAAGGGTGCTTTCAAGAGCAAGACAAACTCGCTAGTAGACGATGCGGACATGTGACAATAATAAGAAGAAGAAGGTGTTTACGTTTATATCAGCAGATTCCTTTGACCATTAATCTGAATGTTTTGAAGTAGGTAATAGGCTACAATGACAATGGTAAACTTTTGAAGTGATTTCATTAACATATGAGCCGATATGTGTGCACCATTGTGTCATTTGGGTGGCCTAATGCCTCAATGTTTTCGTCAGGCCATTAACCCTCCAGCCCCGGCTATGTATTATATATATATTCCTCGAAACCCGGGTGTTTTGGCCAAAAAACGTCTAGGCTAGGCTACCGTATATTCGTTAATCAGACTGCTTCCCGCATTCCCGTGCATCCCCAAGCGTAGCTGTGTTATTTACCTGTAGAATGGCATTAAGTAGAGCTCTCTAAGTCAACTGGTTGAGCTGTGATGATGATTTCATTGGAGATAACTTTATGGCCAAAACAGCCACTTTACACCACTTTTCGATACTTAACAACAACATACAGGCACACACGAACAAGCGACGCTCTCCTTCTTGTGGCCGGAGATGCGGGGCGTCGGTCCAGCCGGCTGTTGTTTACATGCGTCGGACCGACGCCTCGCACACGAAGCTCACAGGCTTTCAACCACTGGGCATTCAAGAGGCCTTCCGGGTACCTGTTATATGCTTTTTTATGGGCGTTCAAGAGCCCTTCCGTGGTGAGAGGGTTAATACACAGGTTCATAGGGGTAAAGTCCGATAATCCGAAAAATCCACTAATCCGAACGAGGGCCGGTCCGCTGCCCTTCGGATTAACGGAAGTTTACTACTTTCATGGCGATCATATATCTCGTCCTTCACTTCCCACACCCCTCTTTCAACTTTATGGGAAAAGTTTCGCAGTATCTACTGTAAGAAGACTGTAAGTATCAACGGACGCACTGTACGGCCTCCACTCTCTCCACTCAAAGGCCCTGCCTCGGATGGGTGGACTGCATCTACTTAGACCTTTCCAAAGCATTCGATAAGGTACCACATAAGAGATTGTTATCTAAGCTTGAGACGCTAGGATGTGTCAGGGGGAGTTTGCTGAAATGGATGGAGAGCTATTTAACAGATAGGGAAATGAGGACCAACATTAGAGGAACTTACTCATCGTGGCGGAAAGTTGAGAGTGGTGTGCCGCAGGGAGTACAGGATGGGAGATAATATAATTAGCAAGGCCGAAAAAGAAAAAGATTTAGGGTTGATTATACAAGATAATTTGTCGCCAGAGAAACATATTAACAAGCTCTTTAGCGGAATGTATGCAATGGCCGGGAATATGAAAGTTGCTCTGAACTACTTGGATGAGACCATGGTAGCGAAAATTATGAAGAGTATGATTAGACCAAGATTGGAATATGCAGTAGTGGTGTGGTCCCCGCATCTAAAGAAGCATATTCACAAGTTAGAAAGAATCCAGAGAGCAGTCACTAGATTGGTTCCAAGTCTCAGAGAACTGCCATATGAAGGGAGGCTAGACAAATTAAATCTACCGAGTCTAAAAGAGAGGAGAGAGAGGGGAGACATGATAATGATGTACAAATGTACCCGGGGGCTGGAGAGGCTGGATAGGGAGGATATATTAATTATGGATACAGGAATAACTAGAGGCCACAGCTACAAAGTAAAAAGACCTACCTGCAAGAACGATATCAGGAAGTTTAGCTTCCCCTATAGATGTATTGACAAATGGAATGGGCTGGAGGAGGAGGTGGTAGGGGCAAGGAACATCCATATTTTCAAGAAAAAATTGGATAAAAAGTAGACTGAGAGACGGGACAACACGAGCTTAGCTCAACTCCTGTAAACTACAATTAGGTAAATTAGGTAAATACACATGACCCCCTTGACATCGCTGCCATACATGCCAAACATTTCTGTCACGTCAGCTCAAACCAGTCATTGCCTCGACAATTTCTTCGTTATAAATGTATGGAGGAATCTCGCCTGCTATCTTTTTATAGTGGGGAAACACATGAATATAACACCCCTTTTTCAATTCCGGAATTGCGACACACGCTCGACCTGTGTACAGACACTACTCCTGGCCCGGATGGATTCTCGTACGCTCTCATCCGTCACCTCCATCCACGTGCGCTACAACATCTTTTACAACTGTACAATCAGTTTTGGATAAGTAACTACTTCCCACCGTCTTGGCGGCATGCTTACACTATACCCGTACCGAAGCCTGGAAAAGATCATAGTCTTCCCACAAATTACAGACCGATTGTGCTTACCTCATGCCTCTGCAAATTAATGGAAAAAATGATCAATCCTCAACTTTTACATTACGCTGAGTCACATGCCCTCCTATCCCCATATCAGAATGGTTCCCGCCCTGGCCGTTCTACACTGCACTCACTTATTCGCCTTGAACACCAAATACGTGATGGGTTCTCCAAGAACCAACCCACAGTGGCAATATTTTTTGACATTGCTAAGGCTTATGACACAACATGGAGACACAGGATTTTAAAAAATTTACACGATTCTGGCATGCGGGGTCCTCTTCCCTGCTTTTTACAACATTTTCTCTCTAACCGTACATTCCAGGTCAAAAATAATGGTCTCCTATCGGACATTATGTCACAAATTAATGGAATACCACAAGGATGTGCCCTTAGCAGCTTACTCTTTATTATGGCGATCAATAGTTTCATACGCAGCCTCCCACCTGAAATATCGTATAGCTTGTATGTGGAAGACTTCGCAATATATTATACTTCTCCCAGTCTGACTCACATACAACGGCGTCTCAACATTGCTCTAAAATCCATCCATTCTTGGGCATCCACTGCTGGTTTTCAATTTTCTGCTGAAAAGACTAACGCCTTTGTATTCTATAGAAATGTTCGACATTTACGTAAACAGTCCATTACTCTCACCATGGGACATTCTAATATTCAGATCCTTCCACATACCAGGTTCCTTGGTTTAATCTTTGATACTCACCTCAATTGGAAGAGTCACATTGCCTGCTTAAAGGCACGTTGCCTCCAGAGAATGAATGTTCTGAAAACAGTCGCACGAGTCCATTGGGGCGCAGATCGCGCTACGCTTTTACTGTTCTACAGAGCTACCATCCTCTCAGCCCTAGATTATGGTAGCCCTGTCTATGGCACGGCCTCTGCTTCCACATTAGGAACCCTCGACAGCGTACACCATTTGGGCATCCGCATTAGCTCGTGGGCATTCCGTTCCTCTCGTGTCTCCAATATCCTATGTGAGGCTGGGACCTTACCTCTAGCCTACCACCGTCGATTAGTCCTCATGCGTACGGCTGTTCGCCTCCGTCATGACCCAACTCTACTAGAACTATTCCATTCCACAGATAACTATCGTTCAAACATTCCAGTGCCATTCCCAATATTGTCTCGCCAATTGCTCTCCACTTACAGTATCACCGTTCCTCCCATCACATTCCCTCCTAGTCACATCACTCCGTGGACCCTAAAACACCCTACAGTTTGCTTTCACTTAGCGGATCAACTTGATGCCCAAGCCCCATCTCAATGTCGACATCTCGCTTTACAACATCTTGATGATCACATCCCGGCTGTTTTCATTTACACCGATGGCTCGAAAACTGCGGATGCCGTGGGTTGCGCTGCAGTCTCAGACCATGGCTTGTATCAAAGTACCTTACACCATCACTCCACAGTTTTCACTGCTGAATTATGGGCTATTCAAGGTGCTTTAAGCACCATCTCTTCATTGTCGAGGAACTCTCCACGGGTCGTTATCTGTAGTGACTCAAAGAGTGCACTGCAAGCCTTATGTGTATTTGCCCCCAAGGACCCATTGGTCAAGACTATCATCCACACAATACACAAATTACAGTGCGCTAATCGTTCCATCACACTGTGCTGGATCCCCGCGCATGTAGGAATTCCCGGGAATGAGCGTGCAGACTTCCTCGCTAAGCAAGCGTGTCATGGTACACACTCTACTACTTTGCTGCGTTCGGAGGATATGCTCCCTGTCCTCCGTCGCCATGTTTATGACGCTTGGCGAGTTGAGTGGAGAGCGCAACCATTAACTGGCCACCTTCACTCCATTAAGGATGACATACACTTGTGGCCCTCTTCAATTAATGGTTCACGTGCAGACCAAATCCTATTAACTAGATTACGTTTAGGCCACACACGCCTCACACATGGTTACCTGATGTCCACCCCTCGTGGTCCACCACCTGAATGCCAACATTGCCATACATCATTGACTGTTTTTCACTTTCTTTGTATTTGTCCCGTCTCTGCATCTGAAAGACGGAGATTCTTGCTGAACACCTTATTACATGGCATCCTCTCTGACGCAGACTCTTTCAATTTCACCCCTATTCGTCACTTCCTGAGAGCGATAAATTTATACAATGACATATAACTACTGACATATACGTGACTTTAAACTCTGTACCACCTCCTTCACCACTAGCCTTGAGAGGGCCTAGGCCCAGTGGGCTAGTATAAAATAAAAGCATCATCAACAACCTCCATCCACGTGCGCTACAACATCTTTTACAACTGTATAATCAGTTTTGGATAAGTAACTACTTCCCACCGTCTTGGCGGCATGCTTACACTATACCCGTACCGAAGCCTGGCAAAGATCATAGTACAAAGGAGTACAAAGGAAATCAAGCAACAACAGATCTAGTGACCCTTCTAGGTTGCTTGTCCTCCAAAACACTGAGGATCAAGTGTCCAAACAGTGGTTTAGAGTGGGTAAGGGAACATTGGAAAGGGAATTACTGCCCTGGAACTAATGTCCGTGGCAGGATTAGGAAGTTAGTAGGGGACAGATGGGTTAGTAACTGAGGGGGGGATAAAATAAAGTTATTCATTTACAAATGCAGTCAGTCGCGGGTTTGATGCGAGATATTTGTCTAGGCGGAGTTTAAATGAATCAACGGTGTTGCAGTCTATAACGTTTCGGGGAAGCCCATTCCACAAGTTGACAACTCGATTGAAGTAGAAATTCTTAGATTCGTGTGAGTTAAAAGATTTACCAATGATTTTGCAACCGTTTCCCCGCGTGTAATTAGATTGGTCGATAGTGAAGTACTTACTACAGTTCATATTGTCAATGCCTTTGATGATTTTGAACACTTGAATTAAGTCACTTCTTAATCTGCGCAGGGATAAAGGAAATAGATTTAATTCTCTAAGACGCTCTTCGTGTGGTTTGTTCTTTAGGCTAGGTATCATTTTGGTAACTCTACGTTGAACTCGTTCTAGCTTGTTTATATCTTTTTGGTAATAAGGGCACCAGCATTGAACGCAGTATTCCAGAAGAGGGCGGACTAAGGAATTGTAAAGGGTTAGGATAACTTCTTTGGATTTATGCTCAAATGACCTGCCTATAAAGCCAATTATTTTGTTTGCCTTCTTAACAACTTCTGAACATTGTTGACTCGGTTTTAGGTTACTCGATATTGTTACTCCCAGATCGGTTTCTCTGTTTACATTATTAAGCTGAGTGCCATTCATCGAATAGTTTGCTTTCTCATTTAGGTATCCGATATGTAGTACTTTACATTTATCCGCATTGAAACTCATTTGCCAAATTTGGGCCCAACATGACAATTTATCTAGATTGTGTTGCATATCGTCAACTTGTTCTTTTGAGAGTACGCTATTTGCAATTTTTGTATCGTCAGCAAATTTTGAGATCGTACAGGTGAGACCCTCATCTATGTCGTTGATGTAAATTAGAAAGAGAATTGGTCCTAGTACCGATCCCTGGGGTACCCCGCTACTTACATTGGTCCATTTAGATGCCTTACCGTTTATGACTACTCTTTGCTTTCTGTCGCTGAGCCAATTTTCTATCCATTTCAACACACCGTCTTGTATTCCATGCGCTTTTAGTTTTAGCAGTAAACGTTTGTGGGGAACTTTGTCAAAGACCTTTTGAAAATCAAGGTATATAATATCTACAGCTTTACTCTCATCGTAGAGGTTGAGGATATCGTGGAAGAAGTCTAAGAGGTTTGTTAAACAGGAACATTTTTTACGAAAACCGTGTTTAGTATCTTTAAGTATGTTATTTTCCTCTAAGTGATTTACGAGTCTGTCTCGTATGACCGTTTCTAGCATTTTACATACAACTGAGGTTAAGCTAATTGGACGATAGTTACTGGGTAGGGATTTGCTGCCTTTTTTGAATATCGGTGTTACGTTGGCTAGCTTCCACTGATCAGGCATAGTTCCAGACTGCAAGGATTTATTGAATAGTAATGTCAGTGGTTTGGAGAGCTCATCCTTAGCTTCCTTTAGAACTCTAGGCGAGATTGTATCAGGTCCAGGCGTTTTATTTACCTTGAGTTTATCTAAACAATTCAATACTTCTCTCTCTGTAACGGTGATATTGCTTAGAACATCTGAATTATCAATCTGAATTGGCGATGGTGTAGGGATATCACTGAGGTCTTCTGTTGTAAAAACTGATGCAAAGAAGGTATTGAGGGCATTACTCATTTGTACTTCGTCTTTGGTGTATTCTCCATTTTCATCGACTAACGGTCCAACAGTTGAAGTAACTACTTTTTTCTTTCTGATATAACTATAGAATTCTTTCGGGTTTGTTTTACTTTGATTCGCAATATGTAACTCTAAGGTCTTTTTACTTTGCTTAATTAACTTTTTGGCTTTGCGTCGTAGCTCTACAAATTTCACCCGTTCTTCGTCATTTTGTGAGGATTTTAATCTATCATTAGCAAATTTTTTAGCAAGCAGGCAGTTTGAAATATCTTTATTCCACCATTTGGGCTTATTATTATGGCCTGGACGCCGTATTTTCGATGGTGTACAGTCTTGCACTGCTTTTAGGTAAGTGGTTTCGAATAACTTCCAAGATGTATTTATGTTGTTATTGTTAATTAACCCTCTCACCGGTAGGGGGCTCTAACGCCATAAAAGCATATAAGGGAAGGTACGAGGGCTCTTGAACGCCCAGTGGTTGAAAGCCTGTGAGCTTCGTGTGCGAGGCGTCGGTCCGACGCATGTAAACAACAGCCGGCTGGACCAATGCCCCGCATCTCCGGCCACAAGAAGGAGAGCGTCGCTTGTTCGTGTGTGCCTGTATGTTGTTGTTAAGTATCGAAAAGTTGTGTAAAGTGGCTGTTTTGGCCATAAAGTTATCTCCAATGAAATCATCATCACAGCTCAACCAGTTGACTTAGAGAGCTCTACTTAATGCCATTCTACAAGTAAATAACACAGCTACGCTTGGGGATGCGCGGGAATGCGGGAAGCAGTCTGATTAACGAATATACGGTAGCCTAGCCTAGACGTTTTTTGGCCAAAACACCCGGGTTTCGAGGAATATATATATAATACATAGCCGGGGCTGGAGGGTTAAAAAGCTCCAGTCAGTTTCTTTAAACATAGCTCTAAGTTTATGGAAGTTTGCTTTCTTGAAATTAGGGACTGTTTCGATGCTACTATTTGGTTCGTTACTAGTAAACTTTAAAGTGAAAGTTATCGTACGATGGTCACTGTTACTGAATTCATCACCAACATTCAAATTCTCTATTAATTCTTCTTTTGTTGCAAGTACAATGTCAAGAACGTCATTACCACGGGTCGGCGTTCGAACAAATTGATAAAGCGAAGTCTCTTGCAAGTTCGTATACAAGTCATGTCCGGAGTGTGAAGTAAGAGTATCGCCCCACTTGGTCATAGGTAAATTAAAGTCGCCAAAAATTACGGTATCTTGTGAGTTACTTACATCTGCAATTTGTTCGTAAATTTCTCGGTCAGTTTGCACTGATTGAGCTGGAGGTCTGTATATTAATGCAAGTATTATTTTTGTACCTTTATTATTCTTTATTAGCACAAAAGATGCGTCGACGTTCACAATTTAAGGTTTTGACAAGAGGGTAGGGTTAAGACTTTCTTTGATATAAAGTAAAACGCCACCTCCATTTCGATTTATTCGGCTTTTCTCAAACATTACATAACCGGGAAGTGAATACTCTGCTAAAAAGTCTCTATCTTCTGTACAGTGTATTGAGCCAAGATTCTGTTATGCCAATCACATCATAATTTTCTGTAAACACTAGCTCCTCTAAATCTGAAAATTTATTGCGTATGCTACGAGCGTTTGCATAGAAAACCTTTAAATTTGTTATTTTAGAACTCACGGAACGCTCTTTAATAATATTTTTGGTTCTTGTCGGATCTACATTTATGTTCATGGCTCTCCTCGGTCCTCGCTGTCTTCGGTCCTTATCGCAGGTGGTCCTCGGTTGCCTCTGTTTTTTTCTTGGCGTTGGATGATTTATGTCACTGCTGCTTCTTCTCGGATGGCGTTTTTTGATCCATGGCTGCGGACTGCTTCGTGTAGGAGACGACCCATGTGTGCTGAACCCACAGGGTTTAGATGAGTGCCATCCTTGCGGAACAGAGTAGGCTGGTTGTAGAAGTTGTCCCAGAGGTTGATGAATTCAACTTCTTCCCACAAATTACAGACCGATTGTACTTACCTCATGCCTCTGCAAATTAATGGAAAAAATTATCAATCCTCGACTTTTACATTACGCTGAGTCACATGCCCTACTATCCCCATATCAGAATGGTTCCCGCGCTGGCCGTTCTACACTGCACTCACTTATTCGCCTTGAACACCAAATACGTGATTGGTTCTCCAAGAACCGACCCACAGTGGCAATATTTTTTGACATTGCTAAGGCATATGACACAACATGGAGACACAGGATTTTTAAAAATTTACACGATTCTGGCATGCGGGGTCCTCTTCCCTGCTTTTTACAACATTTTCTCTCTAACCGTACATTCCAGGTCAAAAATAATGGTCTCCTATCGGACATTATGTCACAAATTAATGGAATACCACAAGGATGTGCCCTTAGCAGCTTACTCTTTATTATGGCGATCAATAGTGTCATACGCAGCCTGACATATCGTATTGCTTGTATGTGGACGACTTCGCAATATATTATACTTCTTCCAGTCTGACTCCCATACAACGGCGTCTTAACATTGTTCTAAAATCCATCCACTCTTGGGCATCCACTGCTGTTTTCAATTTTCTGCTGAAAAGACTAACGCCGTTGTATTCTATAGAAATGTTCGACATTTACGTAAACAGTCCATTACTCTCACCATGGGAAATTTTAATATTCAGATCCTTCCACATACCAGGTTCCTTGGTTTAATCTTTGATACTCACCTCAATTGGAAGAGTCACATTGCCTGCTTAAAGGCACGTTGCCTCCAGAGAATGAATGTTCTGAAAACAGTTGCACGAGTCCATTGGGGCGCAGATCGCGCTACGCTTTTACTGTTCTACAGAGCTACCATCCTCTCAGCCCTAGATTATGGTAGCCCTGTCTATGGCACGGCCTCTGCTTCCACATTAGGAACCCTCGACAGCGTACACCATTTGGGCATCCGCATTAGCTCGGGGGCATTCCGTTCCTCTTTTGTCTACAATATCCTATGTGAGGCTGGGACCTTACCTCTAGCCTACCACCGTCGATTAGTCCTCAAGCGTACGGCTGTTCGCCTCCGTCATGAACCAACTCTACTAGAACTATTCCATTCCACAGATAACTATCGTTCAACCATTCCGGTGCCATTCCCAATATTGTCTCGCCAATTGCTCTCAACTTATAATATCACCGTTCCTCCAATAACTCCCCCTCCTAGTCACATCACTTCATGGACCCTAAAACACCCTACAGTTTGCTTTCACTTAGCAGATCAACTTTATGCCCAAGCCCCATCTCAATGTCGACATCTCGCTTTACAACATCTTCATGGTCATATCACGGCTGTTTTCATTTACACCAATGGCTCGAAAAATGCGGATGCCGTGGGTTGCGCTGCAGCCTCAGACCATGGCTTGTATCAAAGTGCCTTACACCATCACTCCACAGTTTTCACTTCTGAATTATGGTCTATTCAAGGTGCTTTAAGCACCATCTCATTGTCGAGGAACTCTCCACGGGTCGTTATCTGTAGTGACTCAAAGAGTGCACTGCAAGCCTTATGTGTATTTGCCCCCAAGGACCCATTGGTCAAGACTATCATCCACACAATACACAAATTACAGTGCGCTAATCGATCCATCACACTGTGCTGGATCCCTGTGCATGTAGGAATTTCCGGGAATGAGCGTGCAGACTTCCTCGCTAAGCAAGCGTGTCATGGTACACCCTCTGCTACTTTGCTGCGTTCGGAGGATATGCTCCCTGTCCTCCGTCACCATGTGTATGACGCTTGGCGAGTTGAGTGGAGAGCGCAACCATTAACTGGCCACCTTCGCTCCATTAAGGATGACATACACTTGTGGCCCTCTTCAATTAATGGTTCACACGCAGACCAAACCCTATTAACTAGATTACGTTTAGGCCACACACGCCTCACACATGGTTACCTGATGTCCACCCCTCGTGGTCAACCACCTGAATGACAACATTACCATACATCATTGACTGTTTTTCACTTTCTTTGTATTTGTCCCGTCTATGCATCTGAAAGACGGCGATTCTTGCTGAACACCTCATTACATGACATCCTCTCTGACTCAGACTCTTTCAATTTCACCCCTATTCGTCACTTCCTGAGAGCTATAAATTTATACAATGACATATAACTACTGACATATATGTGACTTAAAACTCTGTACCACCTCCTCCAACACTAGCCCAGTGGGCTAGTATAAAATTAAAGCATCATCAACAACAACATGACTGATCTCGTTGATCAAGAAGACCACTCCTGAGGTCTGTGCAAATCCCGCATTTCTTGGACATCCAGATGCCTCTGGAGCGGTCCAGACACTTAACGCATAACACATTTAACACAGAGTTTATGGTTAACCCATCGGATCCGGAAGGCCTCATATGATCCCGATCGCTGTGTCCGGGGCCATTTTCGTACAGTCAAGCTTCATAATTCAGTAGCTACTGATTGAGACCACCTAGAGCAGTAAATTTTTCTGAAAATTGTAGAACGTTTTGTTATCTGTAGACTGCCGTTGAGACGCGTGGTTGCCGAGTTATGATGATTTTAGCGACGATTTTTAGCCGCGCATTTTGCCTCATATGAGGCCTCCCGGATTCCTGCCAATATTTTTGTTTGCCTCATATGAGGCCTCCCGGATTCCGAGGGTTAAAGACCGGAATTAATAAACACGTAGGAGTGGAGCACAGAGTGACTAAAGGCATGATAGTGACAAATCGACCCCCTGCCGGGATCGGCCCCCTTCCTTGTGTCCTGTGCCGAGGTTGTTGTGTTGTGATCTGGAAAGAAAATGTCCAAGAATTAATGCTCATAAGGATAAACCGAGACATCAACACACCACTTTACCCCAAATACGCCGGAAAACTAGATGTAGCAACACTGCTACTCTAATTTCCCGTCGTACTTTTCTTTGAAAAGACCCCGAAGACCTTTTCTATGAAGGTTAGTAACTGCTTATCTATGACCATGTGACACCGACCCATACTATTAGATTAATCCTTTTGTATGTTTTATTAACTAACGCATCGTCTACGAAGACCTGAGTGATAGTTAATTACCCCACTGGACTTTTCCACCGGGCGGAGTTAAAGTCGTTCTACGCCGCGTGAGGCTATCTGTATAGGTGAGTTTTTTCCAGCTGGGCCGAAAACACTCCCTTTTGGAACCTTCACTTCCGCCGGGAGTCTAGTGGTACAGTAAAAGTCCTTTAATCCGACGACCGATGATTCGAATCTCCCAATAGTCCGAATTTTTCAATTTGAGGCCAAATCCGAATTCACCCGATGGTCCGAATTTCAAGAAGTCCCAAAGTCCCCTTTTTGAGGCATCAGTCCACTCAAATGACACATAATGGAACACACACATATCATATGTTCATGAATTCACTTTAAAAGTTTACCATTGTCATTGTAGCCTATTACCTACTTCAAAACATTCGGGTGGATGGGACTCGTCAGCCTTGGTTGGCAACCTGTCTAGGGGAGTAAACCTGATACAAATCCGTACTGCTTACCTAAGGGTAAGGTAGGTTAGTGGATGGATTAGCCGAACACCACTGTAGAAAAATAGTGCTAACAAGATACACAGAGGGCCTCGGAGTCGGACCGATCCTAAATTGAGTGGTCAATCCTGTAAGTCCTTCACTAAACTGGCTCGGGTTGTCCCTCTCACAGGGAATAGGTCCGCTTGGGGGCATTCTGTGTATGGCCACCCTCGTAAGGGGAGTAAGGCGTCCGGCAATAGATAGATAGATAGAAAACATTCAGATTAATGGTCAAAGGAAGCTACTGATATAAACGTAAACACCACATCGTCTGCTAGAGAGTTTGTTTTGCTCTTGAACGCATCCTTGGGACGCTCCGATGCGCTACTGGCTTGCACCGCATTTTCTGCAAGCGCATTCAGTCTTGAGCTTGAAAACGCACCTTTGGACGTTCCGATACGCTACTATTTATAGTTCAGTGATCGGAGCGTCCCAAGGGTGCTTTCAAGACAACAAGACAAGGGTGCTTTCAATACAATATAATATAACAGAGCACATCACAAAAGAAAATTACAAGAACCTCTCAGGGAAGTGCCGTTGTTAAGGCATTACTTCCCGAACCACATCTGATCTGATCTTCAAGAGCAAGACAAATTCGCTAGTAGACGGAAGAAGAAGAAGACGACGATGCGGACATATGGTGTTTACGTTTATATCAGCAGATTCCTTTGACCATTAATCTGAATGTTTTGAAGTAGGTAATAGGCTACAATGACAATGGTAAACTTTTGAAGTGATTTCATGAACATATGATATGTGTGTGTGCACCATTGTGTCATTTGGGTGGCCTAATGCCTCAATGTTTTCGTCATACACAGGTTCATAGGGGTAAAGTCCGATAATCCAAAAAATCCACTAATCCGAACGAGGGCCGGTCCGCTGCCCTTCGGATTAACGGAAGTTTACTGTACTACTAACCACGCCGGGTTTATTGGATCTATTCCCTGCCCGCCTTCGAGGCGAGCCTCCGGCATCAATGCCCGTTAAAAGATCGCCGGAGGGAAACACCAAACCTTGCGAGTGCTGACTTGTCCGGGCAAGGGCAGCCACTCACAAAATCCACACCAAATAAGTCAGAACGTCTCCTGATACCCTTCAATCATGTATATTAATAATAATCTGGTCTTTTATTTCTCACAAGCGCCAGTTCTTCCAGAGGAATTCACTAGCACTCGTAACACATTGCACCACAATCAAGAGAAGTGTGGTGCAGTTCACTTGTAGTTCAAACAACAACAACTATTTAACATGGCAGCAGTTAGAGTCTGTAACGACCTGTCACTGTGCCACTTGCAAGATCATAACTCCCACAGAAGAGAAAGATTTTCAACTGTTTTTTTAAAGAGTCTATGGAGTTCAGCTGTCTAATTGATAAAGGCAATTCATTATATAACCTAGGAGTCACGAAAGAAAAGGACCGATCAGAGAAAGAGGACTGCTGGATAGCTACCGGTTCATCAAGACGCAGCACATTATCACTGCTTCTCAGGACCGCACCAGAACGTGCCGAAGGGCGTCTCAAGAGGTCAGCAAGATACCTAGGTTCGCCAAACATAAGTGCCTTAAAAGTCATAAGACACAACTTAAACTCTATCCTAGCTTTAACTGGCAACCAGTGCAGCTCTATCAAATATGAAGAAGTGGGGTTCTTGGAGGTAGATCAAATATGAGCCTCGCTGTTCCATTTAGTATGGATTGAACTTTTTGTAGCAAGTAATTAGGAAGGCCAACCAATAAGGCATTACAATAGTCCACACGTGATAGGACAATTGAGTGAATCAATGTTAGAAGACAGCGCTTGTTAAGAAACCGTCTCACTGAATACAAGTTTCTGATTTGGAGATTACAAATTTTGATGACCTGATTGATGTGATTCTCATAGTTTAATTTAGAGTTAAAGTATACTCCAAGGTTTTGCACTGAGCTTACTGGGTGAAGTTGAGAACCTCCTATATCCAGAGTCACTACATTGTCAGCATCATTTCCCCTTCTATTTCCATGAATGATAATGATCTCTGTTTTGTTCTCATTTAGTTTGAGTTTCTGCTTTGCCATCCAGATCTTAATGTCAGACAATAAAGATTCCATTTTGGTCTTTATCATTAATATTTTCTATCTTCACATACAACTGAGTGTCATCAGCGTAAAAGTGATAGGCAACACCATGAGCATCTAGCAAGGATGCCAAACTGCTAGTGTAAACTATAAAGAGGATCGGTCCCAGAACTGATCCTGTCATCAGCGTAAAAGTGATAGGCAACACCATGAGCATCTAGCAAGGATGCCAAACTGCTAGTGTAAACTATAAAGAGGATCGGTCCCAGAACTGATCCTGTCATCAGCGTAAAAGTAATAGGCAACACCATGAGCATCTCTAGCAAGGATGCCAAGCTGCTAGTGTAAACTATAAAGAGCATCGGTTCCAGAACTGATCCCTGAGGAACTCCAAACAACAGGGGGGCTTGGTCAGAGATGGTATGGCCAATCACCACACGCTGAAATCTATCTGATAAATATGATTTGAGGAGCAAGAGTGCTCTTTCACGAACACCGTAGGAGTGCAGATCTTTTAACAGTAGGTCATGGTCCACTGTATCGAAGGCCGCAGAAAGATCCAACAAAACCAAGAGAGACGCCTTCCCATTGCATGTGTTCTCCACCAAGTCATTCTGAATCTTACATAAAGAGGTCTCAGTTGAATGGTATTTCCTATATGCAGACTGAGCAAGAGGAACGGCTTTGTTCTGTTCAAGCAATGGTAACAATTGATCAAGTATGGCCCGCTCGATTATTTTGAAAGAAATTACAAGTTTGAAACAGGTCGGTAATTTGACATATCCCCAGCATCAAGTCAAGATTATGAGCTGCTGAGAAGGTGTCTGGACATTGACTGGGGGGAATACTTGAACGGTGAAGACACTGAAGGAATGTGGAGGAAGTTTAGAGTCAAACTGGAGGATGTTATATCCAAATGTGTACCAGTAAGGGAATATAAGGATAAAACAAAATTGAGGAAAAGAATGAACCCAGAATTACCAATGAAAAGAAAGCTGTGGACTTTGATAAGAAGAAAGAAACAATTGTGGGATAGATTAAAAGTGTTAAAAAAGAACAGGGGGTCTAGTATAGAATCTAAAGTAGTGGATTTGGAACGTAGACAGATAAACAATAAAATAAGGTGGGAGACAAGGAAAGGGAGAGAGAGATTGCAAGAAACGTGAAGGATAATCCAAAAATATTCTGGAAGTACATTCAGGAAAACTTAACGAGAAGAGTAGGGATCCCGGAGCTGGTAAGGGGGTTGGATGATGGGAGTAGAGCGGAGACGGATAAGGAGAAAGCAGAGGTGCTGGGGAAATACTTTGGGGGGGTACTAACAGTAGAGTCGGATGATGCAGTGCCAAATATTCCCATCAAACAGGCACCTGCACTAGAACTAATAGAGTTTTCCCATGCTAGAATAAGAAGGGCTATAGAAAAAATGAACAGAAGTAAGTCCCCGGGACCGGATGGGATACACTCAAGAATCATAAAGGAAGGAGGTGAGATGTTAGTAGAGCCATTGAAAATTTTATTTGAGGTATCGTTTAATACAGGACAAATCCCGATGGACTGGAGAGAGGCGAACATAACAGCTATATTTAAGAAGGGAAAGAGAAATGACCCAGGAAATTATAGACCAGTCAGTTTGACAAGTGTTATGTGTAAACTAATGGAAACGGTAATTAGAGAAGGAATAATGGAGCATATGAAATCAAACCAACTTTTCAGTGGGAGACAGTTCGGATTCTTGCCGGGGAGGTCGACGGTACTACAGCTAATTAAGGTGGTAGATGATTGGATGCAAATTCTAGAGGATGGTGATGTAATAGACGTGGTATATTGTGATTTTATGAAGGCCTTCGATAAGGTCCCACATAAAAGGTTAATAGAGAAAGTTAGAAGCTATAATATAGGGGAGAAATGTGTGAAATGGATAGAAGCCTTCCTAAAAGATCGGAGACAGAGGGTGCTGGTGAATGGAATAGGCTCGGGGTGGAGGGAAATTACAAGTGGGGTTCCTCAGGGATCTGTGTTGGGACCACTACTGTTCGTTATATTTATCAACGACTTACCTGAAGTTATAACTAATGGAAGAGAGATATACCTGTATGCGGATGACACTAAGCTGTATAGAAGAGTGAGGAGTAAGGAAGATGTGGGTTTGCTTCAAGGAGATGTGGAAGGCATGAAGGGATGGTCTGAGCATTGGTTAATGCCTTTTCATCCAAAAAAATGCAAGTACATGCGGATTGGGACAAGCAAGATAGACAAGGTAGGATACAGTATGTATGAAGCAATGGAGGAAGTGAATGCAGAAAAGGATATAGGAGTAGTGATAGACAATAAGTTAAATTTATCAGAACATTTAGCGGAAAAGATAAACAAAGTCAATAGAATTGTAGGGCTGATAAGGAGGACATTTGTGTCACTTGACGAAGAAATCTTCAGGAATCTCTATACAGCGCTGGTTAGGCTGCACCTGGAATATGCAAACCAGGTGTGGGCTCCATATATGGTAAAGGATATAGAAGCAGTGGAGAAAGTGCAGAGGAGAGCTAGCAAGCTAGTACCAACGTTGAAGAATGCGGGCTATGAGCAGAGGTTGAGGACACTGGGGCTTCCGACACTGTCATATAGGAGAAAGAGAGGGGATATGATAGAGACTTTTAACCCTCCTGGCCCGGGCAGGCTCTCCTAATGACGGAGCTCGTATCCGGGCGATCTGGTCGAATATCAACAAAAGTAAACTAAGGCTAATCTCGCTTAATATATTACCTACATTAATCAAACAAATATAGAAATGAGCGCCTTACCTTCCTGCGTAGAATGGCGTTGAGTAGAGCTCTCTAGCTCAACTGGTTCCGGAGTGATGGTGATGGAAGTGGAGGTAACTTTTGCCGCGTATTTACCTCGGCGCGTCCGAACACTCAACCGCGGCCCCGGCTACGACGCCCAGTTGCACTCGTCGCTCCACCCGCAATTATGCCGGGAAGCGATTTGATAGTGTTTTATTGGTTATTCTGTCATTTATTATAGTTATTATGTTATTTTCACTCAATAAAGTTATTTATATGAACTTATTTGTGTCTCTGTCACTTATTACTTCGTTTTATTATTATTATTATGATTATTAGTGTCACTTTCACTGGACTTTGATAATTGGTAGTGTCATTTCCCCTTTTATGTATTGTTAGGTAAGCTAATAATATATATAGTGTCACTGTCACTTATTCATATTGTTATGAAGGCACTTATTATTACTTGTGTGTGTCTCTTTCACTTATACTTAGTTTTATTATTATTATACTGTCACTTTGACTGGCCTAGGCTTATTGAGTGTCATTTTCACTTATTTATTGGTAGAAATATATATTTTAGTGTCACTTTCACTTGTTCATATTGTTATTGAAGGCATTTATTATTACTTATGTGTCCTTTTCACTTATACTTAGTTATATTATTATTCTTAGCCTACATTTGAGTGTCACTTTCACTGTTGTCACTTCCACTTCAAAAGTTTGTTAGAGTGTGGAAGTCGTTGAAGCAGGTGCCAGCACACAGTCCAACTTGACACTCGAGGCATTCCCAAGTGGTTTTTGTGGGTTTGCGGGGTCTGCGAGTTGTGTGGCTGCACACATGGCACCTCTTCTGACTCCTAACGTTACTACCTGGTGCTTTGAAAGGAAGGGCGTTGAGCTGGTGCTTCCTGAAGAATTCAGCACACCCCGTTCTGTCAAGCTGGCCTGGTCCTTGTATTGGCCTGCCTGGTGTACCCGCATGTTTAGCCAGGAGCTCAAGTAGCACCTGCTTGTGGAACTTCCGCAGGGACTTGTACTTCTTGGCTCCTGGAGTCCTCAGACGGTAGATGTTGTAGGCATTGAGGACCGACATATCTACCGTATGCAGGATAAACTTCTTGTACCACCTGCAAGATGTTCGCAGGCAGTCGATGAAGCCCATCTGCATGTCGGACTTGTCGACGAGGCGCATATTGATGTTATAATCCAGGACAGCGGCTGGTTTTTGGACGGGGTTCTTGGTTGTTCGGTCCACCTTCCCTGTGGCGACCATCTGGGCCTTGTGGCATGTGGTGAGGAGGTTGACCTTGCACTGGTCATGCCAGTGGATGGAGAGGATGGGGCCACTCTTCTTGTGGAAGATGTTCGCCTTCTTCGTCTTGGTTGGGTAGCCTGGCATGCCCTTCCTTTTGCCCTTGACTGTGCCGACAGTTCCGGTCTTGCGGTCATGGAGGTACTTGGTCAGGAGAGGCGACGTGTAATAATTATCTGTGTAGAGGATGTGGTTATTATTGAAGTGCCTCTCCATCATCTTCTTCACTACAGCGCCACCAAAACCAATGAGAGGGTCAGTCACAACTTCTCCAGCCTTGCCGCTGTAGACTATAAAGTCCAGCACATACCCCGTCAAGCAGTCGCAGAGGACGAAGAGCTTGATGCCGAAGCGGTGTCTCTTGGACGGGATATACTGTCGGAAGTGCAGCCTACCACGGAACAGGACCAGAGACTCGTCGAGGCACATCTTCTGGAAAGGAATCAGGTATGTGGTGAACCGATGACGTATCATGTCATACAGCTTCCTGATCTTCCATAATGAGTCGGGAAGGTGGACTGCCATGTTGTTTGTCAGGTGGAGATAGGAGAGGATGTCGAAGTACAGTAGGGTCTCACATAAAACGAGAAATTGGTCGATAAACGAAGGCGTTTTATGCGATTTCGTTCTATGTGAACACGGCATTTTGGCGGCCCAATATTGTCAATGTTCACTGTAAGCGTAAATTTCCGTACAAATCGTACGATATTTCGTACGTTTTGTATGATATTTCGGCGCTCTATATGAAAACTCCTCGGATTTGCCCCACTTTGGGCGGCGGACTCGTTTTATGTGATCACATTCGTTCTTATCGAAAATTAAATATTTAAATATTAATATTTTAGGTCGCTCGTTTTAATCGAGACTCGTTTTATCTGAACACGTTTTATGCGGGACCCTACTGTACCTGTCTCTGGACATGTATTTGCCAAATGATGGAGTCGTTATGATGTCGCCAGTGATCCAGTAGTCAGCCAGAACGTGCTTCCTTATATGAGTCATCAGCATTGTGAGTGCCAAGAACACATATAGTTCTGCCACAGTGAGAGCTCTCCATGCCACCATCTTGGCACTGGTCTTCCTCCCAAGAAAGTTGGCACAGATAGCATGGTGGTGATTTGTCTCTTTGACGAGGTATTCCATGACTTCATTGTCATAGAAGCCACAGAAAAGTTCACTGGGGGTAGCATCTGGGCCACAGGGATATGCTGGTGACACCCCAGAACCCATCTGTACCTCGTCAAAGGCAGGACAATCTGGCTCAAAATCAGCTCCATCTGTCCACACAAACAGGTCGGATGCTGATGCTCGAGGTCGTGCTGCAGCAGTCACACGCCCTTGGCCACGCGGACGCCCTGCACGCCCACGCCCAGGCACACGCCCAGGGGCAGCGGCGTCGGCAGGCTGACCACGTCCACGACCTCGCCCTCTCGCTCGTTTTGTCGGCACATCCTCTTCCTCTTCCTGTTCCTGTTCCTCTTCCTCTTCCTCCTCAGGAGACGTCAGGTCATCTGGGGCAATGTTGGGGTCGTCAGCATCCTCTTCAGGAGACAATTCTGGTGAAGAAGTGACCGGGCGTCGGCGGTGTGGGGCGCGGGAGGCTGTGCTGGGAGCTTCAAGAATGGGAGCCGAGGCCTCGGGAGTTGGGCTCCTTTTGCGGCGAGCCGAGGGCTTTTCAGCAGCAAATAATGCTCTGCGGTGTGTTGAGGCCTGTGGCACATCACCAATACCACTTGAAGAGGCCCTTTGGTCATCCTGAACGAGAGATGAAGGCGAGGGCTGTGGGTGACCCACGCGGCGTCCCGTGTCAAGGCGTCGGGACAATGGAATGCGGGTGGTTGCTAGGCCAGGGTCGGCGTCATTATCGCTATCTTCAGCTTCCCTATGCTTTTTTGCGGCTGCCCTGCGTGCTTTTTTAGCTGCACTTTTGATCAATGATTGTTTGTAGAAATATTTGCCCACTTTCAAGGGCGTACGGGCAGGCAAAGGGGAAGGTCCTGAGCTAGGGCTAGGGCTAGGCCTAGGCTGACCTAGCAAAGACAAAAATAAACAAATAAAGGCAACTTCATCAGAAAGATAAAAAGAAGCCTAATCACGCGTAGTTAAAGCCAACTAAAACACTAGGCTAGCTAATCCGCGAAAACGTTTCACGCGTCCACCCCGGGACCACGAGGGTACGCCCGAAATAGGCGTCCCAAATACACTGAACTGCGGGCAGCCCGCCCATGACACCCCTGCTACGCATATCCTAAACCTTACTCGATACATCCCAGAGTAAACAAATGAGAAAAAACTCACTAGGGACGCAGCAAATGCGGAACGAGCGGAGCGTGGGGAGACACGTCAGGGCAGGTTGAGCGCAGAGCAGAGAAGGAAGAATGACGCCTGAAGTCAGCGTCTGGTTAAAGAATCCACACAAGTACATCCACAAAGTTATGGAAAGCTTATGAATAGTTATTCTTATTTTCTTTTTATTTGTTATTTTTTACGAAGTTTTTTCGTAGTGAGTACCCAATTTCATAATGACGAACCATGAGTGAGGTTGCGTGCGCTCATGATGAAGGCTCCTCAATTTTTTATCCTCTGCGCGGTAGATTCAAACTACGGTAAATGAGTGTTTGAAGAGGGTGCCTTATGTAATAGGCATAATCGTCAATGATGGAGGGGCCACTAATAAATTATCCTTATTGGAGGAGTGGTAACCTGGGAATCTTTGTGAATCAAAATTATTGATTTACTACTAGTACAGTGGTTCTCAACCTTCTTCACTCCATTCCCCCCTTCATGAATTCTCAACATTCGTGTGGCTCCCCTTCATTTTTCTCCCAAATCCCACCACGCCAAAAAAGTTAAAAAAAAAAAAAAAAAAATGTTGATGAAGAGAACACCCTTGCTTTATTACAAAGTTTACAGTCATAATTATCTTATATTTGATAGATTTCTGTGATATGCTTAACTTACATCACTTGCCTACAAAAGACTAGCGGACACTAGCAAATTTGAATCTGGTTGGGAAAAAGTTCAATTAATCTCTGCATATTTTATCACACAGCAGTGGGAAGGCTGATATTGTTTCTTTTCAGTCAGTTGACGAATCCGAGGTTGTGTCACTGACAATTCACATCTCATATCGGGGTCCACATCCAATCGGTTCCGGCTCTTATTCTTGATTTGTAGAAGGGTGGAGAAACCAGACTCACATAAATAGGTAGTTGAAAAAGGCAAGAGTAGTCGAAGTGCAATCTCACTGACTTTTGGATATGACTGATGCATTGAACACCAGAATACATTCAGAGATTTTTCTTCATAGAGATACTTGGCAGCAGAATCATGTTTGAGATCAAGGAACTCGTCCTGAACATCACTGGGAATGGTAGTAATATCAAGAGTGCCAGAGAATGGATTCATTACCAACTTCCCTTCTTCCTCCTCGAATTCTGGGAAGTACCTATTAAGTTCACTTTCCAAGGATCTCAGATGCTGAGTGATTTCAGTTTTAAGTAATGTGTCAAGCAGACTATCTTCTTCATTCTTGTCAAGGACAGCTGAAAGGTTTTCAAACATGGCAACATTCCCGGCACCGACTTTCCTTTGCCAATTCTGGAGCTTGGCAAGAAATCCACGAAGACAATCCATCAGGTGAAACACATTTCTTTCCTTGCCCTGTAGATTCAGATTCAACCTATTTAGCTGCTCAAATATATCTGCTAAATATGCAAGACGCCACGTCCCACAAAACCTCATTGAAGTGACTCAACAGATCATCTTTCCCTTGCATTTCCAGGAACAATTTAAGCTCCCCCCGAAGTTCAAACACTCGATTCACAACATTGCCCTTGGAAAGCCAGCGCACTTTGGAGTAAAAGAGGAGAGCTTCATGCTCCGAATCCATGTCTCTACAAAGGTTCTGGAAAAGGCGAGAGTTCAGAGCTCCAGCTTTTACAAAGTTGACGCATTTGACCACTGCCTCCAGGATCTTGCAAAGTTCATCAGGGAGGGTTTTCGACGCCAGTGCAAAACGATGGATCATACAATGAACCCCCTTGGCATTCGGAGCTACTTCCTTGACACGCTTCTGGAACCCTGATTTTGATCCCAGCATCGCTGGAGCCCCGTCTGTACAGACTCCACAAAATTTTTCCCAGGGGATCCTGTTAGCTTTGAAGAAAGAAGATAGCTTTTCCATCACATCTTTAGCTGTTGTGGTGGTCTCAAGCTGTGTACATAACAGATATTCTTCCTTGATATCACACAAGAAAACACCTAACAAACACGAGTAGCTGTGCACAAGAACTCACATCCGTTGACTCATCCAGCTGTATTGCAAACATACCAGTTGGAGACGATTTGATCTCCTGTATCACTTTTTCCTTTATGTCATCTGACATTTCATTAATTCTCCGCTTCACTGTGTCGTTTGACAAGGAAATTTGTTGAATTTTACGTTCACTTGCATCTCCAAGAACACGCTTGACCATCTTTAAAGTACATGGCTTGATTAAGGTTTCACCAATTGTGTGGGGCTTCTTTTGCTTCGCTATTTCGAGGGCAACCTCGTATGATGCCTCAACTACACTTGAGGTCTGTTGTTGGAAAGCACCAGTCGCATCCAGTTTCTGTTTTCCCAAACTACTTTTGTGGCGCCTGAAGAAATCGGGGTCTTTCTCAGCATACTGTGGATGGATGGTCAGCAAATGATGCTTCAACTTACTAGGCCTCATAGAATCGTTCCCCAGCACTTTGAAGCACAGTACACACTGAGGTTTCTCGATTCCATCAGCGAGGATTGATGTAAATCCGTAGTTAATGTACTCTTCACTGTACTACTAGTAACTAGTAGTTATACGTGAATGACAATATCATAGTATCCATTATTGAAGGAGTGATAATGTGGGATTCTTTGTAAATCAAATTTTGTTGATCTACTAATAGTAGGTAAAACAGTAAAATCTGTGTAAAACGAATGGATGAGAACCAACCGGTTAATCGTGTCCATGTACAGTATATACTTGGTCTAAGGAAAGAGAGATAATATCTCTTAATTTTGTACCGCCTTTGTTTGGGAATAAAAGTTGTTGTTGTTCCCCAAGCTGCCTGGCCGAACAGCCCCAAGGCCCCAAGCAATTCCAAGGCCATAACCGAGCGCCCCCACAGAACCCTCCCTGCCGACCACAATAAAGCCTGGGTGACCGAAGCCACTCCATGGCTGGGAGCTGAGTAGGGTGCGGAAACGCCCGGGAAACCAAAGCCCCACCCAGGGCCCTGTGCCCCTCAGCAATTATGAAGAGAAAGTTGAGGGGTGTAATAAGTCGCCTCCCTGATTCGTATATAAATTGGGCCACTAAGATAAAGGATCTCGTAGGAAAATATTCCTTAATTAATTACCCGGGATACAAATCAAAGACACGCCTATCCAATATATTTATACCGATCGATACAGTATATTTTGTTGTTCGGCCAGCTTACAGGATTAACGGTGTGTATATATATAGATTTATATAGATATATAAAGGCTGTTCAATTATTGACGCGATGGGACTATGTTATTAGAAAACTGTTATTTAACAATTAACAATGATAAATTAAACAAACATTCTATTAAAACGGTTTATTGAATAAAAGACACAAATTGATGAAAATGAATCCGAAAATTACGTTCACACACCACTCGCTCCTTCTATCCAAATGTTTAACTAACTTAATTAACCCCTCTAATTTAATTAACTAGAGCCTTGACTGAGCCACACTCAGTCAAACTCACTCCTAAAATTACCCGTCACTAATCTGATACCACTAGCCTAACGGAGTCCTATATACCAGGCAAAACAATTAATCCTCCCTTGAATTTACCCTTATCGCATATTAATGACCGCGTCTAGCACATCAGATTACTTATATAATAACACTGTATACTAACCTTTACACATGGTCGAAGGAGGGTGCCGCATCACCCTGGTCGCCACTCCACACTCACAAGCACTTCACTCGCTGGCACCAACTGGGGGACTAAGGACTGCGTTCCCCTCTCCTGCTTTATTTATACCCTCGGTTTGGAACAAGCGTATGCTTGGAGAATTGGCGGGAAAAGGAAGAACATCTAGGACCTTCTCGGACCTTCTCGAAGGTCCGAGAACCTTCTTGACCAAAGTTACTGACCGCACGTCCCCACCCCCTTTTCTCTCTCTCTATACTCTCCCCGCACCCCCCTCGACTCTCTAATATGTCTAGCTATATATATCTCAGGCACGATCCCGTGACAAGGGGCAAGGGAAAAATGTGACGCTTTGGCTTCCAATCTTGGTAGATTGGGAGGTCAATCCACGGAAAAGACGCCGTCACTTGAGATCTAGAAAATATATAAGTTAAAGGAACAGTCAGAGTAAGCTATGGGTATGGCAGAGATCGCTCAGTTCTCACTCTGATAGACCAGCCCATCACCACATGACTAGAACCCAATCCTCTCAACATCAGCTAGGAAAGGCCCTAGAAAGCCGCCTTTGGCGGGGGGATAGCTCCCCTATTTCAACCCCTTTCGGGGTCGGGCACCCGCCGTTGGGAATAAAAGTTAATAATAATAATAACAATAATAATTGTCAGGTTACTTATATAGCGCCCGTTCTCCTCCTTCGAGGATTCACCAGCGCTTGGCTTTCTTTAGTCTACCATTGACTATTACCCATCCCCCTTGCTCGTGGGGAGATGGTAACCGCCGGCTATATCCCTGAAAACTTTTCAATCTGAGAGGGGATTGAAATGCGAGACCTGCCAGATGGTTATCAGGCACGCTATCAACTAAGCCAACCGGACGGCTAAATGATTAATCCTCCTAACCTATATGGCTATGCATGAATGAACAGGGTAACTATGGTATTGAAATACTGTTCTTAATAAAGGGTAGGAATAATCCTACAACCTTGTACCATAATTTAGGATTGGAAAGTGTAGTGCACCTTTTGTCCCACTCTGAATGAGTATAAACATTATCAGTAATACTGAGTGAATGAAGTTTTACTCAGGACTTTGTTAAAATGGAGTTATCTCTAGTACTATACTAAGCATACACAAGTATTGTAAAAAGTTCTTGAAGGTGATTCTATTAATTACCAATTTGAACTTCGTCATCTAGGACTGCCAACTTGAACAACTCGACACCCCTGCAGTATGGTGTTCCGCAGGGATCAGTTTTAGGTCCTATCCTATTTATAATTTATATTAGCAGTTTGTCTCTTCTGCTTCGTGCACATAATGTCACCTTTCACTTTTATGCAGATGACACCCAGATTTATGTGAGAATCACAAATATAGTTGATATACAGAGTAAGATGGAATTGTTGATGTCTGATATCAAGAAGTGGATGAGAGCGAGAAAACTTAAACTAAATGATGGTAAAACTGATATTCTCATCATCCGAGGAAATAGAAGAGCTGATGATATAGTAGGTGCCCTCTCCATCAATGTGGGTGGATCTCAGCTGCGACCGGCCAACTCTGTTCGAAATCTGGGTGTATATGTGAACTCCCGATTAGATTTCAAAGAGCATGTAAACCAGATAGTTAAAAGTTGTTACTTGCACATCAGAAATCTCTATTTGGTGAAGCCGTTTATAACCAGACGTTGCCTCCTGACGTTGGTTCACTCATTGGTCTTCTCTCGTGTTGATTATTGCAATGCCCTGTTGGTGGGTCTTCCAAATTATATTTTGAAGAAAGTTCAGTCTGTTCTTAACAGGGCCGCAAGACTAATTTTTGGTGTTCCACCTAGAACTCCTACTACATCTCTTCACATAGAACTGCACTGGCTGCCAGTAAGAGCAAGAATAGAATTTAAGTTGTGTTTGGTGACTTTTAAGGTTCTCAAATTTGGTGAGCCTAGGTACCTTGCGGAGCTGCTCAGGCGCCCACCGGCACACCATGGTGTAGTTGTGCGTCATGACAATGACCCTTTTCGTCTTGATGAACCAAGGGCTTTCCAGCAGTCTTCTTTCTTTGAGAGATCATTCTCTTACATGGCTCCGAGGTTGTATAACAGGTTGCCGCTGTCCATGAGACAACTGAGTTCTGTTGAATGCTTCAAGAGACAACTTAAGACTTTTCTCTTTGAGAGAAGCTATGATCTTGAGAGAGGTGTCATGACAGATGGCTATAGAGTATAGGCTATTTTGCCACTGCTAGTGATTGTTAAATGTGTGTTGTATATAAGCCTTCTTTTGATGCATTGATTTTTGTTCTTTTTTTCTTTCTCTTTTCGAGCGCTAGTGAATTCTTCGGAAAAATTGGCGCTTATGAGAAATAAGTAACATGCTTATTATTATTATTATTAATAATTGAATAGGCCTACCTGGAGTGTGCTAGTAGGACTCGGTAGGCCTATTGGTATAACTCGGTGTCTGGAACCGGAAATAAGTTAATATTGTTTGAATACCCGGAGTTGGTTGACAGAACTCGGTGTCTGGGAACCGGAGTTAATTGACAATATTAGACTACTCAGAGTTTTCTGGGACTCGGAGTGAAGTCACTATTGTTGTATACCCGGAGTTAGAAGTTATATAGGAACCGGAGATATGTTCTCGCTAAGGGATACTCAGAGTTTATGTTGGTAGAACTCGGTGTTTGAGAACCGGAGTTAAGACGCTTTTGTTGAATACCCGGAGTTAGAGTGGTATAAAACTTGGTATATGGAAACCGGAGTATGTATTCTCTTTAAGGGTTAGAGTACTCGGAGATACTGTCTGTAGTGAACCGGAGTAAAATATGAATTTTGACATAATTGCACTCGGAGCTATAGTAGCACTCGGTGTTTGTGAACCGGAGTTATTAAAACTGGTGAGGGAACAGGTTCTTAACTCTGGAGCCCCGGAGATAAGGCTATGACAGTGTACCACCGGAAAAAACTCTGAGTGGAAGAAAGGGGTGAGGTGTATGACAAAAGCACCTTGTAGTAAAAGCAAAATGGTAGGTAAAAATACCCGGAGCCTCGTAGATATAAACTAGAGAACTCCGGCAGAGTAGGCACAAATAAAAGATATACAAATGAGGCCCCCAACCTCCGCCTATACTCTGCTACCCCCGGACTTCAAATAGTACACGGGGATCTCCTAGTGACCGGAGATATAATTAAGCCCAGTCTAACACTAGCCGACCTAAAAAGGACCGGAGTGAGACTCTAAAAAGGGGCCCAACTGAAGGTTGGTTCGTAGCTTAAAATCATATTTTTTGAAAAGGGGGGCTACGGTGGCAAGTATCAAAAATAATTACAGGCAAAAGTATCATAAAAGAATAAAATTTATCCGCTCTGCAACAAGACAGAAAACCTGGAAGGTACATAGACTATGAAGACGTACTGTATGACCTAAAAGTTTAATAAATTGTTTATAGACAGTGCAAAAGGAAAATATTTCGTAAAAACTTTATTAAAATGTAAAGAGAAACGCTCAATGTCACGAAAACATCAAAAGGATGAAATTCGAAGCATCTGGAATTTTCGATAAGAAATAAAAGAAAATGTGATAGCCGCTAGATCGCCATTAAAAATTTATATCGAAGCGCGACGTTCAGAGAAAAAGTTAGGCTATCAGCAAGAAAAGTTGAGATGAATATCATCAATGATTAATTGAAAAAATTATAGGAATGGATAGGCTAGTTAGAATTAAGAATATTGAATTTCGGAGCTTATAAAAGCTTTGATGGAAAAAAGGCAAAGGCCTAGCCTATCCCTAAAATTGGCGTCCGCTAGCTAAACTAACGAAGCCTAAAAACTGAAATAGAGGCATTCTAACTAACCTGGCTTACATAACATAATGTAATAATATAAAGAGGAAAAAGATAGAAATACTGTACAGAAAATAAAAATAATATTCATATAATATTCATATAATAATAATGGTCGTAGCATGTGGCGCGTCCCGTGGAAGTCGTTAGGTCTCTGGAAATGTTCAATATATAGTCGACGCTCGATTTAAAGGACTAACAGGGGGGAGACCGAGTCCGTTTCTGGAAAAAGTCCGTAGCTGGAAATTTTTTTTTTTTTTTTTTTTTTTTTTTTTTTTTTTTTTTGTGATTGAGGGACACGTTGTTCTGTAATGTCCCTGAAAACATAATAAAGGTCGTATTTGTCATTGATATGATAAATTTTTCATGAAATGAAAAAAAAAAAAAAAAAAAAAAAAAAAAAAAGGAAATCTCCGCCGCTGTAGGCCTACTCCCTCCCCTCCCCGTCCCGGCCTCAACCCCGACCCCGTTACTGTGATAATGTTGATAAGCCTTGTGCTACACCCTATTGATAATGCAAAACTATTGAACACACTTAAAAGTGTATGTTATTTGGTCTCTATATAATCTGTGAATCATTTCCGATATGATAGAATTAAAGATTTTTTTTTTCCACCAACTCATAATCAGCAAAAATGACACAAATGTCAATTAAAAACATGTTATAATATTTCCCCATCATTTTGTGTATACCGTGGGAACAAAAAAACCCAAAAATCTATCAAACGTAAATCTCCCGTCTCGGAAGCTCGGCGCCTAGACGGAGGGGAGGGTAGAACTATTTTTTTGACTATCTTATTTATTGTTTATTTATGTGCTGGAAGGATATTATATTTTTCAATTCCATCGCATTAGAAATGATTCAAAGATTACAAAAAGTCCAAATAAGACATAGTTATGTTAATGTATAAGGGAGTTAGGCCGGGTTAGGTAGATGCATTAGAGAGATAGATAGATAGAAAGAGAGAGTTGCAGAGGGGAAGTGAGCCATAAACACGAACTATTATGAGACGGACTTAATTGGTTCTGAAAAGACAAAGGAGACATTTTTATTGACTCTTTTTCATGTTATTATTTGTGTGCTAGAAGGATAATACAGTATTGTTTTCAATTCCATCGCATTAGAAATGATTTATAGATTACAATAAGTCCAAATAAGACATAGTTATGTTAATGTATAAGGGAGTTATGTAGATGCATTAGAGAGATAAATAGATAGAGAGAGAGTGGCTAGGGGTGAGCGAGCGATAAAATACTAACATATATGAGACGGACTTGTTTCTGAAAGACAAAGGAGACATTTTTATTTACTCTCGTTTTCATTTTATTATTTGTGTGTTAGAAGGGTAATATTGTTTTCAATTCCATCATATTAGACATGATTCATAGATTAAAAAAATACCAAATAAGACATAGTTATATATATACAGTATGTATAAGGGATATACAGTAAACTTCCGTTAATCCGAAGGGCAGCGGACCGGCCTTCGTTCGGATTAGTGGATTTTTCGGATTATCGAATTTACCCCTATGAACCTGTGTATTAATGGCCTGACGAAAACATTGAGGCATTAGGCCACCCAAATGACACAATGGTGCACACATATCGGCTCATATGTTCATGAAATCACTTCAAAAGTTTACCATTGTCATTGTAGCCTATTACCTACTTCAAAACATTCAGATTAATGGTCAAAGGAATCTGCTGATATAAACATAAACACCTTCTTCTTCTTCTTATTGTCACATGGCCGCATCGTCTACTAGCGAGTTTGTCTTGCTCTTGAAAGCACCCTTGGGACGCTCCAATCACTGAACTATAAATAGTAGCGTATCGGAACGTCCAAAGGTGCATTTTCAAGCGCAAGACTGAATGCGCTTGCAGACGATGCGGTGCAAGCCAGTAGCGCATCGGAGCGTCCCAAGAATGCGTTCAAGAGCAAAACAAACTCTCTAGCAGACGATGTGGTGTTTACGTTTATATCAGTAGCTTCCTTTGACCATTAATCTGAATGTTTTGAAGTAGGTAATAGGCTACAATGACAATGGTAAACTTTTAAAGTGAATTCATGAACATATGATATGTGTGTGCTCCATTATGTGTCATTCGAGTGGACTAATGCCTCAAAAAGGGGACTTTGGGACTTCTTGAAATTCGGACCATCGGGTAAATTCGGATTTGGCCTCAAATTGAAAAATTCGGACTATTGGGAGATTCGAATCATCGGTCGTCGGATTAAAGGACTTTTACTGTAGATGCATTAACCCTCCAGCCCCGGCTATGTATTATATATATATTCCTCGAAACCCGGGTGTTTTGGCCAAAAAACGTCTAGGCTAGGCTACCGTATATTCGTTAATCAGACTGCTTCCCGCATTCCCGCGCATCCCCAAGCGTAGCTGTGTTATTTACCTGTAGAATGGCATTAAGTAGAGCTCTCTAAGTCAACTGGTTGAGCTGTGATGATGATTTCATTGGAGATAACTTTATGGCCAAAACAGCCACTTTACACCACTTTTCGATACTTAACAACAACATACAGGCACACTCGAACAAGCGACGCTCTCCTTCTTGTGGCCGGAGATGCGGGGCGTCGGTCCAGCCGGCTGTTGTTTACATGCGTCGGACCGACGCCTCGCACACGAAGCTCACAGGCTTTCAACCACTGGGCGTTCAAGAGGCCTTCCGGGAACCTGATATATGCTTTTTTATGGGCGTTCAAGAGCCCTTCCGTGGTGAGAGGGTTAAGGGGAGAAATGGGTACTTGGACGAATCTGGGGTTCGAAAAGTTGGGACCTGGGAACCAACTTATTTTTCCCATAAGTTATTAAGTTCGATTCTCGTTATAGCTGCACTAATTAGGCACCAATTAGGCATGATAACAGAGGGTTGAGTGTACAAACAAAGCAAATAAATGACGGAAATCACGAAAAATTGAGCCGTCACTGATGAAATGTCGACCATATTCATTTTTCCCCATAAGGTTAGTAATCCAATTTTGCGAATTACACTTTTGCGTCCCGCAATGTCGACCAATTTCTCGCAAAATTGGGGTACTTGAGAAGTGCGTGCGGAGTTACATGGAGGGATAGACAGACGAATGAGGAAGTAAGAAGGAGGTGTGGTGTGGAGGTAGATGTGCTGGAAAGTGTGAAAAGGAACAACTTGAGATGGTTCGGCCATATGGAATGTATGGAAAGCGAGAGAATGACTAAGAGGGTGTACGAGAGCGAGGTGGAAGGACAGAGAGGGAGAGGTGGAAGGATGGAGTGAGGAAGTACAGTATATGAATGAAGGAAGCTGGTTGGAAGGAGGGGCGTCGACTGACTGGGGACAGAGGTGCATGGGGGCGGTTCGTTCGTGGCCACCCCTTCAGGGATCACGGCGTCAGGCAATTGATAGATAGAGACAACGAGGACCAGCCACTTGTTTTTTTTATCACATGGGATGGGTTAGTAATGAAGGGAAAAAAAAAAAAAACGCTCACCTACTGTAAGTCATTACGGGTCCTGGGGGGCGGCGAAAAATTACAATTAACCCAGGGACTGCCGCCAGACTCTTAACCCCTCGAGTACCAGCGACGCACGTTATGCATCGCCAATGTATGTAACGCTAAACCCCAGCGCCGCATAGGGTGCATCGCGGTTAATTACTCCGGTCCTATGGCACCTTGAGGGCTCAGATTTGTATGGGAACTGTGTAAGTATCCCACGCAACAATGCTGATGGTTGAAACCCTCAAAGTCCAGCCGCGTGAGCGCGCAGAAACATGTTTTTGCATGTTTTTGCCTACCCATTTCCCCATGTTAATTCCGACTTTCGGGCGCCCCGTAGGACCCCTTAACCTCTGGACTGCGGCCACACTCTTAAGAGATTCTACTGGGCGAATGTGGCCAGATTCTTAAGATCCAAGGCCTAATTTTGTTTTTTTAAACACCCCAGTGGCACTCAATACAAAGCAATTTGTGTTTAGGTGAGATCATTCCCCTCCATTACTTTCTACCACTCCTACACATGTGTCCCAACCCCCCCTTTCCCCCCCTCCTCAATTATCAGGTATTTATTATTTCCGATATTTATCGAGCATTTGCATGCGAGGACGCGTGGGAGAGAGAGGGTGGTGGAGGAGTGTATCTCCGACCCTCCAAGCCAGTCTGAGAGCTCCCCTTATCTCTCAGTACCATCCGAGACAAGAGAGAGGGAGGGTGTTTGGCTGTCACCGCTCAAGGTCAGATTACGACCGCGGGGCTAAAATTATAGGTTTGACTCCTGTAAGGAGATAAAGAAAACCTAATATTTAGTAGTGGCCCCGTAATCATTGACGAACATGCCTATTACATAAGGCATCCTCATCAAACACTAATCCGCCGTAGTTTGAATCTACCGCGCAGAGCATTTAAAATCTGAGGAGCCTTCATCATGAGCGCACGCGACCTCACTCATGGCTTCAGTCATTATGAATTGGGTTCTCACTACGAAAAAACTTTGTAAAAAATAAAAAGAAAAAGAAAAGAATAACTATCCAATAAGCTTTCCATCATATCGTGGATGTACTTGTGAGGATCTTTGACCAGACGCTGATTCAGGCGTCATTCTTCCTTCACTGACATATCAAGTAAACCAAAATCCTTAATACATCAACGAATGGGAAGGGGATGGTCGGGAGGGCCCCAATCGTCAATGATTACGGGGCCACTACTAAATATTAGGTTTTCTTTATCTCCTTACAGGAGTCAAACCTATAATTTATTAGTGGCCCCTCCATCATTGACGAACATGCCTGATTTCTAAGACTGGAGGGGGACATTCGTAATCATATCATAACTCTAGAAAAGCAGATAATCAAACAACCTCATAGTATTCTTACTTTGAAACTACAGTATATATAAATACGGCGCAGCCCATATATACAAAAAAGGGGTTCAAGCAGGTGCGTGCTTCAAAGAAGCCTGCTTGACAGAAAAGGGTAACTCTGGAGATTCTGTGAACAGATCTGTAGTTACAAAGGCACCCCACTCAACGAGTGGTGACAAAATAACAAGTTATAAGTTTTACATGTGCACATAATAAACCCCATAATATTCGTGGAAATAATTTGCAAAAGATCTCCACTGTTTAATACTAAATTGCTTTCACAGCTAAAACTACTATAACAACCCCGTTGTTTGTACTAACATTGTACTAGCACAATTTCTCGCAGAGAAATTTTCATATCACATTATCCATAAATTGTATCACAGCTCTTACATTCCGGCGGGGTCTAGGGTGTCCTATGTTACACTGACTGCACCCCCCCCCCCCTTTTTCCTTGAAAGTAAACAAAAGTGACTGAAGGGCCACCTAGACCCTCTGCCTTAAAGCTATTCATAGTAAGGAAGGTTTGTCTAGAGCAACTGACAAGTATTTATTAGTGGCCCCTCCATCATTGACGAACATGCCTATTACATAAGGCACCCTCTTCAAACACTCATCCGCCGTAGTTTGAATCTACCGCGCAGAGCATTTAAAAAACTGAGGAGCCTTCATCATGAGCGCACGCGACCTCACTCATGGCTTCAGTCATAATGAATTGGGTTCTCACTACGAAAAAACTTCGTAAAAAATAAAAACAAAAAGAAAATAAGAATAACTATTCAATAAGCTTTCCATCATATCGTGGATGTACTTGTGTGGATCTTTTGACCAGACGCTACTGCAGGCGTCATTCTTCCTTCTTTGCTCTGCGCTCAGCCTGCCCGGACGTGTCTCCCCACGCTCCGCGGGTTCCGCATTTGTTGCGTCCCTAGTGAGTTTTTTCTCATTTGTTTACTCCGGGATGTATCGAGTAAGGTTAGGATATGCGTAGCAGGAGTGTCCTGGGCTAGTTGCCCGCAGTGCAGTGTATTTTGGGTCGTGTGTTTGGGGCATCTATTTCGGATGTACCCTCGTGGTCCTGTTGTGGACAGGTGAACTTTTTCACAGTTAGCTAGCTTTGTGATGCAGGCGGCTTTCATTACACGTTATTGCTTCCTTTTATCTTTCTGATGAGGTAGCGTATTTTTGCTGTCATTCCCAGCGTATTTTTCTTCACTTAGTGAAGTTTTTTCTGGGTCCTGAGTCAGTTCTTCCCTTTGCCGGAAGTGTTTGCTACAGTGGTGTGTTGGCGGTGGTTCCTGTTGTGATATAATTCAGTGCTTTTTGTTTATATTCCGACATGTTACTGTTATCCGTCTGCCTAGGCCTAGCCAGCCTCTCGTAGCTTTACCACATATACAAGTGTTATTGATTTATTTTCTAAATATGTACTACTGTGTCATGTGTGTCCTGGTTTAGTTGTGTATTGGCTAATTCCACGGACTATTTATGTGTCCTGGGTTAGTTGTGTATTGGCTAATTCCACGGACTATGTTGGGCCCGGCGTTAGTTGTGTTTTAGCTACGCCTCGGTCCGGTGTTGCGTTCAGATGGTATCTGGACGGGGTGGGTTATTTCCGGTGGGTTTTTCTCGGTTTCACCTTGATAACCCCGGCTGGTTGCCAAGTTTTGGCCACGCGTGGTTTAAAACAGGCTTGTTTCCCCGGCGAGTGGGTGTCTGTGGCTCCCCAGGACTGCGTCTCTGGGATGCCTGTTTCAGGCTCCTTCTGATTCCCGGCGGGTTGGCTGTACCCATCTAACAGTGTTCATACGGACACGTGTTGTTTGTAGTTTTTTCGGTTTTGCAAAGCCAATATAAAACTATGCTGTAGTTGTATTTCCTCCCTGGCGATCTGTTACAAAGAAGTGGGGATAGGAACAATTGGGGTTAACTTTTAAACTTTAAATCACCCGGTGGGTGCAACCTGGAAGGGTGGGATGACCGAATTTGCAAAATTCAGTTTAGTTGACCAGACAATTGAGGGATGCATTGTGTATCGCCTCCTTCAACATACGGCGCTTTAGGGCACAATTGGGGTTAACTTTTTTTAAACTATTATTCACACCCGGCGGGTGCTCCTTGGACAGATGGGAATAACGAATTTACAATTCAGTTAGTTAACCAGACAATTGAGGGATACGTTTTGTATCGCCGCCTTCAACATACGGCGATCTAAAAAGTTAGTTCGGCAGAAGTTAGATCTCGTATATTTGTCAGGCTTCCCAGTTTTTTATCTACGAGATAATTCGGGGGCCGGCGTCTTTTTTAAGTTTTTTTTTTCCAAACTTTAATCTTGAAACAAACACCACCGGAAAGACTTAATCACTTATAAACGCCATGCTGGTCTTTTTATATTATGTCAGAGGGTATTCATAAATCTTTTGGACAAATTAAGATATTCTGAAATCTTTTACTTAGGAAACCCCACCGCGTAGCGAGCTGTGGTCGTTGAGTATTACGTCTCGTTACCCGGCGGGTTATTTAACACTTGTGTGCGAACATGATTGGGTTAACCTTATGAGCATTAATTCCTGGAAATTTTAATTTTTCCAGAGCTGGGTCCCGGCGGGTCTATGCAGAACCTGGAGTAAGTTTCCCACCAGTCTCTGTCATGGCTACCTTTGCCCCGGTTTTTGCTTTATGCATTACGCCCTCCTGTTCAGGTATCCCTATTTTTGCGCACACCCTTTGTATAAAATGTGTTAAAATGTCTCGTTTGGTGGGGGTTACCTTTCCGGCGTTTTTGTTTACCGAGTTTTAGTCAGGATGGCTAAAATAGGTAAGTTACCCCGACTAGTTTGGTCGCTTGAGGGCTCATCAGAAACTGCGTTTTCTGTGGTCGAGCCTGGGATCAGGCTTCCTGTGTTATTCATTGCTTTATGCATTACGCCCTCCTGTAATGTCTCGTTTGGTGTGGGTTACCTTTCCGGCGTTTTTCTCGTTGCTCCGAGAACACCGTTTTTGTTTACCGAGTTTTAGTCAGGATGGCTAAAATAGGTAAGTTACCCCGACGAGTTTGGTCGCTTGAGGGCTCATCAGAAACTGCGTTTTCTGTGGTCGAGCCTGGGATCAGGCTTCCTGTGTTATTCCCGGCGAAGGGGGCTCCACACAGTTATTTTGTTTGGTCTTTCCCTCCCGGTGACCATTTTACAAAGAGGTCTGGGGCAGGTATAATTGGTTTGACATTGCATATAAAACCCGGCGGTTGTACCTTCGGGTGGTTATATTAACGGATTTGCGATTCGCGATAATTTGCCAAACAATTGATTGATACAATAGGGTATAATGGCCTTCAAGACGGCGATCTATGAGGGCTTCTGGGAGAAGCCGAATTAGAGATTAAGATAGGCTTAGACTTTTTATGGGATAAAAAGATGCCTGAATCTTACTAGTGTTTCAAGTGTAAAGGGATACTTGAAAGACTTCATCTTTAATAAAGATATGCTTCATCTTTATGAGGATTCAGAAGTTATGCTTAATTCTTTTGAACAGGTAAAAGATATGCTGAAATCTTTAATAAACAATTGAAACAATGTTGTTTGTTTGTTTAGTCTTTCCCTCCCGACGACCTTTTTACAAAAAAGGTCTGGGGCAGGTACAATTGGTTTGACATTGCATATAAAACCCGGCGGTTGTACCTTCGGGTGGTTATATTAACTGATTTGCAATTCGCGATAATTTGCCAAACAATTGATTGATACAATCGCCTTCAAGACGGCGATCTATGAGGGCTTCTAGGAGAAGCCGGATTAGAGATTAGGATAGGCTTAGACTTTTTATGGGATAAAAAGATGCCGGAATCTTACTAGTGTTTCAAGTGTAAAGGGATACTTGAAACACTTCATCTTTAACCCTTAAAAAGCGGCTCACCACATAAGTCGAGTTGAAAAAACTGGCAAAAAACGGGTGAAAAAAGGGTGGAAATCGAGTGAAAATGGGTGGGATAGTAATGATCCATACGTCCGACATCTGTGGCCTCCCGGCCCACACTAACTCCAGTTCCCCCACCGCGCGTGAGGATGACAGTGTAACCAATAGTTCGCTAAAAGTGAGCAAGGTAGCAAAATCAGCTAAACTTCCATCTTCGAGGTAACACTGTCAGTGCTCCACGAGTGCTACGTAGCTGTATGTGGCGTCATTGTGTAGCGATTTCCACCTAGTTTTCGGCGCAATACAGTTCCTTTCATACTGATGGTTGATATAGCAGTCAGAACGGCCCAGAAAGGCCCAAAACGGCCACAGAGCACCCGCTAGAGAAGGGTTAATAAAGATATGCTTCATCTTTATGAGGATTCAGAAGATATGCTTAAATCTTCTGGACAGGTAAATATATCCTGAAATCTTTAATATGAAACTAAAGGAAAACGAAAAGTAGTGGTGGAGTGCTACGGTTCGTTGACCGGCGGTTTTGTGGCACATATTTTGTACCATTTTTTGGGTGTAACCCTATGAGCATTAATCCCCGGAAATTTCTCTTTCCAGGGCGGAGTACCGGTGTTGCACCAGGTGACCAGGTAGTTCCCGGGGGCGGGTAGTTTTCCCCCAGTCTCTGTCATGTCGGCACTTGAACCTCTCATTGCTGTATGTTCAACGCCGTTAAGATCAGGTATCCCTATATTATTTTTATTTGTTAATGAAATAATTTAATCACTGAATAATAATAACCATATATATTTTCTATGATTATATTATGATAATATTGTGTTTATTTATAGTAATTTATTTAATACAATTAAATATAAATTAAATTAATTAGTATACTTTATGATTTTGCTCACCAGCTCTGCTTTCAATGTGTTAATGAGCTATGGGAGCTTTTAATTATCATAAACCTTTACAGGGCTCTCTTTCAGAGAGTATACCGAGCTCGCAAGCGAGGGACAGCCACAGCCAAGGTGTATGGCGATACTCACAGTCCTGGCAGGACAGAACACATCCCTTTGTGACTCAACTAGTGCTGACGTCCACCGGGATGCCGATGTACCATCTTCTATCCCAGTTTTAACATGGCAACATGTGGAGGTCCCGGCTTCGGCGGGATCTTCCCATGATAAGCCAGACTTAACGGATGAAGAACAACGATCTCTGGTCTCCGAGATGGAGGTTGAAGAGTCCAGTCACCTTCTAGGCGACTCTCAGGGTACTGTCGAATCTCCACGGAGTTCGTCATCGGCTAGGTATGTACGGCGGAAGAGATTGATGGACTACTATTGAATGCACTTAATAGGTTCTTTGGCCCTACGCCGGAAACTCCTTCTGATACGGGAGATCCCGCGATGTCGACGAATGTGCGACCTCTGGCTACATCCTTTGCTTTAGCTAAAATACCTAACCATCCGCTTGTGTCAGACCCAATTTCCAATGTGCCAGGCACAGCAGCTCTCACTACTTCCACTGTGCGAGTCATATCAGACATATCTCCCCCTCCTTTAGACAAGGCGCCAGTCAAAAAACAGGAGCTATGCCTCTTTTATACGGGCTTGATGAGTCAGGTGTAGCAATGTTACGGAAATGTTTTGGATGTTCATATTAAGGACATTCCAAGTTATTATAACCATGACTTATTCTTCCCACCAAATCCCTCCAGAACGCCATTCTTGGTTCTCTCTTCCGGTTTTTGGTGCCGGCGGAGTCCCCTCTGCTTGGCTGCCACCCCCCAAATAATCAATTTGGGCGAATTATAAGCTCCCTTTAGCACGCCTTCCCCAGCTTACCTAGACCGCGAGTTTAGGTTAAGAGGAAAAGCGTTTAAACTGTTTTCGCAATATATGGTTCCCAGCAAAGTAACAAAGTCTCTGTTACGCTCTTCTCAGGCAATAGAAGCCGCGGAAGTCAGGAAAGCCATTGAACTTTTCCGGCGCTTGCTTCTCCAGACTTCCATCCAAGTCTTTAGGAGATATTCGGACGGCCTTATTAGAGGCAGTTCGAGCAAGGCAGGATCTGAGGATGTTCTTAGTGAAGAAACTTCTTGACCGTATTGCAAGCCAAGTAGTTCTGTCTCCAGTTCTAATTCCTTCTTTGATTTCACCAGCAGTTTGGAAGACTGTTTTCAATTTGGCACAAGCATTCAAGCAAGGTCCCCGCAAGCCCTGATGCCCTTGTTAGAACAAGGGATCAGGGTCTGGTGGTATCTGGGCGACTAACTGGTGGTGGCAGAAACAGAAAAGTTACGCATCAGTCATGTCTACGTTACGTTAAACCATCTCATATCTCTAGGATTCAAGGTCAACTTAGTAAAAGTCAAACCCTTGTTCCCCCACGAGTATTTCAGGGGATAGGGCTGGTCGAGGACACAGCTTCTCTCACTCTGAGTCAGAGTGTGGACACTCGAAACAGATTTCGCAAAAACTGTTTATGTTTCTCCACAGTCTGACTACGACACAGAGACTTTGGGAATCTCTAGTCGGTTCTCTCAACGGGGTTCAGCTAACTGTGAAGTTGGGCCGGTTGTAAGTCTAACGTTTAATCTTGGAGGGCAACAAATTTTTCCCACTATTACCGGCGGGGATAGTATGGCCTATCCCAACGTTATTACACAACTTACTAGCGGTTTGGGCGACGAGAGAAATGTTGCACGCAGTCATGTCATGAACCTCTCCTCCGCCGTCGGTATGGGTGGACATGGATGCGTCAGGCACGATAGGTTGGGGCTTTTAGTCAAACCTCGGGCATCAGGGTCAAAGGTTTTGGTCCCATTTAGAAATCTTCCACATCAATGTCAAAGACTTACTAGTCCCCTTATCTGTCCTTCAGGCTCACGGCTCTGCTTTACGGGGCAAGTCGGTGGCCTTCAGAATGGACAATCTGAATGTGGTTCACTGTATTCAGAAACAAGGGTCAATAAGATCTCGGAAGTGGCTAAACGTGTCAGAAAAGATTTTTATACTAGCCAACAGGCTGAACATTCATCTTCACGCATCTTATCTCCCAGGCGTAGCAAACGTCTGGGCAGACGCTCTGTCTCAGAGACAAAGCACATCAGTAGAATGGGCGCTCTTGCGTGTGCGGAGCATTACCATCCACAAGTGGATTTGTTTGCGTCTGAGAAGACTTGCAAACTCCCACTGTACCTCACCCGCCGGCCGATAACGCCGGCGGGCGGACCTGACGCTCTGATGACGGACGAGAACAGGTTGAGTTCCATTTATCTATTTTCCGCCGCCAGACGCGTCTCTAATGTGCCACGTAGTCAACAAACTACAGGATTAGCGAGGCGTAGTCTCGCTAATCGCGCCCCTGTGGCCGGTGCAGTGTGGTACCAGCAGTTGTACACGTGGTGCCCGCACCCAGTGTCACTCCCGGTCGGGTTGTTCCACTTAGAACACAATTGGCAACCTAGAAACCTCGCAGACTTGTTCATTATGGACATTCAGGAGGCCAAGTGGCTAGCACCATATGGTAGCGACGTGACCAAGATATTCACAAATCAATATACCCAGTCTACAAAGCGACAGTTTCAATCGCATTGGCAAGCTTTTATGTCTTGGATTCTTAGAACAAAACAAACTGTGCCCTCGGTGGCGTTGGTTGTTAATTATTTAATGTATCTGTTCATGCAGAAACATTTATCTGAAATTGATTTATGAGGGCAGGTTTTAAACTCCGCCCACCTCCCCGTCAGTTCAGGCCTACATGGTCTCTGGACAAAGCATCGTAGTTATTCTCGTTCCCGTATGTACCAAAGACTGCAGATTTTACAAAAGGGCAGTATTCCTTATGGCTTTGGCTACCGGGAACAGAGTATCTGAGCTGGCGGCGATGAGCAACACCTAATTACCTCAGGTTTGATAGGCTTCATGAGTGTATTCACATTGCACCTTCCCCAGGATTCATAGCCAAGAATGAGCACAGTGAACACGTGTTTTCAGAGTTCACGGTGCCGGCGTTAAAAAGGGGAAAGGTGCACCATCTTTTTTTTTTTTTGCCCAGTGCAAGCTCTAACCAAATATTTAAGAGTGGCACCTCTAAATCACCAGGGTGCTTTATGGGTCGCAAGTCCGGGTGAACGCTTGATGGAGCGTACACTGGCTTCTCTCTTGGTCGAGGACTTTAAAGAGAAGAATCCCGGCGTTGTGGGTATGACCCACGATTTACGCAAGGGGACAGCCTCTTTACGTTTCCTTAATAATCTTTCGGTGGAAGTTATTAAGTCCACACAGTTGTGGGCCTCTAATCAGGAGTTTTTGACTCGATACCTTTCAGTAGCTCTGGACAAACCTTCCTTGCCATGTATAGCTTTACGGCAAAGGGTCTAGGTGGCCCTTTTAGTCACGTTTTGTTTAATTTCAAGAAAAAGGGGGGGGGGAGGGTGCAGTCAGTGTGACATAGGACACCCTAGACCCCTCCGGAGTATGTGTTCGGAACATACGAGCTGTGATACTGTTTGTAGGCATTGTATTATAAAATTTCTCTGTAGTATTCATTGCAGGAAATTGTGCTAAAGGCCAATAGTAGTGTTACAACAATTCTTGTTGTAAGTAGCTTTGGCTGTGAAGCAATAGATTTTTGAGAAATCTCGGTAGTTGCAACTACGACTTTTACTTTTGAAGTAATTACTTCTCCATAAGTACACGAGTTCAGTACTTCTACGAATGTACAAGAATTCATTTATGTTTGGTTATATTTTTAGGAATATATCCACTAGTTAATGGGGTTTATATGTGCACATGTAAACTTCTAAGTTTTTAGTTTTCACCACTTACTTTAAGTGGGGTGCCTTCTTAACTAGCAGATCTGTGTACAGAGTCTCAGAGTTAACCCTTTTTCAAGCAGGCTTCTTTGAAGCACGCTCCTGCTTGTACCCCTTTTTGAAGATTTAGGCTGTATAAAGTTTATGCACCCGAATATCTCTTTTTTACAAAAGTAAGAATACTATGTGGTTGTTTGATTATCTGCTTTTCTAGAGTTATGATATGATTACGAATGTCCCCCTCCAGTCTTAGAAATCAGGCATGTTCGTCAATGATGGAGGGGCCACTAATAAATTATAGGTTTGACTCCTGTAAGGAGATAAAGAAAACCTAATATTTAGTAGTGGCCCCTTAATCATTGACGACTGGGGCCCTCCCGACCATCCCCTTCCCATTCTTTGATGTATTCAGGATTTTGGTTTACTTGATATGTCAGTGAAGGAAGAATGATGCCTGCAGTAGCGTCTGGTCAAAAGATCCACACAAGTACATCCACGATATGATGGAAAGCTTATTGAATAGTTATTCTTATTTTGTTTTTGTTTTTATTTTTTACGAAGTTTTTTCGTAGTGAGAACCCAATTCATTATGACTGAAGCCATGAGTGAGGTCGCGTGTGCTCATGATGAAGGCTCCTCAGTTTTTTAAATGCTGTGCGCGGTAGATTCAAACTACGGCGGATGAGTGTTTGAAGAGGGTGCCTTATGTAATAGGCATGTTCGTCAATGATTACGGGGCCACTACTAAATATTAGGTTTTCTTTATCTCCTTACAGGAGTCAAACCTATAATCTACTGTAGTCAAAAACGTATGATTAGACGCCCACAACTGTGTGGACGAAAGATCTTCTACTGAAAAGTTGTTCAGGAAACGTAAAGAGGTTGCCCATTTGCGTAAATCGTGGGCCCTACCCACAACGCCGGGATTACTCTCTTTAATGACTTCGACCAGAAGAGAAGCTAATCTACGTTTCAGTAAGCGTTTACCCGTACTCGCTACCCACAAAGCAGTTTGGGGGTTAGAGGAGCCACTCTCAAATATTTGGTTAGAGCTTGCACTGGCCATAGAAATGGTGCACCTTTCCCCTTTTTAACGCCGGCACCGTGAACTCAGAAAACACGTGTGCACTGTGCTCAGTCTTGGCTACAAATCCCGGGGAAGGTGCAATGTGAATACATTCATTAAGTCTACCAAACCTAAGGCAATTAGGTGTGTTGCTCATCGCCGCCAGCTCAGACACTCTGTTCCCGATGGCCAAAGCCAAAAGGAATACAGCCTTTTGTAAAGGGTAATGCAAAATCTGCAGTATTTTGGTACAGACGAGAGTGAAGTAAAGACAATGCCTTGTCCAGAGACCAAGTAGGCATTAGCTGACGGGGAGGTGGGCGGAGTTTAAAACATGCCCTCATAAAACCTGTTTCCTCCGCTACCGGTATGGAGAGACCTGTAAGGTCTAAAAAGGGCACTTTAACCCTTAAAAAGCGGCTCACCACATAAGTCGAGTTGAAAAAACGGGTGAAAAACGGGTGAAAAAAGGGTGGAAATCGAGTGAAAATGGGTGGGATAGTAATGATCCATACGTCCGACATCTGTGGCCTCCCGGCCCACACTAACTCCAGTTCCCCCACCGCGCGTGAGGATGACAGTGTAACCAATAGTTCGCTAAAAGTGAGCAAGGTAGCAAAATCAGCTAAACTTCCATCTTCGAGGTAACACTGTCAGTGCTCCACGAGTGCTACGTAGCTGTATGTGGCGTCATTGTGTAGCGATTTCCACCTAGTTTTCGGCGCAATACAGTTCCTTTCATACTGATGGTTGATATAGCAGTCAGAACGGCCCAGAAAGGCCCAAAACGGCCACAGAGCACCCGCTAGAGAAGGGTTAATCGCAGTTAAGTGATTTTTTAACGTTACCACAGATAAACGTTTCTGCTCAAACAGATAATATAAATAATTAAAAACTAATGCGACGATACTTTGTCCAGAGACCATGTAGGCCTGAGCCGACGGGGAAGGTGGGCGGAGTTTAAAACCTGCCCACATAAATCACTTTCAGATAAATGTTTCTGCATGAACAGATAAATTAAATAATAAACAACCCACGCCACCGGGGTCACAGTTCGTGTTGTTCGAAGAATCCGAGACGTACAAGCTTGCCAATGCGATGGAAACTGTCGCTTTGTAGACTGGGTATAATGATTCGTGAATATCTTGGTCACGTCGCTACCAGATGGTGCTAGCCACTTGGCCTCCTGACTGTCCAAAATGAACAAGTCCGCGAGGTTTCTAGGTTCCCAACTGTGTTCTAAGTGGAACAACCCGACCAGGAGTGACACTGGGTGCGGGCACCACGTGTTCAAATGCTGGTACCCCACTGCGCCGGCCACAGGGGCGCGATTAGCGAGACAACGCCTCGCTAATCCTGTAGTTTGTGGACTACGTGGCACATTAGAGACGCGTCTGGCGGCGGAAAATAGATAAATGTAAATCAACCTATTCTCGTCCGTCATCAGAGCGTCAGGTTCGTCCGCCGGCGTTATCGGCCGGCGGGTGAGGTATGACTGTGAGTATCGCCATACACCTTGGCTGTGGCTGTCCCTCGCTTGCGAGCTCGGTATACTCCCTGAATGGGAGCCCTCGTCCAAGTCCCGTAAAGGTTTATGATAATTAAAAACTCCCATAGCTCGTTAACACATTGAAAGTAGAGCTGGGGAGCAAAATCAGAAAGTATACTAATTAAGGTAATTTATATTTTTAAGTGTATTAAAATAAATTACTATCAATAAACATAATATTATCATAATATAATCATAGAAAATATATATGTTTATTATGATTCAACTATTAAAATATTTCATTAACAAATAGAAATAAGATAGGGCTACCTGAGCTTAACGGCGTTGAACATACCGCAATGAGAGGTTCAAGTGCCGACACGACAGAGACTGGGAGAAAACTACCCCGCCCCCGTGAACTACCTGGTCACCTGGTGCAACACCGGTACTCCGCCCTGGAAAGAGAAATTTCCGGGGATTAATGCTCAGAGGGTTACCCCCAAAAAATGGTACAAAAAAAATGTGCCTCAAAACCACCGGTCAACGAACCGTAGCACTCCATCACTACTTTTCGTTGTCCCTTTAGTTTCATATTAAAGATTTCAGCATATCTTTACCCGTCCAGAAGATTTAAGCATATCTTCTGAACCCTCATAAAGATGAAGCATATCTTTATTAAAGATGAAGTCTTGCCAGTATCCCTTTACACTTGAAACACTAGCAAGATTCCGGCATCTTTTTATCCTATAAAAAGTCTAAGCCTATCTTAATCTCTAATCTGGCTTCTCCCAGAAGCCCTCATAGATCGCTGTCTTGAAGGCCGTGACACCCTATTGTATCAATCAATTGTTTGGCAAAATATCGCGAATTGCAAATCAGTTAATATAACCACCCAATGGTACAACCGCCGGGTTTTATATGCAATGTCAAACCAATTGTACCTGCCCCAGACCTCTTTGTAAAAAGGTCGCCGGGAGGGAAAGACTAAACAAACAAACGGCATTGTTTCAATGGCTTATTAAGGATTTCAGCATATCTTTTACCCGTCCAAAAGAATTAAGCATAACTTCTTAATCCTCATAAAGATGAAGCATATCTTTATTAAAGATGAAGTCTTTCAAGTATCCCTTTACACTTTCAATTGTTTGGCAAATTATCTTGAATCGCAAAACCGTTAATATAACCACTCAAAGGTACAACCGCCGGATATTATATGCAATGTCAAACCAATTATACCTGCCCCAGACCTCTTTGTAAAAAGGTCGCCGGGAGGTAAAGACCAAACAAACAGACAGCAATGTTTCAATGGCTTTGAAAAGCAGAGAAAACTAAGTCCAACAGGTGTCAGCCTTATCACCTAGAAAATTGTGTGGAGCCCCCCTCGACGGGTATAACCCAGGAAGCCTGATCCCAGGCTTGATCATAGAAAACGCAGTTTCTGATGAGCCCTCAAGCGACCAAACTCGTCGGGGTAACTTACCTATTTTAGCCATCCTGACTAAAACTTGGTAATCAAAAACGGTGTCCTCGGAGCAACGAGAAAAATGCCGGAAAGGTAACCCACACTAAACTATACATGACAGGAGGGCGTAATGCATAAAGCAATGACTAACACAGGAGGCCTGATCCCAGGCTCGACCACAGAAAACGCAGTTTCTTATGAGCCCTCAAGCGACCAAACTCGTCGGGGTAACTTACCTATATTGAACCATCCTGACTAAAACTAGGTAAACAAAAACGTTATTCTCGGAGCAACGAGAAAAAACGCCGGAAAGGTAACCCACACCAAACGAGACATTTTAACACCTTTTATACAAAGGGTGTGTGCAAAAATAGGGATACCTGAACCGGAGGGCGTAATGCATAAAGCCAAAAACCGGGGCAAAGGTAGCCATGACAGAGACTGGTGGGATACTAACTCCAGGGTCTGCATAGACCCGCCGGGGCCCAGCTCTGGAAAAAGCAAATTTCCAGGAATTAATGCTCATAAGGTTAACCCAAACATGTTCGCACACAAGTGTTAAATAACCCGCCGTGTAACGAGACGTAATACTCAACGACTACAGCCTGCTACGCGGTGGGGTTTCCTAAGTAAAAGATTTCAGAATACCTTAATTTGTCCAAAAGATTTATGAATACCCTCTTGACATAATATATAAAGACCAGCATGGTGTTTATAACTGATTAAGTCTTTCCGGTGGTGTTTGTTTCAAGATTCAATTTTGGAAAAACCCCACCTAAAAAAGACGCCGGCCCCCGAATTATCTCGTAGATCAAAAAACTGGGAAGCCTGACAAATATACGAGATCTAACTTCTCCCGAAGTATCGTTTTAGATCGCCGTATGATGAAGGCGGTGATACAAAACGTATCCCTCAATTGTCTGGTTAACTAACTGAATTGTAAATTCGTTATTCCCATTCCTCCAAGGAGCACCCGCCGGGTGAATATTAGTTGAAAAAACGTTAACCCCAATTGTGCCCTAAAGTGCCGTATGTTGAAGGAGGCGATACACAATGCATCCCTCAATTGTCTGGTCAACTAAACTGAATTTTGCAAATTCGGGCATCCCACCCTTCCAGGTTGCACCCGCCGGGTGATTTAAAGTTTTTAAAAGTTAACCCCAATTGTTCCTAACCCCACTTCTTTGTAAAAGATCGCCGGGGAGGAAATACAAATATCGCGAATTGCAAATCAGTTAATATAACCACCCAAAGGTACAACCGCCGGGTTTTATCTGCAATGTCAAACCAATTGTACCTGCCCCAGACCTCTTTGTAAAAAGGTCGCCGGGAGGGAAAAACTAAACAAACAAACGGCATTGTTTCAATGGCTTATTAAAGATTTCAGCATATCTTTTACCTGTCCAAAAGAATTAAGCATAATTTCCTAATCCTCATAAAGATGAAGCATATCTTTATTAAAGATGAAGTCTTTCAAGTATCCCTTTACACTTGAAACACTAGTAAGATTCAGGCATCTTTCTATCCCATAAAAAGTCTAAGCCTACCTTAATCTCTAATCCGGCTTCTCCCAGAAGCCCTCATAGATCGCCGTCTTGAAGGCCGTGATACCCTATTGTATCAATCATTTGTTTGGCAAATTATCTCGAATCGCAAATCCGTTAATATAACCACCCGTAGGTACAACCGCCGGGTTTTATATGCAATGTCAAACCAATTATACCTGCCCCAGACCTCTTTGTAAAAAGGTCGCCGGGAGGTAAAGACCAAACAAACAGACAGCATTGTTTCAATTTGAAAAGCAGAGAAAACCAAGTCCAACAGGTGTCAGCCTGATCACCTAGAAAACTGTGTGGAGCCCCCCTCGACAGGAATAACCCAGGAAGCTTGATCCCAGGCACGACCATAGAAAATGCAGTTTCTGATGAGCCCTCAAGCGACCAAACTCGTCGGGGTAACTTACCTATTTTAGCCATCCTGACTAAAACTCGTTAAACAAAAACGGTGTTCTCGGAGCAACGAGAAAAAATGCCGGAAAGGTAACCCACACTAAACTATACATTACAGGAGGGCATAATGCATAAAGCAATGAATAACACAGGAAGCCTGATCCCAGGCTCGACCACAGAAAACGCAGTTTCTTATGAGCCCTCAAGCGACCAAACTCGTCGGGGTAACTTACCTATTTTGAGCCATCCTGACTAAAATTCGGTAAACAAAAACGGTGTTCTCGGAGCAACGAGAAAAAACGCCGGAAAGGTAACCCACAGCAAACGAGACATTTTAACACATTTTATACAAAGGGTGTGCGCAAAAATAGGGATACCTGAACAGGAGGGCGTAATGCATAAAGCAAAAACCGGGGCAAAGGTAGCCATGACAGAGACTGGTGGGATACTTACTCCAGGTTCTGCATAGACCCGCCGGGACCCAGCTCTGGAAAAAAATAATATTTCCTGGAATTAACCCTCCAGCCCCGGCTATGTATTATATATATATTCCTCGAAACCCGGGTGTTTTGGCCGAAAAACGTCTAGGCTAGGCTACCGTATATTCGTTAATCAGACTGCTTCCCGCATTCCCGCGCATCCCCAAGCGTAGCTGTGTTATTTACCTGTAGAATGGCATTAAGTAGAGCTCTCTAAGTCAACTGGTTGAGCTGTGATGATGATTTCATTGGAGATAACTTTATGGCCAAAACAGCCACTTTACACCACTTTTCGATACTTAACAACAACATACAGGCACACACGAACAAGCGACGCTCTCCTTCTTGTGGCCGGAGATGCGGGGCGACGGTCCAGCCGGCTGTTGTTTACATGCGTCGGACCGACGCCTCGCACACGAAGCTCACAGGCTTTCAACCACTGGGCGTTCAAGAGACCTTCCGGGTACCTGTTATATGCTTTTTTATGGGCGTTCAAGAGCCCTTCCGTGGTGAGAGGGTTAATGCTCATAAGGTTAACCCAAACATGTTCGCACACAAGTGTTAAATAACCCGCCGGGTAACGAGACGTAATACTCAACGACTACAGCTCGCTACGCGGTGGGGTTTCCTAAGTAAAAGATTTCAGAATATCTTAATAATTCCAAAAGATTTATGAATACCCTCTGACCTAATATATAAAGACCAGCATGGCGTTTATAACTGATTAAGTCTTTCCGGTGGTGTTTGTTTCAAGATTCAATTTTGGAAAAAAAAAACTAAAAAAGACGCCGGCCCCCGAATTATCTCGTAGATCAAAAACTGGGAAGCCTGACAAATATACGAGATCTAACTTCTCCCGAAGTATCTTTTAAGATCGCCGTATGTTGAAGGCGGCGATACAAAACGTATCCCTCAATTGTCTGGTTAACTAACTGAATTGTAAATTCGTTATTCCCACCCTTCCAAGGAGCACCCGCCGGGTGTGAATATTAGTTTAAAAAACGTTAACCCCAATTGTGCCCTAAAGCGCCGTATGTTGAAGGAGGCGATACACAATGCATCCCTCAATTGTCTGGTCAACTAAACTGAATTTTGCAAATTCGGTCATCCCACCCTTCCAGGTTGCACCCGCTGGGTGATTTAAAGTTTAAAAGTTAACCCCAATTGTTCCTATCCCCACTTCTTTGTAAAAGATCGCCGGGGAGGAAATACAACAACAGCAAAGTTTTATATCGGCTTTGCAAAACCGAAAAAACTACAAACAACACGTGTCCGTATGAACACTGTTAGATGGGTACAGCCAATCCGCCGGGAATCATAAGGAGCCTGAAACAGGCACCCAAGAGACGCAGTCCTGGGGAGCCACAGAAACCCACTCGCCGGGGAAACAAGCCTGTTTTAAACCACGCGTGGCCAAAACTCGGCAACCAGCCGGGGTTATCAAGGTGAAACCGAGAAAAACCCGCCGGAAAAAACCCACCCCGTCCAGATACCATCTGAACGCAACACCGGACCGAGGCGTAGCCAAAACACAACTAACGCCGGGCCCAACATAGTCCGTGGAATTAGCCAATACACAACTAACCCAGGACACATAAATAGTCCGTGGAATTAGCCAATACACAACTAAACCAGGACACACATGACACAGTAGTACATATTTAGAAAATAAATCAATAACACTTGTATATGTGGAAAAGCTACGAGAGGCTGGCTAGGCCTAGGCAGACGGATAACAGTAACATGTCAGAATATAAACAAAAAGCACTGAATTATATCACAACAGGAACCACCGCCAACACACCACTGTCTGGTCAAGACTCTACTCCTTCATGTAAACAACAAGCAAACACTCTCATCAATCACTTTTCACATGTCAGCCACCTAAAACCTCACAAAGACGACCGACGTGTCATCCGACGTAAGAGACAATTCCCCACAGACCCTGACTATACACCCTTCACCAATCACCAGACAAAGCATATCATCAACAATCTCAAGCACTCACCCGCCTGTGGCCTAGACAACATAAGCAACATACACCTCAGACACCTGGGACCACAAGGCATACAAGCACTCACTAACATATCAAACTACAGCTATTCACACAACACAATACCAGACATTTGGAAGCATGGTATCATCATCACATTCCCCAAACCCAACAAGACCCCACGCTACCCTCCTCGCACCGCCCCATCACACTTCTTTGCTCCCCCTCCAAAGTCATGGAACGCCTAGTATTACAACTAATTACACCTGACCTACCCCTAGCTCCAACACAACATGGCTTTAGGCCACTGCATTCCACAAACACTCTTCTCACAGACCTTACACAAAGAGCTTTCGACGGCATCAACTCAGCTAGACCACCACACAGATCACTATTAGCCACACTCGACATTAGTAAAGCCTTCGATGCCATCCCCCGCCACAACCTAACAAACAAAATCTACAACACAAACATGCACAACAACACAAAAAGGTGGCTGGCCAACTTCCTAGCAGGCAGATGTGCACACGTATCTTTTGCCGGTCAGTCATCTAAAATCAGAAACTTTCCAAACGGAGTCCCACAAGGATCCGTCCTATCGCCCGCACTCTTCAATCTGTACATGCACGATATAACTACACCCAATACGCCCCAAATAAACTTAGCCTCCTATGCAGATGACATAACACTCACATGCACACACCATGACCCAAAAAGAGCAACAGATCTCCTTCAACCCTATCTCAACACACTACATGGTTGGTGCACTACAAACAGACTTAATCTAGCCCCAGCCAAATCCACCGCAACCCTGCTCACAAGTTGGACAGGAGAACACGAATACATCCCTCAACTCACCATAAACAACACACCCCTAACACATACACACACACCCAAAATCCTAGGAGTAACATATGATACTCATATGACATTCAAACAGCACACCACAAACATTAAAAAGAAACTGACACCCAGACTTAACGCCCTCAGGTCACTTGCTCACACAAAATTTGGACACAACAAAGAAACTACCACCACAGTATATAAACAATACATAAGATCAGTGATGGAATACGCAAGCCCAGCCTGGGCTTCTAACCTAGCTGAAACACATCATAAGACCTTACAGACTATTCAAAACAAAGCCCTGAAGATCATTACAGGCTGCACAGCTACTTCACCCACAGATCACCTACATCAAGAAACCAAAATTCTCAAAGTCAAAGACCATCTGGACATGAGAGGCACTCAATTCCTGGCAGCAGCCTCCACGAACCAAGACCACCCACTAAACTACATGGCAACACACCCACAGACACCAAGAAATATCAAAACAACACCCAGCACACGGTATCACACACAATTATTGTCCTCTCTCCCTCCCTGCCCACCCCGAACCAACTTCCAGAAGCACATCCATACTCATATCTCTCACCGATCCATCCACTCACTCACAGACAACACGCAGCTGCATGCACGACCTCCCGAAATCCATCCTTCCGAATCCTCCCTTCCTCGCGAGGACAGAGTCCACCTGGCCAGGCTGAGATGCGGACACCATCCAGCTCTCCTGAGCTATCAGAAGAGACTGGATGACTCCGTTGTCGACGCCTGCCCGGGATGTAACACAGCACCCCATACCATTAAACACATCATAGAAGACTGCATTTCACACAACCACTTACGCCAACAACACAATCTACACTCAATGAGAGCTCTGTGGGAAAGCCCGATCGTGGCCATGGCCTTTCTCAGGGACTCGGGGCTGTTCGGCCAGGCAGCTTAGGGAACAACAACAACAACAACAACACACCACTGTAGCAAATACTTCCGGCAAAGGGAAGAACTGACTCGGGACCCAGAAAAAACTTCACTAAGTGAAGAAAAATACGCTGGGAACGTCAGCAAAAATACGCTACCTCATCAGAAAGATAAAAGGCCAGCCAATTGCTGTTACCACTTGTTTTATTTATTTCCAATGTTGTTGCATTTAATGCTTCCAAGACCCAATTTCTCCATCTTACTACCCGTTCAGAACTCCCAGAGGACTATCCCTTACAATTCAACAATACAAAAATCAATCCTTCATCTTCTCTCAATATTCTCGGTGTCTCTTTTTCTTCTGCTCTCACTTAGAAGGACCATATTACCAGTCTTGCTAAGGCAGCCTCCCAGAAGCTGGGTGTGCTCAACCGCCTCAAGGGGTTCTTTACCCCTGCGCAGTTTCTTGCTCTGTACAGGGGCACAGTGCGTCCTTGTACTGTATTGAGTATTGCTCACATGTGTGGGGAGGATCCTCTCACACCGCACTCCTAGACAAAGTAGAAGGAAAGCCTTTCTTATCATTAACCCCTTTAAGGCGAGCTGTGTGTAATGGACACCCTACCGCCAGGCGACGATATTAGGCCCCATTCCCACCTAAAATCGTCATTTTACGATAAATATCGTTATTACTTATTCATATGTACCTATTTTACGTTTAATATGAAGATAGTAACATGTAACAACAATAAAACAAGTGGGAATAGTGTTTGGATGGTCAAAATCGTGAATTATTTCCGACCGGTCCATTCATGGAATGTGGAGCAGAGCGAGGCAAACACTCCCCTCGCGAGGCCTGAAGCCTGACTCACTCACTCACCCACCCACACACTCCCTTATGCAACACTATAGGTTTGAGTCCCGGAGGGAAGAAGGAAAACTTAATATTTAGTAGTGGCCCCGAAATCATTGACGATATGGCTATTAAGTAATAGCTCTCTTTCGAACACCCACGGTCAGCCTGTTTGAAACACCCGCCACAGGGGAAAGAGTGCCAACATCATAAGTGCAACGCTCATTCTCGTATGGAATCGTCTTTATGATTGGGTACTCACTATGAAAAACTTTGTAAAAAAGAAAAAACCCATTTAACTTAAGAATTGTTATAATAAAGCTTTCCAACTCGTGGATGTCTTTTGTGGATTCTATCTGAGAAGCTGATCCAGGCAACGCCAGTCCTCCTTCAATGATATATCAAGATTAAACTCAAGACATCAACGAATGGGAAGGGGATGGAAGGGAGGGCCCTACATCGTTAATGATTTCGGGGCCACTACTAAATATTAGGTTTACCTTCTTCCCTCCGGGACTCAAACCTATAATTTATTAGTGGCCCCTCCATCATTGACGATATGCCTGATATTTCAAGACTGGAGGGGGACATTTGTGACAATATCTAACCCACTAACAAATTGCCATAGGTAGAGAAAAAGAACCATATAATAATCTTAAATTGGGAGGTTTGACGTACCTCCCAACCTACCAAATAGGAAAACCTACTATTTGGTAGTAGTCTTGGAAAATCCAACGTCAAGGCTATTAACCTAATTGCAATGACGACTTGTCTATTTTGACTGCTATGTCGTCATTCCAACCGCGGTTAAAAAGAAAACGTCTAGAGTCTACTCCTTATCTTGCTCTAGGAGACGTTGTACATTAACCAAAACTACCACCGAAGGTGAAAAAAGCATAGAAGAGAAGAAAAAGGGGTTTACCTTAGTTACCGCTTAAGGCCCATCCTGTGTTCCGTCATGTGCAGATCCCTGTCGAACGTGCGCATGAGCGACCCTCTCTTGTTATCACATCTCACGTCAGCAGAAGAACGCGGATGGGCAGGGGTCCGGCGTGAGGGAGGGTATTATGTACGTTGGATTTTCCAAGACTACTACCAAATAGTAGGTTTTCCTATTTGGTAGGTTGGGAGGTACGTCAAACCTCCCAATTTGTTAGTAGTCTTGGCAAATCCAACGTCAAGGCTGCATAACAAATAGGAGGAGGACATCCAAGCCCAACCTACCAAAAAAACCAATGCATAAAACAAAATTACGAATGACAAAGACACAATGTAAACAAGAGAGTTTAATAAAAGAGTGAAAAACTGAGGAGTAGCTAAAAAGAACAGTTTTAACACATGCCCGTCATTCATAGTAATGCAAAAACATAGACTTGTCTGAAACCAAATAGGTACTGTACCCAAAATCCCTTTTCTTCAAAAACCAACAAAAACACTGAACACAAGAACAAAACACAATTTTCAATGTGGCAAAAACACTTATGTACTGGAACAATACATAATCCCAAACTTGCAATCCAGTGTTGCAAACCCATACACCCCCCCCCCCCCCCTTTGTCAAATAAAACAAAGGAAAAGAACGAGGGACAAGGGGGGAAGACCAGGGATCTTCGCCAGAGCACCAGGAAACACGACCCCCGAGAGCAATCACCGGCCGAGGGGGTCGAACACTGGACACGGAGAGGTAGGAGGAGATGAAGGAATTGATAGAAGACCACAAAACCGCGGAGGCGAAGGCAGGGAAGGATCGACGTGGCAGGAACCGGAAGGAGGCAGCAAAGGATCTGACATCGTGCGCAGAACCCCTACAAACAGGGTGACGGGCACGAACGGTCCGACAAACGTGGCGGCCCAGCTGCACCTGCTAGAGCCTCCCACCTGTCCGAGGAGACACCCACACAGCAGTACCCGAAGGCGGCGCCACAGACGCAACAGAGGAGTGCAAGGCTGACACCGGGCACAACACATGGCGAGGATGCCCACGCCGTAAAGCCTGGACGGCGAAAGGCTGGAAAACGGGGGCCTCCCTCCCATGCGTGGTAACAAAAGGTGGGGAGGAGGCGAACGAGACGCCATGCAAGGACGGGGAGAATCGGACGCAGTCCCGGGGCCGTGACAATGCCGCTAGTGCAGACACCCGATCCCCAGTGGCCAGAGCGACAAGGAAGAGTGGACGCCCGAGCAACGGAACCGGCGTAGCGGCCCTTGTATACGTGGGGGAAGCCAGAAGGACCAGAGCCCGCCCCAGATCCCACAGCGGAGAGACCTGGCGCGGAGGCGGTCAATCCCGGAAGGCAGCCGTCAGGAAGGAATCCAGCACCTGTGGCGGAACGACCAGCCCAGCGACGGACCCAAAGAACCCCCCGGACGGCAGACAAGTGGGTACGTATAGCGTCGACTGGAAAGCGACGTGTACGGAAGAGGTGAAACAAGGAGCGTAGGACGAGGGAAGGAGAGCCAACTGGCAGGCGAGTGGCCTGTAGCCACCTAGTAAAAAACCTCCAGCGGGACCCGTAAGGCCCCCAAGGAGAAGACGGCCAGGAACGCTGCAGGAAGTCAGTCAGGGCCCGGCCGGGGACCGGGAGCCACCGTGCCTCATGAACAAGCACGATGCGAAGGCCAAAGAGGTCCGCAGGACCCCAACCTAGCCCAAGTGGAAGCCGGAGACAGGTAGAGGGACCGGACCCGGGCACCACCGCGGCAACCGGGCGGACAAAGTCCGTGCCGGCCACAGAGGCGCGAGGAGCCAGACGCAGCCGTGGTACAGCCGCAGCTTCGCGAAGACGGGCACATCAACAGCGCGTCTGGTGGCGGAAAAATGGATATCGACCGCCACCAGTACCAGGCGACCATGAAAGCGTCCGGACCCCCCCCGGAGCGCGAGGCCGGAGGGAGAGGTCCAGAGGCAACTGGCGCGGCACCCCCGATGCGAACAAGGCGACCTCCGGAACACCTCAGGAAGCCGCGAGGTCGGCGAACACAGTCCGTTTCATCGCCCATTCTACAAGAACGCCCTGCCCTCTCGACAGGGCGGCCGCCCAAAGGGTGGCAGGCCCGGGCAGGGAGGAGGCATGCAAGGAGAAGGGGTGTCGGTCCGCGAGGAAGAACAACTCCACCGAGACCCCTAATAGAGTCAACGACCTGGAGGACCCCCGCATAAGGAAACAGGGGACAGCTTGTCTGAGTGTCCAACCCGAAGGCCACCGACTCACCCCGAAGGGCCAGCGCGGGGACCCGCAGGAAGAACAAAGGAACCAACAATCCGAGGGCATAGACAGGTAAGAGGAGGGAGACCCACCCATCTGCCGGGAAGTGGACGTCCCAGGTTCGATTGGGAACCTCACCCAACCTCGCTCGACGTATCTGTGGTTACCCAGACCGTCGGCGGGGGGGTCGGTCCAGGGCACAGCCGCAAAGAGCGAGCCCCGAGCAACCCAGCGACCGAAGCGCCGGCGAACGGTACGCGGGAGCGGCAGGAGCCGATCCATAGGGGCAACGGAAACACCGCGGTGCCCATGAGGAGGAGGCGGCGTACCCAGAGGCTCCCTAATGGAAGGGGCAGAGCGGCCCAATGCAGCGAACCCACGAACGAGTCCCAGAGCCACCCCGGGAGGGAGACCGAGTGCAACACGGCGAGGACCGTCCACCGAAGGTGCACCGCGGCCGGCAGACCCCGGGTCACCGTAGCGCCGGACAAAACCCATGCGAGACCGACCCATGGCACGACACGCGACGGGGTCAAGCGTGACTTGGGAACATCGAAGGGGAACCCTAACCGTGCGATGTCGCGAACGATTGTGAGGGCGTCGCCAATGCACAGGCCTAGGGCGTCGGAAACTACCAACCAAACGGCCAAGGAAAACAGGAGCTGGAGCCCGCTCCTGAGGAGAGGACCCAGAGCCTGCCCCACCAGTGCGGAGAAGATCTGCGGCGCGATGTGGAGACCGAAGGGAAGGCCGTCGAACAGGAACACACGATCGGAAGTCCGAACGGCCAAGAATCGCTGGAAGCGAGGATGGAGAGGAACGAGCCAAGACACACCCTGGAGGGCCAGCGACACTACCCACGACAGAGGGCACAGGGCCAGGCGTACCAGGGGTACCGGCAGCATCCGAAACCGTGTGTGCACGATGTGCCCGTTGAGGGCCAACAGATCCACCACCGGTCGCATCGCGTCGCAGGTCGGCGACGGAACCAGAAAGACACGGGAGAGGAAAACCGGGTGACCGGCGGTCAACTCCCTCGACGCTACCCAGCTCGGGCATGGAAGTGAACACGTGGGCCACCTCTGAAGAGATGGGCCGTTGTCGGTGACAAGAGCGGAGTGGGGGTCCGGACGTCCACCTCCAGGTGAGAACCCTCCGCGCAACCCGCCGCCCCCAACGTCCCTCGCGGCTACCGAGGGGCGCAAGGGCGAAAACAACCCGAGGGAGCACCCGAGAGGAGGGGAGCGACCCGGTACGCCCAGGCGAGAAGGAGAACAAGGAGGCCGACCCAGAGAACTACACATTGTGTTGACGCGGAGGTACCCCCGGTACGGGCCGTGCGGGCATGAGCGCCACGTTGACCTCCTCTACCCCCGCCCCCCCCCCAACCTCGTCGAAAAGGGCGGGCCACCCCAACCCAAGGCCGGCGCGGGGCTGACCCCTACGAAAGGCGGCCGGAAGTGGAAGGCCGGCCAGCCCCGACACAGAGGGGATGAAAGGGGCAAGAACAGAAGTGCGAGGCGGAACCGAAGCACTGGCCAGCAACGTCCCAGTCTTGCGCCCGGGCAAGGCGGCAGCACTTGCAGCAGCACCCCGAAGAGGACCGGCAGAAGGACGGGACTGAGAAAACCCCGCGCGCGGCACAGCGCGTCGGTGCGTGACGTAAGCAGGGTCCGTAACGACACAGCACGGCGTCGTGTGGCGGAAGCAGGGGCCGCCGACAGAGAAGCGGAGCATTCCCAAGCATCCTGCGTAAAAAACCCCGACGTATATAGCGCAGAGTACAACAAACCCTGACGAATAACCAAGGGGGCCGGCCGGCAGAACGAAGACCGTACCGTCGTGCGGTGCCGAGTTGCCGCGCACAAAACCGCCTTCAGCTCGGGAACCAAAGACACCGCGAGCCGAAGGTGGACCCGCTCAACGCGGTCCAAACCCTCGCGAAGATCGCCTGGCGCAGACGCCTCGAAAAGCCGCAGGTGGTGAACAGACGTCTGGAGGGAACCTAAAGACAAGACAATAAGTCCGTCACCCTCCGTCGCAAGGGAAAAACCTTGGCGACAGAGGGCTGATCCGGGTGAGAGAAGAACGGGGTAGCAATAGAACAAAGTTCAAGAACGGGCGCGCTCATCCAGGACCAGAACGCGCCGTCCAACCCGCCGACAGACACAAGAGGAGGCAAAATCAGGGACGACTCCGGGGGAGGGACGGAAGGAGAGCCGTCGACGGATCGGTGTGTGAAGTCGAAGGCCTCAGCAAACCAGGCCTCCAATGGGAGAGGGTGACCGAGCATGACGGCTAAGCCAGGCGTACCGGCGTCGCACAAACCTGTCCCATAGGAGGACAGACCCGTCAACACAGCCAGGGACTGAACAGCCGGAAGGATGTCAGTGCGGCTGAAGCCTGACCAGAGCGTAGGCCTGCAGAAGGGAGGGGGACCATAGCAGGGGTAGGTAGGGTGAGGTGCTGAGGGTGAGGCACCGCCAAGAAGGGCGAGAAGAGGGAGTCTTCCATCGACTCCAAGCGCCCGTCGAAGCGTGACACAACCCAGCCCTGCATAGCCGACAATTGATCCGAGAGAGGCTACCCCCCCCCCCCCCCCCCCCAGATTGGTCGGCCCGCAGGGGCGAGCGTGAGCGGGAGCGAGACCCACGACACGAACCAGCAGCGTCGCGGCCCAAGGAAGGCGAGCGACGACGGTTGTGTCGCCGTTGAGGGACTCGTCCCCGATCACGAACGGCCGAGGGGGAAACAGCACCATTCCCCTCTTCCAGCGACACATCAGCTCCTGAGAAAGGGGACCCCGAAACCTCGCGAAAACCCCACCGAGGCAAGAGGAGGGGTACCCCCCTGGCGAGACGGTAAGGGAAGGTCAGGAAGAGAAGAATGAGGAGGAGCAGGACGACGGGAGTGGGAAGGCTGGCCGGGTGAAAGGAGGCCAGGAGCCGCGGGGGGAAACAGAGCAAGGATCCCCGGGGCTGAGATAACAGGGCGGCCCGACACCGAGGCGGAGGAGGGAGGGACCACCACCGTGGGACGAGACCGTGAAGTAAGAATAGGCACTGAAGCAGGTGAAGTAGGAGAAGCAACGACATCCAGGCGGACCCTCCTGGACAGTGTAGGAGGAGGGAGCAGAGGGCCAGCTACAGCATGAACAACCGCGCGCGGAGAGGACAACGTAAGAGGAAGTCGTCTGGGCTGGGGAAGCGGGCGGAAGGGAGTAGAGCCCCTATCCGTAGAGGCCAGGGGAGGGCGCACAGGGGCAGAGCCGCTAACCCCGGCCTCAGGGCGAGAACCATGACGAGGGCGATGGGCGTCGTCAAGGCGATCAGGAGGACGACAAGGCGAGCGGGAGCGTGGACGGAGCCGGGGAACCCCCCGACGATGGGACGACCGGCTGCGGGACCCAGGGGAGAGGGCCCGAGCAGGGAGAGGGCCAGGTAAATGGCCGTCAGTCGGGTCAGGGATACCCAGGGCGACGCGGATCCGGTCGCCAACAAAGGCCGGGGAACGGTGGCCCACAGTCCTAATGTGGCGGGAGACCATCGTCCACACCGACGGAAGGGAAGCAGGAGGCCACAGCCGCCGCCGAGGAACCAGGGCCATGGAGCAGCACAACCACCAGGGCCAGACACGTGCCACACAGAGCAGGGAGGTAGGCCGTAGAGGACACACAGAGCGAGTGGCGCAAGCAGGACTTGTGGCTCTCCAAGCACGGGGAGCGACAACCAAGGCGAAAGCAAGGCAGCCTACCTGCACTAGAAGAACACACACCATAATCAGCACGTCGAAGGAGTAAGTGGAGAGAATGTCCAAGAAGAACCAGGGAAGGAGCATGGGGAAACAGGTATCCGTACTCACCCTAAACTGGGAGCACAGAGGTAGGTGAGGAGGGCGGCCGAGGCGGAAGAGCACTAGCAGAACCTGCAAAGATGGAGAAAGTGTTAACCACCACTCAACATCTTACATGCAGGGCCTATAACACCAGTAAAGTGCATACACCAATATAGTATCAGGCAACAAGATGACATAACAAAAGTCAATAGTGAAAGCCAACTATTTACCGCAAATTTGCGGGCCAATGGAGGCATAACCGTACCGACACCACCCTCCTGCAATTTCGCGGGACCCCCCAACGATCTCCGCAAATTTGCGGGGAACCGAAATGGCCCAGAGGACCGAATCGAGCACCCCGCAAATTTGCGGGACCGGCCGAGATGGTCCGGCGCCGAAAAAGCGAGAGGAGCGTCTAGGAAATACCAAAGAGGCCCAGAAAAAAGCGTCATCTCCTTATGAACTCCAAGCGACGATGGCCATCAAGCTGAGCAGTGTCTTCCTTGATAATATCCTGACTCAACCGGTCAAGGGAGAGGCAAGGAAGACACACCAGGGGAGAGGAGGCACATCCCCTAGGAACCACCCAACCCACAGAGATAGAGCAAAGCCCATGAGGAGAAGTGGCAGGAAGGGTGGTTTGGCACAAACAGGGGCCCCCGTAGGGTACCCCAGGATTGGGCAAAAGGGTATGAAAGGATGGAGGTGAAAACAGTAAGGGAACACAAAAACCAGTAAATGAAACTGGCGAGAAAAAGGGTGGCCTAGCCGTGAGGAGAGAATGTGTCAGGGGCGAAAAACCCTGTGGTGTGAGGGAGGGGCCCCCGTGGGGTACCCCAGGATAACACGAACCACCAAGCGCCCAGGCCCTTGAGACACAGTGAAGGCTCGAAAGGGGGGACTCGGGAATAACGCTAATAATGCGGCCGACACAAACCCTACAAACAGCACCGCCACCACGAAATCTCAGATCGTGAACCAACTGTACACCTAGGCTATGAAAATATGAAAACTCATAGGGGCATAGCAATTCCTGAATGAGAAACAAGCTAGGCTAAAATAAGCTAAAAGCTAAACTATGCCCAGACTAACAGGAAAAAAGAATATGAAAAGAGAAAGGAATGAAAAACACACACGAGGAACGCCAGGCGCCCCGTACCTTCGGTAGCTATTTCCACACGCGTCTCCATTAAACACACTGAGGAGCCCATTTACGTGTGCCCTAGATCACGTAACATCTGTCTAACAAAAAAGAAGGCCAGATAAGCCGAAACGAACCTAAACAGGGTGAATTAAAGGAGCACAACAAAAGCGACTGCATTCAATGGAGCGCGTGAAAAAATGATAACAAGAGAGGGTCGCTCATGCGCACGTTCGACAGGGATCTGCACATGACGGAACACAGGATGGGCCTTAAGCGGTAACTAAGGTAAACCCCTTTTTCTTCTCTTCTATGCTTTTTTCACCTTCGGTGGTAGTTTTGGTTAATGTACAACGTCTCCTAGAGCAAGATAAGGAGTAGACTCTAGACGTTTTCTTTTTAACCGCGGTTGGAATGACGACATAGCAGTCAAAATAGACAAGTCGTCATTGCAATTAGGTTAATAGCCTTGACGTTGGATTTGCCAAGACTACTAACAAATTTATTGTATACAAACAATATTTTTGGTAAAAAATGGAAAGAAAGCATATTGCGTGCTTCAAAGAAGTCTGCTTATAAAGAACCTTTGCAGGTACATCAGTAAATGAATATCACATTGAGATTCAATAAAATATATTTTACAAGAATTGTTGTATTCTTGTCCAAAAACATAAGAAGTCTTTGACCCTTCCTCGGCGGCGTCAAAGTTCTCTAGGAACAAACAAATAATTTGATTATATACATTTGGTCCTTAAGATTAATTTGTACATACTGTATATTTTGGACAACTTATCTTCTATATCTCATTGTGTAACTATTAATTATATATATTCCAATTTTTTTTTTTATTTGGACTGTATAACCAGTCCGGCTTTTCAAGTATCATAGCTCGTATACTTATCACATTCTCCGGCGGAGGGTCTGAGGGTCTCGTCTCAATGTTGTTTTTGTATGCTATATCGAAATTAGTGTCTGCAAAGGTCCGATATTACGAACATCGTATCAAATCTCTCTCCACGGAAATTGTCATCACAACTGAACCAGTTGTTATTGTTGTTCCCCAGGCTGCCTGGCCGAACAGCCCCAAGGTCCCGAGCAAGGCCAAGGCCATAGAGCGCCCCCAAAAAACCCTCCCTGCTTACCACTAACAAAACCCAGGTGACCGAAGCCACTCTAAGGCAGGGAGCTGAGGAGGGCGCGGAAACGCCCGGGAAACCAAAGCCCCACCCAAGGCCCTGTGCCCCTCAGCAATTATGAAGGGAAAGTTGAGGGGCAAGGGAAAAATGTGACGCTTTGGCTCCCAATCTGCCAACTTTTAGGTTGGCAGTAGGGAGGTCGATCCACGGAAAAGACGCCGTCACTTGAGATCTAGAAGATATATAAGTAAAAGGAACAGTCAGAGTAAGCTATGGGTATGGCAGAGATCGCTCAGCTCTCACTGATAGACCAGCCCATCACCACATGACTAGAACCCAATCCTCTCAGCATCAGCTAGGAAAGGCTCTAGAAAGCCTCCTTTGGCGGGGGGATAGCTCCTACTTCAACTCCTTTCGAAGTTGGGCACCCGCTCTGAACCAGTTGTTGTTGTTGTTCCCTAAGCTGCCTGGCCGAACAGCCCCGAGTCCCTGAGGAAGGCCATGGCCACGATCGGGCTTTCCCACAGAGCTCTCATTGAGTGTAGATTGTGTTGTTGGCGTAAGTGGTTGTGTGAAATGCAGTCTTCTATGATGTGTTTAATGGTATGGGGTGCTGTGTTACATCCTGGGCAGGCGTCGACAACGGAGTCATCCAGTCTCTTCTGATAGCTCAGGAGAGCTGGATGGTGTCCGCATCTCAGCCTGGCCAGGTGGACTCTGTCCTCGCGAGGAAGGGAGGATTCGGAAGGATGGATTTCGGGAGGTCGTGCATGCAGTTGCGTGTTGTCTGTGAGTGAGTGGATGGATCGGCGAGAGATATGAGTATGGATGTGCTTCTGGAAGTTGGTTCGGGGTGGGCAGGGAGGGAGAGAGGACAATAATTGTGTGTGATACCGTGTGCTGGGTGTTGTTTTGATATTTCTTGGTGTCTGTGGGTGTGTTGCCATGTACTGTAGTTTAGTGGGTGGTCTTGGTTCGTGGAGGCTGCTGCCAGGAATTGAGTGCCTCTCATGTCCAGATGGTCTTTGACTTTGAGGATTTTGGTTTCTTGATGTAGGTGATCTGTGGGTGCAGTAGCTGTGCAGCCTGTAATGATCTTCAGGGCTTTGTTTTGAATAGTCTGTAAGGTCTTATGATGTGTTTCAGCTAGGTTAGAAGCCCAGGCTGGGCTTGCATATTCCATCACTGATCTTATGTATTGTTTATATACTGTGGTGGTAGTTTCTTTGTTGTGTCCAAATTTTGTGTGAGCAAGTGATCTGAGGGCGTTAAGTCTGGGTGTCAGTTTCTTTTTAATGTTTGTGGTGTGCTGTTTGAATGTCATATGAGTATCATATGTTACTCCTAGGATTTTGGGTGTGTGTGTATGTGTTAGGGGTGTGTTGTTTATGGTGAGTTGAGGGATGTATTCGTGTTCTCCTGTCCAGCTTGTGAGCAGGGTTGTGGTGGATTTGGCAGGGGCTAGATTAAGTTTGTTTGTAGTGCACCAGCCATGTAGTGTGTTGAGATAGGGTTGAAGGAGATCTGTTGCTCTTTTTGGGTCATGGTGTGTGCATGTGAGTGTTATGTCATCTGCATAGGAGGCTAAGTTTATTTGGGGCGTATTGGGTGTAGTTATATCGTGCATGTACAGATTGAAGAGTGCGGGCGATAGGACGGATCCTTGTGGGACTCCGTTTGGAAAGTTTCTGATTTTAGATGACTGACCGGCAAAAGATACGTGTGCACATCTGCCTGCTAGGAAGTTGGCCAGCCACCTTTTGTGTTGTTGTGCATGTTTGTGTTGTAGATTTTGTTTGTTAGGTTGTGGCGGGGGATGGCATCGAAGGCTTTACTAATGTCGAGTGTGGCTAATAGTGATCTGTGTGGTGGTCTAGCTGAGTTGATGCCGTCAAAAGCTCTTTGTGTAAGGTCTGTGAGAAGAGTGTTTGTGGAGTGCAGTGGCCTAAAGTCATGTTGTGTTGGAGCTAGGGGTAGGTCAGGTGTAATTAGTTGTAATACTAGGCGTTCCATGACTTTGGAGGGGGAGCAAAGGAGTGTGATGGGGCGGTGCGAGGAGGGTAGCGTGGGGTCTTTGTTGGGTTTGGGGAATGTGATGATGATACCATGCTTCCAAATGTCTGGTATTGTGTTGTGTGAATAGCTGTAGTTTGATATGTTAGTGAGTGCTTGTATGCCTTGTGGTCCCAGGTGTCTGAGGTGTATGTTGCTTATGTTGTCTAGGCCACAGGCGGGTGAGTGCTTGAGATTGTTGATGATATGCTTTGTCTGGTGATTGGTGAAGGGTGTATAGTCAGGGTCTGTGGGGAATTGTCTCTTACGTCGGATGACACATCGGTCGTCTTTGTGAGGTTTTAGGTGGCTGACATGTGAGAAGTGATTGATGAGAGTGTTTGCTTGTTTACATGAAGGAGTAGAGTCTGTTGTTGTGATTGCAGCATGTGATTGTGTTGTGTTGCTGTTGGAAAGTGTGATGCTGTTTAGTGTTTTGTAGAGTTTTTTGGGGTTTGTTTTGTGATCAAGTGTTTGTAGGAAGTTATTCCAATTTAGTTTTTGTTCTTGTATTTTGTTGTTAGTTTGGGTGTTGAGTGCTTGAATTTGTTGTGTGATGTCTTGTGTGTGGGGTGCTGGGGAGTTTTTCAGTATGTCGCGTTGTCTGATGAGGTTTTGAATTTCTGGTGTGAAGTTGGGGTTGTGTCTTTTCCTGTTACCTCTTGGAATGTGTTTCTTGTCAGCGTTTTGGATAGTTTTATTGAGTATGTGTACAGCATTGTTGATGTTAGTGATGGGTGTACTGTTTAGAGTTGTGAAGTGTTGTTCTGTCTCATTTGTGAATGCTTCCCAGTTAGCTCTTTTACAACTGAACCAGTTGACCTAGAGAGCTCTACTCAATGCCAGTTTACAGATTAGAAACGGCACTACGTTTAGAGATGCATGGGAATTCTATCTATTACCTGACGCCGTGATCCCCGAAGGGGTGGATACGAACGAACCGCCCCCATGCACCTCTGTCCCCAGTCAGTCGACGCCCCTCCCCCCAACCAGCACCGCCTTCGTTCATGTACTTCCTCACTCCATCCTTCCACCTCTCATTCGGTCTACCTCTCTGTCCCTCCACCTCGCTCTCGTACACCCTCTTAGTCATTCTCTCGCTTTCCATACGTTCCATATGGCCGAACCATCTCGGCCATTCTCTAGCAGTTAAAATACCAAAGATACGGGTTGCCTATTAAAGACGTTTTTTCGGCCAGATCGCCTGGATCTTAATAATGTCCTTAGGATAGCGAGCCCGGGCGAGAAGGGTTAAGCGCCGGGACAGTAAATTCAGAAAAAACATGATCAGAATGTTCATTCTTTGCGACAAAGGTGGGGGGAGGAGCAATTTGGATATTAATGTTGCGTCTCCCAAACCTTAGGCAATTAGGTTCGTTGTTCATCGCTGCCAGCTCAGACAGCCTGTTACCTGTGGCCAAAGCCATAAGGAACACAGCCTTCTTTAACAGTGAGTTGAAATCCGGCGCATGATTATACTTGCGCGAATGAAGCAAAGACAATGCTTTGTCAGGTGACCAGGTAGGCATGAGCTGACGGGGTGGTGGGCGAAGCTTGAAACATGCCCTCATGAACCCTTTCTCCTCTGCCTGCGGTATAGATAGCCTTGTTAAGTTATAAAAGGGAGTTCTGATAGCTGACAAATGATTTTTCAGTGTCATTACAAAAAGGCGTTTTTGCTCAAATAAGTACTGTAATCCAAATACTTGAAGATCAAAGCTACTGATGCGTCTAGTTGCGCCGTTTCTACTATCCAGGTCGTGAAAGACTTCCAATGCGATTGATATTGACGCCTGGTAGAAAGAGTATACTGATTGAGGAATTTATTAGTGACGCTCTCTCCATACGGGGTTAACCATTTGGCATTCTGAATGTCCAAAAGGCAAAATTCAGCGAGGTCTTTGGGTTGCCAATTGTCTCCAAGTGGAAGTACGAGATCGGGAGTGACCACATTTTCAACTGGTGGTACCACACCTGAGCCGGCCATAGAGGCGCGATCATCGAGACTAAGCCCTGGTAACCTCGTAGTTTGTGAACTACTGTACTGTACCTGACACATGAGTGAAGCGTCTGGAGGCGGAAACAGATAGATGGAACTCCACCTGTTCCAGTCCTCCAGCAATGCGTCTGGACCCCCGCCGCAGATACTTCCCGGCAGGTTAGGTTGAAAGGAAGCCTGTGGTTTTCCTTGGACGCCAATAAGTCCACTTGTGGACGGTATGGCTCTGCAATAATTTGATTGAAGATGATTGCTTGAGAGCCCATTTTACTTTGGTGCTCTGTCTTCTTGACAGGGCGTCTGCCCAGACGTTCGCTACACCTGGGAGGTATGATGCATGGAGATGAATGTTCAGCTCTTCGGCCAGAGCAATTATCTCCTCTGACAACTCTAGCAACTTCCGAGACCTCGTTGACCCTTGCTTTTTAATGCAGGATACCGCATTCAAATTGTCCATTCGAAAAGATACTGATTTCCCCCGCAAGGTAGAGCCGTGAGCCTGGAGGAAAAATAAAGGGACTACAGTAATAGTTCTTTCGCATTGATGTGAAAATTCTCGGATTGGGACCAAAGACCTTGACCCTGATGGCCTAGGTTCGACTGATTGTCCCTGAAGCATCCGTTTCTATCCATACCGTAAGTGGGGGAAATGTCCACGTCATTATTGAGTGCAATGTTTCTTTCCTCGCCTAGACAGATAACAAGTTGTGAATTAATTTCGGAATTTGCCATAACTTTCCCGCCGGCAACAGTGGGAAATGTTTGTTTCCTTCCAGGATTAATCTCTTTACTTTCAACCGGCCCAACTTCACAGTTAATTGAATCCAGTTGAGAGAGCCAACCAGGGATTCCCATGTCCTTCTCGTGGTAGTCAGACTGTGGAGAAACAGAAACAATTTCTTTCGAAATCTGTTGCGGTTTTCCACACTCTGACTGAGGGTAAGATATGCTGTGTCCCAGACCAGTCTTATTCACTGAATTACCCGTGTGGGAACAAGGTTCGACTTTGCCAAGTTGAGCTTGTTGACCTTGAACCCTAGGGATTGAACATGGTTTATAATTTGAGTGACATGAATTTTGCATTGTTTCCCTGATTCTGCTACCACTAGCCAGTTGTCTAAGTACCACAACACCTTGATTCCTTGATTCAATATTGGCATGAGGGCTTGCCGGACTAATTTTGTGAATATTTTCGGTGCAAGGTTCAATCCGAATGGCATTCTCTGAAAGACGTAAATCTGATGCTCTATCCTCAAAGCGAGGAATTTTTGGAACCTTTTGTGCCAATACGCCTCTGTCAGGTCTAACGAGCACATCCAACCTTACGGCAGAAGAGTTAGCCTGATATGATTCACAGTGAGCATCCTGAACGATGTGTTGTGAATGTGTCGATTCAAACAAGATAGGTCTACGGCCATTCTCATCTGAATACTGTCCCTCTTTGGTACAAGAAAAAGTCTGGACGTGTAAACTGGGCAAGTTGGATTGACCGGGACAATGACATGCTTGGTGATCATTTCCTGGATTAGTGACTCCACCTCTAAAGACACATGATTTATTTGTAGTGGTTGACGTAAACGAGGTCGCCGGAGCCACCACCAGGTTATGCCCTTGCGTATCACTGTCCGTGCAAAAACTCGCCGGGGCCAAGCCCGGTAACACGCCCGGAATGACCCAGTTCGTTGACTGGGCTTGTCCGGCGTAACTACCCTCGTATCCAACTCGCCCACGACAAGCCCCGGGAGTGAGAGAGTTTGTGATATGACTAGTTTTTTTATGGTGGTGGGGTAGGGTTAGACGGCTGACTAGTTTTGGCAGATGTCGATCCCTGACCTGATTTATGTTTTGGTTGTTGCTTGTGCCATTTACCTGACTGTTTTCCCTGCTGATACTTGGGCAGGGTGCTTCCTTGTGGTGGAGGTGATTTATGGCTCTGAAACGGCTTAGACCCACTAGGTTGGGGTTTCACACTGCTAATGGGCTTAGAATAAGGTTTCTTAAAATTATCCTTCCTAGCCTGGGAAGCACCCTGCTTGACAGTATCTACCATATTGAAGACTGTTTTCCAAGTGTTGGGGCAAAGTAAAGAGGGCGTCAACACTGGTGAAAGGATTACCCGGCGATCAATATCTTCCGGTAATTTCTTCACCATGTAGACTCTCAAGTCTTGACGTGCGCGGACAGCCTCCAACAAGGCTATCCTGACGTCGCCCAGAGATTGTATTGAGTTCTGTAGTAGGAGCCGGCGTGACAAATCTGTGGCTTTCCTAACATCTGTGTCATTTATAGGATCAATTGTTCTAGTAAGTGATTGGGCTATTTGGCGACTGAGTAAGAACTGGGAGAAGAGCCTGAAAGCTTTATGTCTCAACTTAAAATCTCTGTCCAGATGTGCCGGAGGAGGAGTTTTAAAATGGCTCCGGTAAGTCCCATAAAGCTAATTTAGGGGCGGCAAGAAAATAAAAAATAGCAGGGGGAACACCTCCGGCTTTTGTGATGGGCAATGAGAACCAACTATGATTCTCCTGAGGGATTTGGTGGGAGGATTTTGATGTTATTGTAGCCGCAAACTTGCGCCTCAATCTCCCAGTCCACCCAAGGGCCTGAGCCTACCTGTCCCAACTGCAGGACCGGATTACCGGATTGGTCGCTCACCAGAAGTGTATCCAGTTCCGGCGTGATCATGGCTAAGACTTTGATGTCGTTCATGCCATCAGTCTTGGACCAATCCGCAAATAGTCGTGCAGAGGAGGCAGGAGGAATAGCCGGTGTGGGGGAATACACGAAATACTCATAAGAATAAACATTGGGGATGGCTTTAACAGCAACATCCAAAATTTGACCCTGTGTGTCTTTTGCCCTTAACTTTCTACTCTTATTCATCTGGATTACCCAGTCACTAGGGACTGGGAGCTCCCCCGCGATTGTCGTTTGTGCTACAGTTGGATTTGAAGCCATGATAGTCACCCATGAACAATCCGGTCCGTAAAAAAGAGGCATAGGGCTTTTCTTTATCGGTACCTTCTCTAAAGGAGGGGGATTACTGTCCGTAATTACACGCACGTTAGTGGTGGTTAAGGCCGGACTTTGCACACTACTAGTAGAAGCAGTAGGTTGAGTTACGTTAGGTAGGGAGGGTGGCAAATTAGATGGAACAACGACTCTAGTTGGCACTAATGGCCGCACAATTGACCCAATCGGAGGAGCCCCCGGTATAGCTGTGGGAGTTTCCTGTGACTTAGGTGGTAGGTTATATTATTGCATCATATTATGGAGAATGTAATCTAGATCCTCCCTGGTGAAATATTTTTGTGAACCCTTGGATGACTCAGACCCTACCTCTGACCCTTCCTCAACTGGCCCAGACTGAGCTGAAGACAACTGTTCTACGTCTTCCGGCTCTTGCTCTGTAACCTCCATCTCTTCCGGTTGTTGCCGGGATTCAGATGTAAACTGTTCACTACCTGGCCATACTAGGTCAGGGACGGAAGAGGGAATATTGTCAACATTGTCATTACCTCTATTATCCGCCGGGTATTGTTGTAAAGGCTGTCTTGGCACGGTCCCAGGGTGTCTCCACACACTGCGGCCTTGCTCTACACTAGGTTGTGAATCAGGGATAAATTGAGAACTCTGACTTAATTGTAAACCTGTATCATAGCCATGTGGCTCACTCACTGTGTAACCACCGTACTGTTCGGCAAGAACTCTTTGAGACACTATAGGAGCCCTGCTACGTGTAGTATCTACTTTAGGTATAGCAAAGTTCACATTATGGTCCACATATCTATCACTAGCCCCATCCCTGGGAGTTGACTCAGGTCCCTCCGTCCCTACCTCGGAACTGCCAGATTGGACGTTAATCATGGTAGAGGTAGGGGCGGAGGGCGATGGACGCGACCCCGGCGACCCCGGGGGGGGTTGCCCTACTTGAGTCACTATTGCTCACTATTTCTTTAGAGAGAATTTTGGGCTTCTGTTTTACTTTAGAACTGCGCCGAGAAGGGGGAGTTTTAACAACTGGCGATTTAATTACTAATTGGTCCCAGAGTGCCTCATCATCACAATGGAGGGCTTTATGAGCAATGTCCTTTGAGTAAGAATTAAAAGTGTTTTTAACTTCTTGTAATGCAACTAGACATGATTGATATCTATGAGTTAATAAACCATTCCTCAGGTCTGTGCATACTCCGCACCTCTTTGAAACCCAGACTCCCCTGGACCTATCGAGGCACTTAACACATTTTACGCATAATTTATGGTAAAAGACCGGGATGTTTGAACAAGTTGGGGTTGAGCATAACGTGACTAAGGGCATACGAAGAAACGTTGCATCCCTTGCATTATTCTACAGATATTTTCACAGCAATTGTTCCGAAGAACTTGCTTCAATTGTGCCGCCTCTCCACATCTTTCCCCGTAGAACTAGGGCAGCTGAGAGCGCCCATGAATTTACACTTTCTCCTTCACAATGCAGAACTTCTGCTTATCAAAATTCATTTATCCCCAGAACTACTACTCTTTGGAATTCACTTCCCTCGAGTTGCTTTCCACAAACTTACTATTTATTAGTGGCCCCTCCATCATTGACGAACATGCCTATTACATAAGGCATCCTCTTCAAACACTAATCCGCCGTAGTTTGAATCTACCGCGCAGAGCATTTAAAAACTGAGGAGCCTTCATCATGAGCGCACGCGACCTCACTCATGGCTTCAGTCATTATGAATTGGGTTCTCACTACGAAAAAACTTCGTAAAAAATAAAAACAAAAAGAAAATAAGAATAACTATCCAATAAGCTTTCCATCATATCGTGGATGTACTTGTGTGGATTTCTGACCAGACGCTGAATCAGGCGTCATTCCTCCTTCTTTGCTCTGCACTCAGCCTGCCCGGACGTACCTTTCAGGCTCCGCTGGTTCCGCATTCGTGGCGTCCCTAGTGAGTTTTTTCTCATTTGTTTACTCTGGGATGTATCGAGTAAGGTTAGGATAGGCGTAGCAGGAGTGTCCTGGGCTGGTTGCCCGCAGTGCAATGTATTTTGGGTCGTATGTATGGGGCATCTATTTCGGATGTACCCTCGTGGTCCTGTTGTGGACACGTGAACTTTTCACAGTTGGGTTAGTTGGTGATGCAGGCGGCTTTCATTACGCGTTAATTATTGCTGCCTTTTATCCTTCTGATGAGGTAAGCTGTGTGTTTGCTGACGTTCCCAGCGTATTTTTCTTCACTTAGTGAATTTTTTTCTGGGTCCGTGTCAGGCTTCCCGGGGTGGGAAGTTATCGCTTCGGTGGTGTGTTGGCGGTGGTTCCTGTTGTGATATTCCAGTGTGTGTTTATATTTCAACTATTTTCATGCCGTCTACCTAGGCCTAGCCAGCCGCTCGTAGCTTTGCCACATGTCTAGTGTTATTATTTATTTTATAAATATGCCCTACTGTGTCATGTGTATCCGGGTTTTAGTTGTGTATTGGCTAATTCCTCGGACTATATTTGTTTCCTGGTTTAGTTGTGTATTGGCTAATTCCACGGATTATGTTGTGACCTTGGTTAGTCGTGCGTGTCTCTCCTCGTGTCGTATTGTTCAGATGGTGTCTGTTCAGGGTGGGGTTTGCCTTCCGGCGGGTTTTTCTCGGTTTCACCATGAAAAATCCTGACCGATGAGCAGTGTTGGGCCACACGTGGTTTTTAACACTGGCTGGTTCCCCGGCGAGGGGAGGTGTCTGTGGCTCTCCAGGACTGCGTCTCTGTGGGTGCCTGGTTTCAGGCCTCCTTTAAAATTCCCGGCGGGATGGCTGTACCCATCCTTACATATATATTTAGTTATATATAAAGAAACGACGTTCTTGAGAACACTTGTTTTTTTATAGGTTTTTCTACCTGGTTTACGACAACCACGGGGGAAACCTAGCTGTTGTTTAGGCGTTCCTCCCCGGCGATCTTTTACAAAGAAGTGGGGTCAGGAACTTGTGGGGTTAACTTTTAGACTTCTCACCCGGCGGGTGCACCTGAGCAGGGTGGGATAAAACGACTTAGGTCTCTTATAGTTAACCAATCCATTTGAGTGATACTCTGTGTATCGCTGCCTTTACTCTTACGGCAATTGAAGGATCAGTGAGGTTTAACCAAATCGATTTCCACACCCGGCGGGTGCCCCTAAGTAAAGGAACTAAGGAATTTATAAACAAATTCAATTTCGATTAACCTTAATTGGGTGATACTTTCAGTATCGCCGCCTTCTATTTTTACGACGATCGTTTGGGACAATTCGTTAAAAAATCAGATCTCGTATATTCCTGCCCTGGGCTATTCTACTAAAATATTTCAAGGGCCGGCGTCTTTATGAGGGGGGGCTTTGTTACAAAATTGAATCTTGAGACAGTCACCACCTCCTACAGACTATAAGTGCCATACTGGACCATTATATCAGAGGGTATTCTTCATGTTCTTTAGCTAAGAAGATTTGTTTAGCCTCTTTACACCCAGCCGCGTGGCGAGATGTGTTAGCTGTGTCTTTGCATCCCGTTACCCGGCGGGTTATTAACACTTGTATGCGAACACTTGGGTTAACCTTATGAGCATTAATTCCTGGAAATTTTTCTTTATTTTTCCAGAGCTGAGCTCCGGCGGACCAATACAGACCCGGCGGTAGTTCCTCACACCAGTCTCTGTCATGGCTAATGTGACCCCAGTTTTTGCCCTGTGCATTACCCCTACTTGCGCGGGTATCCCAATTTTTGCACATACCCTTTGCATAAGGTGTGTTAGATGTCTAGACCGTTCAAGGGGTCTCTGGGTTACACTTAATTGTTCATTTTGCTCCCAATTAGCCAATAAAGTCCTGTGTGACAATGACAAGACCGCGGCGGTAGCGTTGAGAGAGGTCAGACAACAAATGTCGGCCTACACTACCATTGTCGCACATAAGTCACTTCAATGTGACAACGTCCCACTTTGGGATAAGTTGCTGTCAGAGCACCCTCCCCCTAAACGTACCTCTAGAGTAAGGGGTTTTAAGCCGACAGAGACTAGCCAGGGTTCTGTATCGTCTGTGGATACGTTTAAACGCCCGAGAGAGCCTACTCCCCCGGCAGCCACCTCCTCGTCGCAGGCGAGATCGAGGTCAAGGTCCCCTCAGACAACGGTCTTCAAGTCGGGCCTCTTCCCCGGCTAGTAAGAAGTGCAAGACTGAAGCTTCCCCCAGGGGCCATGGTGGTGATTCTTCCAAACCTAGGTCTAGTTCGCGGTCACACCGTAGCCACAAATCCTCCAAAAAGGATTCCCATAAGAAGTCCTCTCGACATTCTACTAAGTCTAGTGCATCTCATCGTACCTCTACACCTGACAATGTTTCTGTTACAGCCTCAGAGTATAGTGAAGCGCCTGTCCCTAAACAAGATTTACCTATTGATATTTTAACCCTAGAAATGGAAAGTTCAGGATATTCAATAATTGAGAATGGTTCAGACTCTCAAGAGAGCGTAGGCCAGAGCCTCGGTGTTTGGCGGTTTGCTCAGCCAGGGTCTGACCATCCACGTCCGACTCATACGAGTCACACAGTAGCCGATGTCCACAGGGACGCGGCGACCCCATCCTCTATCCCTGATTTATCTTGGAAACAAGGTGCCCCTGCCTCGGCGGGGTCTTCTCAGGAGGATCGGGAGGAACAAGATGAAGTGTCATTAATTTCAGATAGGGAAGGACAAGGGTCAGGCTCAGGCCTGGACGCCGCCCATGATAATACTAATTCACCTGAAAGTTCTGCACCTAACCAGTTTGTTACAGCACAAGAAATTGATGGGTTACTTACTCATGCTCTATCAAAATTCTTTAATCAACAACGAGAAAACCCCACAATGGACTTGGGGGCTCCCTTGACAGGTTCTGCGGTACGGCCTCTGATAACGTCAATCGATTTATCTAAGATTCCTAACCCTCCTACTCTGTCACCGGCAGGGAGCTCTAAGCCAGCTACGGCGGCATTCACTACGTCAAATGTCAGGGTCATTACGGATGTTAATCCACCCCCTCTAGACAAAGCGCCTCTTAGAAAGGTAGCTATGCCCCTGCTTTATGGGCCAGACGAGTCATGGGTCCCTTTGAACCCCTCTAAGCCAGAGCTTGCCCAGCCTACCTTGTCAGGGGAACTCCCGGTACCACGTGAGTGGTTTATCCAGGGAAATAAGTCTAAGAAATTAAGGGCATTGGATGCCTTGGGTAATGTTTTGGACGTAAATATCAAGGCTATACCTAGTTATTATCATCAGGATTATTTTGTTTATGCATCTAAGCCTGCTTTACCCCCTGCCTCAGCTTCAAAACTTTTTTCAGACTGGTCTAAGCTGGATGGGTTTAATGATATTAAGGCTCTGTCGGCTATTACTCCTGAACTAGATTTACAGACCGTCACAGACGAGACAGCTAATCCAGTGTTGAAGGTGGGACAGTTGGGACCAGGACCTTGGGTGGATTGGGAGGTAGAGGCTCAAAACTTTGCAACCACTTTCACTTCTAAATCTTCCCACCAGATCCCTCAGGATACACATTCATGGTTCTCAATGCCGGTAGGTTCTGCCGGCGGAGTTCCGTCAGCTTTATTTTCTTTTTTAGCTGCCCCTAAGATTAATCTTTGTGAACTAAAGGAACCATTCATTACCCCTACCCCTTCTCACCTAGACAGAGAATTTAGGCTAAGGGGAAAAGCTTTCCGCCTGTTTTCACAGTACATAGTTTCTCAACAGGTGGCTAAGTCTTTACTCAGGTCTACTCAGGCAATCGCAGACGCGGATGCTCGAAGATCAGTTGAATTATCCCGGCGTCTGATTCTTCAGTCGTCAATTCAATCCTTAGGTGACATACGCACAGCCTTACTTGAGGCGGTGCGAGCACGACAGGATCTTAGGATGTCATTAGTTCGCAAGCTGCCTGATCGCATTGCTAACCAGGTGGTAATGTCCCCAGTACTTACACCTTCTTTAATGTCCCCTGATGTATGGCGAACAGTGTTTAACATGGCACAGGCCGTGAAGCACAGTCCCGCACAGGCTAAGAAACCCGCATTTAACTTCCCCAAACCTAAGCCTCCTACTAAAGCTCAGCCAGGGGGTTCTAAGCCGTTTCTTCCGCCTAAGTCCTCCCAATCCCCCCTGGGTCAGTTCAGGCATAGACAGAGAGGGTTTTCAGGACAGAGGGGACGCGGCCAGTATAAGCCGGGGCAGGGCCAGTCTTCGGCCCACACCAGCCAGCCGGCGAAGCGTCCAACACCACCAAACCCACCATCAAAAAACTAAAGTCTTTCTCACTCCCAGTGCCTACCTTAGAGCCGGAGGAACCGAGGGAAGTACAGCCGGCGAACCCTTGTCTGCTAACTGGGTCGTTCCGAACGTGTCACCAAGCATGGCCGTTAAAAACCTGGGCACGGATGGTGGCACGCAAAGGCATCACTTGGCAGTGGCTCCGGCGACCTCGCTTACGTCAGCCGACAACGGCAAATTGTGTTTCATTAGAGGTGGAGTTGCTGGTCCAGGAGATGATTGCCAAGAATGTCATCATCCCGGTACCCCCAGATTACCCTGTATTCACGTCAAAACTGTTTTTGGTTCCCAAACGGGACAGTGTTCAGATGAGGCCGGTCGTAGACCTGTCGTATCTGAATCTTCACATTTACAACGAGTCTTTCAGAATGTTAACAGTTCATCAAATCAGGCTAACACTTCCGCCGGGTGGCTGGATGTGTTCCCTAGACCTGACAGACGCCTATTGGCACGTGTCGGTCAACAAAAGATTTCAAAGGTTTCTGGCCTTGAGGATCAGGCACCAAAATTTTGTTTTTCAGAGGATGCCGTTCGGTTTGAACCTAGCACCTCGATTATTCACGAAACTAGTCCGGCAAGCCCTGATGCCATTGTTAAAACAGGGAATCAGAGTGTTGTGGTATCTAGACGACTGGCTGGTGGTGGCAGAGACACAACAATTATGCATAAAACATGTCAATATCATTTTAAATCATGTCAAAACTCTAGGCTTCAAGGTAAATCTGGTAAAGTCAAACCTTGTTCCCTCAAGAGTAATTCAGTGGATAGGGCTGGTCTGGGACACCGCCGCTCTCACTCTGAGTCAGAGTGTGGACAATCGCAACAGGTTTCGCAGGAAACTGTTCAGGTTTCTTCACAGTCTGACTACGACACGAAGAGTCTGGGAGTCTCTGGTCGGCTCTCTCAACTGGATTCAGCTAACTGTCAAGTTGGGCCGGTTGAAAGTAAAACGATTAATATTGGAAGGCAACAAATATTTCCCACTCTTACCGGCGGGAAAATTATGGCCCATACCAAAATTAATCCACACCTTACTAGCGGTCTGGGCGAAGAGGGAAACATTGCACTCAATCATGTCATGGACCTCTCCTCCTCCAACGGTATGGGTAGACACGGATGCGTCAGGCACCATAGGGTGGGGATTTCAGTCAAATCAGGGGCACCAGGGTCAGGGACTTTGGTCCCACTTAGAAATCTCTCACATAAATGTCAAAGAGTTACTAGTCCCCTTGTATTTCCTTCAGGCTCACGGCCCGGCGTTACGGGGCAAGTCAGTGGCCTTCAGAATGGACAATCTGAATGCAGTTCACTGTATTCAGAAACAAGGGTCAACGAGGTCAAGGAAGTTGCTACTCGTGTCGGAAGAGATTTTTGTTCTAGCCACCAGTCTAGATATTTATCTTCACGCATCTTATCTCCCAGGCGTAGCGAACGTCTGGGCAGACGCTCTGTCCCGGAGACAGAGCACGACAGTAGAATGGGAGCTCAAGCAACCCATTTTCGACCTAATGATTGCGGAGCTCTCCCATCCACAAGTGGATCTTTTTGCGTCCGAGGAGACTCACAATTGACATTGTACAAGGGAGGGAGGGGTGGGTAGATTGTATCTACTTAGATTTCAAGAAGGCATTTGATAAGGTGCCTCATAAGAGATTGTTGTGGAAGCTCAGGACTGTGGGGCGGGTTGAGGGAGTATTATTAAAGTGGATGGAAAACTATTTAATTGGGAGGGAAATGCGAACAGTAATAAAAGGAAAGTTCTCCTCGTGGAAAAGGGTAAAAAGCGGAGTGCCTCAAGGATCGGTGTTGGCCCCAATCAAGTTTTTGGTTTTCATCAACGACCTTCAAATGGGAATAGACTCATATATATCTATGTTGCTGATGATGCAAAACTAATGAAGCATATTACAAGTAGGAGTAGTTGTGAAGAATTACAGAGAGATCTAGATAAGTTATATGAGTGGAGTCAAACTTGGAAAATGGAATTCAACACGAGTAAGTGTCAGGTTCTTGAGATGGGAAAAAGTAAATATAGACCTTCTTGGGGATATAAAATAGGAGATGAAATAATTAGTAAAGCTGTGAAAGCAAAAGACCTAGGGGTAGTTGTGGCAGACAGCTTGTCACCTGAACAGCATATAAATAAAATAACTGGTGAAACCTATGCAGTGTTGACTAACATGAGAATAGCTCTGAATTATTTAGATGAAGAGATGTTAGCAAAAATAATAGGGACAATAATACGACCAAGACTGGAGTATGCAGCAGTGGTGTGGTCTCCACACCTTATAAAACATAATAAAAAACTGGAAAGAGTTCAGAGAGTTGCCACTAAGATGATAGCTAGCCTTAGAGACCTACCTTATGAGGAGAGATTGGAGAGGCTAAAGCTGCCAACGCTGAGGGAGAGGAGAGAGAGAGGTGACATGATCATGATGTTTAAGTGTGTGAAAGGTTTTGAGAAGATCGACAAGGGAGATTTTGTGGTGAGGGACGAGGGAAGAACCAGGGGTCATGATTGTAAGTTGAGGAAAGTTATATGTAAGTCTGATGTAAGAAAGTTCAGCTTCCCGTATAGAAGCATTGAGTGTTGGAATAAGTTGGATGGGGAGGTGGTGGGAGCAAGAAATATCCAAACTTTTAAAGCAAAATTGGATAAATGTAGAGAGAGAGACAGGACAACACGAGCTTAGGCTCAAATCCTGTATACTACAATTAGGTGAGTACAATTAGGTGAGTACAAGCTCCCTCTATACCTCACCCGCCGGACGATAACGCCGGCAGGGGGGCCAGACGCCCTAGTGACAGACTGGAACAGATGGAGCTCCATCTATCTGTTTCCGCCGCCAGATGCGTCACTAATGTGCCACGTAGTGAACAAACTACGAGTTTATCGAGGCTTAGTCTCGCTAATCGCGCCCCTGTGGCCAGCGCAGGTGTGGTGCCAGCAGTTAATAATGTGGTGCCCGGACCCGGTATCGCTCCCGGTCGGGTACTTCCACTTAGACACGATTGGCAACCTAGAGACCTCGCTGACTTTTGCATTATGGACATTCAGGAGGCCAAGTGGCTAGCACCATACGGTAGGGATGTGACCAATAAATTGCTCAATCAATATACTCAGTCTACTAAGCGACAATATCAATCTCATTGGAAAGCTTTTACTTCTTGGATTGTTAGTACGGAACAAACTGTACCCTCAGTGGCATTGGTTTTTTAATTACTTGAACTATCTGTTTGAGCAGAAACGTTTATCTGTGGTTACTTTGAAGAATCACTTAACTGCGATTAGAGTGCCCTTTTTCGACCTTACAGGTCTATCCATACCGGTGGCGGAGGAAACAGGATTTATGAGAGCGTGTTTTAAACTCCGCCCACCTCCCCGTCAGCTCATGCCTACTTGGTCTCTGGACAAAGCTTTGTCTTTACTTCATTCTCGTCTGTATCAAAATACTGCAGACTTTGCTTTAATCTTAAAGAAAGCAGTTTTCCTTTTGGCTTTGGCCACCGGAAACAGAGTGTCTGAGCTGGCGGCGATGAGCAACACACCTAATTGTCTTAGGTTTGGTAGACTTAATGATTCAATTTCCATTGCACCCTCCCCGGCGTTTGTAGCCAAGAATGAGCATAGTGCACACGTGTTTTCTGAATTCACGGTGCCGGCGTTAAAAAGGGGAAAGGTGCATCATAATTTATGTCCAGTGCAAGCTCTAACCAAATATTTAAGAATAGCTCCTCATAACCCCCAAGGTGCTTTATGGGTAGCGAGTACGGGTAAACGCTTACTTAAACGGCGATTAGCCTCTCTTCTGGTAGAAGTCATTAAAGAGAGTAATCCCGGCGTTGTGGGTAGGGCCCACGATTTACGCAAGTGGGCGGCCTCTTTACGTTTCCTGAAAAACTTTTCAGTTGAAGATATTGCGTCCACACAGTTGTGGGCGTCTAATCATACGTTTCTCTCTAGATACTTGTCAGTTGCTCTAGACAAACCTTCCTTACCATGTATAGCTTTAAGGCAGAGGGTCTAGGTGGCCCTGCAGTCACTTATGTTTATTTTCAAGGAAGGGGGGGGGTGCAGTCAGTTGACATAGGACACCCTAGACCCCGCCGGAGTATGAGAGCTGTGATACAATTTAAGGTTGAAATGTGATATGAAAATTTCTCTGCGAGAATTTGTGCTAGTACAAAGTTTAGTACAAGACAACGGTGTTGTTATAGTAGTTTTAGCTGCGAAAGCAATGTAACATTAGTTCAATGGAGTTCATTAGCAATTGATCTCCACATGTATTTTGGGGTTTATGATGTGCACATATAAACTTATAACTTATTATTTTTGTCACCACTCGTTGAGTGGGGTGCCTTTTGTAACTACAGATCTGTGTTCAGAATCTTCAGGGTTACCTATTTTTGTCAGGCAGGCTTCTTTGAAGCACGCACCTGCCTGAACCCCCTTTTTCTTGTATATTTCCGGCCTACGCCGTATTAAATACATTTTTCAAAAGTAAGAATACTATGTGGTTGTTTTTATTATCTGCTTTTCTAGAGTTATGATATGATTACGAATGTCCCCCTCCAGTCTTAGATATCAGGCATGTTCGTCAATGATGGAGGGGCCACTAATAAATTATAGGTTTGACTCCTGTAAGGAGATAAAGAAAACCTAATATTTAGTAGTGGCCCCGTAATCATTGACGACTGGGGCCCTCCCGACCGTCCCCTTCCCATTCGTTGATGTATTAAGGATTTTGGTTTACTTGATATGTCAGTGAAGGAGGATTGACGCCTGATTCAGCGTCTGGTCAGAAATCCACACAAGTACATCCACGATATGATGGAAAGCTTATTGGATAGTTATTCTTATTTTCTTTTTGTTTTTATTTTTTACGAAGTTTTTTCGTAGTGAGAACCCAATTCATAATGACTGAAGCCATGAGTGAGGTCGCGTGCGCTCATGATGAAGGCTCCTCAGTTTTTAAATGCTCTGCGCGGTAGATTCAAACTACGGCGGATTAGTGTTTGAAGAGGATGCCTTATGTAATAGGCATGTTCGTCAATGATTACGGGGCCACTACTAAATATTAGGTTTTCTTTATCTCCTTACAGGAGTCAAACCTATAATCTACAACAGTTTAAATCCAGTTGTTACAAACATTTTATGAATGGAGGATGCCTTTAGGCACATGGACCTTTTTGTTTTATCTGTGTTTTTCCTTCCTCCGTTCATTGTCTCTTAAAAAAAAAAAAAAAAAATTATGGGGATACGACCCCCCCCACCGGAATCGGCCCCTCCCCCTGTAGTCTGGTGCCTGCACAGATGTGTTGTGATCTGGAAAGAAAATTTCCAGGAATAACATTTCCAGGAATCAATGCTCATAAGGTTAAACTGAGACATTTACACATCATATCACCCCCAAATGCGCCGGAAAATTAGACTTTAGCCACACCGCTACTCTATTCTTCCTTCACACTTGTTGTCGAAAAGATCTCGGAGATCCTTTCTCGGTTTGAACTGCTTACCTGTGACTAAGTGTCACTGACCCATACTTTAGAGAATAACATTTGGATACAAATTAACACACTGTCTCCCATGACTTTATAGTTAATTACCCCACTAGACTTTTCCGCCGGGCGGATTCAAAGTCATGGTATGCTGTGAGGCTCTTTGTATAGGCAAGTTCTCTCGGCCTGGCCGAGATTACCCCCTTAGAAATCAGCATTTCCGCCGGGAGTCTAGTGGTACTCCAGACCACGCCGGGATCCTTGGATCTATTCCCTGCCCGCCTGCAAGGCGAGCCTCTCGCATCAATACCCGGTAAAGATCGCCGGAGGGAAAACCAAGCTAATTTAAGAGTATTGACTTATCCGGGCAAGGCAACTACCCTCAAAAATTACCCGCATAAGTCAGAACGTCTCCTGACACCTTCCCAAACATGTATAATACACACCACATGAAAGTGAAGGTCACATCTTAGGGCTAAAACATATTAATAATTAAGCAATTAATAATACACCCCCAGCCTACTAAGAATACCCCTAATGATGCTGGCCATGAGGCTCAAGGTAGATATTTCAACGAATAATACACCCTTACCTCCCAAGAAGACACAGCAGCAGCAGTACGCGAGGCACCCCAAGCCAAAAGGGGAAAAACAACAGACTCGGCTTTTGGAAAGTTCCCCAACCACGTGGGACAACTCTTATACCAGCCCGACTGCTCTCAAAGCACAAAATGCTACTTCATCATAAGGATAGCTAGTAAAATAGTTCCGCAGATATATAGCCTCCTAAATAATTAGGTTATAGCAAAAGCTAAGGCGCAGAAACAAATACACATGGCACGCGCGTCCAAGGCGGACCGAGTGGGCGCCTACACACAAGTACCCTATTTTAACACTTCCTGTGGACGTACCAATGGGGCCGACCGTCATGGCTAATCTAAACCTATTCTATTACATCTCAGATAAATACAAATGAGCAAAAGACTCACTAGAGGTGAACGAATGTCGAATGAAGCGGAGGACAGGTTAGGCACACCTTGTCGGGACGGCCATAGGGGAAGGAAGGAGGAATGGCGTTGTCTAGTTCAGCATCTTGGAGAGAATCCACAAAAGACATCCACGAGTTGGAAAGCTTTATTATAACAATTCTTAACCCTTCTTGCCCGGGCTCGCCATCCTAAGGACATTATTGAGATCCGGGCGATCTTGCCGAAAAACGTCGTAATAGGCCTAGCCCTATCTTTGTTATTTTAACTGCTAGAGAATTCCCATGCATCTTTAAACGTAGCTGTGGTTCGTATCTGTAGACTGGCGTTGAGTAGAGCTCTCTAGGTCAACTGGTTCAGTTGTGATGACGATTTCCGTGGAGCAAATTTTTCCGCGATTTTAGCAATATCGGACATTTGCAGACGCTAATCTCATCATAGCATACAACAACAACATTGATCCGACGTCTCCTTCTTGTTTTCGGAGGTGCGGTGTCGCAAAGACAGGCTTTGTTACATGCGTCGAACGCACAGCTTTCAAACCAAGCTTAATAGGCTTTCAAGCTTATGGATTTTAAAATGACACCCGGCCAGGAAGGGTTAAGTTAATTTTTCTTTTTTCTTTTTGACAAAGTTTTTTCGTAGTCAGTACCCAATCATAAAGAAGATTCCATAAGAGAATGAGCGTTGCACTTATGATGTTGGCACTCTTTCCCCTGTGGCGGGTGTTTCAAACAGGCTGACCGTGGGTGTTCGAAAGAGAGCTATTACTTAATAGGCATATCGTCAATGATGGAGGGGCCACTAATAAATAATATAGTTTGTCATATGATGGGGACAGCCATGCACCATTGAATTACCCAGCCCTTCATAAGACGGGTTCCGACTGATTGGGGTTAAGGAGAGAATGTACTATACTGTACTGTATACTGTCATGTAATCAATGACTGTAGCTATAATGTTTCCTGTTTCAAATGCAGGTACTGTACTCTTTACTTGATGTCTCCTCATAAATAGGTTACTGTATTTCATTATTACAGTGTTTATAAGTTCTATCTATCTATCTATATACTCAGGCCCAATCCCTACGTTTCCTCTTTATTTTTTATTTTTTATTTTTTTTTTGGGGGGGTGACTCAAGACAGAGCCAGAATAGGAACAACACAATAGAAAACAATGAACACACAAAAACAAAACACAAATTCACACACATCCAGGTCATCTAGGAGAAGGCCCAGAGACCAGGGTCACCAAGGTCCCTCCAGCACTCCTCCGGCCCCCGACCACCCGGAGGGAGTTCCGATCTCAACAGGCAGACATGCAGCGAAGCCCTACCACCACAAGCCCGCCCACCACACTTTCAGGCGCACCCTTCATATAAACCGTCTCCCCGGGCCAGGCGCCTGATGGACTATTATCTAGTCCAACTTGCGCCCGACCCCTTCCCCCAAATGACCACGTTTTCACTCATCTATTCACAAGCATTTTCCATTAATTCCTGTTTATTACCACTTCCCTTGCCTGATCTATAGTCATTCCTCTATCATCCAAAGCTTGTCTTACACACTCTCTCCATCTCAATGGGGGTCTTCCTGCCCCTCTATCTGTCTCGCATATTATTTTTGTAAGCCTTTCATCTTCCATTCGTTCAACATGACCATACCATCTCAGCACCCTTCTGTTCACTCTGGCCGACAAATGTTCCTGCTATCCCACTCTTCTACTTATCTCTTCATTCCTCAATCTGTCTCTACGAGTAACTCCACACATACTCCTCAAACAGCTCATCTCCATCACATCCAGCTTTCTTCTCTCCTTTTCCTTCAGAGCCCAATTCTCAGCCTCATACATCACTGTTGGTACAACAATTCCTTGATACATTGCACTTTTTACTTTCATTCCGAGATTTCTCGTCTTCCACATACTTCCCATTGCTCCGAAAACCTTCCTTCCTTCACACACTCTCTGTTTTACCTCCATTTCCATACCTCCACTCCTGCTTATCGTTCCTCCTAGATATTTAAAACACTATTTGTTTAAATATTTCCCTATCCAGCCTCACATCTAGATTCACCCTACGATCACCCCTATTACACACCATTACTTTACTTTTATTGACGTTCACCTTCAGTTTCCTCCTCTCACAAACCACACCAAACTCTGACTACCCGCTGCAGTTTCTCCTCAGAATCAGCCACCAACGCTGTGTCATCAGTGAGCAGCAACTGATTCAACTCCCAATCTCTACCATTCTTTCCTACTAAACCCAATCCTCTTCCCATAGTTCTCATTTTCACCTCCCTCACCACACCATCCATAAACATATTAAACAGCCATGGTGACATTACACAACCCTGTCGCAAACCTACATTTACCTCAAACCATTCACTCAACTCATTATTTCTCACTCTAACACACGCTCTACTCCCTTCATAAAAACTCTTAATTGCTTTTAACAAATTTCCTCCAATTTCATAAATCACAAACACCTTCCACATTGCTTCATGATCCACACGATCATACTCTTTTTCCAAATCCATAAAAGCCCAAAATATCTCCTTATGCTTCTCTGAATACTTCTCACATAACTGTCTTACTGCAAAAATCCGATCCACGCACCCTCTTCCCCTCCTAAAACCGCACTGTTCTTCTCCTATTGCAACTTCCGTACACTTTTTTATCCTCTCTATCAACACCCTGCCATACAGCTTTCCAACCACTGATAATAAACTATTATAGCACAGTACTGTACAGTAAACCCTCGCTATCTCGGACTAATTGGGGGGGGGGAGACCACTTCCGAGAATCCCGATTTTCCGAGATGTCCGAAGTCCGACTTATGTCTGACTTAAGAGAGAGAAAATTCCTAATTAGAAAAGGAAAGTCTGAGATTTTTTTTTTTTTTTTTTTTTTTTACATGTGAAATTTATCTTATTAATGACAAATATGAACTTTATTATGTTTTCAAGGACAGTACAGTACATAGTAATTAATATTAACTCAATAATTAAAAGGCACAGGCTTCAATTCATCCTAAAATCACTTAAAACCGAGTGAGAGAACATTGTAAACCGGACACAAATCCCGTCCAACTCGGAAATTGCCGAGATATACAGGGACATCTCCGAGAGGCCTATGCCATTCCGAGAAGTGCAGGTTTCCAAGTAAAAAGAGTCTGAAATATCGGAGGTTTACTGTACCTCTATAACTTGAACACTCCCGCCGATCTCCCCTCCCCTTGTACAACGGCACAACACATGAACTCCTGTCTAATGCCACCATTGACACAACAAAGCACACATTGAATAGTTTCACCAACCAATCCACTATCACATCTCCACCCTTCTTTATACACTCCACAGCAATATCATCCAAACCTTCTGCTTTTCCCACTCTCATTTGTTTCACTGCTTCTTTCACCTCATTTTCCTCAATCCTTTCATTCATTCCCTGCCACATGGGTGGCCTGGGTAACCTATCTCTATCAACCACTGCTTCAATCACTGCTTCTCTTTCATATCTTGCATTTAGCAAAGATACAAAATACTCAGCATATCTTTTCCTCACTTTTATAAGTTAGTCAAAAAAAATAACTTAAAGTTGCTAGACTTCATTATTAAGTTGTAAATGGTACAAACATGATGCAAAAAGTGCAAGAAGTTGTTTAATTTAAAGTCTTGTTTTTCAGGAACATTACGAGTTTAAGTTAAGAATTATTGTACAGTACTGGTAATTTATTCTTATATCTCCCAACCCCTAGCAACTAGATAAGGAGCTGCTGAGAATAACCCGTGCAACAGACAAGAAACAGATCATCTTTTACCACGACAAGGGTATCAACTTCGAGGTGGAGAAAGAATTCCAGCAACTGTGGCGAAACACATCGGTGGATGGCCTACAGGACGATAATATTGAGGAATATCTTAATAAGCAGGTTAGCAGACAATATAATTTGACTTGTGATTGTATCCACATTTTTTACATACTGGTATGAACAGACCGAGCCTCGAACCTGTGCCCAACTTAGGATAGGTAGGGTTCTGGGGCTAGCTATAAAATCAAGTAAGATAACAAAATAATTTGCACTTTTAACTTTCATTCCGAGATTTCTCACCTTCCACATACTTCCCATTGCTCCGAAAACTTTCCTTCCTTCACATACTCTCTGGAGGTAAAACAGAGTATGTGAAGGAAGGAAAGTTTTTGGAGCAATGGGAAGTACAGTTGGTCAAAGTTCGAGCTGACCCACCCTCGCTCTGGGGCTCGCAGAATTAGCTGGCAATACTGGTGTAGTTGCCAATCAGTGGATATAAGAACTTGAATATTTAAGCAAATCTACGAACTTTGGGTGAATGTTCGGGATCATACATAGCGATGTATGCATTTTTATTTGAGATAGGCTTACTTTCCCTTGTTTAGTATATGTTCTAACAATGCTATAGCCGAAATCAGATCTACCAATCCCAATCTTTGTAAGACACACCTCCTTGCTATACACCAGTATTGCCAGATAATTCTGCGAGCCCCAGAGCGAGGGTGGGTCAGCTGGAACTTTGACCAACTGTACCTGTATGTGGAAGGTGAGAAATCTCGGAATGAAAGTTGAAAGTGCAATGTATCAAGGGATCGTTGTACCAACAGCGATGTATGGGGCTGAGACATGGGCTCTGAAGGCAAAGGAGAGAAGAAAGCTGGATGTGATAGAGATGAGGTGCTTGAGGAGTATGTGTGGAGTGACTCGTAGAGAGAGATTGAGGAATGAAGAGATACATAGGAGAGTGGGGCCGCGGGAACATTTGTCGGCCAGAGTGGACAGAAGGGTGCTATGCTGGTGTGGACATATTGAGCGAATGGAAGATAAAAAGACTTACAAAGAGAATATGTGAGTCAGATACAAGGGGAGGTAGAGGGGCAGGAAGACCTACATTGAGATGGAGAAAATGTGTAGTACAAGTGTTGGAAGATAGAGGAATGACTATAGATCAGACAAGAGAAGTGATAATAAATAGGAATGAATGGAGAATGCTAGTGAATAGATGAGTGAAAACGCAGTCGTTTGGGAGTGGGGTTCAGGCACCAGTTGGACTAGATAATAGTCCGTCAGATGCCTGGCCCGGGTAGCCGATTTATATGAAGGGTACCGATACGCCTGGATGCGTGGTGGGCGGGTTTGTGATAGTAAGAGCTTCGCTGCATGTTTGCCTGCTAAGACTGGAACCTCTCCAGGAGGTCTGGGACCTGAGAATCTTGCTGGAGACCCCAAATGGGCCTGGGTCTCTGGGTCTTCTCCTGGGCGACCTAGATATGTGAATTTGTGTATTTTTGTTGTTGTTGTGTTATCCCTGTTCAGGCTCTGTCTCGAGTCGGCCACCCCCAGCTATGGAGTATGTGCCTGAGTACTGTATATAGATAGATAGCAGATATAAAATATAATATTCCCAGTTAGCTATATACAGTATCAAGAATACTTCAGACGATGGCCTACAATATGACCTCATTGAGGAATACAGTTGAAGTCCTATATTCCGGCACCTAATAATCTGGCATCGGCTAAGGATGTCGAAAATACTGTAGGCTAAATTCTCTATTTTATTTCCTACCAGTAAAATCAATGGGTTTTTTGTTTAAATATACGGTACATACATACATACATACAATGGTTTAGCGTCATCATATCAGTAGTTGAAGTGTACTGTAGTACAATAAAGTCCCACCACAGCACTGCCCCACCAAGTCATCACTGTGGCTGATGTTGGTATACTGTATTGGTATATGCTGGTAATATTTGTCTTTATTATATTGTATCTATTCATTGTCGATAGTATCAATTGCTTGCTTTTGCGATTTCCTTAGTTTATTTGTAGCCTACGATAAATGTAGGTTATTTGTAGGGTAGTACTGTAATTGGTAGGGGTCACTTGAGGCATGCTATGCTTACAGGTACCTACCCGATAGCACTATCGTTAGTGAGTGCTGTATGTTTTTTGTACTATTGTTGATATCTTGTCAAATTGCAAATTTAGCTTATTATAACATTTGATATAAATTGTAGTTTCTTTATTCATACAGAATTTAGTAAAATTTACCAGAACGTCCCGGACTTCCCATATTGACTAATTCCTTTAACGTGACGATAGTGCATTGTTATATGTGTGATTAGTTTGCTTGGGAACCAGATTAACTTGCTCATGTAGTGATGTGGTGGAATGTGTTCTTTTATTTCTAAATTTTATTTTATTAAGTATTAATTCCACATAGCAATATTTATTAGTTCTTTTGCATTTATCTTGTGTCGTCCCAGTTTTGGTTTGTTATTTTGCAAGTTTTACAATTTAATAGTGCTAACCGTGCCTCAGCAAGACTCAAGAGAGTCCCCCTGCAGCACTTGCACCTGCAGTATCTGCAACCACACCAGCCTTAACAGTGTTATAAAAAGACAGCACCATAACAAGACTCTACTGTATATTAGGCAATTTGTACTATAGAACAATGAAGTCCTGCCCCAACACTGCTCCAATATGCAAACACTGTTGCTGACACAGGTGTGGTGCCAAACAGCGCCCAGGAGTCAGGGATGGAGTGAATACACGAGTTCAGTACTCAAATACAAATACAGTACAAATAATTTAGATTTCTACGAATGCAAGTACTGTACAAATATAAAGAAATATTGTTTCGTCGAATACGAATGCAAATACTTTATGAAATTATTCATGAATGCATTCATGAATATTTTTCGTAAAATTAATTAACTTTTTTTACTATAGCTAAGTGTGGTATCGTAGCTTATGCAATGGTTAACTATTTTATGACTGATAACAGATACCACCTGTATTCAATACTGGGATATCAACCTATGTAGTGTAGTAACTAGATATGGTAGATATAAAATTTGTGATGCTGATGAGATGCGAATGATGACAACTCACCCTCTCTGTATTCGCCAGATGATTCTACGAATGCAAATAATTTGTCCAAATATTCAAATACGAATGCAAATACTTTTACTTTTATTTGTAAGAATTCAAATACGAATACACTAAATTACTGTATTCGAATACTCCATCCCTGGCCCAGGTAAGACTCAGTCCCCTGTGGCACCTATCCGCACCCCACCAGCCTCGGCAGTGCCATACCAAAACAGTGCTAAGATAAAGAGGTGACTGGACGACTCGGCCCATGGGACAACTCGGCTCGGACAGCGCGGCCCACTTTTGGACAACTCGGCCCATTATTTGAGACAGCTCTGCCCCATGTTTTGCTATGGGGCAATTTGACAAGACCAGTCAAGATTAGGATGGGGAGAGCTAAGTGGAGGGTTTATGGGTGAGGCCATGTATGCAGCACCAAATCCTGTCCTCTGCGCATGCGCGGCCTTTTCCCTAATATTTTTATTATATTAGTTAGGCTCAACTGTTAGGTTAATTTAAGTTAGGTTAGGTTAGGTTATGATAATATAATAGTATAAAGGAAAACAAAATTGTGCCAAGGGGCCTAAGATTCTCACGCATGCGCAGAGGACAGGATTTGCAGGGTTTGGTGCTGCATACATGGCCTCCCGTTTATGGTGTGTGTGTAATGTGGGCGAAATGTTCGTTTATTGTATAATTATGTCATAGGCTAGTTCTCTCGATTCATAATGTGTAGGTTAATTAAGAGTTGTCTCGTAATAAACACAGGGCCGAACTGTCTCGTTTTTACTGGGCCGAGCTGTCTCTTACAGTTTCTTACAGTAGATCCTCTGGAAAAAGGCAAACTAGGCCTGTGTATCCAGCTCAGTACCAGTACTTGCACTGCTGCGGTCGTTCACGGTGTTGGCGGCGGCGGTAGCAGACGCAACATTTTTACTATTCTGTATTTTTGTTTTATAATCAAACTTCAAATCTTGTCTTCCCCATGCTTTATCAAGATTACTTTCAAACTCCCTTATTGATTCGGAATCGACTACATACTGGGGCAGTGCGTTCCACTCATTTACCACTCTATCACAAAATGAGTTCTTTGCCTTCTCAAGCCTATTTCTTTCTTTGTAAATTTTCTTAGAGTGTCCTCTCGTTCTTGTTCCCTCCCGCATCAAGAAGATACCTTCACACACATCCTCATCGTACTTTCCTGACACTATCTTAAAAGTCTCTATCATATCCCCTCTCTTTCTCCTATATGCCAGTGTCGGAAGCCCCAGTGTCCTCAACCTCTACTCATAGCCCGCGTTCTTCATGTTGGTACCAGCTTGCTAGCTCTCCTCTGCACTTTCTCCACTGCTTCTATATCCTTTACCATATATGGAGCCCACACCTGGTTCGCATATTCCAGGTGCGGCCTAACCAGCGCTGTATAGAGATTCCTGAAGATTTCTTCGTCAAGTGACACAAATGTCCTCCTTATCAGCCCTACAATTCTATTGGCTTTGTTTATCTTTTCCGCTAAATGTTCTGAGAAATTTAACTTATTGTCTATCACTACTATACCCTTTTCTGCATTCACTTCCTCCATCGCTTCATACATACTGTATCCTACCTTGTCTATCTTGCTTGTCCCAATCCGCATGTACTTGCATTTTTTTGGATGAAAAGGCATTAACCAATGCTCAGACCATCCCTTCATGCCCTCCACATCTCCTTGAAGCAAACCCACATCTTCCTTACTCCTCACTCTTCTATACAGCTTAGTGTCATCCGCATACAGGTATACCTCACTTCCATTAGTTATAACTTCAGGTAAGTCGTTGATAAATATAACGAACAGCAGTGGTCCCAACACAGATCCCTGAGGTACCCCACTTGTAATTTCCCTCCACCTCGAGCCTATTCCATTCACCAGTACCCTCTGTCTCCGATCTTTCAGGAAGGCTTCTATCCATTTCACACATTTCTCCCCTATATTATAGCTTCTAACTTTCTCTATTAACCTTTTATGTGGGACCTTATCGAAGGCCTTCATAAAATCGCAATATACCACGTCTATTACATCACCATCTTCTAGAATGTGCATCCAATCATCTACCACCTTAATTAGCTGTAGTACCGTCGACCTCCCCGGCAAGAATCCGAACTGTCTCCCTCTGAAAAGTTGGTTTGATTTCATATGCTCCATTATTCCTTCTCTAATTACCGTTTCCATTAGTTTACACACAACACTTGTCAAACTGACTGGTCTATAATTCCCTGGGTCATTTCTCTTTCCCTTCTTTGCAGTGTCCACCAACCTTTAACTGTCTTCGTGGTGCGATGTATAAGGTGTTGATTTTCGGTGTGAGCATCCTGGGTTCGAGTCCACGGACTGCCACATGTGTTTGTAAATTTCATTAATCGATTTTAGGAGTATGGTTGGTTGTTGGAAGGAACATAATAATTGATATTGGTTCAGGAGTAATTTATCGAGAGGACTTCCCTAAGTGGTTAAGGCCCCATTAATTGCTCTTTCCATTCACATATGCATAGCCTACGTGAGTTGCAGTTGGGATGTGTGTACATGCTTAGATTGATATGCAGGATTCGAAGTTGCATAATAAATCGTAGGCAGTGTCCACCAACCTTTAACTGTCTTCGTGGTGCGATGTATAAGGTGTTGATTTTCGGTGTGAGCATCCTGGGTTCGAGTCCACGGACTGCCACATGTGTTTGTAAATTTCATTAATCGATTTTAGGAGTATGGTTGGTTGTTGGAAGGAACATAATAATTAAATATAGCTGTTATGTTCGGCTCTCTCCAGTCCATCGGGATTTGTCCTGTATTAAACGATACCTCAAATAAAATTTTCAATGGCTCTGCTAACATCTCACCTCCTTCCTTTATGATTCTTGGGTGTATCCCATCCGGTCCCGGGGACTTACTTCTGTTCATTTTTTCTATAGCCCTTCTTATTCTAGCATGGGAAAACTCTATTAGTTCTAGTGCCGGTGCCTGTTTGATGGGAATAGTAGGCACTGCATCATCCGACTCCATTGTTAGTACCCCCCCAAAGTATTTCCCCAGCACCTCTGCTTTCTCCTTATCAGTCTCCGCTCTACTCCCATCATCCAACCCCCCTACCAGCTCTGGGATCCCTACTCTTGTTAACTTTTCCTGAATGTACTTCCAGAATATTTTTGGATTATCCTTCACATTTCTAGCAATCTCTCTCTCCCTCTCCTTCACCCCCCTCCTTGTCTCCCACCTTATTTTATTGTTTATTTGTCTGCATTCCAGATCCAATTCTTTAGCTTCTATACTAGACCCCCTGTTCTTTTTTAACAATTTTAGTCTTTCCCACAATCGTTTCTTTCTTCTAATCAATGTCCAAAGCTTTCTTTTCATTGGCAATTCTGAGTTCGTTCTTTTCCTCAATTTTGTTTTATCCTTATATTCCCTTACTGGTACACTTTTGGATACAGCATTCTCCAGTTTGACTCTAATTTTCCTCCACATTCCTTCAGCATCTTCACCGTTCAAGTATTCCCCCCCAGTCAATGTCCAAACACCATCTCAGCAGCTCATCTATCTATCTATCTATATGCTCAGGCCCAATCCCCATTTTGGGGGTAGCCGACTCAAGACACAGCAAGAACAGGGAAAACACAAACACAACATAAAACAACAAATAAACACAGATAAAAAGTACAAACTCACACACATCCAGGTCACCCAGGAGAAGACCCAGAGACCAGGCTCACCAAGGTTGCTCCAGCACTCCCCCGGCTCCCGACCACCCGGAGAGGTTCCGATCTCGGCAGGCAGACATGCAGCGGAGCTAAAGCCACAAGCCCTCCCACCACATAGCAGCTCATAATCTGCTCTATCATACATGTATATTTTTCTATTGCTTCTATTATTCCTCTCTGATTTAATATTGCAACTGAAGCTTATACAGGCATGGTCACTACGACCTATAGGGCTATCCACATTAACATGTTCCACTATATCCTCTTCATTGCTAAAAATCAAATCAAGTACACTCCCCTGCGTCCCATCTCTATATCTTGTCATCTCTGTAATATGTTGCGTTAAAAAACAATCTCTCACTTTCTCTATAAACTTATTTTCCAGGCTACCCTGTCCCGCTGGAGTAGTACAATTTGCCCAGTTGATCCTTGGCAAATTGAAATCTCCAATCAAAATTTTATATTTGTTGTTGTTGTTGTTGTTGTTCCTGTTCCCTAAGCTGCCTGGCCGAACAGCCCCGAGTCCCTGAGAAAGGCCATGGCCACGATCGGGCTTTCCCACACAGCTCTCATTGAGTGTAGATTGTGTTGTTGGCGTAAGTGGTTGTGTGAAATGCAGTCTTTTATGATGTGTTTAATGGTGTGGGGTGCTGTGTTACATCCCGGGCAGGCGTCGACAACGGAGTCATCCAGTCTCTTTTGATAGCTCAGGAGAGCTGGATGGTGTCCGCATCTCAGCCTGGCCAGGTGGACTCTGTCCTCGCGAGGAAGGGAGGATTCGGAAGGATGGATTTCGGGAGGTCGTGCATGCAGCTGCGTGTTGTCTGTGAGTGAGTGGATGGATCGGTGAGAGATATGAGTATGGATGTGCTTCTGGATGTTGGTTCGGGGTGGGCAGGGAGGGAGAGAGGACAATAATTTATTAGTGGCCCCTCCATCATTGACGAACATGCCTATTACATAAGGCATCCTCTTCAAACACTAATCCGCCGTAGTTTGAATCTACCGCGCAGAGCATTTAAAAACTGAGGAGCCTTCATCATGAGCGCACGCGACCTCACTCATGGCTTCAGTCATTATGAATTGGGTTCTCACTACGAAAAAACTTCGTAAAAAATAAAAAGAAAAAGAAAAATAAGAATAACTATCTAATAAGCTTTCCATCATATCGTGGATGTACTTGTGTGGATCTTTGACCAGACGCTACTGCAGGCGTCATTCTTCCTTCTCTGCTCTGCGCTCAGCCTGCCCGGACCTGTCTCCCCACGCTCCGCGGGTTCCGCATTTGTTGCGTCCCTAGTGAGTTTTTTCTCATTTGTTTACTCCGGGATGTATCGAGTAAGGTTAGGATATGCGTAGCAGGAGTGTCCTGGGCTGGTTGCCCGCAGTGCAGTGTATTTTGGGTCGTATGTTTGGGGGCATCTATTTCGGATGTACCCTCGTGGTCCTGTTGTGGACAGGTGAATTTTTTCACAGTTAAGCTAGCTTTGTGATGCAGGCGGCTTTCATTACGCGTTATTGCTTCCTTTTATCTTTCTGATGAGGTAGCGTATTTTTGCTGTCATTCCCAGCGTATTTTTCTTCACTTAGTGAAGTTTTTTCTGGGTCCCGAGTCAGTTCTTCCCTTTGCCGGAAGTGTTTGCTACAGTGGTGTGTTGGCGGTGGTTCCTGTTGTGATATAATTCAGTGCTTTTTGTTTATATTCCGACATGTTACTGTTATCCGTCTGCCTAGGCCTAGCCAGCCTCTCGTAGCTTTATCACATATACAAGTGTTATTGATTTATTTTCTAAATATGTACTACTGTGTCATGTGTATCCTGGTTTAGTTGTGTATTGGCTAATTCCACGGACTATTTATGTGTCCTGGGTTAGTTGTGTTTTGGCTAATTCCACGGACTATGTTGGGCCCGGCGTTAGTTGTGTATTAGCTACGCCTCGGTCCGGTGTTGCGTTCAGATGGTATCTCGACGGGGTGGGGTTTTTCCGGCGGGTTTTTCTCGGTTTCACCTTGATAACCCCGGCTGGTTGCCAAGTTTTGGCCACGCGTGGTTTAAAACAGGCTTGTTTCCCCGGCGAGTGGGTGTCTGTGGCTCCCCAGGTCTGCGTCTCTGGGGTGCCTGTTTCAGGCTCCTGATTCCTGGCGGGTTGGCTGTACCCATCTAACAGTGTTCATACGGACACGTGTTGTTTGTAGTTTTTTCGGTTTTGCAAAGCCAATATAAAACTATGCTGTAGTTGTATTTCCTCCCCGGCGATCTGTTTCAAAGAAGTGGGGATAGGAACAATTGGGGTTAACTTTTAAACTTTAATTCACCCGGTGGGTGCAACCTGGAAGGGTGGGATGACCGAATTTGCAAAATTCAGTTTAGTTGACCAGTCAATTGAGGGATGCTTTGTGTATCGCCTCCTTCAACATACGGCGCTTTAGGGCACAATTGGGGTTAACTTTTTTTAAACTATTATTCACACCCGGCGGGTGTTTCTTGCACGGATGAGAATAACGAATTTACAATTCAGTTAGTTAACCAGACATTTGAGGGATACGTTTTGTATCGCCGCCTTCAACATACGGCGATCTAAAAAGATACTTCGGCAGAAGTTAGATCTCGTATATTTGTCAGGCTTCCCAGTTTTTTATCTACGAGATAATTCGGGGGCCGGCGTCTTTTTTAGGGGTTTTTTTCCAATATTTAATATGGAAACAAACACCACCGGAAAGACTTAATCACTTATAAACGCCATGATGGTCTTTATATATTATGTCAGAGGGTATTCATAAATCTTTTGGACAAATTAAGATATTCTGAAATCTTTTACTTAGGAAACCCCACCGCGTGGCGAGCTGTGGTCGTTGAGTATTACGTCTCGTTACCCGGCGGGTTATTTAACACCTGTGTGCGAACATGAGTGGGTTAACCTTATGAGCATTAATTCCTGGAAATTTTAAATTTTCCAGAGCTGGGTCCCGGCGGGTCTATGCAGAACCTGGAGTAGTTTCCCTCCAGTCTCTGTCATGGCTACCTTTGCCCCGGTTTTTGCTGTATGCATTACGCCCTCCTGTTCAGGTATCCCTATTTTTGCGCACACCCTTTGTATAAAATGTGTTAAAATGTCTCGTTTGGTGGGGGTTACCTTTCCGGCATTTTTCTCGTTGCTCCGAGAACACCGTTTTTGTTTACCGAGTTTTAGTCAGGATGGCTAAAATAGGTAAGTTACCCCGACGAGTTTGGTCGCTTGAGGGCTCATCAGAAACTGCGTTTTCTGTGGTCGAGCTTGGGATCAGGCTTCCTGTGTTATTCATTGCTTTATGCATTACGCCCTCCTGTTATGTCTCGTTTGGTGTGGGTTACCTTTCCGGCGTTTTTTCTCGTTGCTCCGAGAACACCGTTTTTGGTTACCGAGTTTTAGTCAGGATGGCTAAAATAGGTAAGTTACCCCGACGAGTTTGGTCGCTTGAGGGCTCATCAGAAACTGCGTTTTCTGTGGTCAAGCCTGGGATCAGGCTTCCTGTGTTATTCCCGGTGAGGGGGGCTCCACACAGTTATTTTGTTTGGTCTTTCCCTCCCGGCGACCTTTTTTACAAAGAGGTCTGGGGCAGGTATAAGTGGTTTGACATTGCATATAAAACCCGGCGGTTGTACCTTCGGGTGGTTATATTAACGAATTTGCGATTCGCGATAATTTGCCAAACAAATTGATTGATACAATAGGGTATCACGGCCGTCAAGACGGCGATCTATGAGGGCTTCTGGCAGAAGCCGGATTAGAGATTAAGATAGGCTTAGACTTTTTATGGGATAAAAAGATGCCTGAATCTTACTAGTGTTTCAAGTGTAAAGGGATACTTGAAGGACTTCATCTTTAATAAAGATATGTTTCATCTTTATGAGGATTCAGAAGTTATGCTTAATTCTTTCGAACAGGTAAAAGATATGCTGAAATCCTTAATAAACAATTGGAACAATGTTGTTTGTTTGTTTAGTCTTTCTCTCCCGGCGACCTTTTTACAAAAAAGGTCTGGGTCAGGTACAATTGGTTTGACATTGCATATAAAACCCGGCGGTTATACCTTCGGGTGGTTATATTAACTGATTAGCAATTCGCGATCATTTGCCAAACAATTGATTGATACAATAGGGTATCACGGCCTTCAAGACGGCGATCTATGAGGGCTTCTGGGAGAAGCCGGATTAGAGATTAGGATAGGCTTAGACTTTTTATGGGATAAAAAGATGCCGGAATCTTACTAATGTTTCAAGTGTAAAGGATACTTGAAAGACTTCATCTTTAATAAAGATATACTTCATCTTTATGAGGATTCAAAAGATATGCTTAAAATCTTCTGGACAGGTAAATATATCCTGAAATCTTTAATATGAAACTAAAGGAAAACGAAAAGTAGTGGTGGAGTGCTACGGTTCGTTGACCGGCGGTCTTGTGACACATATTTTGAACCATTTTTTGGGTGTAACCCTATGAGCATTAATCCCCGGAAAATTCTCTTTCCAGGGCGGAGTACCGGTGTTGCACCATGTGACCAGGTAGTTTCCGGGGGCGGGGTAGTTTTCCCCCAGTCTCTGCCATGTCGGCACTTGAACCTCTCATTGCTGTATGTTCAACGCCGTTAAGATCAGGTATCCCTATATATTATTTTCATTTGTTAATGAAATAATTTAATCACTGAATAATAATAACCATATATATTTTCTATGATTATATTAGGATAATATTATGTTTATTTATAGTAATTTATTTTAATACAATTAAATATAAATTAAATTAATTAGTATACTTTATGATTTTGCTCACCAGCTCTGCTTTCAATGTGTTAATGAGCTATGGGAGCTTTTAATTATCATAAACCTTTACAGGGCTCTCTTTTAGAGAGTATACCGAGCTCGCAAGCGAGGGACAGCCACAGCCAAGGTGTATGGCGATACTCACAGTCCTGGCAGGACAGAACACATCCCTTTGTGACTCAACTAGTGCTGACGTCCACGGGATGCCGATGTACCATCTTCTACCCCAGTTTTAACATGGCAACATGTGGAGGTCCCGGCTTCGGCGGGATCTTCCCATGATAAGCCAGACTTAACGGATGAAGAACAACGATCTCTGGTCTCAGAGATGGAGGTTGAAGAGTCCAGTCACCTTCTAGGCGACTCTCAGGGTACTGTCGAATCTCCACGGAGTTCGTCATCGGCTAGGTATGTACCGGCGGAAGAGATTGATGGACTACTATTGAATGCACTTAATAGGTTCTTTGGCCCTACGCCGGAAACTCCTTCTGATACGGGAGATCCCGCGATGTCGACGAATGTGCGACCTCTGGCTACATCCTTTGCTTTAGCGAAAATACCTAGCCATCCGCTTGTGTCAGGCCCAATTTCCAATGTGCCAGGCACAACAGCTCTCACTACTTCCACTGTGCGAGTCATATCAGACATATCTCCCCCTCCTTTAGACAAGGCGCCAGTCAAAAAACAGGAGCTATGCCTCTTTTTACGGGCCTGATGAGTCAGGGGTAGCAATGTTACGGAAATGTTTTGGATGTTCATATTACGGACATTCCAAGTTATTATAACCATGACTTATTCTTACCACCAAATCCCTCCAGAACGCCATTCTTGGTTCTCTCTTCCGGTTTTTGGTGCCGGCGGAGTCCCCTCTGCTTGGCTGCCATTAGCACGCCTTCCCCAGCTTACCTAGACCGCGAGTTTAGGTTAAGAGGAAAAGCGTTTAAACTGTTTTCGCAATATATGGTTCCCAGCAAGTAACAAAGTCTCTGTTACGCTCTTCTCAGGCAATAGAAGCCGCGGAAGTCAGGAAAGCCATTGAACTTTCCCGGCGCTTGCTTCTCCAGACTTCCATCCAAGTCTTTAGGAGATATTCGGACGGCCTTATTAGAGGCAGTTCGAGCAAGGCAGGATCTGAGGATGTTCTTAGTGAAGAAACTTCTTGACCGTATTGCAAGCCAAGTAGTTCTGTCTCCAGTTCTAATTCCTTCTTTGATTTCACCAGCAGTTTGGAAGACTGTTTTCAATTTGGCACAAGCATTCAAGCAAGGTCCCCGCAAGCCCTGATGCCCTTGTTAGAACAAGGGATCAGGGTCTGGTGGTATCTGGGCGACTAACTGGTGGTGGCAGAAACAGAAAAGTTACGCATCAGTCATGTCTACGTTACGTTAAACCATCTCATATCTCTAGGATTCAAGGTCAACTTAGTAAAAGTCAAACCCTTGTTCCCCCACGAGTATTTCAGGGGATAGGGCTGGTCGAGGACACAGCTTCTCTCACTCTGAGTCAGAGTGTGGACACTCGAAACAGATTTCGCAAAAACTGTTTATGTTTCTCCACAGTCTGAATACGACACAGAAACTTTGGGAATCTCTAGTCGGTTCTCTCAACGGGGTTCAGCTAACTGTGAAGTTGGGCCGGTTTGAAAGTCTAACGTTTAATCTTGGAGGGCAACACATTTTTCCCACTATTACCGGCGGGGATAGTATGGCCTATCCCAACGTTATTACACAACTTACTAGCGGTTTGGGCGACGAGAGAAATGTTGCACGCAGTCATGTCATGAACCTCTCCTCCGCCGTCGGTATGGGTGGACATGGATGCGTCAGGCACGATAGGTTGGGGCTTGTAGTCAAACCTCGGGCATCAGGGTCAAAGGTTTTGGTCCCATTTAGAAATCTTCCACATCAATGTCAAAGACTTTCTAGTCCCCTTATCTGTCCTTCAGGCTCACGGCTCTGCTTTACGGGGCTAGTCAGTGGCCTTCAGAATGGACAATCTGAATGTGGTTCACTGTATTCAGAAACAAGGGTCAATAAGATCTCGGAAGTGGCTAAACGTGTCAGAAAAGATTTTTATACTAGCCAACAGGCTGAACATTCATCTTCACGTATCTTATCTCCCAGGCGTTGCAAACGTCTGGGCAGACGCTCTGTCTCAGAGACAAAGCACTTCAGTGGAATGGGCGCTCTTGCGTGTGCGGAGCATGACCATCCACAAGTGGATTTGTTTGCGTCTGAGAAGACTTGCAAACTCCCACTGTACCTCACCCGCCGGACGATAAAGCCGGCGGGCGGACCTGACGCTCTGATGACGGACGAGAACAGGTTGAGTTCCTTTTATCTATTTTCCGCCGCCAGACGCGTCTCTAATGTGCCACGTAGTCAACAAACTACAGGATTAGCGAGGCGTAGTCTCGCTAATCGCGCCCCTGTGGCCGGTGCAGTTTGGTACCAGCATTTGTACACGTGGTGCCCGCACCCAGTGTCACTCCCGGTCGGGTTGTTCCACTTAGAACACAATTGGCAACCTAGAAACCTCGCGGACTTGTTCATTATGGACATTCAGGAGGCCAAGTGGCTAGCACCATATGGTAGCGACGTGACCAAGATATTCACGAATCAATATACCCAGTCTACAAAGCGACAGTTTCAATCGCATTGGCAAGCTTTTATGTCTTGGATTCTTAGAACAAACCAAACTGTGCCCTCGGTGGCGTTGGTTGTTAATTATTTAATGTATCTGTTCATGCAGAAACATTTATCTGAAATTGATTTATGAGGGCAGGTTTTAAACTCCGCCCACCTCCCCGTCAGCTCAGGCCTACATGGTCTCTGGACAAAGCATCGTAGTTATTCTCGTTCCCGTATGTACCAAAGACTGCAGATTTTACAAAAGGGCAGTATTCCTTATGGCTTTGGCTACCGGGAACAGAGTATCTGAGCTGGCGGCGATGAGCAACACACCTATTTGCCTCAGGTTTGATAGGCTTCATGAGTGTATTCACATTGCACCTTCCCCATGATTCTTAGCCAAGAATGAGCACAGTGAACACGTGTTTTCAGAGTTCACGGTGCCGGCGTTAAAAAAGGGGAAAGGTGCACCATCTTTTTTGCCCAGTGCAAGCTCTAACCAAATATTTAAGAGTGGCACCTCTAAATCACCAGGGTGCTTTATGGGTCGCAAGTCCAGGTGAACGCTTGATGGAGCGTACACTGGCTTCTCTCTTGGTCAAGGACTTTAAAGAGAAGAATCCCGGCGTTGTGGGTAAGACCCACGATTTACGCAAGGGGACAGCCTCTTTACGTTTCCTTAATAATCTTTCGGTGGAAGTTATTAAGTCCACACAGTTGTGGGCCTCTAATCAGGAGTTTTTGTGACGCGATGCCTTTCAGTAGCTCTGGACAAACCTTCCTTGCCATGTATAGCTTTACGGCAGAGGGTCTAGGTGGCCCTTTTAGTCACGTTTTGTTTAATTTCAAGAAAAAGGGGGGGGAGGGTGCAGTCAGTGTGACATAGGACACCCTAGACCCCTCCGGAGTATGTGTTCGGAACATACGAGCTGGGATACTGTTTGTAGGCATTGTTTTATAAAATTTCTCTGTAGTATTTATTTCAGGAAATTGTGCTAAAGGCCAATGGTAGTGTTACAACAATTCTTGTTGTAAGTAGCTTTGGCTGTGAAGCAATAGATTTTTGAGAAATCTCGGTAGTTGCAACTACGACTTTTACTTTTGAAGTAATTACTTCTCCATAAGTACACGAGTTCAGTACGTCTATGAATGTACAAGAATTCATTTATGTTTGGTTATATTTTTAGGAATATATCCACTAGTTAATGGGGTTTATATGTGCACATGTAAACTTCTAAGTTTTTAGTTTTCACCACTTACTTTAAGTGGGGTGCCTTCTTAACTAGCAGATCTGTGTACAGAGTCTCAGAGTTAACCCTTTTTCAAGCAGGCTTCTTTGAAGCACGCTCCTGCTTGTACCCCTTTTTGAAGATTTAGGCTGTATAAAGTTTATGCACCCGAATATCTCTTTTTTACAAGAGTAAGAATACTATGTGGTTGTTTGATTATCTGCTGTTCTAGAGTTATGATATGATTACGAATGTCCCCCTCCAGTCTTAGAAATCAGGCATGTTCGTCAATGATGGAGGGGCCACTAATAAATTATAGGTTTGACTCCTGTAAGGAGATAAAGAAAACCTAATATTTAGTAGTGGCCCCGTAATCATTGACGACTGGGGCCCTCCCGACCATCCCCTTCCCATTCGTTGATGTATTCAGGATTTTGGTTTACTTGATATGTCAGTGAAGGAAGAATGACGCCTGCAGTAGCGTCTGGTCAAAGATCCACACAAGTACATCCACGATATGATGGAAAGCTTATTAGATAGTTATTCTTATTTTTCTTTTTATTTTTATTTTTTACAAAGTTTTTTCGTAGTGAGAACCCAATTCATAATGACTGAAGCCATGAGTGAGGTCGCGTGCGCTCATGATGAAGGCTCCTCAGTTTTTAAATGCTCTGCGCGGTAGATTCAAACTACGGCGGATTAGTGTTTGAAGAGGATGCCTTATGTAATAGGCATGTTCGTCAATGATTACGGGGCCACTACTAAATATTAGGTTTTCTTTATCTCCTTACAGGAGTCAAACCTATAATTGTGTGTGATACCGTGTGCTGGGTGTTGTTTTGATATTTCTTGGTGTCTGTGGGTGTGTTGCCATGTAGTTTAGTGGGTGGTCTTGGTTCGTGGAGGCTGCTGCCAGGAATTGAGTGCCTCTCATGTCCAGATGGTCTTTGACTTTGAGGATTTTGGTTTCTTGATGTAGGTGATCTGTGGGTGCAGTAGCTGTGCAGCCTGTAATGATCTTCAGGGCTTTGTTTTGAATAGTCTGTAAGGTCTTATGATGTGTTTCAGCTAGGTTAGAAGCCCAGGCTGGGCTTGCGTATTCCATCACTGATCTTATGTATTGTTTATATACTGTGGTGGTAGTTTCTTTGTTGTGTCCAAATTTTGTGTGAGCAAGTGACCTGAGGGCGTTAAGTCTGGGTGTCAGTTTCTTTTTAATGTTTGTGGTGTGCTGTTTGAATGTCATATGAGTATCATATGTTACTCCTAGGATTTTGGGTGTGTGTGTATGTGTTAGGGGTTTGTTGTTTATGGTGAGTTGAGGGATGTATTCGTGTTCTCCTGTCCAACTTGTGAGCAGGGTTGTGGTGGATTTGGCTGGGGCTAGATTAAGTCTGTTTGTAGTGCACCAGCCATGTAGTGTGTTGAGATAGGGTTGAAGGAGATCTGTTGCTCTTTTTGGGTCATGGTGTGTGCATGTGAGTGTTATGTCATCTGCATAGGAGGCTAAGTTTATTTGGGGCGTATTGGGTGTAGTTATATCGTGCATGTACAGATTGAAGAGTGCGGGCGATAGGACGGATCCTTGTGGGACTCCGTTTGGAAAGTTTCTGATTTTAGATGACTGACCGGCAAAAGATACGTGTGCACATCTGCCTGCTAGGAAGTTGGCCAGCCACCTTTTTGTGTTGTTGTGCATGTTTGTGTTGTAGATTTTGTTTGTTAGGTTGTGGCGGGGGATGGCATCGAAGGCTTTACTAATGTCGAGTGTGGCTAATAGTGATCTGTGTGGTGGTCTAGCTGAATTGATGCCGTCGAAAGCTCTTTGTGTAAGGTCTGTGAGAAGAGTGTTTGTGGAGTGCAGTGGCCTAAAGCCATGTTGTGTTGGAGCTAGGGGTAGGTCAGGTGTAATTAGTTGTAATACTAGGTGTTCCATGACTTTGGAGGGGGAGCAAAGGAGTGTGATGGGGCGGTGCGAGGAGGGTAGCGTGGGGTCTTTGTTGGGTTTGGGGAATGTGATGATGATACCATGCTTCCAAATGTCTGGTATTGTGTTGTGTGAATAGCTGTAGTTTGATATGTTAGTGAGTGCTTGTGAGAGGGCCTAGGCCCAGTGGGCTAGTATAAAATAAAAGCATCATCAACAACAACAACAGTGAGTGCTTGTATGCCTTGTGGTCCCAGGTGTCTGAGGTGTATGTTGCTTATGTTGTCTAGGCCACAGGCGGGTGAGTGCTTGAGATTGTTGATGATATGCTTTGTCTGGTGATTGGTGAAGGGTGTATAGTCAGGGTCTGTGGGGAATTGTATCTTACGTCGGATGACACGTCGGTCGTCTTTGTGAGGTTTTAGGTGGCTGACATGTGAGAAGTGATTGATGACAGTGTTTGCTTGTTGTTTACATGAAGGAGTAGAGTCTGTTGTTGTGATTGCAGCATGTGATTGTGTTGTGTTGCTGTTGGAAAGTGTAATGCTGTTTAGTGTTTTGTAGAGTTTTTTGGGGTTTGTTTTGTGATCAAGTGTTTGTAGGAAGTTATTCCAATTTAGTTTTTGTTGTTCTTGTATTTTGTTGTTAGTTTGGGTGTTGAGTGCTTGAATTTGTTGTGTGATGTCTTGTGTGTGGGGTGCTGGGGAGTGTTTCAGTATGTCGAGTTGTCTGATGAGGTTTTGAATTTCTGGTGTGAAGTTGGGGTTGTGTCTTTTTCTGTTACCTCTTGGAATGTGTTTCTTGTCAGCGTTTTGGATAGTTGTATTGAGTATGTGTACAGCATTGTTGATGTTAGTGATGGATGTACTGTTTAGAGTTGTGAAGTGTTGTTCTGTCTCATTTGTGAATGCTTCCCAATTAGCTCTTTTATAATTGGTGTATGTGTGTTTGTGGCTAGCTGGGGTGAGTCTGGTTTTGGTGGTGATAATGATCGGGAGGTGGTCAGAGCCTAAGGTTCTGACCACCCTCCAGGATGTTGTGGGGGCGAGTTCTGGGGAGCAAAAGGTGATGTCTGGAGATGATGGGTTATAGAGGGCTTGGTGAGGAATATGGGTATGTTGATGGATGTCGTTAAGGATGATGAGGTTATCGGTTTGGTTTTGTAGTACCAGCCCTCTGTCTGTGTCGGGGTTGTCGACAAACCAGGCCGACGTCTTGGTGTTGAAGTCACCACCCAGGATGATGTGTGGGGTGTTTGTGATGTGTTGTAAGTGTGGTCTGTATTCATTTGGTACTGTAGGGGATGTTTGGGGAGGGATGTATGTGTTTATGATGGTGATGTTGGAGTTGTTGCCAGTGCGTATTTTAATTGATTGACTGAGTGTTCCACACATAAGTGCAGTTTCAGTCTCTTGTCCTAATGGCGGCGCTCCAGGCAACCCTGTTAAGGGCTGCTTCACTTGTCAAGTTCTTGGATTTGAGATCGGCGCATATAGTCCGATCCCAGGTCTTCCTCGGTCCACCCCTTGGTGCAGCTCCCTCCACAATCACAGACCTGCATTTTTTCACCCAATTTTTTTCATCCATTCTCTCCACATGTCCATACCATCCCAGTCTACTTGTACGCATCACCTCGCTAATACTCTTTATACCTAAACGTCTCCTCAGCTCAACATTTGTTATTCTATCCTGTAGCCTGGCCCCACACATCCATCTCACCATTCTCATCTCATTACGCTCCATTCTGTTGACATCCTCTACTTTAACGGCCCATGTTTCTGAGGCATACGTCATTGCACTTCTAACACATGAGGCATACACCTTTCCCTTCAGGGGGAGAGGCATTCTTTTCATGGTCAGGATTGGCATCAATTCTCTGAACTTCCCCCAGCCACACCTAATTCTAGCAACAGTGGCAGCCTCGGCCCCACCACCGGCAGAGATGGTATCTCCTAGGTAACAAAACTTGTTCACCAGCTCCAAGGACTCATTTCCAAAATTCACAGCCACAGGATCATCACTTAACACCAGCTCGCCTTTGCACACTACGCACTCAAATTTCTCTATTTCTGACTTATCCTTCGGCAGGGGCCCCTTTATTCTACTACAGCGCTTACTCCCATGGTGTACCCAACATCGACAGATGCTACATTGAATTGAGTTAACGCCCACTCCCTTTCCACACACTGCACATGGGTATGCACCGCTCTTTTCCACATTGCCTCATCTCAAACTACAATGCATAACCTTTGTTTTGTTAATATTGACTCTTAAACCCTTGCTCGCCATGCCCTCTCTCCACTCTCTGAATTTGGCCTCAGCATCCTGCATACTGTCAGCTATTTGGGAAGGTTAGGTGGGTTGGGGAGGAGAGGTGGACGGGTTTTAGGTGAGGGATTTGACTGGGAGAGGGAGGGGCATGAGGAACAGGTCCAGGTGTTTGTGTAGTGTTTCTTGGAGGCAAGTGTTGTGCAGGTGAAGTGGGTCCAGTTCCCGCATGAATCGCAGAGAACTGAACCCTTAGTATGGCGACTCGAAGTGATGGGTTTTGAGCAAGTTGGACATATGTATGTGTACGTGGGTCCTGGGTTGCTCTCAATGTCTATATATTATTTGTTCTCTCTATTATCTATTTCCTCCATTGCTTTCAATAGGTTATCATCCTCTCCCCTACTATTATTTGGGCTTCTATATATAGAGGCAATTAGAATTGATCCTCTTGCACATTTTACTTCAATACACAAATACTCACAATACTGCTGTCTCATATCCACCTCATTAACCTTGATCTCTTTTCTTACATAAATAAACAGTCCTCTTCCGACCTCTGCTCTAATAGCATTTCTCTCATATAACTCCAAACCCTCCAAACTATATTCCACCAGTTCCCTTTCAATTCTAGCATTTTTTGGTCTTACTTCCTGTAGGGCTATGACATCAGGTTTTTCCTCTTCATCCTGCAACCTACATATCAGTTCTCTTTTCTTGTCCTGGGTAAACACATCCACATTACTAAACATAATCCTTAATCCATCTACCATTCCTTCAGCAATGTCTCGCCGTGGGCCGAGCTGTCCCGTGGGCCGAGTAGTCTAGCATTCGATAAAGACTTTATTGCATAGTAATGGCAGTTGGTCCACAAGTCTATTGCCATCCCCCCTATTAGTCGCCTTGTATAAGACACGCAGTAGGGTGCGTGAGACATAATTTATTAGTGGCCACTTCATTATTGACGATATGCCTATTACATAATAGCTACCTTTCAAGCCCTTGCGTTAGCTGTTTGAAACACCCGCCGCAGGAAGAGAAGAGGAGCCAACTTCGTAAGGGTATGCTTATTCTCTTACGGAATCGTCCTTATGATTGGGTACACCCTACGAAAAAAACTTCGTAAATATTAAAAAAGAAAAATCAATTTAAGAACTGCTATAATCAGGCTTCCCAATTTGTGGATATTTTCCCATGCGCAGCCAGACGCTTATTTTCTAGCGTCATCACGCTCTTCCTGCGTCCGTGCTGTGTAGACGTGCAAGGCTGTCTCTCTTCATTCTGCATTCGTTCGCCTTTTAGCGAGTCTTTTGCTCATTTGTATTTATCTGAGACGTTTTCTAGAATAGGTTTAGATTACAGTGGAGCACCCATCTTAGCTCCTAATCGGTTCCGCAGAAATCGAGCTAAGATTGAAACAGCCAAGATCGGGGCACTGTTCTTATGGGAAAAATTGTAATCGGTTCGGTGCTCATTCTAAAAGTTGCACTTTTTCCCAGTTTTAGCCTATGAAAACATGTTTTTAGTCTACATAAAGTAGGCCTAAATCTTATGCATTGTAAATAATAATGTAGACATGGCTAAATAACAGTCCTAACCATAAAACTTAGGTGCATTATAAATACTGTAGATTGGAGCATTGTTTCTATCATTAGGCCTAGGTTCTAAATTCGTCCAGTCACCCTTCAAGTACCCATTTCGCCCCAAATACATCCAATAAATACATATTATGAGGAAAATACGTATAAATACATACTATGAGAAGATTACTTACCACACAGACTTTATTTTAAATAATTGTCATATTTAGCCTAGCCTAACATCGTCTAGGCTAATTTAACCGCTTTCGTCCGACTGGCCTTTGCTGTGTTTTGAGCATGAATTTCCTTCATTACTACCACCAGGCCCACCATCCCTATCACCAGATGTACTAGAGGTTATAATAAACGCGAGAGATACGAGGTTCAGGCACAAAAAAGCTTGCAAACAGCTGGTTTTTCAACATAGAAACGAATGTACTGTGAGCTAGGCTCGGCTAGTGTTGACGTCATACAAAGATGGCGGCATCTTGCGCAATGACGATCGGATCTCGGATTTCGTCTCTAACCCTTCCTGCCCGGTTGTCATTTTAAAATGACACCGCGGCAGATGGCCAGGAGCCCGGGTGTCATTTTAAAATCCGTAAGCTTGAAAGCCTATTAAGCGTGGTTTGAAAGCCGTGCATCGAACCGTATGTAAACAAGCCAGTCGGAGCGACGCGCACCTTCCAAAACAAGAAGGAGATGATCGACTTTTGTTGTTATGGTTTTGGAGAACAAGAACAAGTCTTTGTTATTGTCTGATATTGCTAACATCGCATCGAATCTCTCTCCACGGAAATCATCATCACAACTGAACCAGTTGACCTAGAGAGCTCTACTCAACGCCAGTTTACAGATACGAAACAGGGCTACGCTTTGAGATGTGTATAGATTCTTTAGCAGTTAAAATAACAAAGATAGGGCTAGCCTATTACAACGTTTTTTTGGCCATATCCCCCGGGCTCTCAGTGCTGTCATTTAGAAAGGCTGCCCGGGCAGGAAGGGCTAAGCGGCAAACACCTTGACAGTGGCAGATTCTTTTAGTTCAGTTAACTTTTTTCGATTGTTTTTGTTTATGTTTTCTAGTTTTATGTCAATTTTTTTCATAATTTTTGCTTTTTTCGGGTTTTGATTGGAATATTTGTGTGCCAAGATGAAAGCTTTTTGAGCGAACATGGAAATTGGGAATATTTGGTGTTTACAACGAAGACTGATGTGGCGAAGATGGGGGCTCCGCTGTATTTGGTGTCTTCAGCGAAGACTGAAACAGCGAAGACTGATGTGGTGAAGATAGGGGCACCACTGTAGTTAGTACGGTCGTCCCCATTGGCACGGACTCAGGAAGTGTGTTTAATATAGGGTACAGTGTTAAGCGTCCATGCGGTCCGCATCGGATAAGGGCGCCCCTTGTTTTAACTTTTCCTTTTCAGCATTTAGCTTTGCCTTTTAGCTAGTTAGGAGGCTTCGTGAATGCTGGGCTCGACTACTTGGCATTCAACTTGGACGGGAGTAGCTAGTAGCCTCTTAATTTAACAAACGCTTTGGTTCAAGAGTTGTTACACGTGGTGTGGAACTATCTAGAGTGCTTTTGTTTATGTTTTCCCCTCTGGCCTGGGGCGTCGGTGTGGCTGTTCGCGGTATCATCGTGGGAGCTACGAGCTTCGCGGATCGTCGTGTTGCTGCCCTAGGCCTCGTGGCTAGCCTCGGTTAGGGGTTTTATGTCTATGGCTAGGATGTATTATTAATTATTGAATTAAATAATATGTGTAGCTTTAAGATAACCTTCTTTTCATGTTGTGATTTGGCATGATTAGAAGGGGTCAGGAGACATCCTAGCTTACTATTGATATTGGGTGTTTTTTGCTTGGTCTGTCAAGCGCGTAACACTCTACTTGTTTGGTGTTTCCCTCCGGCGGAGTATTGTCAGTAATTGATGCCGGAGGCGAGCAGGGAATAGATCCAAGAAACCCAATCTGGTCAGCGTACCATTATGATTCTCCGGCGGAACATCTGACTCTCCAATGGGGTTTCCGGCTTTGCCGGGAGGACTCGCCTAGATACCCTCACGCGGCAGAATACGTGCATCATCCCGGCGGACAATGCCTAGTGAGACTATAAGACTATAAAACTATCACTCCCCACTACGGGATCGGATGGTTACATTAACATATTCTTGAGGAATATTAGTAATCATGGGCGTATTGATAAATATACATCATACATAGCAGTCCTCTTACCTTAATGGAAAAGTGCATCAGCGGACTTTACATAAAGGTGGATCCGGTGGAAAATTAGAATTAGCTGGTGTTGCGACCTCTAGTTTTCCGGAGGATTCAGGATATAAACTGTGTGAATGTCTCGGTTTATCCGAGGTCACCACACAGCATTTCGCAGCACGGGACCCAGGTAGGGGGGCCGATCCGGCGCGGGGAGGAGGAGGGGGGGGGGGGGGGGGGGGGGGGGCTTTGCCAACATGCCTTTAGTTACGCTTTGCTCAACACCTACTTGCCAAGGGGTCCCAGTTTTCCACCATCGTTTGTGTGTGAAATGTGTACAGTGCTTATACCGCTCTAGAGGAACATGGTTGTCCAAGAAATGCGGCGTGTGTGTAGATCTAACTCTTAGGAGTGGCCTATTAGTCCACCGGGACCAGTCTTGTAAAATTGCCTAAACAGAAATTAAAGTGACTTATAACTCTTATACGAAAGACGTGGCACACAAAGCACTCAATTGCGATGACGAGGAACTTTGGGAATATCTAATTGTCAAAAGTATTCAGAAATCCCCATCAGTGCGATCTAGTTCTAGCAAGTCTAAATCAAAACCGAAAATAGTATCCAAAGAACTAATCAGTAGTAGCGATTCAGACTTATCTCAGGCCGTTCCAAGAGGGCATGGTTACCATCTCTGCATGACGACCGATCAAGATCTAGGACGAGGTCACCACTTAAGCAATCCTCTACATCCGCAGGGTCGTCGAGACCTCATACCAAGAAGAGGAAAGCGGAATAGCCGGCATCTACTACGCCGGCACAAAGTGGGAAAGGATATACACATGATACCCGTACGGAGTCTAAGGGTTTGAGCCGCCGGAGTCTCATCCTCCGTCCTCCACTTCCGCCTCTACCAGGCTTAACGTCCAATCTGGCAGTTCAGAGGTGGGAACGGAGGACGTAGTGTCGACAACCAGGGATAGCTCGAATGAAATACCCATTATGTCTAGCTCTATTAGGCAGGATTTTTCCATACCTCATGTACAACCTCAGGTGGGTCAAACTAGCGTCCCGGCACCGGTATTGACAGAGCAATATCGTGGTTACCCGGCGGGCGAACATTATACTGTGTGTGGTAATTATAGACCAGAACCTAGAATAGACACAGGAGCTCACGACGTGTGGAGACATGCTGTGTCAAGTCAACCGGGTTCCTCAAGTATAAACCCGGCAGGTGCTAGTCTTAGTCAGGATGTTGATATTCCTCAAGAAATATTACCTTCCTCTGTACCAGATTTAAATTGGGCTGGCTTTGAACAATCAGTACTTTCCAAGGCACAACAAAACCCGGAAGGTATGGAAGAGTTTGAGGTAGGGCAAGAGGAATTAGAGACTTTATCCTCCGCCCAACCCCGCCGCCAAGCTAGTGAGTCAGAAGGGGAATCTGTAGCTTCTAAAGAATCTCAATATGTCACTAGAGATGATTTAAATAGGATGTTCAAATCATTGGTACAAAGATTTTAGATGCAGCCACCGGTGCCGGAAACTACACCATCCGTACCGGCTGCTATCCCGACAGGGTCTGTCCGTCACTTAGCACCTGTTCAGATTTCTGCTTCACCAATTGTGCAATCCCCATTAACTTGTATATCTGCTATTCCTATCACATCAACATTAACAACTACTAACGTACGTGTTATCACTGATGGAGTCCCTCCACCTTTGGAAAGAGTCCCTATTAAAAAGAGCCCTATGCCCCTATTGTACAGTCCGGATCTTTCATGGGTAACTGTTATAGCTCAAAATCCCTCTAGTGCACAGCAGACGATTGCGGGAGAGCATCCGGTTCTAGGTGAGTGGACTATTCAAATAAATAAGACTAGAAAATTAAGAGCTAAGGACTCAGCTGGTAATATTGTGGATGTGTCAGTGAAAGCCATACCTAATGTTTATGCTTATGACTATTTTGTATATGCCTCCACCCCGGCTCTTCCACCTGCCTCCTCTGCACGCTTATACGCAGACTGGACTAAGACCGATGGACTGAATGACGTCAAAGCGCTAGCTTCGCTCACGCCGGAACGGGATATAGTTCCGGTTAACGATCAGTTCGGCAACCCAGTACTGCAGATGGGGCAGGTGGGACCAGGTCTGTGGGTGGATTGGGAATCTGAGGCTCAGCAGTTTACCTCTACTACAGTATAACATCTAAAACGTCACTTCAAATTCCACAAGAAACTCACTCATGGTTTTCCCTGCCTGTTGCTAAAGCCGGAGGGGTACCCCCGGCTAATTTGAATTTTCTTTCAGCTCCTAAATTATCTTTGTGGGAATTACCGGAGCCCTATTCAACTCCACCTCCGGCGCAACTGGACAAAGATTTTAAGTTGCGTCAGAAGGCCTTGAGATTATTTTCACAACTACTGCTGAGCCGCCAGATAGCTCAATCACTCATCAGAACTATAGAAGCCGTGAATGACTCTGACACTAGAAAAGCCATGGAGTTATCATGGCGCTTAATGCTCCAAAATTCTATACAGTCACTGGGCGACGTCAGAATAGCCTTGCTTGAGGCTGTAAGAGCACGTCAAGACCTTAGAGTCTATCTCGTGAAGAAATTACCCGAAGACTTGGGTCGCCGGGTAATTCTATCACCAGTTCTCACGCCCACTCTAGATTGCCCCACCATTTGGCAGGCTGTGTTTAATCTAGCGGATGCTGCCAGGCCAGGTGCTTTCCCAGCAAGGAAGGAACATATAATCACTAAGCCTTATGCCAAACCTAAGTCTGGTCAAAAGGCTCAATCTAGTGGGTCTGTAAAGTTCTTTCAGGGGTCTAGATCTCCTCCGGCGCAGGGGAGCACCCAGGCCAAAGCTAAGCAAGGTAAGCCATCAGGTAAATGGAACAAACAACATTCCAAATACAAGTCATGTCAAGGGTCAACTGCTGCCAAAACTTGCCAGCCGTCCACCTCTACCCCACCACCTTAAAAAAAATAGACTTAGCACAAACTCTCTCACTCCCGGGGCCTATCAAGGGCAAGTTGGATCTGAGTACAGTCACACCGGACAAGCCCAGTCAAGACACTGGGTCATTCTGGACGTGTAACAAGGCTTGGCTCCGGCGGACTTGAGCTCGGACAGTGGTACGCAAGGGCATAACCTGGCGGTGGCTCCAACGACCTCGTTTACGTCAACCACTCTAACTCAATCACGTTTCTTTAGATGTGGAGTCACTGGTCCAGGAAATGATCACCAAGCATATCATTGTCCCGGTCAATCCAACTTGTCCAGTTTACACTTCCAAACTTTTTCTCGTACCAAAGAGGGACAGTGTTCAGATGAGACCAGTCGTAGACCTATCTCAACTGAACCAATACATTCACAATACATCGTTCAGGATGCTCACTGTGAATCAAATCCGGCTAACACTTCCGCCGCAAGGTTGGATGTGCTCGTTAGACCTGACAGAAGCCTATTGGCACGTCCCGGTAAATAAACGGTTCCAAAAGTTCCTTGCTTTGAGTGTCCAAACTCTGATATGGACAGTCTTACTTTAAGTATTACATTAAGTATTTAGTATTAAGTTTGTGGGATCAATGGTTATATAGAATAATTAAGAAGTTAATAATTATGTTCTATATTGGATATTGGGTAGTCTATCATTCCTATGAACTTAGGTAATTATAATTGGGTGGGAAAATATATACCTACCCATTTGCGCATGCGTGATATTGGCGGACCTCTCGCGAATATTGTGAGGGTCCTGGACTCTCTCCCTAGCCGCCACAACTACCAGACCGTCTGCCTACGCTCTCGTGTTTTCACCTCACCTTTCACCCCATTAGTGATAGTACTTAGCTCATCAATTCTCCCTCTATCCATACTAATCCATAGATCATTAATCATCATTCCCATCAATCATTAAGTATAGTGGCCCCCTTCTTTATTCATCAACTCTATCCTATTAGCTAACACTCCCGTTTCACACACCATCTTGTAACATCATCACGGCTCTACAGGTCAACTAGGTTCTACAGCACTAGTTCCAGTCTTCAGGTGATATAAACTATTACAGTACAGTAAACTTCCGTTAATCCGAAGGGCAGCGGACCGGCCCTCGTTCGGATTAGTGGATTTTTCGGATTATCGGACTTTACCCCTATGAACCTGTGTATGACGAAAACATTGAGGCATTAGGCCACCCAAATGACACAATGGTGCACACACACATATCATATGTTCATGAAATCACTTCAAAAGTTTACCATTGTCATTGTAGCCTATTACCTACTTCAAAACATTCAGATTAATGATCAAAGGAATCTGCTGATATAAACGTCTTCTTCTTCTTCCGTCTACTAGCGAGTTTGTCTTGCTCTTGAAGATCAGATCAGATGTGGTTCGGAAAGTAATGCCTTAACAACGGCACTTCCCTGAGAGGTTCTTGTCATTTTCATTTTGTGATTTTTCGTTTGTGACGTGCTCTGTTATATTATATTGTATTGAAAGCACCCTTGTCTTGTTGTCTTGAAAGCACCCTTGGGACGCTCCGATCACTGAACTATAAATAGTAGCGTATCGGAACGTCCAAAGGTGCGTTTTCAAGCTCAAGACTAATACGTCCAAAGGTGCGTTTTCAAGCTCAAGACTGAATGCGCTTGCAGAAAATGCGGTTCAAGCCAGTAGCGCATCGGAGCGTCCCAAGGATGCGTTCAAGAGCAAAACAAACTCTCTAGCAGATGATGTGGAAGAAGAAGAAGAAGAAGGTGTTTACGTTTATATCAGTAGCTTCCTTTGACCATTAATCTGAATGTTTTGAAGTAGGTAATAGGCTACAATGACAATGGTAAACTTTTAAAGTGAATTCATGAACATATGATATGTGTGTGCTCCATTATGTGTCATTTGAGTGGACTAATGCCTCAAAAAGGGGACTTTGGGACTTCTTGAAATTCGGACCATCGGGTGAATTCGGATTTGGCCTCAAATTGAAAAATTCGGACTATTGGGAGATTCGAATCATCGGTCGTCGGATTAACGGACTTTTACTGTATATGGTATTATTATACAGTCCACTATATAATCCTAAATACGAATATCCATATAATATATGGTCCTACGCCCGTCCTATTGTGTTCGTTGGCCGGGCCTGCTTTATTTACTTGTCGGTGCATTTGATGGCTACTCTCCCGCGATTTTTTTCTTCATTTTCGGCCGCGAGGGTTTTCCTGATTTGCCAACATGGCATATGGCTTTTTTAAGCACAGGGCAGCGGGAGGTGGTGTAGGGGAAGGTTTTGAGCCAGAGAGTGCTATTTACACTGGCCTTATCAAGAAGGTGGCCATAGTGGGCCATTCCTATGTGCGCGAACTGTACATAGATAAGTCTATCTACCACCCCCACTACACGATCAAATCTCTTGCCGCCCCAGGGGCTAAAGTAAGTACCTTGCGTAACACTGAAGCGTGGGACCACTTAGCTGGCGTCCTGACTTATCATACCTGGTAATAGGTGGCAATGATATTAGGTCAGGCATTGCCCCTAAGGAACTGGCCAATCAGATTCAAGAGTTGGCAAGAGATATAGAGAGTCAAACAGGAGGCCACTGTTACATAATTGGCATAGAGAAGCGCCAGAATCCACGAGGAATCGAATTTGACGAGTTTAACCGTATCCGAAACTCAGTCAATCAGTGGCTTAAGCGCAACCTGCCATGGACCCGGAGCCGATACATGCCGATGAATACCGCAGCGACTGATTTTGGGTGGGACGGCATCCATCTCACACCGCCCGCCTCTGATCGTACATGCCGATGAATACCGCAGCGACTGATTTTGGGTGGGACGGCATCCATCTCACACCGCCCGCCTCTGATCGGTTGTTCCGCGAGATCGTGGAGACGGCTCGGAAGTTCTTTGGTGCGGACGCTACGGCTCTGCTTGACAGATCCTTTGTGGAATTATAACATGCACTAAATTTAACTAACCCATAATTTGCATTTTTTCTGATTGACTAATTTGAAAGTTCAATAAGTCTTGTTTTTCTGATTAGGCCTAACTACATTTAAATTTAAGTTCATTAACAATTTGTTCTTTCTGATTAAGCCTAACTAATTCTAAATTTAAAGATATTTATTGGCTTTTCTAAATTATTAGTAAATCTTGATGCATCTAATTTAACCCTGTTTTTCAAAATTTCTGTGATAGCCTAACTTTTCAATTAACATTGCGGCATCTAAATTCTAAATTTTGAAAGGTTGTATTTTGGGTTTTAACTTTAGTGATTTCGGCACTCGGCAGGCGCGTACATTTAATTCTACAAGTTCTAATGCCACTCATGTTCTGATAGTTTGCCAATTACAGTATCCCGTCGCTCGCGTTTAGTGTTAGGTCCGAACCCGAGTTTGATCGGCTATTTATCACCATGTCTTGTTAGTATATCCTTTGTTTTTTCCCTTTTTATTTCTTCCCGTTGCTCGCGATTAGTGTTAGAACCCGAGTTTGATTGGCATGATAAGTATTGCAATTTGTTTTCCCTCTCGCATTTGATGTTACTCGCATTTGTTCTCGCTCTTTGATTATCTGTCATTGGTCGCTCGCGTTTAGCTTTAGAACCCGAGTTTGATCGACGGAAGATTTTCCTGTTTCGAATAAACTGTCGTAAAGGTCTGGGATTTGCATTTTCCATTTGTTTTAGACTAAAGGTGACAATATGGAAGCTCTAGCCCAGGGCAAATGCCGTAGGGCAGGTCTTAAAGGTTCATTGACTGTCCTGACAGAAGATTTAGATGAGTTCTTGGAAACCGCATCTCGGGTAGAAGTCGAGGCAAAACTGCATAGCGTGCAGACCCAATTGACCAAGTTTGAGGCCAATCAAGAGGTCTTATTGCCGTTATATTCCTCAGACTCTGAATATTTTCAGGAGAACCAGGCGGATACCATTTACTTATTCGAGATCTATGGGATAATCTTCAGGTTAAAGGAGAAATTGGGTAAATCAGAAGGGCAAACTCGATTCGACAACAAAAAGGGATTGGGAGTTAAATTGCCGCACCTGATCCTACCCACCTTCGCTGGCGACTCCACATTATGGACTGGGTTTTGGGACATATTTCGATGTGTGGTGCAGGACTGACTTAAGTGCAATTCAAAAGTTAACATACTTAACCCTTAAAAAGCGGCTCACCACTTAAGTCGTGTTGAAAAAACTGGCAAAAAACGGGTGAAAAAAGGGTGGAAATCGAGTGAAAATGGGTGGGATAGTAATGATCCATACGTCCGACATCTGTGGCCTCCCGGCCCACACTAACTCCAGTTCCCCCACCGCGCGTGAGGATGACAGTGTAACCAATAGTTCGCTAAAAGTGAGCAAGGTAGCAAAATCTGCTAAACTTCCATCTTCGAGGTAACACTGTCAGTGCTCCACGAGTGCTACGTAGCTGTATGTGGCGTCATTGTGTAGCGATTTCCACCTAGTTTTCGGCGCAATACAGTTCCTTTCATACTGATGGTTGATATAGCAGTCAGAACGGCCCAGAAAGGCCCAAAACGGCCACAGAGCACCCGCTAGAGGAGGGTTAAAGGGTCAGTTAAAGGGGGATGCCTATAAATTGTTAGAAGGTTTCACGGTTGAGGGTGCAAGTTACGCCCCTGCCTTAGACTTGCTTCAAGAAACCTTCGGGCATCCCGACAGGGTAAAAGCGGCACATATCATGCATTTCCATAACCTTGTCGCTCCTAAATGTCAGGCTGTAGAACTAAAGGCTTTCTACGCCACCATGGAAAGTGCCATGAGATCTATGACTAGTCAACAGGTGAGTCTGAAAGAGTTCTGTGTGGTTACATTGCTGAATAAATTGCCATCACCAGTTAAGGAGACCATTAGGAGGGAGATGGGAGAGCAAAGCCTAGATTACAAGACTTTCACACAGTGTTTTCAGGCAGAATTATATAACATGGTTGGTCAGGACTCCCCAGGAAAGAATATGCCTGTGGCTACGGCTACATTCGCAACACAGAGTGGTAGTAGCCGGTTCCCATGTAAACTGTGCGGTGTGAATAACCATCCCTGGTATAAATGCTTTAAACATAAAACGGGACCGCTCAAAATTAAAAGAGCTCGGCAACTACGACTCTGTGCGGGATGTCTCTCCAGTGATCATGGTAGTAATGGGTGCACTAACCCTAACATCAAAAATTGTAGGTATTGCCAGGGTAAACACTTTCACTCCCTGTGCCCAAAACAGAGAGAGGCAAGACCGGTAAGTGGAGGTACTACTAGGGAAGAGTCAACACCTACAGTGGTCCCTCTCATTTAGCGAATTCATTAGTCTAGCCAAACCATCGCCAAAAGTGAATTTCGCCAAACGCGAATAGTACTTTAAATGGGAAAATTATCCATTAGTCTTTGACGAGGCCCGAGTTCACCCTTTTGGGCCTTTTCAAACCGCCCGCCATGCGCATCGTCGATCGCCGACACACTCGGCGCCGTCTGCTTACTCTGTTTTTGCAAGAAGACATAGGCCTAGCCTATATATCTCCACAAAGAATTGACCTAACCTAGGTTAGATGTATATCAGGCAGCAGAATTCATTGTTATCTTGTGAATAGTCTTATTGATAAGGAATAACCACATAACCTTAGCAACAAGTTGCTAAGTCAGACCAAGAAATGGTCTAGCCTAGCTTAGATATATATCAAGAGGCATAAATCACTTTTACCTTGTGAATGGTGAAGACTAGAATTTTCTATACCAACTGCTTTTCGATTGAGCAAAATAATGAAATTGGTTTTGGATCCGTGGTCACTTCTTTGATTAATTATATTTATCGATTGGGCCCCTGAGTCAGCTGATGCGCGCGTGTGTGTTTGTGTGTCGCAGACTGTTCGGCACAATAAACAAAGCAAAACACAAGAGATATGAGGTTCACAAATCGGTTTGGTCAAGATTACTCTGTTAATATACGTTTATGAAATATACCTGGGATATTCTCGCTATCCAAGCAGCTCACTTAGGGTTTTGTGAGTAGGCCTAAGCCTATCTATAGCCTAGCCTCGGCCTAAGAGTAACTCTCAATATGGCGCTCCACTGTAGCATACATGAAACATTAACAGCAATAGAAAAGACAATAGATAATAGATAACAGATTTTATTTACCATGAATTATTTAGAGTTAGGCCTGGTGAGACTAGCTTGCGGGCGGCGCATTCTGGGCCGACGCCATTCCGTGACGTCAGCATTCTCGCCAAAAGTGTATTTGAAGCGCCAAATTCGGATTCTGGTACCATATCCAACCTATCGCCAATACTGTGTTTCGCCAAGCTGAAATCCGCTAAACGTGAGGGACCAATGTACAACCTCAACAACAATGTCTGTAAGTATGAATAAGAAAACTGTGATCCTACCCACAGTTCAGCTGCCTGTAAAGGGTAGACACAGGAAAAGTATAAAAGTCAGATCGCTATTAGACCAATGCTCACAGAGGACCTTCGTGAAGAAATCCGTACTACCGTCCCTTTCATACGAAACCGTGAGGACAGAAAAATTACGGCTTCATGGTTTCACCGGAACTCAAACCCCTCGTGAGTATACTATTGTAGCACTGAAATATTTACATCGGGGTAGGTTCCATCGTCTCGAAGCAATTGTGGTCGAGGATCTTCCCGAACATAAAGGTGAGTCTAGTCTTAGTGCTGAAATGACTAGTTTAAAGCACCATGGCATTAAATTGGCCGATTCATGCATCACAGAGACAGCACAGCTGGAGGTACTAATTGGTGCCGACTATTACTACAACATAGTGCGACCTGGTTATAAACGGGTAGGTAATTTGGTTTTACTTCCAACCAAATTCGGATATGCACTGAGTGGTTCTTATGCGGCATCCACATCCAGTTCCAATACTGAGGTTGTAACAATTCTAAAAGTGGCAGTAACTCCAGTGGACCAATATATGTCTACTGGACAGTTCCTGTGCAAAGAAGAACTGAATGCTTTGTGGGATTTAGACCACATTGGCATATCACCCAAAGAACATTCGCAAGCCGAACGGCAAGCTTTGACCACATACGAGGAAACAGTCACGTATGATCCAGAAAGTCTACAGTATCAGGTACGTCTTCCCTGGACCGAAGAAAAGGGACGGTTGCCCACCAACAAAGGTTTGGCTGTGGGTAGGTTACGAGGACTCCAGAACAGGTTCATTGCTGACCCTGGTTTTTGTCAACAATATTCGCAGGTAATTTCTGATCAGTTATCGCGTGGTTTCATTGAGGAGGTTCCATTCGATGACCCTGGGTCATGTCACTATCTGGCGCATCATGGGATCTTAAAGGAAAGCAGGACTACTCCGGTTCGTATTGTATTTGATTGTTCCGCTAAGGTTAACCAGTACATGCCTAGTCTGAACGACTGTCTGTACACAGGACCATCTTTAGTACCGGAGTTAGCTCAAGTCTTGTTGAGATTCCGTTTGCATCAGTATGCGTGGGTCAGTGACATTGAGAAAGCCTTCTTGACTACATGAAGACGACAGAGATTACACCAGGTTCATGTGGCCAAAAGATCCTCTTCGACTAGATTCGCCTCTACAATGTTATCGGTTCCAGGTTTTATTGTTTGGCGCTACCTGCTCCCAGTTTCTTCTGAACGCAACCATCCTCAAACATCTTTCCCTTGTTAAAGTAGACCCAAAGATTGTACAGGAAATTAGGGCCGGGCTATATATCGATAACCTCCAAGGTACGGGGGATAATGAAAGTTTCCTCGTCCATGCTTACGATATGGCTCGTGAAGTAATGGATAATGCCCATTTATTCCTGCGCCAATGGGCCACAAATAGTCCCGTCTTGAGAAAGGTGTTGCAGAAGGAATGTGTTGCTGCGGAACAGCAAGATTTGGTGAGAGTACTTGGCCTGGTGTGGAAAACTGACTCTGATTCTCTTTCCTTTGGAGTTCAGTATGCTCCTTTTGAACAGGTTACAAAGCGTGAGTGTTTAAGGTTTGCTGCCAAACTCTTTGATCCTTTGGGTGTTGTGTTGCCAGTATCAATAAGGTCTCGAATCTTTCTCCAACAATTGTGGAGACTGAAATTGGGTTGTGACGATGATCTCTCTGTGGACCTGCAAGCGGAATGGCGGGGGATAGTGGATGACATGGTTCTCTGTTGTTGTTGTTGTTCCCTAAGCTGCCTGGCCGAACAGCCCCGAGTCCCTGAGCAAGGCCATGGCCACGATCGGGCTTTCCCACAGAGCTCTCATTGAGTGTAGATTGTGTTGTTGGCGTAAGTGGTTGTGTGAAATGCAGTCTTCTATGATGTGTTTAATGGTATGGGGTGCTATGTTAGATCCCGGGCAGGCGTCGACAACGGAGTCATCCAGTCTCTTCTGATAGCTCAGGAGAGCTGGATGGTGTCCGCATCTCAGCCTGGCCAGGTGGATTCTGTCCTCGCGAGGGAGGGAGGATTCGGAAGGATGGATTTCGGGAGGTCGTGCATGCAGCTGCGTGTTGTCTGTGAGTGAGTGGATGGATTGGCGAGAGATATGAGTATGGATGTGCTTCTGGAAGTTGGTTCGGGGTGGGCAGGGAGGGAGAGAGGATAATAATTGTGTGTGATACCGTGTGCTGGGTGTTGTTTTGATATTTCTTGGTGTCTGTGGGTGTGTTGCCATGTAGTTTAGTGGGTGGTCTTGGTTCGTGGAGGCTGCTGCCAGGAATTGAGTGCCTCTCATGTCCAGATGGTCTTTGACTTTGAGGATTTTGGTTTCTTGATGTAGGTGATCTGTGGGTGCAGTAGCTGTGCAGCCTGTAATGATCTTCAGGGCTTTGTTTTGAATAGTCTGTAAGGTCTTATGATGTGTTTCAGCTAGGTTAGAAGCCCAGGCTGGGCTTGCGTATTCCATCACTGATCTTATGTATTGTTTATATACTGTGGTGGTAGTTTCTTTGTTGTGTCCAAATTTTGTGTGAGCAAGTGATCTGAGGGCGTTAAGTCTGGGTGTCAGTTTCTTTTTAATGTTTGTGGTGTGCTGTTTGAATGTCATATGAGTATCATATGTTACTCCTAGGATTTTGGGTGTGTGTGTGTATGTGTTAGGGGTGTGTTGTTTATGGTGAGTTGAGGGATGTATTCGTGTTCTCCTGTCCAGCTTGTGAGCAGGGTTACGGTGGATTTGGCTGGGGCTAGATTAAGTCTGTTTGTAGTGCACCAGCCATGTAGTGTGTTGAGATAGGGTTGAAGGAGATCTGTTGCTCTTTTTGGGTCATGGTGTGTGCATGTGAGTGTTATGTCATCTGCATAGGAGGCTAAGTTTATTTGGGGCGTATTGGGTGTAGTTATATCGTGCATATACAGATTGAAGAGTGCGGGCGATAGGACAGATCCTTGTGGGACTCCGTTTGGAAAGTTTCTGATTTTAGATGACTGACCGGCAAAAGATACGTGTGCACATCTGCCTGCTAGGAAGTTGGCCAGCCACCTTTTTGTGTTGTGCATGTTTGTGTTGTAGATTTTGTTTGTTAGGTTGTGGCGGAGGATGGCATCGAAGGCTTTACTAATGTCGAGTGTGGCTAATAGTGATCTGTGTGGTGGTCTAGCTGAGTTGATGCCGTCAAAAGCTCTTTGTGTAAGGTCTGTGAGAAGAGTGTTTGTGGAGTGCAGTGGCCTAAAGCCATGTTGTGTTGGAGCTACGGGTAGGTCGGGTGTAATTAGTTGTAATACTAGGCGTTCCATGACTTTGGAGGGGGAGCAAAGGAGTGTGATGGGGTGGTGCGAGGAGGGTAGCGTGGGGTCTTTGTTGGGTTTGGGGAATGTGATGATGATACCATGCTTCCAAATGTCTGGTATTGTGTTGTGTGAATAGCTGTAGTTTGATATGTTAGTGAGTGCTTGTATGCCTTGTGGTCCCAGGTGTCTGAGGTGTATGTTGCTTATGTTGTCTAGGCCACAGGCGGGTGAGTGCTTGAGATTGTTGATGATATGCTTTGTCTGGTGATTGGTGAAGGGTGTATTGTCAGGGTCTGTGGGGAATTGTCTCTTACGTCGGATGACACGTCGGTCGTCTTTGTGAGGTTTTAGGTGGCTGACATGTGAGAAGTGATTGATGAGAGTGTTTACTTGTTGTTTACATGAAGGAGTAGAGTCTGTTGTTGTGATTGCAGCATGTGATTGTGTTGTGTTGCTGTTGGAAAGTGTGATGCTGTTTAGTGTTTTGTAGAGTTTTTGGGGTTTGTTTTGTGATCAAGTGTTTGTAGGAAGTTATTCCAATTTAGTTTTTGTTGTTCTTGTATTTTGTTGTTAGTTTGGGTGTTGAGTGCTTGAATTTGTTGTGTGATGTCTTGTGTGTAGGGTGCTGGGGAGTGTTTCAGTGTGTCACATTGTCTGATGAGGTTTTGAATTTCTGGTGTGAAGTTGGGGTTGTGTCTTTTTCTGTTACCTCTTGGAATGTGTTTCTTGTCAGCGTTTTGGATAGTTTTATTGAGTATGTGTACAGCATTGTTGATGTTAGTGATGGGTGTACTGTTTAGAGTTGTTGTTGTTGTTGTTCCCCAAGCTGCCTGGCCGAACAGCCCCAAGGCCCTGAGCAAGGCCAAGGCCATAACCGAGCGCCCCCACAGAACCCTCCCCGCCGACCACAATAAAGCCTGGGTGACCGAAGCCACTCCATGGCGGGGAGCTGAGGAGGGTGCGGAAATGCCCGGGAAACCAAAGCCCCACCCAGGGCCCTGTGTCCCTCAGCAATTATGAAGAGAAAGTTGAGGGGCAAGGGAAAAATGTGACGCTTTGGCTTCCAATCTTGGTAGATTGGGAGGTCAATCCACGTTAGAGACGCCGTCACTTGAGATCTAGAAAATATATAAGTAAAAGGAACAGTCAGAGTAAGCTATGGGTATGGCAGAGATTGCTCAGTTCTCACTCTAATAGACCAGCCCATCACCATCACTGTTTAGAGTTGTGAAGTGTTGTTCTGTCTCATTTGTGAATGCTTCCCAGTTAGCTCTTTTATAATTGGTGTATGTGTGTTTGTGGCTAGCTGGGGTGAGTCTGGTTTTGGTGGTGATAATGATCGGGAGGTGGTCAGAGCCTAAGGTTCTGACCACCCTCCAGGATGTTGTGGGGACGAGTTCTGGGGAGCAAAAGGTGATGTCTGGAGATGATGGGTTATAGAGGGCTTGGTGAGGAATATCGGTACGTTGATGGATGTCGTTAAGGATGATGAGGTTATCTGTTTGGTTTTGTAGTACCAGCCCTCTGTCTGTGTCGGGGTTGTCGACAAACCAGGCCGACGTCTTGGCGTTGAAGTCACCACCCAGGATGATGTCTGGGGTGTTTGTGATGTGTTGTAAGTGTGGTCTGTATTCATTTGGTACTGTAGGGGATGTTTGGGGAGGGATGTATGTGTTTATGATGGTTATGTTGGAGTTGTTGCCAGTGCGTATTTTAATTGATTGTATTTCTGTTGTGTTATCATTTGGAGGGAGGAGGGATTTGGTTTCGTACACTGGTTACTATGTATGATATTTCTTTGTGTACCAGGGTGATGAGTCCACCGCCCCCGCCGACAGCCCGGTCTTGTCTGATGGTGATGAAATTATGAAATGTGGGTGTTTTTTGTGTTGTGCGGAGTTTTGTTTCTATGGTTCTCTGTAGTTGTATTGAGTTCTCTAGGAGGATCTGTTTCAGAAAGACTATTTCCCTGCATGCATTTGCTGACGCAAGCAGTGTCGCTTACGGGACTGCTATATATCTAGTCAGTCCAGAGGGTAGCCACTTGGTCATGGCAAAGGCTAAGGTGGCCCCCATCAAGTCCCTTTCCATCCCTAAATTGGAATTGACTGCAGTTCTGCTAGCCGCCAGAATGATTAACTTCGTTGAGAATGCCTATAAAGATAAACTTCATATCTCTGAAACCTATGTGTGGAGTGACAGTCAAATTACGCTACACTGGATTCACAGTCAAAAGAAACTGCCAGTGTATGCCACTAACCGCATCGACGAGATACATGCCCTAGTCCCGACTGCTTATTTCCGGTATGTGTCGACTAAAGAGAACCCAAGTGATATGGTATCTCAAGGCGTGTCTGCTAAATGTTTGAGTTCTTCTGCGTTGTGGTGGAATGGGCCTACAGTACTTGGCTCCCGAAACCCGATGGATGGCCAGAGAATATATATCTCCAACAGCAGCCCGCTGGTATCGTGACCCAAATTGTAGGCACGGTGCCCCAAGATGACACACAGTTATGGGACTGGCACAAATATAGCAGCTATGAAAGATTGCAGCGTGTCACAGCATGGGTGATACGTTTCGTAAATAATTTGAAGGCAAAAAGAAATAGCCTGCCCCCCACAGGTAGTGCTCATCTCAACGTACATGAAATTAGAGCTGCAGATAATGTTTTACTCAAATTATGCCAAAAAGAGACCTATTCGCAGGAACTTAAAATAATGGTGAAGGGTAAACAGTCCAGAAATAACTTAATCAACCAGTTTGGACTACACCTGAAGGGAGGTATAATTCATTGTGGAGGCAGATTGAGGTTAGCGGCTATCTCAGAATCATGCAAGTATCCTAAACTTTTGCCCTCCAAACATCCCTTGACCCACCTGATAATTGATCGGTGCCATTACGGGGTCGGTCACGTGGTTACCTACGTTCGTCAAAAATGGTGGGTGCCTAAACTCAGGCAGGTGGTGAAAAGCGTACTGGGTAAATGTCTGAAATGTCGTCGGGTAAAAGGTAAGCCCTACGACTATGCAGGACTGCCACCTTTACCAGCCCTGCGAACCACCCCTGGAGACCCGTATAAGGTCACTGGGGTGGACTAAAGCGGAGCAATCCCGATCAAGGACTCGCCGACCATAAAGGCTTACATGCTTTTATTTACTTGCGCGGTCACCAGAGCGATTCACATCGAAATAGTCACCAACCTCACTTGTGACAGTTTCCTCCACGCATTCAGGAGGTTCTGTAGTCGACAGGGATTTCCCCGGATTATTTTAAGTGACACTGCCAGCACCTTTGTTGGGGCCTCTGGGTACTTATCGGACATTTGTAATCACCCTAAAGTTCAGTCCCACCTTGGCAGTGTTCAATGTGAGTGGTGGTTTATCCCGGCTAGGGCGCCGTGGTTCGGCGCTATATAGGAAAGGGCCATCGGCATTGTCAAGGCGGGGTTGAAGAAGGTGTTGGGACATACCTTAATTTCCTTGGAGGAATTGACTACTCTACTGTTGGAAATTGAGGCCACTATCAATGATCGTCCCTTATATTATGCTTCCGGCGACCTAGGGGATCTTACCCCAATAACACCCTCTGTGTTGGTGCGGGGTCATCGGTTGCGGGATCTTCCTGATGATAATGAAGTAGAGGATGGGTTGGAAGATCCAGACTACATAAATAAAGATGTCATTTCAGCCAGATATCAATATATTCGCAAACTGTCGAAAGATATCTGGCGACGCTGGTCTAACGAGTATCTGGTGACCCTCAGAGAGGCGCATAAGTGTAATCTGAGACCAATAAATGGTCGGTGGCTGGGTATCGGTGATGTCGTCATCATCCATGATGAGGGTCCGCGCGCTTTTTGGAAGTTGGGCCGTATTGTCGAGTTATTACCCGGTCAGGACGGAGAAGTCAGAGTGGCTAGAGTCCGGACGAAGACGGGAACATATAAGCGGCCGACTGTCCGTCTGTACCCTCTTGAGGGGGACATTGAGTGCAAAGAGGACTCCTCGGAGACGCCTGGAGACATTCCCACAGGGGCTACCTCGACCGATCAACCGGTCAACGTACCCAGTGGACGTCCTAGTCGACAGGCGGCTCAAGCCTCCTCCCAATCATGGCGGAATAAAATAGCCTCCGGGCTTTTGTAGATAGATAGATAGAATATATTGATAGTATTATATAAACCTGGTGGCGGGAATGTGTCCAAACTCTGATATGGACAGTCTTACTTTAAGTATTACATTAAGTATTTAGTATTAAGTTTGTGGGATCAATGGTTATATAGAATAATTAAGAAGTTAATAATTATGTTCTATATTGGATATTGGGTAGTCTATCATTCCTATGAATTTAGGTAATTATAATTGGGTGGGAAAATATATACCTACCCATTTGCGCATGCGTGATATTGGCGGACCTCTCGCGAATATTGTGAGGGTCCTGGACTCTCTCCCTAGCCACCACAACTACCAGACCGTCTGCCTACGCTCTCGTGTTTTCACCTCACCTTTCGCCCCATTAGTGATAGTACTTAACTCATCAATTCTCCATCTATCCATACTAATCCATAGATCATTAATCATCATTCCCATCAATCATTAAGTATAGTGGCCCCCTTCTTTATTCATCAACTCTATCCTTTTAGCTAACACTCCCGTTTCACACACCATCTTGTAACATCATCACGGCTCTACAGGTCAACTAGGTTCTACAGCACTAGTTCCAGTCTTCAGGTGATATAAACTATTATATGGTATTATTATACAGTCCACTATATAATCCTAAATACGAATATCCATATTGAGGATAGAGCATCGGACTTATGTCTTTCAACGGATGCCCTTCGGTTTGAACTTAGCACCGAGAAGTTTTACCAAATTAGTCCGTCAAGCTTTACTCCTATTATTAAATCAAGGAATCAAGGTGTTGTGGTACCTGGACAACTGGCTAGTAGCGGCAGAATCAGGTAGTCAATGCCACAATCATGAACCATAATTCTCAATCATGTGAAATCCCTGGGGTTCAAGGTCAACTTAGCAAAGTCAAACCTTGTCCCAACAAAGGAATAGGGCTGGTCTGGGACACAGCACATCTTACTCTCAGTGTGTGAACAACCCCAACAGATTTTGAAAGAAACTGTTTCATTTTCTCCACAGCCTGACTACCACGAGGACGTGGGAATCTCTGATCCGCTCTCTCAACTGGATTCAACTTACTGTAAAGTTGGGCCGGTTGAAAGTAAAGAGATTAACCCCTGGTACCCGGAAGGGCTCTCAAAAGCCCATAACAAACTAGGGCCCGGCACCCAGATGGGTTGCTGAGCTCCATAAGCTTGAAAGCTTATTAAGCTTGTTTTGAAAGCCGTGCGTCCGATGCATGTAAACACAACCGGTCGGAGCGACGCGCACCTACAAAAACAAGAAGGAGAAGTCGCACTTTTGTTGTTATTGTTTTGGAGAACAAGGATTAGTGTTGTTATTGTGCGATTATTGCCAACATCGCATCGAAACTCTCCACGGAAACGTCATCACAACAGAACCAGTTGACCTAGAGAGCTCTACTCAATGCCAATCTACAGATACAAAACAGAGCTACCCTTTGAGATGTGTGTGAGTTCTTTAGCAGTTAAAATAACAAAGATAGGGTTAGCCTATTACAACGTTTTTCGGCCAGATCCCCCGGGTTTCGGGGCTATCCTATAGAAGGCGAAACCGGTCTGTGAGGGTTAATCTTGGAAGGCAACAAACATTTTCCGCTGTTGCCGGCGGGGAAGTTATGGCAAATTCCAATATTTATCCACAACTTACTGTCTGTTCGGGCGAGGCAAGAAGCATTGTATTCAACCAAGACATGGACTGCTCCTCCACCTACAGTTTGGATAGATACAGATGCTTCAGGGACAATAGGCTGGGGTTATCAGTCACATCAGTTACAAGTAGAGGGGAGAGAGGGGAGCGGCGTGTCGTCGCGGTCCAAAATTTTCGAACATATCGCGGGATATTGATGATAAAAATTAACCAAAATCATCCACATAACCAAACTTAGTGTCGCGGATCTGTGTAGTGAAAAATCGAATGGATGGCATAAATATCTTGGGAGATATAGCAAACGCGTTTGAAAAAAAACGTTATATCTATCTATTGCCTGACGCCATGATCCCCGTAGGGGTGGCCCGTTATATCACAGTGCCGGGTAGAAAACAAGCCAGTGCCAAAGCCGATCAGTGAACGACAGGATTATAGTCCAGTGTGCAAAGTCAAATCGCTACGTTAGTGGAAAGTGGGTAGATGACGGGTTATGGATGTAAACTGTGTAACATGAAAAAACTACCGGCATTTATACACATCATGAAATTTCAAAAGAAAATTTTAGGGCCACTGTAAGGTCGCCAACCACCTGACCAACACACCATAAATCTTAGCACTTGACTTGTGTCCCCCCTCTCTCACCAACACCTCCCTCCTGCGGCGTAGACACAGTATAAACCGTTATATACGATTTTACCGAAATTGGAACTTAACCTCGAGCGGGTAAAACAAATACAGTATCGAAAAATAAAACCGAAAATAATAATAAGTTAACTATTTAAAAAAGTGTAGATTGCTTCTTGACCATATCGCGGGATACTAATAAAAATAAAAATAAGATAAACGGGAAGTGGTTAGGGTAATGATGATTCTGTTTCATAAGGTTATCGAAGGTCTTACCTAAAGTTAAAACCAAAGCCAGTGTGAAAATAATTGTCAACGCAGTGTGCAACGTGTTTCCAGTGAAACTTTTATCGAAAGTATATTCATGGAATATTTTGTAAAAGAATAGATATATAGTGCCTACGTATTCGTTACACCCCCCCCCCCCCCCCCACACACACACACACACACACACAGCCCGTAGCCTAGTAGGTAGCGCTCTCGTCTCACACACGAGGGGTCGGGGGTTCAATCCCCCGGCCGGGCGGAGACAAATTGGGCTTGTCTCCTTTCATGTGTTAGCCTCAGTTCACCTAGCTGTAAATAGGTACCTGGAATAAGTGGACGACGTTGTGACGTCCCATCTGGGGTTGGCAAAAATGGTACAAGGCGAGATGGGTATCATATGGTTCACCAAAGCTGATGGCTACCTAAGCCTTCGGGCGAGACGGTACCGTCTATAGTGAGAATGGTACCATACAGATCCACCCTAAGCCTTCGTTTCCGATGTCGCCAATTGGCTAAAAATACAGACTACACACACATCCACAGCCATTCCAACGATACATATAACACCTACACATATAGGAGGCGGGAAATAACGAGCATGCTCACTCCCGCAATACAACTAGAGTAAGTACAACTAGAGTAAGTACACAGAAGAACATTGTGAAAAAATGTAAGAGTGATCCTAAGCTGTTCTATAGGTTTATAAATAGTAAAATGAAGGTAAGGGATAGAATAGTCAGGTTGAAGGTTGAGGGGACCACTTATGATGACGACCAGAATATGTGTGAAATTATGAACAATACACTACACTCAGTATATACTAAAGATGATAACTTTGAAGAAGTACCGGTAGGTGAAATTGGTGATAAACTGGGAGAGATTAATTTTCTCCCAGAGGAGCTAGTAGAAATAATGAAAGGACTAGATGTGAAAAAAGCAGTGGGACCTGACAATGTAGCGGGATGGATTTTGAAAGAATGTGCTGACGAACTAGTGAAACCCTTATATGAGATAATGAAATACTCTCTGGAAGTGGGAAAATTACCAATGGACTGGAAGAGAGCCAACATTGTACCGATTTATAAAGGTGGGAACAGGGAACATCCATTGAATTATCGACCTGTGTCACTTACTAGTATAGTGTGCAAAATCTGTGAGAAAATAATTAAGAAAAGATGGATGATTTACTTGGAAAAGAATAATCTACTATCTAACAGGCAATTTGGATTCAGGGAGGGTACCTCATGTGTTACAAATCTACTCAGTTTTTATGACAGAGTGGTTGACATATTACAAGAGAGAGATGGATGGGTGGATTGCGTATATATTGACATGAAGAAAGCTTTTGACAGAGTATCGCATAGCAGGCTGAAGTGGAAATTAAAAGAGTATGGAGGGATTCAGGGTAGTTTGTTAAATTGGATGGAGGACTATCTTTCAGGGAGACAGATGAGGACTACTATCAGAGATAAATTTTCTACGTGGAAAGATGTCACAAGTGGAGTTCCGCAGGGAGCGGTGCTGGCTCCCATAATGTTTCTAATATACATTAACGACATGCCAAAGGATATAAATGCATATATGAATATGTTTGCAGATGATGCCAAGATCATGAAGCGTATAGAAGATGAAAACAGTGGTAGGGAATTACAGAGGGATTTGGATAGGATAGATCAATGGAGCAAGAAGTGGAAAATGGAATTTAACACAAATAAATGTCATGTAGTGGAAATGGGAGTAAGTAAAAGAAGGCCTCATACGGAATATAAGTTAGGAGAAAACACTATTAACCCATCAGAGAAAGAAAAGGACTTAGGGATAACTGTTAGGAGTGATCTTTCACCTGAGAATCATATTAATAAGATAGTGGGAGAAACATATGGACTGCTAAACAGAATAAAAATAGCCTTTAACTATATAAACGAGGAGATGCTGGAGAAAATAATAAAAACATTGGTGAGACCAAGACTGGAGTATGCGGCAGTGGTGTGGGCACCACATCTAAAAAAGCATATAAAGAAGCTGGAGAAGGTTCAGAGAGCTGCAACTAGGATGATACCAGAACTGAGAGAATTACCATATGAGGAGAGATTAAAGAAATTAGATTTACCATCTCTAATGGATAGGAGGGAGAGAGGCGATATGATTATGATGTACAAATGTGTGAGAGGACTCGAAAAGGTGGACAAGAAGGGTTATATTGTGAAAGATAATGGTAGAACTAGGGGGCATAGATATAAACTAATGAAAGGAAGATGTAAAGGAGATGTGAGAAAGTATAGTTTCCCTTACAGAAGTATAAGTAAGTGGAATCAGTTGGAAGAGGAAGTGGTGTGTGCCAAAAACATTCATATTTTTAAGGCAAAGTTAGATAATTGTAACTCAGGAAGCGGGACAATACGAGCCTAAAAAGCTCAACTCCTGTATACTACAAATAGGTAAATACAAATAGGTAAATACAGAGAGAGGGGAGGTGGAGATAGAGAGAGAAACAGTCCAAGTGGAGGCAGAGGGAGGGGAGGTGGAAACGGAGCGAGAAACAGTCCAGGTGGAAACAAGAGAAGAGGAGACAAGCTAGGAAATAAATTGGGAGGGGTACGTACAAAAAAGAAAGGAACGGGCAGGGACGAGAAAAATAGGGAAAATACTGGAAACGCTAAGTTCATGTATACAAATATTGATGGGTTAATTTCCAAAAAGATTGAGTTTGACGAATATGTAAAGAGAGAGAGGCCCGGGGTAGTATGTTTGACTGAAACTAAGCTTAACCAGGAGGTAGACACGAATATAATTAGTTGTGCAGGATACAGTACATGGAGAAGAGACAGGTTAGGAAGGCTAGGAGGAGGAGTGTTGATCATGGTAGATAATAAAATTACTGCTAAAGAATTAAAACTTGGTGATAGCATTGCTGAAGTGGTAGCAGTTGAAATTGAGGATAATGATAGGTCAAAATTGGACATTGTATCAGTTTATTTACCTCCTAAGACTAAATCTTGGAGCAACGATGAATATAATGAATTAATTTTGGAAACCTTGCGTATGTTAGAAATTATTTGTAAAAGGAAAAATAGGCTTATTCTTGCAGGGGACTTTAATTGCGGGGAGGTGGATTGGGAATGTTTGGATGCGGGTTCAAATGAAAATACTTGGGGTAGCAAATTTCTTGAACTAACAATGGGGTATCTATTAACACAACACGTTATGGAAAATACAAGATTTAGAGGAGGTGATGAACCATCAAGACTCGACTTATTATTCACCAAAGACCCCCAAGAAATAAAGAACCTAACATATTTGAGTCCCATGGGAAAAAGCGATCATGCTGTGATTGAATTTGAATTGACAGTGGAATTTCTGGAAGGCAGAGAGGAGGAACATAGGGAATATAGACTAAATTATAGTAAGGCGGATTATGAATCATTACGAGGATACTTTGCAAATATAGATTGGTCATTTATTGAGCAAGAACAGAATATTCAGGTAAAATACACCATGTTACTAGACATTTATAGGGAGGGGGTAGATAAATATGTACCAACAATTAAGGATAGAAAGCTGGCTAAGGAGAAAGAGTGGTTTAACATGCGATGTCACATTGCCCAGAACAAAAAGGACTCTGCATGGAATAAAGTGAGAAGGAGACACACTGAGGAAAAATGGAATGAGTATAAGAATGTACTATGTCAAGACTATAAGAGAGGAGAAAAAGAACTTTGAAAAAGATATAGTAAACAAATGTAATAAAGAACCCAAACTGTTCTATAGTTATATCAACGGCAAAACAAAAATAAAGGACAAAATAACAAAGCTTAGGGTAGAGGGTCAATTATATGAAGACACAGTGGGTATGTGTGAAATTATGAATGATACATTAACATCCGTGTTTGTGGAGGAGGATGACTATGTAGAACCTGTGGTGGAATTGAACGAGATACAGGGACTAGAGTCGATAGAAGTCAACAAGGATGAACTAAAATCATTGTTGGAAGAATTGGACGTGAGAAAATCTATGTGCCCAGATAACATTGCTGGATGGGTATTAAGAGAATGTTCTGAACAACTAGTGAGACCTATTTTTAATATTGTTCAACACTCATTAAACAAGGGGGAACTTCCCTTAGAATGGAAACAAGCAAATATAACTCCAATATATAAAAGTGGAAATAAAGAAGACCCGCTAAATTATCGACCGGTATCCTTAACGAGTGTTATATGCAAGCTTTGTGAAAAGATTATTAGAAAAAGATGGGTGGGTATGTTGGAGGAGAGGGAAATAATTTCAAGCAAGCAGTTCGGGTTCAGAAAAGGTCATTCGTGTACCACAAATTTGTTGAGTTACTATGATAGGGTAATTGACATTGTACAAGGGAGGGAGGGGTGGGTAGATTGTATTTACTTAGATTTCAAGAAGGCATTTGATAAGGTGCCTCATAAGAGATTGTTGTGGAAGCTCAGGACTGTGGGGCGGGTTGAGGGAGTATTATTAAAGTGGATGGAAAACTATTTAATTGGGAGGGAAATGCGAACAGTAATAAAAGGAAAGTTCTCCTCGTGGAAAAGGGTAAAAAGCGGAGTGCCTCAAGGATCGGTGTTGGCCCCAATCATGTTTTTGGTTTTCATCAACGACCTTCAAATGGGAATAGGCTCATATATATCTATGTTTGCTGATGATGCAAAATTAATGAAGCATATTACAAGTAGGAGTAGTTGTTGTTGTTGTTGTTGTTGTTCCCTAAGCTGCCTGGCCGAACAGCCCCGAGTCCCTGAGAAAGGCCATGGCCACGATCGGGCTTTCCCACAGAGCTCTCATTGAGTGTAGATTGTGTTGTTGGCGTAAGTGGTTGTGTGAAATGCAGTCTTCTATGATGTGTTTAATGGTATGGGGTGCTGTGTTACATCCCGGGCAGGTGTCGACAACGGAGTCATCCAGTCTCTTCTGATAGCTCAGGAGAGCTGGATGGTGTCCGCATCTCAGCCTGGCCAGGTGGACTCTGTCCTCGCGAGGAAGGGAGGATTCGGAAGGATGGATTTCGGGAGGTCGTGCATGCAGCTGCGTGTTGTCTGTGAGTGAGTGGATGGATCGGTGAGAGATATGAGTATGGATGTGCTTCTGGAAGTTGGTTCGGGGTGGGCAGGGAGGGAGAGAGGACAATAATTGTGTGTGATACCGTGTGCTGGGTGTTGTTTTGATATTTCTTGGTGTCTGTGGGTGTGTTGCCATGTAGTTTAGTGGGTGGTCTTGGTTCGTGGAGGCTGCTGCCAGGAATTGAGTGCCTCTCATGTCCAGATGGTCTTTGACTTTGAGGATTTTGGTTTCTTGATGTAGGTGATCTGTGGGTGCAGTAGCTGTGCAGCCTGTAATGATCTTCAGGGCTTTGTTTTGAATAGTCTGTAAGGTCTTATGATGTGTTTCAGCTAGGTTAGAAGCCCAGGCTGGGCTTGCGTATTCCATCACTGATCTTATGTATTGTTTATATACTGTGGTGGTAGTTTCTTTGTTGTGTCCAAATTTTGTGTGAGCAAGTGACCTGAGGGCGTTAAGTCTGGGTGTCAGTTTCTTTTTAATGTTTGTGGTGTGCTGTTTGAATGTCATATGAGTATCATATGTTACTCCTAGGATTTTGGGTGTGTGTGTATGTGTTAGGGGTGTGTTGTTTATGGTGAGTTGAGGGATGTATTCGTGTTCTCCTGTCCAACTTGTGAGCAGGGTTGCGGTGGATTTGGCTGGGGCTAGATTAAGTCTGTTTGTAGTGCACCAGCCATGTAGTGTGTTGAGATAGGGTTGAAGGAGATCTGTTGCTCTTTTTGGGTCATGGTGTGTGCATGTGAGTGTTATGTCATCTGCATAGGAGGCTAAGTTTATTTGGGGCGTATTGGGTGTAGTTATATCGTGCATGTACAGATTGAAGAGTGCGGGCGATAGGACGGATCCTTGTGGGACTCCGTTTGGAAAGTTTCTGATTTTAGAGGACTGACCGGCAAAAGATACGTGTGCACATCTGCCTGCTAGGAAGTTGGCCAGCCACCGTTTTGTGTTGTTGTGCATGTTTGTGTTGTAGATTTTGTTTGTTAGGTTGTGGCGGGGGATGGCATCGAAGGCTTTACTAATGTCGAGTGTGGCTAATAGTGATCTGTGTGGTGGTCTAGCTGAATTGATGCCGTCGAAAGCTCTTTGTGTAAGGTCTGTGAGAAGAGTGTTTGTGGAGTGCAGTGGCCTAAAGCCATGTTGTGTTGGAGCTAGGGGTAGGTCAGGTGTAATTAGTTGTAATACTAGGCGTTCCATGACTTTGGAGGGGGAGCAAAGGAGTGTGATGGGGCGGTGCGAGGAGGGTAGCGTGGGGTCTTTGTTGGGTTTGGGGAATGTGATGATGATACCATGCTTCCAAATGTCTGGTATTGTGTTGTGTGAATAGCTGTAGTTTGATATGTTAGTGAGTGCTTGTATGCCTTGTGGTCCCAGGTGTCTGAGGTGTATGTTGCTTATGTTGTCTAGGCCACAGGTGGGTGAGTGCTTGAGATTGTTGATGATATGCTTTGTCTGGTGATTGGTGAAGGGTGTATAGTCAGGGTCTGTGGGGAATTGTCTCTTACGTCGGATGACACGTCGGTCGTCTTTGTGAGGTTTTAGGTGGCTGACATGTGAGAAGTGATTGATGAGAGTGTTTGCTTGTTGTTTACATGAAGGAGTAGAGTCTGTTGTTGTGATTGCAGCATGTGATTGTGTTGTGTTGCTGTTAGAAAGTGTGATGCTGTTTAGTGTTTTGTATAGTTTTTTGGGGTTTGTTTTGTGATCAAGTGTTTGTAGGAAGTTATTCCAATTTAGTTTTTGTTGTTCTTGTATTTTGTTGTTAGTTTGGGTGTTGAGTGCTTGAATTTGTTGTGTGATGTCTTGTGTGTGGGGTGCTGGGGAGTGTTTCAGTATGTCGCGTTGTCTGATGAGGTTTTGAATTTCTGGTGTGAAGTTGGGGTTGTGTCTTTTTCTGTTACCTCTTGGAATGTGTTTCTTGTCAGCGTTTTGGATAGTTTTATTGAGTATGTGTACAGCATTGTTGATGTTAGTGATGGGTGTACTGTTTAGAGTTGTGAAGTGTTGTTCTGTCTCATTTGTGAATGCTTCCCAGTTAGCTCTTTTATAATTGGTGTATGTGTGTTTGTGGCTAGCTGGGGTGAGTCTGGTTTTGGTGGTGATAATGATCGGGAGGTGGTCAGAGCCTAAGGTTCTGACCACCCTCCAGGATGTTGTGGGGGCGAGTTCTGGGGAGCAAAAGGTGATGTCTGGAGATGATGGGTTATAGAGGGCTTGGTGAGGAATATGGGTATGTTGATGGATGTCGTTAAGGATGATGAGGTTATCGGTTTGGTTTTGTAGTACCAGCCCTCTGTCTGTGTCGGGGTTGTCGACAAACCAGGCCGACGTCTTGGCGTTGAAGTCACCACCCAGGATGATGTGTGGGGTGTGTGGGGTGTTTGTGATGTGTTGTAAGTGTGGTCTGTATTCATTTGGTACTGTAGGGGATGTTTGGGGAGGGATGTATGTGTTTATGATGGTTATGTTGGAGTTGTTACCAGTGCGTATTTTAATTGACTGTATTTCTGTTGTGTTATCATTTGGGGGGAGGAGTGATTTGGTTTGTACACTGGTTACTATGTATGATATTTCTTTGTGTACCAGGGTGATGAGTCCACCGCCCCCGCCGACAGCCCGGTCTTGTCTGATGGTGGTGAAATTATGAAATGTGGGTGTTTTTTGTGTTGTGCGGAGTTTTGTTTCTTGTAAGATGGCAATGTGTATGTTGTGTTGTTTGATGAAGTGTGAGAGTTGTGTGAGATGAAGTGTGAGAGTAGTTGTGAAGAATTACAGAGAGACCTAGATAAGTTATATGAGTGGAGTCAAACTTGGAAAATGGAATTCAACACGAGTAAGTGTCAGGTTCTTGAGATGGGAAAAAGTAAATATAGACCTTCTTGGGGATATAAAATAGGATGAAATAATTAGTAAAGCTGTGAAAGCAAAAGACCTAGGGGTAGTTGTGGCAGACAGCTTGTCACCTGAACAGCATATAAATAAAATAACTGGTGAAACCTATGCAGTGTTGACTAACATGAGAATAGCTCTGAATTATTTAGATGAAGAGATGTTAGCAAAAATAATAGGGACAATAATACGACCAAGACTGGAGTATGCAGCAGTGGTGTGGTCTCCACACCTTATAAAACATAATAAAAAACTGGAAAGAGTTCAGAGAGTTGCCACTAAGATGATAGCTAGCCTTAGAGACCTGCCTTATGAGGAGAGATTGGAGAGGCTAAAGCTGCCAACGCTGAGGGAGAGGAGAGAGAGAGGTGACATGATCATGATGTTTAAGTGTGTGAAAGGTTTTGAGAAGATCGACAAGGGAGATTTTGTGGTGAGGGACGAGGGAAGAACCAGGGGTCATGATTGTAAGTTGAGGAAAGTTATATGTAAGTCTGATGTAAGAAAGTTCAGCTTCCCGTATAGAAGCATTGAGTGTTGGAATAAGTTGGATGGGGAGGTGGTGGGAGCAAGAAATATCCAAACTTTTAAAGCAAAATTGGATAAATGTAGAGAGAGAGACAGGACAACACGAGCTTAGGCTCAAATCCTGTATACTACAATTAGGTGAGTACACACACACACACACACACACCAGTAACCGCAGAGCCATACATGTTCTCCCCTTTCCCTCGGCCCACCCCCTCATCCCCCTCTCATACCCCCTTTCCCCAAATGGCACATACACGTCCATGCGAACTTTGTAAAGAAGAAATACTTTTGAATAATGGTAGATGTCAGATATGCAATAAGACTTTTCATAATAAATGCGTCGGACTGAAATAAATAAAAAGCAAATACAGTAAATATAAATACAAAATAAGCAAATACAGTTGCAGGGTCTGGTAAATGAATTTGGAACAGTGTGCGAAAAACGGAATTTGAAGGTAAATACGGGGAAGAGCAAGGTTATGGTCTTCGAAAGGGGTGAAGTCACAGAGTGTGAGGTGAAGCTGAACGGTCAGGCTATGGAGATCGTCAACTCTTTTAAGTATCTGGGCAGTGTGTTGAGTAAAGATGGGACTATGGATGAAGAGGTGCGGGAGAGGGTACAACAAGGGAAGAGGGTTGTAGGAACGCTAAAAGCAGTAACAAGAAATAGGGTGGTCAGTATGGAAGTGAAGAAGTCCTTGCATGACAGTGTGGTAATCCCGACACTGACTTACGGAAGCGAAGCATGGACGTTGGTTGAGAGACTCAGACCAAGAATGAGAGCAGTGGAAATGAATTACTTAAGGAGTGCGTGCGGAGTTACATGGAGGGATAGACAGACTAATGAGGAAGTAAGAAGGAGGTGTGGTGTGGAGGTAGATGTGCTGGAAAGTGTGAAAAGGAACAACTTGAGATGGTTCGGCCATATGGAACGTATGGAAAGTGAGAGAATGACTAAGAGGGTGTACGAGAGCGAGGTGGAGGGACAGAGGGGGAGAGGTAGACCGAATATGAGGTGGAAGGATGGAGTGAGGAACTACATGAACGAAGGCGGTGCTGGTTGGGGGGAGGGGCGTCGACTGACTGGGGACAGAGGTGCATGGGGGCGGTTCGTTCGTGGCCACCCCTTCGGGGATCGCGGCGTCAGGCAATAGATAGATAGATAGAAATACAGTAAACCCCTGCACAACGAACACCCTTGCAACGAATTTTCACTTTTAACGAAGGTTGCATAGTACTACCCCTTGCCCGCACAACAAACACTTTGGTTCGACTTAACAAATTTTTTACTGAGATTTACCGATGCGTACCGAGACGCCACCGAACGCAACAGGTACGGGTAGCTGAACGGCGCACGCTTCCTAGTCCTACCTACCTACATGTGCATTGTTTTACATCAGTCACCATGCCTAAACGACCTGCAACTAGCCCTGGAAAACAAGTAGCCAAGGCCTCCAGGAAGAGCTTTACCCTCGAAATGAAGTTGGATGTGATAAGAAGACATGAGCGTGGTGAAAAGACTAATAGTATCGCTCGCCAACATGGCTTGGCCCCCTCAACTGTGTCTATGATCTTCAAATCGTCAGATGCTATCAAGAAGGCTGCAGAAACTGTGTCGACTGTGCAAACTACAAGGACCACTCGAACCCGTGACCCAGCAATGGATAAGATGGAGACGCTTCTGGAAATGTGGATAAGTGATCAGGTACGTCGTCGTATGCCCATCTCCACAGCCCTAGTCACTGCCAAAGCCCTATCTCTTTGGTCTGATATCCAGGCTAAATTGAGTGAGGATGAGCGATGCAAGACTCGATTTGGTGCCAGCAAGGGGTGGTTTGATAGGTTTAGGAAGAGGGTTGACTTACATAATATCAAAACAACAGGGGAAGCTGCTAGTGCCGATCGCCCAGCCGCGGATGCTTTTAAGCCTATCCTGAAGGACCGCATCAAAGAGGGCAAGTACTCCAGCAAACAAGTGATACATTTTGATGAAACAGGTCTTTACTAGAAAAAAATGTCATCAAAAACCTTCATAGCACGTGAGGAGAAAAGAGCCCCTGGATTTAAGGCCGCCAAGGATTTGATGGGTGGATGGGACTCGTTAGCCTTGGTCGGCAACTCATCTAGGGGAGACAACCTTATACAAATCCGGGTGGATGGGACTCATCAGCCTTGGTTGGCAACCTGTCTAGGGGAGTAAACCTGATACAAATCCGTACTGCTTACCTAAGGGTAAGGCAGGTTAGTGGATGGATTACCCGAACACCACTGTAGAAAAATAGTGCTAACGAGATACACAGAGGGCCTTGGAGTCGGACGGATCCTAAATTGAGTGGTCAATCCTGTAAGTCCTTCACTAAACTTGCTTGGGTTGTCCCTCTCACAGGGAATAGGTTCGCTTGGGGGCATTCTGTGTATGGCCACCCTCGTAAGGGGAGTAAGGCGTCCGGCAATAGATAGATAGATAGAAGGATAGGTTGACACTTAGTCTAGGGGGCAATGCAAATGGGGACCTAAAACTGAAACCTCTGCTAATTTATCAAGCAGAGAACCCTAGGGCAATGAAGGGTCTTGCAAAGGCACAGCTACCCGTAGTGTGGAGGTCTAACAAAAAAGCGTGGCTTACTTCCGTCCTCTGCCAAGACTATGTGTGTGGCTATATCTCTCCTGCATTGAAAGCTTATGCAGAAGAAAATAATAATGCAAACCGCTTCCAACTCGTCCTCGACAACGCCCCAAGCCACCCTCATATCATGTCTGATTGGTGTGACAATATTGAAGTGCTCTTTTTGCCACCAAACACCACATCGTTAATACAGCCTATGGACCAGACCGTCATTGCAACCTTCAAAGCCTACTATCAACGTCGCACGATGGCACAGATTGTCCAGGCCCTTGACAACAACCCCGAGCTGACCATCACCTCCTACCTATGTTCACCTATGTGGAGTTCGCCACTCTTGCTAGTGGCACCGAAGAGCGCACCGCCCTTCGTTGTTGTTTGAGAATTGGTGCAGCAGACTATTCGAAGAGGTGGAGCGCACCCTTGTGAAGATGGGCTCGTCTGGCACTTTTTGTAGTTCGACATCGAGAGCTCTCTTGAAGCTGTCTAACGAGACACCTCTCATGTCTCTCACTCGCCGCGGGAGTTTGTTGAAGAGACGTGCTCCTCTATGTGATAACCAGCCCTCTCGCAGAGAGCCCATAGCCCCCCCGATTTATCATCTTGGGGATCTCGCATTCCCAGCCTCTCCTATCATTGAATTTCATTGCTATTGGTGTATGTAGATTTGGTACAAAACCCTCTGCGATTTTCCACGTATATATTATTAAGTATCGTTCCCTTCTACGTTCCAACTAATATAGTTTGAGTGATTTTAAGCGATCCCAATAGTGTAACTGTTTTACTGAGTTTATATGTGAGGTGAAGTTCCTTTGTACACTTTCTAAGTCATTAATTTCACCTAATTTGTATGGGGATGTTAATACGTTACAGTATTCTAGCCGCGGTATTGGAGTATTGGCGCGGTTACCATATCAAAAAGGGCTTTGACAACATTGAAGCGTCCTGGAATGAGATCCAAGCCAAAACAATGAACGGGGCTTGGAGTAAACTGTGGCCTGAATGTGTGAATGATTTCAAAGGATTTGGACCTGCCCCCACTGTCAAGGATCTCCGCAAAGATATTGTGCGCCTATCCCACCGTGCTGGCTTCACCGACGTAGATGAAGACGACATTCAACAGTTGCTAGACAGCCACAGTGAACCCCTAAGTAATGAAGAGCTTGAAGAAATGTTGCAGCAGCGTCGTCAAGATCCAGCCGAGGATAATGATTCAGTCCGAGAACGTGAGCTGACTATAAAAAACTTGCAAGAATTTCTGTCAGGTTTCGCCAGAGACATAGACATCATGAGAGACACCGACCCGAACCCAGCTAGAAGTGGCACTGCAGCGCATCACATAGAGAAGGCACTTGCAATCTACCACAAAATTCTCAACCAGAAGCGGGACAAAGCTAAGCAGAGCACTGTGACATCCTACTTCAGGCCAAGCACCTCTTCTACTCCATCATCAAGTCTTTCACCGTCACCAGAGCTGTCACATGCTAGCATCCCTTCTACGTCTGGCATCTTCACACCCGTGGCATCCACCTCTGGCACCAGCCGCGCCACCACCACCGCCGCGGCCTCCCAGGCCTCCCCAGACAACCCCGACTCCCCTCTACCAGAACTCCAAAGTTTCTCCGATTCAGAAATGTAAAACTATTCATGTAAGAAATGTAAGAAATAAAAGTTTAAGAGCATAATTATTTTTTATTAGTCTTGTAGTATCATAGATGTAGTATCGTAGAATTAGGTTAAGTCACCAAAGTACAATACAGTAGTCTACCGTAGGCTACTGTATTGAAAAATAAAACATGATTTGCGCATGGTGTTTTACTGTATTATCACCCTGCATGTTAAATTGTAGATGTAAGGTGTATTATAAGGTTAAGAAGTCATAGTAAACACAAACATTGATTCAAACTGAGTAAATATAAATGAAAGGGGGCGAAAATGAGAGTCCGTTCACCTAACCTAATTAATCCCATATAACTAATAGTTCACGCAACGAAAATTTGCACTACGAACGTTTTTTTCGGTACATAACCCATTCGTTGTGCAAGGGATTACTGTACAAAGAAATAGGGACCAACACCCATTTCTGCAATGACTGTTTTCCCCTGGCAATGCCGGTTATTAGGATGGTGGAAAATACAGAAGTGGGGCTAAGAACCGAACTAATCCAGACACTGAATGAAGTTTACAACAAGTGGATATCCGAGCAAGAATCCACACGCCCTACCCAAACACTCCAGGATACAGCCCCTCCTCATTATCCCACATCACTGCACCCCACACCCCACACCCACCTAAAATACTTTATCCTATATGCCTTCTCAATCAACCCCTACTACACCTCCACCCCAAGACTCCCCTGCATGCGACGATGTCTCGCCACCTACTGGCCCGTCCTCCCCCCCCCCCTCTCCTCCCCCCTCTCCTCCCCCACCTCTCCTCCCCCCCCCTCTCCTCCCCCTCTCCTCCCACCGCGCTTGGGGAAAATGTGACCAGCTCGCCTGCTCACAGCCACCACACCACTCCCACTACTCCCTCTACTATCTTTTTCGTCCCTACTGGACCTACGGCTATGGAACAGATAGATTTCCCAGATGCCAACATTAGGCAACAGGATAAAGCTGAATTTGAACTGAATACATCAACCTCCTCTGTGGGGGCGCTCGGTTATGGCCTTGGCCTTGCTCGGGGCCTTGGGGCTGTTCGGCCAGGCAGCTTGGGGAACAACAACAACAACAACCTCCACAGACACTACACAAAATGCATCCACCACAAACACCCCCCACCCCCACCACCATCTACACCACTACCCACCCAGACGGTCTCCCTTCATCTAACCCCAATATCCCCCACACCATTCCCTACTGCACTACCCATTCATTCCCCTCCCCCCACCACGACCTCTTCCACTCCCCCTACCTCTCCCCCTACCCTTACATGCCAGACAGAGGGACACACTGTCCAAGCAGAGAGAGAGATGGCGGTATGCCGACGTTATCTCATGAAAAACTGCCCATTTGGCCAAATAGGGAGGAGAAGTGGGAAGAAGTGCAACTACAAGCACCCCAAGATATGCTATAAGGGAATTAAGAGTGGAAAATGCCATCTAGGGAAATCATGCAGACTATCACCCACCCCTGTGTAATCCTCACTAGCAAACCGGACCTGCTATGATTGGTACTGTACTGAATACCACGTGAAAGGTACACTTAGGGTTAAAACACAGAATGAAGATGGGGCCTCACACCATTTTTAAGCCACACACGAACGAGGGAAAGAAAAAAGGCTAGAGCAAGACGAAATATGGAAAAACAGGGTAGAACAGCTAGAAGCACATACAGTCCATCCTCCAAATATGCGAGTTTGAAAAATGCGATCCTTGAAATTTGCGAGGGCGTGGTCAAAATTGGAAAAAATATAATATTCCACATTTGCGAGGTCGATTTCACATGTGCGAACCAGCCCGTAGAATTATAAGGGAAATCCGCTATTTCCTCTTAATTTGCGACCCCCTAATCCACATTTGCGAGGAAGAAGCGGCTGTGTTGGCTGAGGAGGACGAGCGGGGTGGGGGAGAGAGAGGCAGTGAGGCCCAGTAGGGGTGCCTAGCCTAGCCTCGGAACCCAAACGTCAAGCCAATTAAGCCAACAAACAATTTATTTAAGGTAACTGACACATCCTTTTAATATTTTCTTATCATTTACAAATATTTATATTTATATTTATATTTATATTTATAATATGTTTCGGGTTTAAGCTCTCGCTTGAGTCGGCTCGAAGAAAATCGATAATGGTGACACTTTAGTAAACCGGCGGTAAACAAAATCACACGCGTATCGGTTCGGCCAAGATTACTCGGTTTATATAAGTTTATTATGAAATATAATTTAGTATTATGGTAAGTTGGCTACCTACAGTACTATTATCACCTACATCAAGAAACCAAAATCCTCAAAGTCAAAGACCATCTGGACATGAGAGGCACTCAATTCCTGGCAGCAGCCTCCACGAACCAAGACCACCCACTAAACTACATGGCAACACACCCACAGACACCAAGAAATATCAAAACAACACCCAGCACACGGTATCACACACAATTATTGTCCTCTCTCCCTCCCTGCCCACCCCGAACCAACTTCCAGAAGCACATCCATACTCATATCTCTCGCCGATCCATCCACTCACTCACAGACAACACGCAGCTGCATGCACGACCTCCCGAAATCCATCCTTCCGAATCCTCCCTTCCTCGCGAGGACAGAGTCCACCTGGCCAGGCTGAGATGCGGACACCATCCAGCTCTCCTGAGCTATCAGAAGAGACTGGATGACTCCGTTGTCGACGCCTGCCCGGGATGTAACACAGCACCCCATACCATTAAACACCTCATAGAAGACTGCATTTCACACAACCACTTACGCAAACAACACAATCTACACTCAATGAGAGCTCTGTGGGAAAGCCCGATCGTGGCCATGGCCTTCCTCAGGGACTCGGGGCTGTTCGGCCAGGCAGCTTAGGAAACAACAACAACAACAACTATTATGTTTACAAGATACAATAAGTACTGTAATGATAGGTAAATGATTGTAGGCCTATATCGGCGATGTCAGTCACTCAGAATCTTGGCGCTTCAAATCGAAATGTTTTGAAAGTCCTAAACAACTTTACTTTATTTATTTATATATCCCATGGCCTGTCAGGGAATTGGCGAGGTTCGGATAATGACAGGTCTTATATGGGTGAGATTACTGTATGTATAAATGTGTCCCACAACCGATATAAATGTACTAATTAATACGTAAATTCGGCGGGTGCCGCCCATAAGTAATTATTCCCATAAACTATGTTATTTGAAATTTGCGAGGTCACATGTCGCCCATAATCTCGCAAATTTGGAGGATGGACTGTATACATCATCTAGAATACCTGATGTACCATCAACAAGGAGTAATGGGACCCCACCATCACCACCACAGGGGCCGCCCACACCACCAGAGATGGTAAATTCACAAACCACCACACCCAGCCTCTCCCCTCTCATATATGCAAACATACAAGGTCTTAAAAACAGTAGAACAAATAAGGTCCCTTTCATCCAAGGACTTCTAGAAGAGGGGAATGCACTGCTTGCTGCCCTTATTGAAACTCACATTAAAGATCACGAAAATAGTGAAGTATGGATCCCAGGTTACAACCTACACAGGTCAGATAGAAAACACAGAACATGTGGAGGAATAACTTTGTACATAAAAGACTCTCTTATAAGTACAGAGTTTTTGAATCACTCCAATGAGGTAGTAGAGATACTGGGGGTAAACATAGAGTCTAAACCTGGCAATTATCCTCACATACAGACCTCCAGATGCCTCACTTCATGAGTTCAAACCCCAGCTGGATAAGATCAAAGCTATAGAAGGACTGGCGGCTCCAACCCCTAACATCCTGTGGTTGGGAGACTTCAATTTACCTAATATCAAATGGAGGCAAATAGAACACCAAATATTGCCAAGCACCTTAAATGAATATGGTAATGCACACTCAAGAACTCTACTTAATTTATGTTCTATGTTCAACTTAAACCAACACATCACAGAACCAACTAGAGGTCAAAACATCCTAGACCTGATCTTTTCAAACAACGAGAACATTGTGCACAATACCAGCATATCAGATACTACTTATTCTGACCATAGGATAATCGAGGTACTAACCAACATCGAGTACCTACAAACAAACAAAACAAGGAGATCGTATACAGGTTCATTCAGTAAGTACAACTTTAATAATAAACATATAAATTGGCCAAGGATAAACCAGAAGATAGAGGAAATAGACTGGGAAGTCCAAATGGCAGACAAAACAACCCCTGAATGCCTTAGCCTAGTAAATGAATTAGTTAAAAACGTATGCTCGGATCACATTCCAGAGAGAAAAATGAAGCGCAGAAGTAAGCAAGAAAGAGAAAGGAGAAGGCTCTACAAATGAAGAAAACTACTGTCACATCGGCTCTCCCAAGCTGGATTACGGGAAAGGCAAATTAACATAATGAAAAGGGAGATTGAGGATATTGAACACAAGCTGAGAATATTGTATCAAATACAGCAGATAGAAGAAGAAAAGGCAGTTCAAGAAATAAGTGAAAATTCAAATTACTTCTTCTCATATGGAAAGAAACAATCACAAACAGCGTCAAGCATTGGCCCACTCATCAAACTCGACGGATCATATACAACAGATGACAAAGAAATTAGTGAACTTCTACGAAAACGGTATGAAACCGTGTTCAGTCAACCCGATCCATCTAAAACTATTGACAATCCAAACAGTTTCTTTATGGGCGAGAACAGAGCCCCCCTCCATATATCAGATATAGAATTTGGGCCAATAGATATAGAAAGGTAGACCGAAGGAGAGGTGGAAGGATGGAGTGAGGAAGTATATGAATGAAGGTGGTGCTGGTTGGGAGGAGGGGCATCGACTGACTGGGGCCAGAGGTTCATGGGGGCGGTTCGTTCGTGGCCACCCCTTCGGGGATCACGGCGTCAGGCAATAGATAGATAGATAGATAGAATAAACAGCATGCCGCTCCACTCAGCACCAGGACCAGATTCATGGAGCTCAGTCCTGCTCAAGAACTGCAAAACATCGCTAGCAAGACCTCTAACCATAATGTGGAGAAAGAGCCTAGACACAGGAGAAATCCCAGAAAGTCTGAAAAACACAACAATTGCACCACTATACAAAGGAGGAAGTAAAGCTCTGCCAAAAAAATTACCGCCCAGTAGCACTAACATCTCGCATCATCAAAATCTTTGAAAGAGTACTACGAGGAAAAGTCTCGGAATACATGGAAGAAAACGGGCTCCACAACTCAGGACAACACGGGTTCAGAGCAGGAAGATCATGTCTCTCGCAGCTACTAGAACACTATGACAAAGTTCTAGATGACCTGGAAGAGAAAAGAAATGTAGATGTCATATACACAGACTTTGCCAAAGCATTTGATAAGTGTGATCATGGAATTATAGCACATAAGCTGAAAGAAAAAGGTATCACCGGAAAGGTGGGGAGGTGGATCTATAATTTTCTCATTAACAGAAGACAATCAGTAGCAGTAAATCAAGCGGTATCGGAAGGTTCAGAGGTTAAAAGCTCTGTTCCCCAGGGTACAGTGTTGGCACCCTTACTCTTCCTAATACTAATAAGTGATATCGATGCAAATGTACAACACAGCAGTGTCTCATCATTTGCAGACGACACAAAACTAAGTCTAGGAATAACTACAATAGAAGACAAAGAAATCTTGCAAGCAGACATGAACGCTGTATTTCGGTGGACCAAAGATAACAACATGCAATTTAACGAAGAGAAATTTCAGCTGATAAGGTATGGAGGAAATGAAGAGATTAAAGAAAACACAACCTACTTAACACAGTCACTCCTGCCAATCCCACGAAAATCAGAGGTTAAAGATCTTGGGGTAATAATGTCAGAAAACATGTCTTTCGAAGAACATAATCAGGCCAAGTCTGTAGCGACGAGGAAACTTGTAGGTTGGATACTGCACACTTTCAAGACACGAGAAGAACGGCCAATGATAACACTTTTCAAATCGTTGGTGATCCCACGACTGGAGTATTGCAGTGTGCTAACATCTCCACACAAAGCCGGGAAAATATACGAAATAGAGAGTGTTCAAAGAAGCTTCACGTCCCACATCAGCTCGGTAAAACATCTTCATTACTGGGATAGGCTGAAGGCTCTTAACTTATATTCACTGGAGCGAAGAAGAGAGAGATACTTGATAATTTACACATGGAAAGTTATCGAGGGTCTAGTGCCAAACCTTCACACCACAATATCATGGAACTGGAGAGACAGAGGGGGTAGGAAATGTAACATCCCACCCCAAAAGTGTAGGGAAGCTCTGGGCACACTGAGGGACTCCTGGTTGACAAACAGGGGACCGAGCCTCTTCAACAAAATGCCAGAGAACGTGAGAAACCTGATGGACGTGCCAACAGAAGTATTCAAGAAAGCCTTGGACAACCATCTCAAGTCGGTGCCTGATCAGCCATGCTTCGCGGGGGTGAGAGCTGCCCCCTCGAATAGCCTGCTGCATCAAGCACTGGCAGCAAACATACTCAGGGGGAGCAACTCTCGCCGAGGCCAATGAGGTGGCCGAAACAACTCCAGGTAGACTCCAGGTAGGTAGAAACCTGGGCCATCAGGGTCAAGGTCTTTGGTCCCAGTCCGTAGATTTTCACATAAACGCGAAAGAGTTGATGGTCCCCTTAATTTTCCTCCAGGCTCACGGTTACACTTTACAGGGGAAATCAATAGCCTTTCGGATGGACAACTTGAATGCGGTCTCATGCATCCAAAGACAAGGGTCAACGAGGTCTCGGCCGTTACTAGAATTGTTTTTTTTTTTTTTTTGTTCTAGCAGACATCCTGAACATTCATCTTCACGCATCTTACCTCCCAGGCGCAGCCAACGTCTGGGCAGACGCCCTGTCCCGGAGACAGAGCACAATAGTAGAATGGTCACTCAAGCAAACCATCTACAACCAGATGATTGCAGAGAAGTACCATCCACAAGTGGACTTATTCGCGTCCCAGGGAAATCACAAACTCCCTCTCTACCTAACCCGCCGGGGGGAAACCCGGGCAGGGGGTCCAGACACTTTGACGGAGGACTGGAACAGGTGGAATTCCATCTATCTGTTTCTGCCTCCCGACGCTTCACTCATGTGTCAAGTAGTTCACAAACTACAAGTTTAACGGGGCACAGTCTCGATGATCGCGCCCCTGTGGCTGGCTCAGGTGTGGTACCACCAGTTGAAGACGTGGTGCGAGAACCCGGTGTCACTCCCGATCTCGTACTTCCACTTAGAGACAATTGGAAACCTCAAGACCTCGCTGACTTTTGCATTTTGGACATTCAGAAGGCTAAATGGTTAACTCCTTATGGTGGTAGTGTAACGAATACATATATCAATCAATGCACTATGTCCACTAGGCGTCAATATCAGTCCCATTGGAAATCATTCACCACCTGGATGGTGGAAACAGCTCAAACAGAAGCATCAGTCGCTTTAATTTTCAAGTACTTGAACTACTTATTTGAACAAAAACGTCTTTCAGTAGTGACACTAAAAAAACAATTGTCAGCAATTAAAATCCCTTTTTTTTTATTTAACGGGTCTATCTGTACCGCAGGCGGAGGAGAAGGGCTTCATGCGTGCATGTTTCAAGCTTCGCCCGTCAGCTCATGCCTACCTGGTCGCTCGACAAAGCTTTGTCTTTACTTAATTCACCCAAATATAATCGCAAAACAGATTTTGATTTAATTCTCAAGAAAGCTGTGTTTCTTATGGCTTTAGCTACAGGTAACCGGGTGTCTGAGCTGGCGGCGACGAGCAACGAACCTAACTGTCTGAGGTTTGGGCGGCACAATGTCGATGTGCAAATTGCGCCGTCACCTACTTTTATAGCGAAGAACGAACATAGTGACCATGTTTTTTCTGCGTTCACAATCCCGGCACTCAAACGAGGGGATACACATCATATTCTACGCCAAGTACAATCTCTCATTAAGTTATTGAGAGTGTCCTGGCCTAAGCAACCGGGAGCTCTCTGGGTTTCGAGTACAGGTCAGCACATCACAAAACGGAGGTTAGCAGCCCTATTAGTCGAGATTATTAGAGAAAGTAATCCCTGCGTAGTGGGAAGAGCCCACGATATCAGGAAGTTGGCTGTTTCTTTGAGATTTTTGCAAAAAAATTCCATTGATGATATTGCGAACACTAAATTGTGGGCGTCAAATCATAATTTTCTGACGCGCTACCTGTCTGTGGTCCTGGATCGACCAAAGCTCACTTATGTGGCGTTACGTCAACGGGTCTGAGGGCTCTTTGTGCTGATTAGACTAAGTATTTTAGAGTTTAAGAAAAGGGGGGGGGGGGGAAGAGAGTACTAAGACCCCCCAGCCCCTTCCGCCGGATAAGTGCTCCGTCGGATAATGTGATTAGTATACAGTATGAGCTGTGATATACAATACAGTGGAGCCCCCATCCTAGCTGCAAATCGGTTCCGCAGAAATAGAGCTAGGATTGAAACAGCCAAGATCGGGGCACTGTTCTTATGGGGAAAATTCAATCGGTTCCGTGCTCATGCCAAAATTTGCGTCTTTTTCTATTTTTTGCCTATGAAAACATGTTTTATTGTACACAAATTAAATTTTATGCATTATACTGTATCATATAATACACCATAGAATAAGTTTTTAATAACTAGAAAAAAAGGCCCAATATCTAAACAATTACCACACTTTTTTCCAGTGATAGGCTATGAAAACATGTTTTTTGTCTAGGCTACATCAAGTAGCCTAGGCCTAAATCTTATGCATTGTAAATAATAATGTAGACATGGCTAAATGACAGTCCTAACCATAAATACTGTAGATTGGGGCATTGTTTCTATCATGCGAAATTTTTTAGGCCTAGCCTAGGCCTAGGTTCTAAATTCGTCCAGCCACCCCTCAAGTACCCATTACGCCCCAAATACATTCAATAAATACATATTATGAGGAAAAGACGTATAAATACGTATTATGAGAAGATTACTTACCACCCAGATTTTATTATAAATCATTGTCATATTTAGCCTAGCCTAGGCTAACATCGTCTAGGCTAGGCATTTCAATCTCTTTCGTCTGACATGGACTGGTCTTTGCTCTGTGTTTTGAGCATGAAATTCCTTCATTGCTACCACCAGGCCAACCATCCCTATCACTAGATGTACTAGAGGTTATAATAAACGCGAGAGATAAGGGGTTCAGGCACAAAAAGGCTTGCAAACGGTTGTTTTGTCAACACAGATACTAGCTAAACTGCAAACGTCTGCTTAGTGATGACGTCATACAAAGATGGCTGCATCTTGCGCATTTGACGATCGGATCTCGGATTCACTCGGATTTCGTCTCTAAACGGCAAGCTACTGGCAGATTCTTTCGTTATGTTAAAACAAAATTATTGTTTTTGTTTGTTTTCTAGTTTTATGTCGAGTTTTTCGTTATTTTTGCTATTTTTTCGGGTTTCGGCTGGGATTTTGATGCGAGAATTGAGGCTTTTGGCACGAGAATTGAAATTGGGAATATTTGGTGTGTGGTGCAAGAATTGAATCAGCGAAGACCGGTGTAGCGAAGATGGGGGCTCCACTGTACTCGATACAAATTTTAATTTTAAGCAAAATATTTCATTAGTAAGCTATAACTATGAGATACATGCAATACTATGTACAAAGTACGACGTAGTTGTAAGTACAAAATTAGGATAAAGATAAATTATTTGTGTCAGAAGTTATCACATACTTTATGCCTTACCAGAACTCTGACAAGTGTGTGTCAGAAAGTAATCTTTATTATGTCAAAGAATCAGAGATTCATGTACAAAGTATGGTTAATTTATTAGTGGCCCCTCCATCATTGACGAACATGCCTATTACATAAGGCATCCTCTTCAAACACTAATCCGCCGTAGTTTTGAATCTACCGCGCAGAGCATTTAAAAACTGAGGAGCCTTCATCATGAGCGCACGCGACCTCACTCATGGCTTCAGTCATTATGAATTGGGTTCTCACTACGAAAAAACTTCGTAAAAAATAAAAACAAAAAGAAAATAAGAATAACTATCTAATAAGCTTTCCATCATATCGTGGATGTACTTGTGTGGATCTCTGACCAGACGCTGATTCAGGCGTCATTCCTCCTTCTCTGCTCTGCGTTCAGCCTGCCCGGACGTGCCTCCCCACGCTCCGCTAGTTCCGCATTCGTTGCGTCCCTAGTGAGTTTTTTCTCATTTGTTTACTCCAGGATGTATCGAGTAAGGTTAGGATAGGCGTAGCAGGAGTGTCCTGGGCTGGTTGCCCGCAGTGCAGTGTACTTTGGGTCGAGTGTATGGGGCATCTATTTCGGATGTACCCTCGTGGTCCCGTTGTGGACAGGTGAACTTTTTCACAGTTGAGTTAGTTTGTGATGCAGGCGGCTTTCACTACGCGTTATTTAGTGCTGCCTTTTATCTTTCTGATGAGGTAAGCTTTGTTTCTGACGTTCCCAGCGTATTTTTCTTCACTTGGTGAAGTTTTTTCTGGGTCCCGAGTCAGTCTTCCCTTGGTCGGAAGTATTTGCTACGGTGGTGTGTTGGCGGTGGTTCCTGTTGTGATATTTCCAGTGTTTGTGTATATTTCAACTTTTATTATGCCGTCTACCTAGGCCTAGCCAGCCGCTCGTAGCTTTGCCACATGTACTAGTGTTATTGTTTATTATTTATAAATATGCCCTACTGTGTCATGTGTATCCGGGTTTTAGTTGTGTATTGGCTAATTCCTCGGACTATAATTGTTTCCTGGTTTAGTTGTGTATTGGCTAATTCCACGGATTATTGAGTGACCTTGGGTTTGTCGTGCGTGGCTCTCCTCGTGTCTCTTGTTTGTTCAGATGGTGTCTGTTCAGGGTGGGTTGCCTTCCGGCGGGTTTTTTCTCGGTTTCACCATGAAAATCCCGGCCGCGAGCCGTGTTGGGCCACACGTGGTTGTTAACACTGGCTTGTTTCCCCGGCGTTGGGGCGTCTGTGGCTCTCCAGGACTGCATCTCTGTGGGTGCCTGGTTTCAGGCCTCCTTTGATTCCCGGCGGGATGGCTGTTCCCATCTATAAAACGTTGTTCATGCGGACATACGTTATGTAGTTTTTCTACCCGGTTTTACAAAAACCACATGAAAAACCTAGCTGTTGTTTTAGGCTTTCCTCCCCGGCGATCTTTTACAAAGAAGTGGGGACAGGAACTTATGGGGTTAACGTTTGGACATCTCACCCGGCGGGTGTACCTGGGTAGGGTGGGATGAACGACTTATGTCTTTCAGTTAGTTAACCAATCCATTTTAAGTGATACTATGTGTATCGCCGCCTTTACTCTTACGGCGATTGAAGGTTCAATTAGGTTATATATCGATTCTTCTCACCCGGAGGGTGCTCCTAGGTGGAGGAACTAAGGAATTTACAAAATTCGATTTCGATTTAACCACTTAATTTAGTGATACAATTAGGTATCGCCGCCTTCAAACTTACGGCGATCTTTTGTGACAATTCGTTAGACATCAGATCAGATCTCGTATCATCCTGCCCTGTGCTATTCTACTAAAATATTTCAAGGGCCGGCATCTTTATGGGGGGTTGCTTTGTTACAAAATTGAATCTTGAGACAGTCACCACCACCAAGAGACTATAAGCGCCATGCTGGACCGTTATATTATATCAGAGGGTATTCTTCACTTTCTTTAACAAAAGATTTGTTTAGATATTCTGAACCCCGCCGCGTAGCGAGCTGTGTTCGTTGTGTCATTACATCTCGTTACCCGGCGGGTTATTAACACTTGTGTGCGAACATGTTGGGTTAACCTTATGAGCATTAATTCCTGGAAATTTTCATTTTTTCCAGAGCTGAGCTCCGGCGGACCAATACAGACCCGGCGGTAGTTTTCTCCCACCAGTCTCTGTCATGGCTACCGTGGCCCCAGTTTTTGCTTTGTGCACTACCCCTGCTTGTGCTGGTATCCCTATTTTTGCGCATACCCGTTGCATAAGGTGTGTTAAATGTCTAGACCGTTCAAGGGGTCTCTGGGTTATGCGTAATTGTTCTTTTTGCTCCCAATTAGCTATAAAGGTCCTTTGTGATAATGATAAGACCGCGGCGGTAGCGTTGAGAGAGGTTAGGCAACAGATGTCAGCCTACACTACCATTGTTGCGCATAAATCACTTCAATGTGACAACGTCCCACTTTGGGATAGATTGCTCTCCGAACACCCTCCCCCTAAACGTTCCTCTAGAGTCACGAGTATTAAGCCGGCGGAGACTGGTCAGGGTTCTGTATCTTCTGCGGCTACACCTAAACGCCCAAGAGAGCCTACACCCCCGGTATCCGCCTCCTCGTCTCGGGCGAGATCCCGGTCTAGGTCTCCTCTTAGACACCAGTCATCTAGTCGTGCCTCTTCAACGGCGAGTAAGAAGAGTAGGACGGAAGGTTCCACCAGTGGTCACGGCGAGGATTCCTCCAGATCTAAGAATAGTTCGCGGTCACACCGTAGCCATAAATCCTCCAAAAAGGATTCACATAAACGGAAGTCCTCTCGACATTCACCAACTTCTAGTGCATCTCATCGTACCTCTACCCCAGACAGAGTTTGTGTTAAGGCCCAAGAGTCCAGTGCAGCGCCTGTCCCAAAAGAGGATTTGCCACTTAATATTTTAACCCTGGAATTGGAAAGTTCAGGGGGTTCAGTAATTGAGAATGTTTCAGACTCTCAAGAGAGCGTAGGCCAGGGCCTCGGTGTTTGGCGGTTTGCTCAACCAGGGTCTGACCACCCACGTCCGACTCAAACGAGTCACACAGTAGCCGATGTCCACAGGGACGCGGCGATCCCATCCTCTATCCCAGACTTATCTTGGCAACAAGGTACCCCTGCCTCGGCGGGGTCTTCTCAGGAGGATCAGGAGGAGAAAGACGAAGTTTCAATAATTTCGGAGATGGAAGGACAAGGGTCAGGCTCAGGCTTGGATGCCGCACAGGATACTAATGATTCACCTGTAAGTTCTTCATCAAACCAGTTTGTTACAGCACAGGAAATTAATGGGCTACTTACTCATGCTTTATCTAAATTTTTTGACCAACAACAGGAAAACCCCACAATGGACTTGGGGGCTCCCACGACAAGTTCTACGGTACGGCCTCTGATGACTTCGATTGATTTATCTAAGATCCCTAACCCTCCAACTCTGTTAACCTCAGGGATCACTAGGCCTGCTACGGCGGCATTGACAACTTCAAATGTCAGGGTCATAACGGATGTCAATCCACCCCCTCTAGACAAAGCGCCTCTTAGAAAGGTAGCTATGCCCTTACTTTATGGGCCAGACGAGTCATGGGTTCTTTTGAACTCCTCTAAACCAGAGCTTGCCCAACCTACTTTGTCAGGGGAACTCCCGGTACCGCGTGAGTGGGTCATCCAGGGCAATAAGTCAAAGAAATTAAGGGCCGTGGATACTTTGGGTAATGTTCTGGACGTAAACATCAAGGCTATACCTAGTTATTATCACCAAGATTATTTTGTGTATGCTTCTAAGCCTGCTTTACCCCCTGCCTCAGCTTCAAAACTATTTTCAGACTGGTCTAAACTGGATGGGTTTAATGATATTAAGACTCTGTCAGCTCTCACTCCTGAACTAGATTTACAGACCGTCACAGACGACGCAGCTAATCCAGTTTTGAAGGTGGGACAGTTGGGACCAGGACCTTGGGTAGATTGGGAGGTAGAGGCTCAAAACTTTGCAACCACTTTCACTTCTAAATCTTCCCACCAGATACCTCAGGATACTCATTCATGGTTCTCCATGCCAGTGGGTTCTGCCGGTGGAGTCCCGTCAGCTTTGTTTTCATTTCTAGCTGCCCCTAAGATTAATCTTTGTGAGCTGAAGGACCCGTTCACTACCCCTACCCCTACTCACCTAGACAGAGAATTTAGGCTACGGGGAAAAGCTTTTCGCCTGTTCTCGCAGTACATAGTATCTCAGCAGGTGGCTAAGTCTTTACTACGGTCCACTCAGGCAATCGCAGATGCGGATGCTCGAAGATCGGTTGAGTTATCCCGGCGACTGATTCTTCAGTCGTCAATCCAATCCTTGGGTGACATACGTACCGCCTTGCTTGAGGCGGTACGAGCACGACAAGATCTTCGGATGTCGTTAGTTCGCAAGCTACCTGATCGCATTGCTAATCAGGTGGTTATGTCACCAGTGCTTACTCCCTCTTTTAATGACCCCTGAAGTGTGGCGAACAGTGTTCAATATGGCACAGGCCGTTAAGCACAGTCCCACCCCTTCTAAGAAACCTGCATTTAACTTCCCCAAACCCAGGCCTACTACTAAAGCTCAGCCAGGGGGATCTAAACCTTTTCTTCCGCCTAAGTCCTCCCACTCCCCCCAGGGTCAGTACAGGCATAGACAGAGTAGGTTTTCAGGTCAGAGAGGACGCGGCCAAAATAAACCAGGTCAGGGCCAGTCTTCGGCCAACGCCAGCCAGCCGGCAAAGCGTCCAGCACCAACCCCACCATAAAAAACTAAAGTCTCTCTCACTCCCGGTGCCTACCTTAAGGCCGGAGGAACCGAGGGTAGTACAGCCGGCGAACCCTTGTCTGCTAACTGGGTCGTTCCGAACGTGTCACCAAGCATGGCCGTTAAACACTTGGGCACGGATGGTGGCACGCAAAGGCATCACTTGGCAGTGGCTCCGGCGACCTCGATTACGTCAGCCGACAACGGCGAATTTTGTTTCTTTAGAGGTGGAGTCACTAGCCCAGGAAATGATTGCCAAGAATGTCATCATCCCGGTCCCACCAAATTACCCTGTATTCACGTCCAAACTATTTTTGGTTCCCAAAAGGGACAGTGTTCAGATGAGGCCGGTCGTAGACCTGTCTTATCTGAATCTTCACATTCACAACGAATCTTTCAGAATGTTAACAGTACACCAAATCAGGCTAACACTTCCACCGGGAGGTTGGATGTGTTCACTAGACCTGACAGACGCCTATTGGCACGTATCGGTCAACAAAAGATTTCAAAGGTTTTTGGCCTTACGGATCAGGCACCAAAATTTTGTTTTTCAGAGGATGCCGTTCGGCTTGAACCTGGCACCTCGATTAGTCACAAAACTAGTCCGGCAAGCCCTGATGCCATTGTTAAAACAAGGGATCAGAGTGTTGTGGTATCTGGACGACTGGCTGGTGGTGGCAGAGACACAACAATTATGCATAAAACATGTCAATATCATTTTAAATCATGTCAAAACTCTAGGCTTCAAGGTAAATCTGGTAAAGTCAAACCTTGTTCCCTCACGAGTAATTCAGTGGATAGGGCTGGTCTGGGACACCGCCGCTCTCACTCTGAGTCAGAGTGTGGACAATCGCAACAGGTTTCGCAGGAAACTGTTCATGTTTCTTCACAGTCTGACTACGACGCGAAGGGTCTGGGAGTCTCTGGTCGGCTCTCTCAACTGGATTCAACTAACTGTCAAGTTGGGCCGGTTGAAAGTAAAACGATTAATATTGGAAGGCAACAAATATTTCCCGCTCTTACCGGCGGGAAAATTATGGCCCATCCCGAAATTAATCCACACCTTACTAGCGGTCTGGGCGAAGAGGGAAACATTGCACTCAATAATGTCATGGACCTCTCCTCCACCAACGGTATGGGTAGACACGGATGCGTCAGGCACAATAGGGTGGGGATTTCAGTCAAATCAGGGGCACCAGGGTCAGGGGCTTTGGTCCCACTTAGAAATCTCTCACATCAATGTCAAAGAATTACTAGTCCCCTTGTATTTCCTTCAGGCTCACGGCCCGGCGTTACGGGGCAAGTCGGTGGCCTTCAGAATGGACAATCTGAATGCAGTCCACTGTATTCAGAAACAAGGGTCAACGAGGTCAAGGAAGTTGCTAAACGTGTCGGAAGAGATTTTTACTCTAGCCAACAGTCTAGATATTTATCTTCACGCATCTTATCTCCCAGGCGTAGCGAACGTCTGGGCAGACGCTCTGTCCCGGAGACAGAGCACGACAGTAGAATGGGAGCTCAAGCAACCCATTTTCAACCTAATGATTGCAGAGCTCTCTCATCCACAAGTGGATCTTTTTGCGTCCGAGGAGACTCACAAACTCCCTCTATACCTCACCCGCCGGGCGAAAACGCCGGCAGGGGGGCCAGACGCCCTAGTGACAGACTGGAACAGATGGAGCTCCATCTATCTGTTTCCACCGCCAGATGCGTCACTAATGTGCCACGTAGTGAACAAACTACGAGATTATCGAGGCTTAGTTTCGCTAATCGCGCCACTGTGGCCGGCGCAGTTGTGGTACCAGCAATTGAAAATGTGGTGCCCGGACCCGGTATCGCTCCCGGTCGGGTATTTCCACTTAGACACGATTGGCAACCTAGCGACCTCGCTGACTTTTGCATTATGGACATTCAGGAGGCCAAGTGGCTAGCACCATACGGTAGAGATGTGACCAATAAATTACTCAATCAATATACTCAGTCTACAAAACGACAGTATCAATCACATTGGCAAGCCTTTACTTCTTGGATCGTTAGGACAGAACAAACTGTACCCTCAGTGGCATTAGTTTTTAATTATTTGAATTATCTGTTTGAGCAGAAACGTTTATCTGTGGTAACATTAAAAAATCACTTAACTGCGATTAGAGTGCCCTCTTTAGACCTTACGGGTCTTTCCATACCGGTAGCGGAGGAAACAGGTTTTATGAGAGCATGTTTTAAACTCCGCCCACCTCCCCGTCAGCTCATGCCTACTTGGTCTCTGGACAAAGCTTTGTCTTTGCTTCACTCTCGTCTGTACCAAAATACTGCAGACTTTGCATTACTCTTAAAAAAGGCGGTTTTCCTTTTGGCTTTGGCCACCGGAAACAGAGTGTCTGAGCTGGCGGCGATGAGCAACACACCTAATTGTCTTAGGTTTGGTAGACTTAATGAATGTATTTCCATAGCACCCTCCCCAGGTTTTGTAGCCAAGAATGAGCATAGTGCACACGTGTTTTCTGAGTTCACGGTGCCGGCGTTAAAAAGGGGAAAGGTGCATCATAATCTATGTCCAGTGCAAGCTCTAACCAAATATTTGAGAGTAGCTCCTCGAAACCCCCAAGGTGCTTTATGGGTAGCAAGTACGGGTAAACGCTTACTTAAACGGCGATTAGCCTCTCTTCTGGTAGAAGTCATTAAAGAAAGTAATCCCGGCGTTGTGGGTCGGGCCCACGATTTACGCAAATAGGCAGCCTCTTTACGTTTCCTGAAATTTTTTTCAGTCGAAGACATCGCGTCCACGCAGTTGTGGGCGTCTAATCATACGTTTCTGTCTAGATACTTGTCAGTTGCTCTAGACAAACCTTCCTTACCATGTATAGCTTTAAGGCAGAGGGTCTAGGTGGCCCTGCAGTCACTTTTGTTTACTTTCACGGGAAAGGGGGGGGGGGGGGGTGCAGTCAGTTGACATAGGACACCCTAGACCCCGCCGGAGTATGAGAGCTGTGATACAATTTAAGGTTAAAATGTGATATGAAAATTTCTCAGCGAGAAATTGTGCTAGTACAATGTTAAGTACAAAACAACGGTGTTGTTATAGTAGTTTTAGCTGCGAAAGCAATTTAATATTAGAACAATGGAGTTCCTTTCCAATTTATCTCCAAGTTTATGTTGGGGTTTATTATGTGCACATATAAACTTATAACTTGTTATTTTTTGTCACCACTCGTTGAGTGGGGTGCCTTTTGTAACTACAGATCTGTGTTCAGAATCTTCAGGGTTACCCATTTTTTGTCAGGAAGGCTTCTTTGAAGCACGCACCTGCCTGAACCCCCTTTTTCTTGTATTTTTTCGGCCTACGCCGTTGTTAAATATATTTTCAAAAGTAAGAATACTATGTGGTTGTTTTTATTATCTGCTTTTCTAGAGTTATGATATGATTACGAATGTCCCCCTCCAGTCTTAGAAATCAGGCATGTTCGTCAATGATGGAGGGGCCACTAATAAATTATAGGTTTGACTCCTGTAAGGAGATAAAGAAAACCTAATATTTAGTAGTGGCCCCGTAATCATTGACGACTGGGGCCCTCCCGACCGTCCCCTTCCCATTCGTTGATGTATTGAGGATTTTGGTTTACTTGATATGTCAGTGAAGGAGGAATGACGCCTGAATCAGCGTCTGGTCAGAGATCCACACAACTACATCCACGATATGATGGAAAGCTTATTAGATAGTTATTCTTATTTTCTTTTTGTTTTTATTTTTTACGAAGTTTTTTCGTAGTGAGAACCCAATTCATAATGACTGAAGCCATGAGTGAGGTCGCGTGCGCTCATGATGAAGGCTCCTCAGTTTTTAAATGCTCTGCGCGGTAGATTCAAAACTACGGCGGATTAGTGTTTGAAGAGGATGCCTTATGTAATAGGCATGTTCGTCAATGATTACGGGGCCACTACTAAATATTAGGTTTTCTTTATCTCCTTACAGGAGTCAAACCTATATTATAAGCAGAATTCTTTGAAGTGCGCTCTCCGGTTTTCTTTCCATATTTTATACAAAATATTGTATATATACAATAAATTTAAGATTGCTATTGTGGTGTTTTGTTTTCTACCTATTATTGGATTTGTTGATGGTTTTGGATATTGTCACGAATGTCCCCCTCCAATCTTGTGATATAAGGCATATCGTCAATGATGAAGGGGCCACTAATAAATTATAGGTTTGATCCCTGGAGGGGAGAGAGAAAACCTAATATTTAGTAGTGGCCCCGGAATCATTGACGACGTGGGCCCTCCCTCCATCCCCTTCCCATTCGTTGATATTTAAGTAATCTTGATATATCATTAATCAGCCCATTGAAGATGGGCTGGTCTATCAGAGTGAGAACTGAGCGATCTCTGCCATACCCATAGCTTACTCTGACTGTTCCTTTAACTTATATATTTTCTAGATCTCAAGTGACGGCGTCTTTTCCGTGGATTGACCTCCCAATCTACCAAGATTGGAAGCCAAAGCGTCACATTTTTCCCTTGCCCCTCAACTTTCTCTTCATAATTGCTGAGGGGCACAGGGCCCTGGGTGGGGCTTTGGTTTCCCGGGCGTTTCTGCACCCTCCTCAGCTCCCCGCCATGGAGTGGCTTCGGTCACCCAGGCTTTATTGTGGTCGGCAGGGAGGGTTCTGTGGGGGCGCTCGGTTATGGCCTTGGAATTGCTCGGGGCCTTGGGGCTGTTCGGCCAGGCAGCTTGGGGAACAACAACAACAACAACAACATCATTGAAGAGCGTGATGACGCTAGAAGATAAGCGTCTGGCTGCGCATGAGAAAATATCCACAAATTGGGAAGCCTGATTATAGCAGTTCTTAAATTGAATAGAAGTTCTTTTTTATTATTTACGAAGTTTTTTCATAGTGAGTACCCAATCATAAGGACGATTCCGTAAGAGAATAAGCATACCCTTACGAAGTTGGCTCCTCTTCTCTTCCTGTGGCAGGTGTTTCAAACAGCTAAAGTAAGGGCTTGAAAAGTAGCTATTATATAATTGGCATATCGTCAATGATTCCGGGGCCACTACTAAATATTAGGTTTTCTCTCTCCCCTCCAGGGATCAAACCTATATTCTTTTTTTCTTCCACCATTAGATGAAGGCCCTTTTACCCCCTAGGGTAATAATTAAGTGTTTCTAATTTTGTTCATACAGTTTCTATATGAATCAGAGCTATTTTGAGATGGTTAGAGGATAAACAGTGGTAATTAGACTAATATTATAATTTTATATGCTATTGAATAGTTCGGCACATTTGATAATCCGCCATCACTCATTTTATGTATACATATACAGTACTGTACTCAGGCACATACCCCATAGCTGGGGGTATGCAGGGATAACATAATTATTCATATTTTTTCACCAACCAACTTTACTTCTAGACTCTAAAATCTAAGAGAAATACAGTATAAGAGAGACAAAGATTTTGAAAATATTTCTACTGTATGTGTTTTTTTCTTTTCTGCAGGGTATCAAGAGTATGCAGGACTCAGGGCCCAAGATAAAGCCCATCAGGAAGCGTGTGAGGAAGCAGAGACAACGAGCCACCAAGATCTCCGACAATGAGCACATGCAACACGTCCTACAAACATACGACAACACTTAGGCTCCAGATACTCTACTATAAGCTACACTGAAGTGGGTATTACACGAGAGTTTTTATCAATTTTCTGTTTTCAAATTTTGTTCCCAACACTTCACCATTAAAGGGGGTAGCACACGATAGGTTTTAGCGTCAAGTTTCTGTGGTCAACATATTTCTAGCAATATTTCTGGGATGTTTTGCACTGGTATCAGAAACTAGACTAAAAATAAATTAATTTAGGCGAGAGAATTACATTACAAGTTAACCTCCCAAACTGCCAGACTAGAGTTTAAGATTATAAAGTTGAAAGAAAAATTGCTTTTGTGATACTGGCTTAAGTCATGCGCAAAAGTGTGTTTACCTCTCCTACCTTTATATCACCACAGACTAATCTGAAATAGGGAACGTGAGAGGCATTAAGGCTTGACTTTGACGGAATAAAACTGTCTGTCCTGCCATCCTATCTGTTCCTATTCCTTCCTTACCCTCCCTTCCCTTTCCTTATGTTCCAGCCACCTCTATATTTTAGATTACATTCTTAGCGGTAGGGTCCACTTGTAGTTAGTTAGTTATGTAGAGCAGATTAACCAGACCACTGAGCTCCATACGGAACTCTCATAGGGTCCACTTGTAGTCGTGTAGGAAGGTCTTAGCACGGTACTTAGAATTAGGCAATTACAGTTCGGCCTGCCAATACCTGAGTTTATGGGCGTTACGAGGCCTCGCGGATTGAAAGTTCGCAGATTAGAAATAATGCATCTTATGGGAATACTGTAATTGCTTATGGGCGGCACCGAGAATGACTATTTTTTTTCGCCTATTTCTCCCCTTCATTTGCCTAAAATGGTGGACATGATCATCAAAATAATAAGAAAATATAACAACTAAATATAAGTTAATCTTGAGGGTTACAAGCTTGTTTTATCGCAGTGGCAAGATGAACAAGTAACCTTCCGTTCTGCTCCGAGGTAGCTGTAATACTGGCGTATCCCGCAACGCCGGCCCGGCGCATTAGGTAAACATGGCGGGATTGCCCGTCTTTCGGCGCTCGATTCGCATATTGTAAGCACATCCTCGCATTTTGAAAGTTTTTGGTAATTTTTATTTTGGATCCCTGCTCGCGTATTAGCTATTTCACGGATTGGCAGGCCGGACTGTACTTTATAGTTAAGTCACTTAAGTGGCTAGGGAAACACAATTGGGTTTTCAACTTTTCTGTTTTTAAGCTGAAGCAAAATGTACAGTTGGTCAAAGTTCCAGCTGACCCACCCTCGCTCTGGGGTTCGCAGAATTAGCTGGCAATACTGGTGTAGTGGTGCAGGGATACCACTTGCCATTAATGTGTTACCTGTGTCTGTCCTGTATATTACTGCAAATTAGACTATGTAAGGTTCACGTTGTGAAGACTAAATGCTCCTTCATTAAGCAGCCACTAATAAAACAGAAATATGCGTTCTAATAAAATCGAGAATCAGTTGCTGTTCGCTGATGACACAGCATTGGTGGCGGATTCTAATGAGAAACTGCAGCGGGTAGTCAAAGAGTTTGGTGTGGTTTGAGGAAGGAGGAAACTGAAGGTGAATGTCAATAAAAGTAAAGTAATGGTGTGTAATAGGGGAGAGCATAGGGTGAATCTAGATGTGAGGCTGGATGGGGAAATATTGGAACAAGTAGAGTGTTTTAAATATCTAGGAGGAACGATAAGCAGGAGTGGAGGTATGGAAGTGGAGGTAAAACAGAGAGTGTGTGAAGGAAGGAAGGTTTTCGGAGCAATGGGAAGTGTGTGGAAGACGAGAAATCTCGGAGTGAAAGTAAAAAGTGCACTGTATCAAGGAATTGTTGTGCCAACAGTGATGTATGGGGCTGAGACATGGGCTCTGAAGAAAAAGGAGAAAAGAGGGCTGGATGTGATGGAGATGAGCTGCTTGAGGAGTATGTGTGGAGTTACTCGTAGAGACAGATTGAGGAATGAAGAGATACGTAGGAGAGTGGGGCAGCAGGAACATTTGTCAGCCAGAGTGGACAGAAGGGTGCTGAGCTGGTATGGTCATGTTGAACGAATGGGAGATGAAAGGCTTACAAAGAGAATATGTGAGTCAGGTACAAGGGGAGATAGAAGGGGAGATAGAAGGGCAGGAAGACCCCCATTGAGATGGAGAGACTGTGTAAGAAAGGCTTTGGATGATAGAGGAATGACTATAGATCAGGCAGGGGAAGTGGTGGTGGACAGGAGTGAATGGAGAATGCTTGTGAATAGTTGAGTGAACACGTGGTAATTTGGAGTAAGGGGTCGGGCGCAAGTTGGACTAGATAATAGTCCATCAGGCGCCTGGCCCGGGGAGACGATTAATATGAAGGGTGCGCCTGGAAGTGTGGTGGGAGGGCTTGTGGCTTTGGCTCCGCTGCATGTCTGCCTGCCGAGATCGGAACCTCTCCGGGTGGTCGGGGGCCGGGGGAGTGCTGGAGCGACCTAGGTGACCCTGGTCTCTGGGTCTTCTCCTGGGTGACCTGGATGTGTGTGAGTTTGTGCTTTTTATCTGTGTTTATTTGTTGTTTTATGTTGTTTTTGTGTTTTCCCTGTTCTTGCTCTGTCTTGAGTCGGCTACCCCCAAAATGGGGATTGGGCCTGAGCATATGGATAGATAGATAGATAAAATCGAGTATAGTATGTTTTGGCAGCCATCAGGTTTTATATGCATTGCCAATCAGTGGATATAATAACTTGAATATTTAAGCAAATCTACGAACTTTGGGTGAATGTTCGGGATCATACATAGCGATTTATGCATTTGTATTTGAGATAGGCTTACTTTCCCTTGTTTAGTATATGTTCTAACAATGATATAGCCAAAATCAGATCTACCAATCACAATCTTTGTAAGACACCTCCTTCCTACACCAGTATTGCCAGATAATTCTGCGAGCCCCAGAGCGAGGGTGGGTCAGCTGGAACTTTGACCAACTGTACATGCTAGAGCTGGTTATACAGTACTTGAGAATTAAAAGTTTAATAATGTACTTCTCTCCCACCCTGCCCACCCCAAACCAGCTTCCAGAAGCACATCCATACTCATATCTCTCGCCGTTCCATCCAATCACTCATAGACAACACGCAGATGCAGGCACGACCTCCCGAAATCCATCCTTCTGAATCCTCCCTTCCTCGCGAGGACAGAGTCCACCTGGCCGGGCTGAGATGTGGGTACCATCCAGCTCTTCTGAGCTATCAGAAGAGACTAGATATCTCCATCGCCGACACCTGCCCTGGATGCAACACGGCACCCCATACTATTAAACACATCATGAAAGACTGAATTCTACACAATCACTTGCGCCAACAACATAATCTACACTCCTTGAGAGCCCTGTGGGAAAACCCGACCGTGTCCATGGCCTTCCTTAGGGACTCGGGGCTGTTCGGCCAGGCATCTTAGGGAACTACAACAACAACAACAACAACAACTACGGATTCGAGGGCTTGAAACCTCACTGGATGAGCATGCTACACTTACCTTCCTTTCCCATTCCTTCCAATCCGTAATCCTAGTTATTTTTCCTTCCCTTAGTTCCTTATCCTATCCTATATTTTATTTTCTACCTCCACTTTCCATGCTATTCCTTCCCTTCTCTTCTTTTCTCTTCCCTTTCGTGACGGTGAGCATATACAACATATTATACAGTGTTTTGATACCACTAGGGGTCAAGCTAAGGTACTGCCCTACACTGTACACTCTAGGACTAAAGATGTCTCTGAAATATGAATGATATTTTTTTATGTGCCATGGGTCTATACTCTATTCATATTAACTTGGCAGCAAATCTTCACCCCATTTTTATTATTATGAATTAACATGATTGGCTGACAGTGACGTGTCGAATGACCTTTGAATTTAAATAATGAAGAACTCTTATTGTGTCCAAAAGGGGAAAATAAATAGAATTAAGAAATATCGGTGTCGAGTTGGCCACCCCCAGCTATGGGGTATTGTGCCTGAGTATATACATACATAAACAATCCGGAATTACTGTAGGGTGAAGTTAAATTGGACGGAGTATTTGCTTGCTTCCTTATTTTTTGCTAATATATTAACCCTTTCAGTAACCAGGCATATGTTTTCATGTTAATTTTGCTAACAATTGACAATGTGACTTAGCTTAGAAAGGACCCATAGCAAGCAAAGGGATAACATTTGTGTCAATTATCATGCTAAATACCATAAACCCATTCTGTGTCTAATAATAGCTAGAATAAAATTGAAGATTGCATCATAGTATACTGAAAGAGTTTAAAGTCAGGCAGATCTGTACACCAGGAGCAAAAAACAACACACCTACTGGTTTTAACAAGCTTATGTTGATTAGTTATTGCAGTATTATAATATCTGTCTGGCTATTCACACCTAAGATGTAGACTATATGTCCTGTCCTGCATTCTGAATGCTGAATTTAATAAAAAATACTTTATATTTTATATTATAAGTTTTATTGTATCTTTAAAAATGCAATGTTTTAACTTTAATCACTTCCAGACATATAAAAACTGTCAAAACATAACTATAACTCCCCAGCACCCCACACACAGGACATCGCACAACAAATCCGAGCACTCCACACACAGATTAGCAACACAATACTAGAACAACAAACACTAAATATGAATAACTACCTCCTAACAAAAGAAACAAAGAAACAAGAAACAAAACTCCGCACAACACAAAAAACACCCACATTTCATAATTTCACCACCATCAGACAAGACCGGGCTGTCGGCGGGGGCGGTGGACTCATCACCCTGGTACACAAAGAAATATCATACATAGTAACCAGTGTACAAACCAAATCCCTCCTCCCCCCAAATAATAACACAACAGAAATACAGTCAATTAAAATACGCACTGGCAACAACTCCAACATAACCATCATATACACATACATCCAGAGCTGGGCACTTTAGCCAACACTTCCGCAAATAGCCAATTCCGCCATGGCGGAAGTGTCATTTTGTTGGCGAATTAGCGTTGGCGCCAAAATGGCTGCCTATTTGCGGGTTTGAAGCTCTGGAAAGTACCTCCATGTTGCAAACCTCGAGTCCGCAAAATAAAAATTCCAGCCGCCAGCCAGCCCTGGACCGCTCCTGCAGCTCCAGCCAAAAAAAGTCATGTGACCAAGCCAACTACCTGTGTTCTGGAATCTAGGCCTATACATCGGCTCTTCAGTCTTCACGTTTGTTCACTTACTTAGTAGCAAGCGTCGAGCTAACACCTACAACACACAGCAGTCCAAGAGTTCCAACCTGCTAGCACTTCAACTTTGTTTATATTTTCGGCCTATTGAAGTGAACATGTAGTCTACCATCATGCCTACCGCAGCTGCCAACAGCATGGGGAGCAGTTCACCACCATCATCCGACAGTGATGCTGCAGAGCATGCAGAAATCGAGGACCTAAGCCACCCCTGGCCCCACCTAGAAACCTTCTATGGGCCTGTAATTACCAAGAAGATGTCTCTGGAGAAGGGCTTTATAACTTTATAATCTAGCCTAATTTAAGATTATAAAGTTTAATTTGATTGATAGCCTGTTAATTTTTAACCTAAACTAATGTTATTAGGCTACCCTAATCCCATCAAAATGCCTCAAAGCATGTAGGCCTAGGCTAAGTCTAACTTCTATATAGGCTAGGCTATAATGTCTAGGCCTAGGTCTATAATCACTAATCCCATCAAAATGCCCCAAAGCATGTAGGCTAAATATTGCATGTTCTAACTTCTAAATATAGCCTAGGCTAATTACTAATATAAGTAATTTTATTAGGCTAGGCCTAGGCTACCCTAATCCTATCAAAATGCCTCAAAGCATGTAGGCTAAATAATATTGCATTTTCAAACTTCTATATATATAGGCTAGCCTAGGTCTAGGCTATAATCAGTCAATCACTAATTCCATCAAAATGCCTCAAAGCATGTAGGCTAAATATTGCATGTTCTAACTTCTATATATATAGCCTAGGTCTAGGTTATAATCACTAATTCCATCAAAATACCTCAAAGCATGTAGGCTAAATATTGCATGTTCTAACTTCTATATATATAGCCTAGGTCTAGGTTATTATCACTAATTCCATCAAAATGCCTCAAAGCATGTAGGCTAAATATTGCATGTTCTAACTTCTATATATATAGCCTAGGTCTAGGTTATAATCACTAATTCCATCAAAATGCCTCAAAGCATGTAGGCTAAATATTGCATGTTCTAACTTCTATATATATATATAGCCTAGGTCTAGGTTATAATCACTAATTCCATCAAAATGCCTCAAAGCATGTAGGCTAAATATTGCATGTTTTAACTTCTATATATATAGCCTAGGTCTAGGTTATAATCACTAATTCCATCAAAATGCCTCAAAGCATGTACAGTGTAGGCTAAATATTGCATGTTCTAACTTTAATATATAGCCTAGGCCAAGTCTAGGCTATAATCAGTCACTAATTCCATCAAAATTCCTCAAAGCATGTAGGCCTAGCCTAAATATTGCATGTTCTAACTTCTATGTATAGGCCTAGGCCTATAATCACACTCATTTTATTAGTGTCAAGTAGAAAGTGTTAATTTTGAAAGTATCATATAGGCCTAGACTAAATTTAGCCTACAATAAAATTTTATTAAATTTTGATCTGAAGCTAGGCTTTTATTCTGAGCATTAAAATTAATAGGCCTAGGCTACTTTCTATTAAATTACTTAATCTATCTAAAGTAGACCTATCTAGGCATATATAGCCTATTGCCATTCCCAAAGGGGGGACCACAAATAAATCGCCTCCTTGCACCTCTGTGATCCGGCGTACTTCCTCCTGAATGGTCCGGAATTGCGAATACTGATTATTACTGAAGCACTCTCCCCATAAACAAGTTGCCCCAACGTTTTACTGCCCATGTGGACAAACTAAGTGGCCTATGCTATATATATTAACCCTTTCACTGCGGGTGACGTTCTGGAATGTTTTGGCAATTTACAGCAATTTCCAAGCTTTAAAAGCCTGTATGTATATCCTTGAGGTCCATGGAAGTTGGGCAACATTATATTTAAGTAAATATATATATTTATTGACATTAGAGATTGAATTTATTGATTTACCCTTGATTCTGTAGTTTAAATTTAAATTAAATTAAATAAAAATTTAATTTAAAAAATAAAAAACGGTTTGCGTTTCCATATTTGCATTTGAGGACTAGAAATTTCACAAGGTTTGCACATTTGTGTTTGCTGAAGTTATGTTCTGGGTTTCCTGATTTGTGTTTGCTGACTTGACTTTTTGTTTGTGGTGCCCAGCTCTGCATACATCCCTCCCCAAACATCCCCTACAGTACCAAATGAATACAGACCACACTTACAACACATCACAAACACCCCACACACCCCACACATCATCCTGGGTGGTGACTTCAACGCCAAGACGTCGGCCTGGTTTGTCGACAACCCCGACACAGACAGAGGGCTGGTACTACAAAACCAAACCGATAACCTCATCATCCTTAACGACATCCATCAACATACCCATATTCCTCACCAAGCCCTCTATAACCCATCATCTCCAGACATCACCTTTTGCTCCCCAGAACTCGCCCCCACAACATCCTGGAGGGTGGTCAGAACCTTAGGCTCTGACCACCTCCCGATCATTATCACCACCAAAACCAGACTCACCCCAGCTAGCCACAAACACACATACACCAATTATAAAAGTGCTAACTGGGAAGCATTCACAAATGAGACAGAACAACACTTCACAACTCTAAACAGTACACCCATCACTAACATCAACAATGCTGTACACATACTCAATAAAACTATCCAAAACGCTGACAAGAAACACATTCCAAGAGGTAACAGAAAAAGACACAACCCCAACTTCACACCAGAAATTCAAAAACTCATCAGACAACGTGACATACTGAAACACTCCCCAGCACCCCACACACAAGACATCACACAACAAATTCAAGCACTCAACACCCAAACTAACAACAAAATACAAGAACAACAAAAACTAAATTGGAATAACTTCCTACAAACACTTGATCACAAAACAAACCCCAAAAAACTCTACAAAACACTAAACAGCATCACACTTTCCAACAGCAACACAACACAATCACATGCTGCAATCACAACAACAGACTCTACTCCTTCATGTAAACAACAAGCAAACACTCTCATCAATCACTTCTCACATGTCAGCCACCTAAAACCTCACAAAGACGACCGACGTGTCATCCGACGTAAGAGACAATTCCCCACAGACCCTGACTATACACCCTTCACCAATCACCAGACAAAGCATATCATCAACAATCTCAAGCACTCACCCGCCTGTGGCCTAGACAACATAAGCAACACAACATGAGAGACATGAGAGGCACTCAATTCCTGGCAGCAGCCTCCACGAACCAAGACCACCCACTAAACTACATGGCAACACACCCACAGACACCAAGAAATATCAAAACAACACCCAGCACACGGTATCACACACAATTATTGTCCTCTCTCCCTCCCTGCCCACCCCGAACCAACTTCCAGAAGCACATCCATACTCATATCTCTCACCGATCCATCCACTCACTCACAGACAACACACAGCTGCATGCACGACCTCCCGAAATCCATCCTTCCGAATCCTCCCTTCCTCGCGAGGACAGAGTCCACCTGGCCAGGCTGAGATGCGGACACCATCCAGCTCTCCTGAGCTATCAGAAGAGACTGGATGACTCCGTTGTCGACGCCTGCCCGGGATGTAACACAGCACCCCATACCATTAAACACATCATAGAAGGCTGCATTTCACACAACCACTTACGCCAACAACACAATCTACACTCAATGAGAGCTCTGTGGGAAAGCCCGATCGTGGCCATGGCCTTTCTCAGGGACTCGGGGCTGTTCGGCCAGGCAGCTTAGGGAACAACAACAACAACAACATAAGCAACATACACCTCAGACACCTGGGACCACAAGGCATACAAGCACTCACTAACATATCAAACTACAGCTATTCACACAACACAATACCAGACATTTGGAAGCATGGTATCATCATCACATTCCCCAAACCCAACAAAGACCCCACGCTACCCTCCTCGCACCACCCCATCACACTCCTTTGCTCCCCCTCCAAAGTCATGGAATGCCTAGTATTACAACTAATTACACCTGACCTACCCCTAGCTCCAACACAACATGGCTTTAGGCCACTGCACTCCACAAACACTCTTCTCACAGACCTTACACAAAGAGCTTTTGACGGCATCAACTCAGCTAGACCACCACACAGATCACTATTAGCCACACTCGACATTAGTAAAGCCTTCGATGCCATCCCCCGCCACAACCTAACAAACAAAATCTACAACACAAACATGCACAACAACACAAAAAGGTGGCTGGCCAACTTCCTAGCAGGCAAATGTGCACACGTATCTTTTGCCGGTCAGTCATCTAAAATCAGAAACTTTCCAAACGGACTCGCACAAGGATCCGTCCTATCGCCCGCACTCTTCAATCTGTACATGCACGATATAACTACACCCAATACGCCCCAAATAAACTTAGCCTCCTATGCAGATGACATAACACTCACATGCACACACCATGACCCAAAAAGAGCAACAGATCTCCTTCAACCCTATATCAACACACTACATGGCTGGTGCACTACAAACAGACTTAATCTAGCCCCAGCCAAATCCACCACAACCCTGCTCACAAGTTGGACAGAACACGAATACATCCCTCAACTCACCATAAACAACACACCCCTAACACATACACACACACCCAAAATCCTAGGAGTAACATATGATACTCATATGACATTCAAACAGCACACCACAAACATTAAAAAGAAACTGACACCCAGACTTAACGCCCTCAGGTCACTTGCTCACACAAAATTTGGACACAACAAAGAAACTACCACCACAGTATATAAACAATACATAAGATCAGTGATGGAATACGCAAGCCCAGCCTGGGCTTCTAACCTAGCTGAAACACATCATAAGACCTTACAGACTATTCAAAACAAAGCCCTGAAGATCATTACAGGCTGCACAGCTACTGCACCCACAGATCACCTACATCAAGAAACCAAAATCCTCAAAGTCAAAGACCATCTGGACATGAGAGGCACTCAATTCCTGGCAGCAGCCTCCACGAACCAAGACCACCCACTAAACTACATGGCAACACACCCACAGACACCAAGAAATATCAAAACAACACCCAGCACACGGTATCACACACAATTATTGTCCTCTCTCCCTCCCTGCCCACCCCGAACCAACTTCCAGAAGCACATCCATACTCATATCTCTCACCGATCCATCCACTTACTCACAGACAACACGCAGCTGCATGCACGACCTCCCGAAATCCATCCTTCCGAATCCTCCCTTCCTCGCGAGGACAGAGTCCACCTGGCCAGGCTGAGATGCGGACACCATCCAGCTCTCCTGAGCTATCAGAAGAGACTGGATGACTCCGTTGTCGACGCCTGCCCGGGATGTAACACAGCACCCCATACCATTAAACACATCATAGAAGACTGCATTTCACACAACCACTTACGCCAACAACACAATCTACACTCAATGAGAGCTCTGTGGGAAAGCCCGATCGTGGCCATGGCCTTTCTCAGGGACTCGGGGCTGTTCGGCCAGGCAGCTTAGGGAACAACAACAACAACAACAACTACCTCCTAACACTTAATCACAAAACCGACTCCAAAAAACTCTACAAAGCACTAAACAGCATCACACTTTCCAACAGCAACACAACAAAATCACATGCTACAATCACAACAACACTTTATTTCTACCCATACCCATAGCTTACTCTGACTGTTCCTTTTACTTATATATTTTCTAGATCTCAAGTGACGGCGACTCTTCCGTGGATTGACCTCCCAATCTACCAAGATTGGAAGCCAAAGCGTCACATTTTTCCTTTGCCTCTCAACTTTCTCTTCATAATTGCTGAGGGGCACAGGGCCCTGGGTGGGGCTTTGGTTTCCCGGGCGTTTCCGCACCCTCCTCAGCTCCCCGCCATGGAGTGGCTTCAGTCACCCAGGCTTTATTGTGGTCGGCAGGGAGGGTTCTGTTGGGGCGCACGGTTATGGCCTTTGCCTTGCTCGGGGCCTTGGGGCTGTTCGGCCAGGCAGCTTGGGGAACAACAACAACAACACTCTATTTCTTCATATAAACAAGCAGACACTCTCATTAATCACTTCTCTCATGTCAGCCACGTAAACCCCCATCAAGACGACCGACGTGTCATCCAACATAAGAGACAATTCCCCACAGACCCTGAATATGCACCCTTCACCAACAACCAGACAAAGCACATCATCAACAATCTCAAGCACTCACCCGCCTGTGGTCCAGACAACGTAGGCAACATACACCTGAGACACCTAGGACCACAGGGCATACAAGCATTCACTAATATATCAAACTACAGTAATTCACACAACACAATACCAGACATCTGGAAGCATGGTGTCATCATTACTTTCCCCAAACCCAACAAAGACCCCACGCTGCCCTCCTCACACCGCCCTATCACACTCCTTTACACCCCCTCCAAAGTCTCAGAATGCCTCGTACTACAACTGACCACACACACCCTACCCCTAGCTCCAACACATCATGGCTTCAGGCCACTGCACTCCACAAACACTCTTCTTACAGACCTTACACAGAGAGCTTTTGACGGCATCAACTCAGCCAGAGCACCACACAGATCACTACTGGCCACACTCAACATTAGTAAAGCCTTCGATGCCATCCCCCGCCACAACCTAAGAAACAAATATCTATGACACAAACATGCATAACAATACAAAAAGGTGGCTGGCCAACTACCTAGCTAAGCAGAAGGTGTGGCAGAGTGGTCTTGCCACTGGACTGGTAATCCAATGGACCCGGGTTCGAATCCCAATATATCAATTGGAAGATATTATTTGGATGGAATTTGTGCTGTAGCTAGTTTCAGTGCATTACCGCAGCACACCAAAATGCCAAAAAAAATTACCCTCATTGTTCCTAGATTAACCCTCACAGACCGGTTTCGCCTTCTATAGGATATCCCCGAAACCCGGGGGATCTGGCTGAAATATGTCGTAATAGGCTAGCCCTATCTTTGTTATTTTAACTGCTAGAGAATTCACTCACATCTCTAAACGTAGCCCTGTTTCGTAGCTGTAGACTGGCATTGAGTAGAGCTTTCTAAGTCAACTGCTTCAGTTGTGATGACGATTTCCGTGGAGAAAGTTTTGAGGCGATGTTAGCAATAATCGGGCAATAACACGTACACTATTCCTTGTTCTCCGAAACAATAACAACAAAAGTGCGCTTCTCCTTGTTGTTCTGGTATTTCGCTCCTACCGGCTTTGTTTACATGCGTCGGACGCACGGCTTTCAAAACACGCTTAATAGGCTTTCAAGCTTACGGTGCTCATGAGCCCATCCGGGTTTCGGGCCCTAGTTTGTTATGGGCTCCTCAGAGCCCTTCCGGGTACCGGGGGTTAAATAGCATTGTATGAATACAGTAAACCCTCGCTATCTCGGACTAGTTGGGGGGAGACCCAGTCCGAAATGTCCGATTTTCCGAGATGTCTGACTTAGGAGAGGAAAATGTCCGAATTAGAAGAGGGAGTCCGAGCCACCAGAGAAAACGGAGACTTCCCTATCACTAACAACGTAGATTCAAGATAAATTACAGCACCTGTACAGTATACAGCAGACATATAATTATAAATATAACTGTCCTTCTCCACCTCACTGTAGCCTTAGATATCGGAATTTGCCCTTAGATCTCAGAATTTTCCGAGATATATGACACCTGTCCGACAGACAATGTGGGCCCTCGGAGTTTTCCTCTTACATCTCGGAATTTTCCGAGATATATCCCACATTCAAAATATGCTACAGGGGGGCAATGCCTAGTGAGTTAATTGCTCATTAGGTGGCGTTCTGAGAGTGAGGGTCCGAGTCTGGGGGATTAGACTGTGAAGCGCAGAGGCGAAGTGGCTTCAGAGATGGAGTTGCTTCGAGCCGTGAATAGGTGCTTCGCATGTCTCACTCCCTAGACTGGAACAAGACCTCACGGGCCTCACCGTGTTCAGCGGTAAAGTGTGCAGGCTCTCAGCCTATGCCCGAGAGGGAGTAGTTGGAATATAGAAGAAAAAAAAAAAAAAAAAAAGCAGATATGCACACATATAATTTGCCGGTCAATCATCTAATATCAGAAACTTCACAAACGAAGTCTTGCAAAGGATCCGTCCTGTCGCCCACACTCTTCAATCTATACATAAATATGTACCAACATTTAACCTCTGAAGTGCGCATGGGGGTAATTGGAAACGTCCCCCTGTGCTGACGTATTTGAGGTGTTTCCGTCACTAAAATATTCATTGTGCCATTAATAGCATTAATATTTATCCATATGCGCCTATTATGGGTTGATTATAAAGGTATTAACCTGAAACAACAATAAAACGAGTGAAAACAGCGTTTGGATGGTCAAAATCGGAGATATAGCCCGCGAGTTGTATAATGTATGGGTGAGGCAATCTGCTTTCCCGCCAATTTCCCCCAAGGCCACTGAGACACAGTCGATCGATACTCTCTCTCTCTCTCTTGCACTCGCTTGCTATCAGTGATGACCACACCCTCCAATCGGATTTCTAATGTTAGCACGAAAATATACCTCAGAATAAGGGAATAACAGGGAAAATAGGTGATAACTGAAGGAGAGGAGGAAAGTGGGGAAGGAGGGGAGGTAGAGGACTGAGATTTTGCATGGCCCAGGGGCCAAAAAAAAAAAAAAAAAAAAAAAAAAAAATATAAATTTTTTTTTTTTTTCGATGTCAAAAGTTGATTTTTATTTTCTCTGACTCTTAAGAGTCTTCCCGCAGTGCGCCGGGGGAACTCTTAAGAGTCTCCCCGCAGCTCCCGGGGGATAGAAAGCTGGCTAAGGAGAAAGAGTGGTTTAACATGCGATGTCACATTGCCCAGAACAAAAAGGACTCTGCATGGAATAAAGTGAGAAGGAGACACACTGAGGAAAAATGGAATGAGTATAAGAATGCTAGAAACAACTATGTCAAGACTATAAGAGAGGAGAAAAAGAACTTTGAAAAAGATATAGTAAATAAATGTAATAAAGAACCCAAACTGTTCTATAGTTATATCAACGGCAAAACAAAAATAAAGGACAAAATAACAAAGCTTAGGGTAGAGGGTCAATTATATGAAGACACAGTGGGTATGTGTGAAATTATGAATGATACATTAGCATCCGTGTTTGTGGAGGAGGATGACTATGTAGAACCTGTGGTGGAATTGAACGAGATACAGGGACTAGAGTCGATAGAAGTCAACAAGGATGAACTAAAATCATTGTTGGAAGAATTGGACGTGAGAAAATCTATGTGCCCAGATAACATTGCTGGATGGGTATTAAGAGAATGTTCTGAACAACTAGTGAGACCTATTTTTAATATTGTTCAACACTCATTAAACAAGGGGGAACTTCCCTTAGAATGGAAACAAGCAAATATAACTCCAATATATAAGAGTGGAAATAAAGAAGACCCGCTAAATTATCGACCGGTATCCTTAACGAGTGTTATATGCAAGCTTTGTGAAAAGATTATTAGAAAAAGATTGGTGGGTATGTTGGAGGAGAAGGAAATAATTTCAAGCAAGCAGTTCGGGTTCAGAAAAGGACATTCGTGTACCACAAATTTGTTGAGTTACTATGATAGGGTAATTAACATTGTACAAGGGAGGGAGGGGTGGGTAGATTGTATTTACTTAGATTTCAAGAAGGCATTTGATAAGGTGCCTCATAAGAGATTGTTGTGGAAGCTCAGGACTGTGGGGCGGGTTGAGGGAGTATTATTAAAGTGGATGGAAAACTATTTAATTGGGAGGGAAATGCGAACAGTAATAAAAGGAAAGTTCTCCTCGTGGAAAAGGGTAAAAAGCGGAGTGCCTCAAGGATCGGTGTTGGCCCCAATCATGTTTTTGGTTTTCATCAACGACCTTCAAATGGGAATAGGCTCATATATATCTATGTTTGCTGATGATGCAAAATTAATGAAGCATATTACAAGTAGGAGTAGTTGTGAAGAATTACAGAGAGACCTAGATAAGTTATATGAGTGGAGTCAAACTTGGAAAATGGAATTCAACACGAGTAAGTGTCAGGTTCTTGAGATGAGAAAAAGTAAATATAGACCTTCTTGGGGATATAAAATAGGAGATGAAATAATTAGTAAAGCTGTGAAAGCAAAAGACCTAGGGGTAGTTGTGGCAGACAGCTTGTCACCTGAACAGCATATAAATAAAATAACTGGTGAAACCTATGCAGTGTTGACTAACATGAGAATAGCTCTGAATTATTTAGATGAAGAGATGTTAGCAAAAATAATAGGGACAATAATACGACCAAGACTGGAGTATGCAGCAGTGGTGTGGTCTCCACACCTTATAAAACATAATAAAAAACTGGAAAGAGTTCAGAGAGTTGCCACTAAGATGATCGCTAGCCTTAGAGACCTGCCTTATGAGGAGAGATTGGAGAGGCTAAAGCTGCCAACGCTGAGGGAGAGGAGAGAGAGAGGTGACATGATCATGATGTTTAAGTGTGTGAAAGGTTTTGAGAAGATCGACAAGGGAGATTTTGTGGTGAGGGACGAGGGAAGAACCAGGGGTCATGATTGTAAGTTGAGGAAAGTTATATGTAAGTCTGATGTAAGAAAGTTCAGCTTCCCGTATAGAAGCATTGAGTGTTGGAATAAGTTGGATGGGGAGGTGGTGGGAGCAAGAAATATCCAAACTTTTAAAGCAAAATTGGATAAATGTAGAGAGAGAGACAGGACAACACGAGCTTAGGCTCAAATCCTGTATACTACAATTAGGTGAGTACATGCATTATTATACAGTAGGTTTAATCCCCGGAGGGGAGAAGAGAAAACCTAATATTTAGTAGTGGCCCCGGAATCATTGACGATATGCCAATTGAAAAACGCAATAATTGCCCCACTGCATAAAGGAGGGAGTAAAGCACTACCAAAAAACTACCGCCCGGTAGCTCTAACCTCTCACATCATTAAAGTTTTCGAGCGAGTCCTGCGAAGCAAAATTTCAACATTCATGGAGACAAATGAACTACACAACACCGGTCAACATGGGTTCAGAGCGGGAAGATCATGTCTCTCACAACTTTTGGAACACTATGACAAAATTCTTAAAGCGCTAGAAGAAAAGAAAAACGTGGATGTCATTTACACCGATTTTGCTAAGGCATTTGATAAATGTGACCATGGTATAATAGCCCACAAACTGAAAGCAAAAGGTATAACTGGGAAAATCGGACGGTGGATATACAATTTCCTCGTAAACCGAAAACAATCGGTAGCAGTAAACCAAGTCACTTCTGAGCCTTCGGATGTCAAAAGCTCAGTGCCCCAAGGAACAGTGCTAGCGCCCCTTCTGTTCCTCATACTAATTTGCGACATAGATACCAACACCAGACACAGTACGGTGTCGTCTTTTGCTGATGACACAAAATTAAGCAAGATAGTAAACACACAAGATGACACGGGCCGACTGCAGGAAGACATGAATGTAGTGTTCCAGTGGACCAGGGAAAACAACATGCAATTCAATGAGGAAAAATTCCAATTAATACGGTACGGAGATAATAATGGTGTTAAAGAAATTACAAATTACTTAACAGAATCTAACCACATAATAGAACGGAAAGACAGTGTGAAAGACCTTGGGGTATTAATGTCTGAAAATATGGGTTTCAAAGTACATAACCAGGTCAAAGTGGCGGCTGCGAAACGTCTAACGGGTTGGATTCTGCGTACTTTTAAAACACGCGGTGAATTGCCTATGATAACGCTCTTCAAATCTCTAGTACTACCGCGGCTTGAATACTGTAGCGTATTAACATCCCCATACAAAGCAGGTGAAATAAATGACGTAGAGAGTGTACAAAGAAATTTCACTTCGCATATAAGTTCGATAAAACATCTACACTATTGGGAGCGTTTAAGAGCACTGAATCTGTACTCACTGGAACGTAGAAGAGAACGTTACCTAATAATATACACGTGGAAAATCGCAGAGGGTTTAGTACCAAACCTACATACTCCGATAGTCATGAAATTCAGTGATAGGAGAGGCTGGGAATGCGAAATCCCCCGGATGAATAACAGGGGTGCTATGGGCTCTCTGCGAGAGAGCTGGTTATCACACAGAGGCCCACGTCTCTTCAACAAACTCCCACGGCGAGTAAGAGACATGAGGGACATCTCGTTAGACAACTTCAAGAGAGCCCTAGATGTCTAACTGCAAAAAGTGCCAGACGAGCCCATCCTCGCAAGGGAGCGAGCTGTCGCTTCAAACAGTCTGCTGCACCAAATCACCACCCATAACGAGGGGCTTCGCGCTCCTTGGTGCCGCTAGAAGAGCGGCGAACACATCAAAAGGTATCAAAAGGTAAAGGTATATAATAGCTACCTTTCAAGCCCTTGTGTTAGCTGTTTGAAACACGTGCCACAGGAAGAGAAGAGGAGCCAACTTCGTAAGGGTATGCTTATTCTCTTACGGAATCGTCCTTATGATTGGGTACTCACTACGAAAAAACTTCGTAAATAATAAAAAAAAAAAAAATACATTAAGAACTGCTATAATCAGGCTTCCCGATTTGTGGATATTTTCCCATGCGCAGCCAGACGCTGATCCTCCTGCGTTAGCTCGGCCTTCAATGATATATCAAGATTACTTAAATATCAACAAATGGGAAGGGGATGGAGGGAGGGCCCATGTCGTCAATGATTCCGGGGCCACTACTAAATATTAGGTTTTCTCTTCTCCCCTCCGGGGATCAAACCTATAATTTATTAGTGGCCCCTTCATCATTGACGATCTGCCTGATATCACAAGATTGGAGGGGGACATTCGTGCTAATATCCAAAACCACTAATAAATCCAATAATAGGTTGAAAACCAAACACCACAATAGCAATCTTGAATTTATTGTATGTATACAATATATATATAGTGTTCTATATAAAAATGGAAAGAGAAGCAGAGTGCGTACTTACAGTTTCTTACAGTAGATCCTCTGGAAAAAGGCAAACTAGGCCTGTGTATCCAGCTCAGTACCAGTACTTGCACTGCTGCGGTCGTTCACGGTGTTGGCGGCGGCGGTAGCAGACGCAACATTTTTACTATTCTGTATTTTTGCTTTATAATCAAACTTCAAATCTTGTCTTCCCCATGCTTTATCAAGATTACTTTCAAACTCCCTTATTGATTCGGAATCGACTACATACTGGGGCAGTGCGTTCCACTCATTTACCACTCTTTCACAAAATTAATTCTTTGCCTTCTCAAGCCTATTTCTTTCTTTGTAAATTTTCTTAGAGTGTCCTCTCGTTCTTGTTCCCTCCCGCATCAAGAAGATACCTTCACACACATCCTCATCATTATAGGTTTGACTCCTGTAAGGAGATAAAGAAAACCTAATATTTAGTAGTGGCCCCGTAATCATTGACGATTATGCCTATTACATAAGGCACCCTCTTCAAACACTCATCCGCCGTAGTTTGAATCTACCGCGCAGAGCATAAAAAATTTGAGGAGCCTTCATCATGAGCGCACGCAACCTCACTCATGGTTCAGTCATTATGAAATTGGGTTCTCACTACGAAAAAACTTCGTAAAAAATAAAAACAAAAACAAAATAAGAATAACTATTCAATAAGCTTTCCATAATATCGTGGATCTTTGACCAGACGCTGACTCAGGCGTCATTCTTCCTTCACTGACATATCAAGTAAACCAAAATCCTTAATACATCGACGAATGGGAAGGGGATGGTCGGGAGGGCCCCAGTCGTCAATGATTACGGGGCCACTACTAAATATTAGGTTTTCTTTATCTCCTTACAGGAGTCAAACCTATAATTTATTATATTTATTATAATTTATAATCCATCATTGACGATTATGCCTGATATCTAAGACTGGAGGGGGACATTCGTAATCATATCATAACTCTAGTAAAAGCAGATAATCAAACAACCACATAGTATTCTTACTTCAAAAAGATATATATATTTATTGGCGCAGCACATATACAAAAAGGGGTACAAGCAGGAGTGTGCTTCAAAGAAGACTGCTTGATAAAAAGGGTTAACTCTTGAGACTCTGCGAACAGATCTGTAAGTTAATAAGGCACCCCACTCAACATAAGTGGTGAAAAATAACAAACTTATAAGTTTACATGTGCACATATAACCCCATAATACTAGTGGATATATCTTGCAAAATATATCCAATGCTTAAAATTATATTGCTTTCACAGCTAAAACTACTTACAACAACACTGTTGTTTGTACTACCATTGTACTAGCACAATTTCCTGCACTGAATAGTACAGAGAACCATTTATATCACAATACCCATAACTAGTATCACAGCTCCCATACTCCGGCGGGGTCTAGGGTGTCCTATGTTACACTGACTGCACCCCCCCCCCCCCCCCTTCTTCCTTGAAATTAAACAAAAAGTGACTTAGGGGCCACCTAGACCCTCTGCCTTAAAGCTATACATGGCAAGGAAGGCTTGTCCAGAGCTACTGACAGGTATCGAGTCAAAAACGTATGATTAGAGGCCCACAAATGTGTGGACGTAATATCTTCAACAGAAAAATTCCTAAGGAAACGCAAAGAGGCTGCCCACTTGCGTAAATCGTGGGCCCTACCCACAACGCCGGGATTACTCTCTTTAATGACCTCGACCAAGAGAGAAGCCAATCTACTTTTCAACAAGCGCTTACCCGTACTTGCTACCCATAAAGCACCCTGGGGATTTAAAGGAGCTACTCTCAAATATCTGGTTAGAGCCTGCACTGGACATAAATTATGGTGCACCTTTCCCCTTTTCAACGCCGGCACCGTGAACTCTGAAAACACGTGTTCACTGTGCTCATTCTTGGCTATGAACCCTGGGGAAGGTGCAATGTGAATACACTCATTAAGCCTACCAAACCTGAGGCAATTAGGTGTGTTGCTCATCGCCGCCAGCTCAGATACTCTGTTCCCGGTGGCCAAAGCCATAAGGAATACTACCCTTTTTAAAAGTAATGTAAAATCTGCAGTATTTTGGTACAGACGGGAATGAAGTAACGACAATGCTTTGTCCAGAGACCAAGTAGGCATGAGCTGACGGGGAGGTGGACGGAGTTTAAAACATGCCCTCATAAAATCTGTTTCCTCCGCGACTGGTATGGTGATACCGGTAAGGTCCCAAAATGGCATCCTAATCGCTGTTAAGTGATTTTTTAACGTTACCACAGATAAACGTTTCTGCTCGAACAGATAATTTAAATAATTAAAAACCAAAGCCACCGAGGGCACAGTTTGTTCTGTCCTAAGGATCCAAGAAGTAAAGGCTTGCCAATGCGATTGATACTGTCGTTTTGTAGACTGGGTATATTGATTCATGAATTTATTGGTCACGTCTCTACCATACGGTGCTAGCCACTTGGCCTCCTGAATGTCCATTATGCAAAAGTTAGCGAGGTCGCTAGGTTGCCAATCGTGTCTAAGTGGAAAAACCCGACCGGGAGCGACACCGGGTGCGGGCACCACGTTTTCAATTGCTGGTACCACAACTGCGCCGGCCACAGGGGCGCGATTAGCGAGACTACGCCCCGATAATCTCGTAGTTTGTTTACTACTTGGCACATTAGAGATGCGTCTGGCGGCGGAAACAGATAAATGGAACTCCACCTGTTCCAGTCTGTCACCAGGGCGTCTGGCCCACCTGCCGGCGTTATCGTCCGGCGGGTGAGGTACATTGGGAGTTTGTGAGTCTCCTCTGACGCAAACAGATCCACTTGTGGATGGTAAGGCTCCGCAATCATTTGGTCGAAAATGGTTTGCTTGAGCGCCCATTCTACTGTTGTGCTCTGTCTCCGAGACAGAGCGTCTGCCCAGACGTTTACTACGCCTGGGAGATAAGATGCGTGAAGATGAATGTCCAGCCTGTTGGCTAGAATAAAAATCTCTTCTGACACGTTTAGCAACTTTCGAGATCTCGTCGACCCTTGTTTCTGAATACAGTGAACCGCATTCAGATTGTCCATTCTGAAGGCCACCGACTTGCCCCGCAAAGTAGAGCCGTGAGCCTGAAGGAAAAATAAGGGGACTAGTAATTCTTTGACATTGATGTGGGAGATTTCTAAATGGGACCAAAGCCCTTGACCCTGGTGCCCTTGGTTTGACTGAAAACCCCAACCTATCGTTCCTGACGCATCCGTGTCTACCCATACCGTCGGCGGAGGAGAGGTCCATGACATTACTGAGTGCAACATTTCCCTCTTCGCCCAGACCGCTAGTAAGTTGTGGATTAATTTTGGTATGGGCCATAATTTTTTCCGCCGGCAATAGCGGAAAATATTTGTTGCCCTCCAATATTAAACGCTTTACTTTCAACCGGCCCAACATTTTTTTTTTTTTTTTTTTTTTTTTTTAAGAGACAATGAACGGAGGAAGGAAAAACACAGATAAAACAAAAAGGTCCATGTGCCTAAAGGCATCCTCCATTCATAAAATGTTTGTAACAACTGGATTTAAACATTTGTAGATTGTAAGTTTGTGGAAAGCAATTCGAGGGAAGTGAATTCCAAAGAGTAGTAGCTCTGGGGATAAATGAATTCTGATAAGCAGAAGTTCTGCATTGTGGAGGAGAAAGTGTAAATTCATGGGCGCTCTCAGCTGCCCTAGTTCTACGGGGAAAGATGTGGAGAGGCGGCACAATTGAAGCAAGTTCCTCGGAACAATTGCTGTGAAAATATCTGTAGAATAATGCAAGGGATGCAACGTTTCTTCGTATGGATAATGTAGGAAGGTCCTGTGTGATTGCAGGGTTATTGATTAATCTAATAGCTTTATTTTGAATTTTGTCCAACTGCCTCAATGCAACCACTCCACTTCCACCCCACAGAGGTGAACAGTAATCCATCTGAGAACGCACATGACTTTTATATATCACGGCCAACTGCTCGTCAGTGAAGAATTCTCGAACTCTGTACAGGAGTCCCAGTTTTTTAGAGGCATTCTTAGCAATGCTTCTAACATAATGTGTCCAGCTCAAGTTAGTAGTTAATGTTACACCGAGAATGTCAATACTAGGGGAAGTGGGAATATTTACATCATTAAAAAATATATGGGAGTCAGTGAGATTCTGTCGGTTAGAAAATTGAATGTACTTGGTTTTCTGTGCATTAAAGGAAACTAGATTCTTTTGTCCCCATCCATTAATCCATTAATTACAGTTAGTTGAATCCAGTTGAGAGAGCCGACCAGAGACTCCCAGATTCTCCGTGTCGTAGACAGACTGTGAAGGAACAGGAACAGTTTCCTGCGAAATCTGTTTCGATTGTCCACACTCTGACTCAAAGTGAGAGCAGCTGTGTCCCAAACCAGCCCTATCCACTGAACTACTCGTGAGGGAACAAGGTTTGACTTTACCAGATTTACATTGAACCCTAGAGTTTTGACATGATTTAATGTTATGTTGACATGATTTATGCATACTTGCTCCGTCTCTGCCACCACTAGCCAGTCGTCTAGGTACCACAAAATCCTGATCCCTTGTTTTAACAATGGCATCAGGGCTTGCCGGACTAATTTCGTGAATAAGCGAGGTGCCAGGTTCAATCCAAACAGCATCCTCTGAAAAACATAATTTTGATGCCTGATCCGTAAGGCCAGAAAACGTTGAAATCTTTTGTTTAACGAGACGTGCCAATACATGTCTGTCAGGTCTAAAGAACACATCCATCCTCCCGGCTGAAGTGTTAGCCTGATTTGATGCACTGTCAACATCCTGAATGACACGTTGTGAATGTGAAGGTTCAGATAAGACAGGTCTACGACGGGTCTCATCTGAACACTGTCCCTTTTGGGTACCAGAAATAGCTCGGATGTGAAGACTGGGTAATTTTGAGGGACCGGGATGATGACATTCTTGGCGATCATTTCCTTGATCAGTGACTCCACCTCTAATGAAACTAGATTCACCGTTGTCGGCTGACGTAAACGAGGTCGCCGGAGCCACTGCCAGGTGATGCCTTTGCGTGCCACCATCCTTGCCCAAGTATTTAACGGCCATGCTTGGTGACACGTTCGGAACGACCCAGTTAGCAGACAAGGGTTCGCCGGCTGTACTACACTCGGATCCACCAGCCTTGAGACCGGCCCCGGGAGTGAGAGAGACTTTAGTTTTTTTATGGTGGTGGAGGTGGTGGTGGTGGACGCTTAGCCGACTGGCCGGCGTTGGCAGAAGATGGGCCCTGACCTGGTTTGTTATAGCCTCGTCCTTTCTGACCTGTAAACTTACCCTGTTTATACCTGTACTGACCTTGGGGGGAAGAGGACTTAGGTAGGTGAAAGGGCTTAGATCCCCCCGGCTGCGCTTTTGCGACTGGCTTGGGTTTGGGAAAGTTAAAGGCAGGTTTCTTAGAAGGGGTGGGATTATGTTTAAAGGCCTGAGCCATATTAACTATACTATCAAGAGCAGTGGATGTTGGTGTATCGCTGAAAAGGGAGGGAATTGAGTGGAAGCTACCTATACTGCTGTTTGCAGATGATACAGTTCTGATGAGTGATAATGAATGGGAGTTGCAGGGTCTGGTAAATGAGTTTGGAACAGTGTGCGAAAAACGGAATTTGAAGGTAAATACAGGGAAGAGCAAGGTTATGGTCTTCGAAAGGGGTGAAGTCACAGAGTGTGAGGTGAAGCTGAACGGTCAGGCTATGGAGATCGTCAACTCATTTAAGTATCTGGGCAGTGTGTTGAGTAAAGATGGGACTATGGATGAAGAGGTGCGGGAGAGGGTACAACAGGGGAAGAGGGTTGTAGGAACGCTAAAAGCAGTAACAAGAAATAGGGTGGTCAGTATGGAAGTGAAGAAGTCCTTGCATGACAGTGTGGTAATCCCGACACTGACTTACGGAAGCGAAGCATGGACGTTGGTTGAGAGACTCAGACCAAGAGTGAGAGCAGTGGAAATGAATTACTTAAGGAGTGCGTGCGGAGTTACATGGAGGGATAGACAGACTAATGAGGAAGTAAGAAGGAGGTGTGGTGTGGAGGTAGATGTGCTGGAAAGTGTGAAAAGGAACAACTTGAGATGGTTCGGCCATATGGAACGTATGGAAAGCGAGAATGACTAAGAGGGTGTACAAGAGAGGTGGAGGGACAGAGGGGGAGAGGTAGACCGAATATGAGGTGGAAGGATGGAGTGAGGAACTACATGAACGAAGGCGGTGCTGGTTGGGGGGAGGGGCGTCGACTGACTGGGGACAGAGGTGCATGGGGGCGGTTCGTTCGTGGCCACCCCTTCGGGGATCACGGCGTCAGGCAATAGATAGATAGATAGATAGCCATATTAAAAACAGTTCTCCACACATCTGGGGACATTAAAGAGGGAGTTAGCACCGGTGACATGACCACCTGATTCGCAATTCGATCAGGAAGTTGCCTTACCAGGGACATCCGGAGATCTTGTCTCGCTCGTACCGCCTCAAGCAAGGCTGTGCGGATATCACCCAACGACTGAATCGACGTCTGAAGGAGCAATCGCCGAGATAGTTCAACCGATCTTCTGGCATCCGCGTCCGCGATTGCCTGAGTAGATCTTAGCATCGATTTCGCCACCTGGTGCGTCACAATGTATTGGGAGAAAAGTCTATGCACTTTCCCCCGTAGCCTAAATTCCCGGTCTAGGTGAGTTGGGGAAGGTGTAGTGAAAGGGTCCTTGAGTTCACATAGATTGATTTTGGGGGCAGCTAAGAAAGCAAACAAAGCAGATGGGACTCCGCCAGCAGAACACACTGGCATAGAGAACCAAGAATGACTGTCCTGAGGAATTTGGTGGGAAGATTTCGAGGTGAAGGTGGTCGCAAAGTTCTGAGCCTCCGTCTCCCATTCCACCCAAGGTCCCGGGCCCAACTGCCCCACCTTTAACACTGGATTAGCGGCTGTGTCTGTGACAGTTTGCAAATCTAATCTTGGAGTGCGAGCTGACAGTGTTTTTATATCATTAAAACCATCCTGCTTGGACCAGTCAGAAAACAGTTTTGAAGCTGAGGCAGGGGGCAGGGCAGGTGTAGCAGTATATACAAAATAGTCCTGGTGATAATAGTTAGGAATGGCCTTAACATTAACATCTAGTACATTACCCAAATTATCCAAGGCTCGTAACTTTTTAGATTTATTGCCTTGGATTACCCACTCTCGTGGCACTGGAAGTTCCCCTGACAAGGTGGGCTGCGCGACCTCAGGTTTAGTGGGGATCAATTGTACCCATGACTCGTCTGGACCATATAAAAGGGGCATCGCTACCTTTCTTAACGGTCCTTTATCTAAAGGGGGTGGATTCACATCCGTTACAACCCTTACACTAGAAGTAGTCAGTGCCGCCGAAGCTGGCCTAGCGACCACAGATGGTGATATAGAGGGAGGGTGAGGAATCTTAGTTAAGGCAATGGAAGTAATCAGAGGCCGAACATTGGAACTTGTCATGGAAGCTCCCAGGTCCACTGTAGGAGTCTCCGGCTGTTGGCCAAATTTTTTTGTTAGAGCATTAACCAATAACCCATCTATTTCTTCTGCCGTGACAAATTTAGTTGATGACGAACTCAGAGGTGAATCATTCCGATCCTGTGCGTCGTCTAAAACTGAACCCGACTCCTGCACCTCCATGTCAGAGATTATAGACACCTCGTCTTTGTCATCTGGCTCACCGTGAGAGGATTCCGCCGAAGCCGGAATCCCGTCATGTTGCCAAGTCAAGTCTGGAATGGATGATGGGATCGCCGCGTCCCGGTGGACATCAGCCACTGCTTGTGTATCTTGAGCCAGACGTGGGCTTTCAGTCCCTGGTCGAGAATACCGCCATACCCCCAGGCCTTGGCCTGCACTCCCTTGGGAGTCCGATACTCCCTCAATCATGGAGCCCCCACTTGACTCCGCTAGAGGACGATCACTGTCCACCGAACTCTCCAATTCTAAGGTTAGACTACTAATTGGTAAACTGTCTTTTGTTGCTGACACCACACTTGCCCCATTAGATTGGATACTAGATCTGTCGGGAGTAGAGGCATGAAGAGAGGCACTAGACTCCGGTGAACGCCGGGAGGCCTTTCGTTCATGCGAATCTTTCCTGGAAGATTTGTGGCTACGGTGCGACCTAGAACTGCCTTTGGACTTTGTAGACTTCTCACTATAACTACTTGTGGACCCCTCTGCCTTGCTCTTCTTACTTGCCGGCGAAGAAGAGAGACTAGGCGGCTGCTGTCTAAGAGGTGACCTGGACCTGGACCGCGCCCGTGACGGAGGCTGCCACCGGGGGCGTAGGTTCTCGCGGTCTCTTAGATGTGCCTGGGGCTGGAGAAAGTGTAATACCCTGTCCAGTCTCTGCCGACTTTCGTACAGTTACTCTAGAGGGACGTTTAGTAGGGGGGTGCTCAATTAGTAACTTATCCCAAAGAGTTACGTTATCGCATTGAAGTGACTTATGAGCTACTGTGGTAGTATAAGTGGTCATCTGCTGCCTAACCTCCCATAAAGCGACCGCTGCGGTCTTATCATCGTCTTGCAAAACTTTATGGCTTAATTGAGAGCAAAAGGTACAGTTCCGCATAACCCACAGACCCCTTGAGCGGTCGAGACATTTAACGCATTTAATGCAAAGGGTGTGTGCAAAGATAGGGATACCTGAACAGGAGGGCGTAATGCACAAAGCAAAAACAGGGGCAAAGGTAGCCATGACAGAGACTGGTGGGAAACTTACTCCAGGTTCTCTATAGACCCGCCGGGACCCAGCTCTGGAAAAAAAATAAAATTTCCAGGAATTAATGCTCATAAGGTTAACCCAACATGTTCGCACACAAGTGTTAAATAACCCGCCGGGTAACGAGACGCAATACTCAACGACTACGGCTCGCTACGCGGTAGGGTTCCTTAGTAAAGATTTCAGAATATCTTAACCTGTCCAAAAGATTTATGAATACCCTCTGACATGATATAAAGACCAGCATGGCGTTTATAACTGACTTAGTCTTCCCGGTGGTGTTTGTTTCAAGATTTTATTGGAAAAAAAAACCCTAAAAAGACGCCGGCCCCCGTATTATCTCGCAGATAAAAAACTGGGAAGCCTGACAAAAATACGAGATCTGACTTCTCCCGAAGTGTTTTTTAGATCGCCGTATGTTGAAGGCGGCGATACAAAACGTATCCCTCAATTGTCTGGTCAACTACACTGAATTGCAAATTCGTTATTCCAACCTTTCCAAGGAGCACCCGCCGGGTGTGAATTTAACCCTCTCACCACGGAAGGCCTCTTGAACGCCCATAAAAAAGCATATAACAGGTACCCGGAAGGCCTCTTGAACGCCCAGTGGTTGAAAGCCTGTGAGCTTCGTGTGCGAGGCGTCGGTCCGACGCATGTAAACAACAGCCGGCTGGACCGACGCCACGCATCTCCGGCCACAAGAAGGAGAGCGTCGCTTGTTCGTGTGTGCCTGTATGTTGTTGTTAAGTATCGAAAAGTGGTGTAAAGTGGCTGATTTGGCCATAAAGTTATCTCCAATGAAATCATCATCACAGCTCAACCAGTTGACTTAGAGAGCTCTACTTAACCCGGGAGCTGCAGGGAGACTCTTAAGAGTTCCCCCGGCGCACTGCGGGGAGACTCTTAAGAGCAGAGACTTTGAACACGTACCAAAACCGCGCGTTTATAGCCAGGCGGCTGAAAATTGGTGTGGGTATAGTACTACATGTCAACTCTCGATACCACCCCGCCAAACACTCGCCCCGCACTCGTGCAAGCACCACCGCGCCAGTAACCACGCACTAGTCATGGAGCCTACACGTCCCTCACGCTCGCTCCCTGATGACACAACCAGCCCTCCTTCTGGTGGTGTTAGCCGCCGTGGAAGGCAGAGGGTGGCTGCCAAAGACCCTAGCTACCAGTACGACACGCCCTACAGCTCAGAGGACGAATCACCAGCACCAAAAGCACGTAAAACACGTGCAAGCAGGGCAATGGCACAGAGGTCATTGGTCTTTCGGGACACTGCCACCACGACCCAGGCCACTGCAACAACCACTACCACCACCACTGCCACCACTGCCACCCCTGCCACCCCTGCCACCGGTACCAGCGACGCAGGAGGCCGCCCTAGGGCTGCATTACCTGCGGGGGCAGGAAAAATGAAAGGCACGGGCGTAGGGAAAAGAACCCGTACGCCAGCCACAGTGCCCCTACCACCACCAACACCACCAGCCGCCCCTGGCCCGGCTGCCCCTGCCGCCCCTGCTGCCCCTGCCGCCCCTGCCGCCCCTGCTGCCCCTGCCGCCCCTGCCGCCCCTGCCCAAGGAACAGGGAAGTGGAAGGGGAAAGGGAGAGGGAAAGCGACTGGGAAAGCGACTGCTGGCCCTGGTGTCCCTGCCTGCCCTGCTGCCCCTGCCGCCCCTGCCGCCCCTGCCCAAGGAACAGGGAAGGGGAAGGGGAAAGCGACTGCTGGCCCTGGTGTCCCTGCCGGCCCTGCTGCCCCTGTTGCCCCTGCCGCCCCTGCCGCCCATGCCGCCCCTGCCCAAGGAACAGAGAGAAGGGCGACAGGCACCACCATCATCTTGCCATCAAGGCCACGCACCACTGCTGCCCCTGCCGCCGCCGCCCCTGCCCCTGCCGCCGCCCCTGCCACCACCTCTGCTGTCCCTGTCCATAAGACTCCCGCACGTGCCAAAGTGACCCGGAAAACTCTTACACCATCTAAGTATGCCGCCCTGCTGTTTGATGGTGATTCGCAGGACATTGGCAGCCCGGGTTTCGACGACGAAGCCCTAGCACGGGACCAAGGGTGGGGGGATTTGGGAGTGGACAGTGGGAGTGAGTCCGACGTCGGTGACGAAAACGAGGAAGGGCATCGTCTGTCAAGTGAAGAGGAGGGTAATGATGATGAAGTGCTGTATCGCGACCATGGAAGCGATATTTCAGACGCAGAAGCAGACGCAGACGACATTCCGATCCCTGGCATGCCTTCGTTCGATTGGTCTGACGGGGTCAATTTTGTACCTGACGTGCCCCAGTTCAATCCTGGGACGTCAGGAACAACTGACGACTGGCCCTGTGATGATCAAGCGAACGAAAGCGACTTCTTCCTCGCTTTTTTCGACATGGAGGTAATGACGTACATCGTTGCCCAAACAAACGCCTACTACAGGTGGGTGTTTGGCAGATTGGACGTCCTTTCTCCAAAAGCGAGAATACGAGGCTGGGTGGATACGACTGTGGAAGAATTTCTGACGTTCTTTGCCTTGTTGTTCCTCATGCCTCTGATCAAGAAGCATGTGTTGCAACACTATTGGAAGCACGACCCTCTCATCGCCACCCCAACTTTCAATAAGTTCATGACTCGTGACAGATTTTTGTTGCTGCTAAGATTTATGCACTTTGCAGACAACGAAAATCCTAACAGGATTGACAGGATATGGAAAGTTCGGGATGTGTTCACCATGTTGTTGGAGAGGTATAGGAAATACTTTTACCCCTTCCTCAATTTGGTGATTGATGAGTCGCTCGTGCTCTTCAAAGGACGTCTTGTTTTCAAGCAGTATATCCCCTTGAAGAGGCATAGGTTCGGAATCAAGCTCTTCGTGTTGTGCGACTGTGAAACTGGAATAGTGCTTGACATGATCGTGTATACAGGAACTGACATTGACGTACCGAAAGCCGCTGCCAATGACCCCATGGGCATGTCAGGTGCCATCGTCAGGAAAATGTTGGCACCTTACCTGGGCAAAGGCCACATCATCTACACTGACAACTGGTATACTTCTCCTGCTCTCTGCCAGTTTCTTTATGACAACCAAACGGGGTCATGTGGGACTGTCAGAAAGACAAGAAAGTTTATGCCAAAGTTCACAGGTGATGTCATTCCTCTCACAGATGCCTCCTCCAGTGACACACCTTCAGAAGACGACCTGGCCCAGGAACACCGCGAGAGGCATGTGCGAAGAAGGCGACGAAAGGGGCAGAAATACAAGCAGCTCGAGAAGTGTGGGAAACTGATAGCCCTGAAGTGGAAGGATAAGCGAGACGTCCACCTGCTTTCCACCGTCCACACAGGTGCCCAGGTGGATTCTGGCAAAATCCACTACCGAACCAGGAAGACAATCTACAAGCCCGACATGGTAGTGTACTACACCAAAAACATGCGCCTGGTGGACAAGTCTGACTGTCAGCTGTCAGGCGTTGAGTGTCTGAGGAAGACTGTGAAGTGGTATCACAAGCTCTTCCTCCACCTAGTTGACATAACGATGCTGAACGCCTACAACTTGTGGTTGGTGAAGAAGGATATGGCCCCAAACCAGAAGCTGAAATTCCGGGAGTTCGTGTACAACGTCTCCTACCAACTCCTGGAGAAGTATGGCACCACCACTCACAGACGTACGGCATGGCGTGGGGATCACGTTCCTGACCGCATCCAGCTGGGTGTCGAAAGACACTACACAACCAACACCGAGCTGATTGGCACTCGTCACAGGCAGGTGCAGTGCACCGTCTGCAGCTCCAGTGTGAGGAAACCCCATGTAACCAAAAGAGTCACCTCAATGTGCGCCGAGTGCAAAGTTGCACTCTGCCTGGGTGACTGCTTCAGGGACTACCACACCTTCAAGAACTACTGAGTGTCGGCCCCTGCCCTGCCCTGCCCTGGACTCGCCCCGTGCCCTGCCCTGGACTCGCCTCCTGCCCTGCCCTGCCCTGGACTCGCGCCCTACCTTACCTGACCTGACCTAATTGATCACGCTACCTCATAATGTAACATATATATTATATAATGTATAAGTTCCAAAGATGTCCCTGTGATATAGCTTTTACATTATATAATTGTATGTTTCATTATTTAGTTTATAAGTTTCAAAGATTTACATGTAATATGCCTTATTTTTTTAGTATATCAATATATATGTTTGTTATTAGCCTAAGTAATGTGTATATAATTATTTTCTTACCTCAAATGAATTGTACAAAAATAAATATGTTTCAATAAATCATGTCAAACCTACTATGATAATAAAATAAAACAATAAAAAAAGAAAAAAAGAAAACAAGGTCATGTCATTGTATTCTTACAATATGATATATTCTATGAATATTTCATATTGTTTGAATACAATGGCATGATCTTGTAAAAAAAAAAATTTATAATTTTTTTTCTAGACAATATAAAACCTTCCCCATAACCCCCTCCTGGATTCGATCCCACTACCCTATGACACTTTGAGTTTTCCAGTCCGCGACCTTACCAACCATGCCACAGGAGCTCATACCAAATATCACTCAAAACTTCGTGTCTACAATCGAAATGACAATATACAAAAAAAAATGAATTATCCCACCAATTTACGTTTGTAAATTGATGGGATTATCAATTATATCCTGCCAAGGTTTATAATAGTTTGTCTCTGTCAAGAATTAGTAATTATATAACTTTATTCTGTCAAAAATTGCCCAAACACTCAGCAAAATTGCCCCTCTCAGTGTGACTCCACTCATTTTCACACGGTCAGGCGGTCACGAGGTGACCCTTGCCGCTCCTTGATTCTCCAGCTACAGCAGCTCTGTCTGGGAACAAAATTGGTATAAATACAATAATGGATAAAATACTCTTCACAAATACATTTGTATTGTATAATATTGTAAATAAAAATGAATAATAACTGTGTGGGTGTCGAAAATTGCTCAACCAGCTTTCTTATGTCTCGCCTACGCGCGTATATTGGATTATACATAGTCATGACTGTCATACAAATAATTGCAGTAGGTCTCGAATATACATTTAGATTGCATATTACTTCGAAATAAATAAGTAAACGTTTCTCTGGTGGCAATCTACCCTTTCGCAGGTGTAAGGAGACACCAGTCTATATTTAGCCCTCTATCACAACAGGCAATCTGCCTGTGTTGACTCAGCACCGTCGCTGGTGGTCTATAAATATAGTACTTTATTTACAGTCAATGGCCTACATGTTTCTGTGGTACTTCACATGTGTCTAAAATGCAATGTCTGCTTGCATAAAAATGCAATTCTGAAGTCCATTTATACGTACGACATACGCATGTTTCAGTTTCTCTCTCTCTCTCTCTCTCCATTCCTGACTCATGTTATTGTAGACCTGTTGATGGCAACGAACACCAGCCATCTGGTAGACATAAGGGTCAAAATACCAAACATCAATACGCCTGGGGCGCCTCCACAACTATCACTAAGCTGGTTATCTATCTAGAGATCTGCCTGACTTCCATCTCTCCACGACTCACTCACTCACTGCACCCCTGCATGCCTCCCCCGCACCTTCCCACCCACCCCCAACCCCCCCTTTCAGGCTTCCGTCTGCTAGAAACACATTCACAATTTGCGTAAATATCGCATCAATTGGGCTATATGCGGTATATTCCTTGTTATATGGGACGCCTACATATGTACACGTCTTTATTATAGCATGAGAGTGCTCTAAATACAAGATTGACGTGATATTTATGGCGTAACACACCCTCTCCCCCTTTCATTCCCACCACAACTCACTCACACCTTGGTTCACGCATAGAAACTCATTAGTAATGTGCGTAAATATCGCATGAATTGGTTTATATGCGGTATATATTTTGATATATGGCACGTATACATACGTACAAGTCTGTATTATAGCGTGACAGTGCTCTACGTAAAAGATATACGTGATATGTATGGCGTAAACCACACTCTCAGCTCATAAATTGCCGCCAAACCTCCCACACATCTTCATTCCCGCCTAAATATTCTCTTATAATTCCCTTATATATTGCAATTTTTGGTCACTATGAGGCATATTCATTGTTATATGGGTGCCCTACACACGTATACATACTCTAAATAGCCTAAAAGGGCTCGAAAAAGGAGATATACGTGATAATACGCGGTAACCCACCCCCTCCTCCCTCTCCTTCTATCCCCTGCGCGCGTAAATATTCGGCAGGGAAATCTCGCCGCTCGATGACAATCTAGCCGCGCGGTGCCATTCGCTCCACATTTTTCAACTACGGACCGTTCCCCTACCCCCCCCAGACATTTTTTGGGGGGTCAAATATATATGGGCCGATGCACGCAAACATTCCCTACACGATGATGTACTTTTTATCGAAATTGGCAATAGGTCCCAAAATCATCATAGGTGCGCACAGTCTTACCCTGTAGAAAACCCCCTGTGCGCCGCGGAGAGGTTAATGCCATTCTACAGGTAAATAACACAGCTACGCTTGGGGATGCGCGGGAATGCGGGAAGCAGTCTGATTAACGAATATACGGTAGCCTAGCCTAGACGTTTTTCGGCCAAAACACCCGGGTTTCGAGGAATATATATAAAATACATAGCCGGGGCTGGAGGGTTAAGTTAAAAAACGTTAACCCCAATTGTGCCCTAAATCGCCGTATGTTGAAGGCGGCGATACAAAATGCATCTCTCAATTGTCTGGTCAACTATACTGAATTTTGTAAATTCGTTAATCCCACCCTTCCAAGGTGCACCCGCCGGGTGTGATTTATAACGTTAACCCCAATTGTTCCTATCCCCACTTCTTTGCAAAAGATCGCCGGGGAGGAAAACCAAACAACAACAACAGCCTAGCTTTTACTGTACAGTAAAAGTCCGTTAATCCGACGACCGATGATTCGAATCTCCCAATAGTCCGAATTTTTCAATTTGAGGCCAAATCCGAATTCACCCGATGGTCCGAATTTCAAGAAGTCCCAAAGTCCCCTTTTTGAGGCATTAGGCCACTCAAATGACACATAATGGAGCACACACATATCATATGTTCATGAATTCACTTTAAAAGTTTACCATTGTCATTGTAGCCTATTATCTACTTCAAAACATTCAGATTAATGGTCAAAGGAAGCTACTGATATAATCGTAAACACCTTCGTCTTCTTCTTCTTCCACATCGTCTGCTAGAGAGTTTGTTTTGCTCTTGAACGCATCCTTGGGACGCTCCGATGCGCTACTGGCTTGCACCGCATTTTCTGCAAGCGCATTCAGTCTTGAGCTTGAAAACGCACCTTTGGACGTATTAGTCTTGAGCTTGAAAACGCACCTTTGGATGTTCCGATACGCTACTATTTATAGTTCAGTGATCGGAGCATCCCAAGGGTGCTTTCAAGACAACAAGACAAGGGTGCTTTCAATACAATATAATATAACAGAGCACGTCACAAAAGGAAAATCACAAAAGGAAAATTACAAGAACCTCTCAGGGAAGTGCCGTTGTTAAGGCATTACTTCCCGAACCACATCTGATCTTCAAGAGCAAGACAAACTCGCTAGTAGATGGAAGAAGAAGAAGACGTTTATATCAGCAGATTCCTTTGACCATTAATCTGAATGTTTTGAAGTAGGTAATAGGCTACAATGACAATGGTAAACTTTTGAAGTGATTTCATGAACATATGATATGTGTGTGTGCACCATTGTGTCATTTGGGTGGCCTAATGTCTCAATGTTTTCGTCATACACAGGTTCATAGGGGTAAAGTCCGATAATCCGAAAAATCCACTAATCCGAACGAGAGCCGGTCCGCTGCCCTTCGGATTAACGGAAGTTTACTGTATTTGCAAAACCGGGAAAAAACTACACACAACATGTGTCCGCATGAACACTGTTCGATGGGTACAGCCATCCCGCCGGGAATCATTATAGGTTTGACTCCTGTAAGGAGATAAAGAAAACCTAATATTTAGTAGTGGCCCCGTAATCATTGACGAACATGCCTATTACATAAGGCATCCTCTTCAAACACTAATCCGCCGTAGTTTGAATCTACCGCGCAGAGCATTTAAAAACTGAGGAGCCTTCATCATGAGCGCACGCGACCTCACTCATGGCTTCAGTCATTATGAATTGGGTTCTCACTACGAAAAAACTTCGTAAAAAATAAAAACAAAAAGAAAATAAGAATAACTATCCAATAAGCTTTCCATCATATCGTGGATGTACTTGTGTGGATTTCTGACCAGACGCTGAATCAGGCGTCATTCCTCCTTCACTGACATATCAAGTAAACCAAAATCCTTAATACATCAACGAATGGGAAGGGGACGGTCGGGAGGGCCCCAGTCGTCAATGATTACGGGGCCACTACTAAATATTAGGTTTTCTTTATCTCCTTACAGGAGTCAAACCTATAATTTATTAGTGGCCCCTCCATCATTGACGAACATGCCTGATATCTAAGACTGGAGGGGGACATTCGTAATCATATCATAACTCTAGAAAAGCAGATAATAAAAACAACCACATAGTATTCTTACTTTTGAAAAATGTATTTAATACGGCGTAGGCCGGAAATATACAAGAAAAAGGGGTTCAGGCAGGTGCGTGCTTCAAAGAAGCCTGCCCGACAAAAATAGGTAACCCTGAAGATTCTGAACACAGATCTGTAGTTACAAAAGGCACCCCACTCAACGAGTGGTGACAAAAATAATAAGTTATAAGTTTATATGTGCACATCATAAACCCCAAAATACATGTGGAGATCAATTGCTAATGAACTCCATTGAACTAATGTTACATTGCTTTCGCAGCTAAAACTACTATAACAACACCGTTGTTTTGTACTAAACTTTGTACTAGCACAAATTCTCGCAGAGAAATTTTCATATCACATTTTAACCTTAAATTGTATCACAGCTCTCATACTCCGGCGGGGTCTAGGGTGTCCTATGTCAACTGACTGCACCCCCCCCCCCCCCTTCCTTGAAAATAAACATAAGTGACTGCAGGGCCACCTAGACCCTCTGCCTTAAAGCTATACATGGTAAGGAAGGTTTGTCTAGAGCAACTGACAAGTATCTAGAGAGAAACGTATGATTAGACGCCCACAACTGTGTGGACGCAATATCTTCAACTGAAAAGTTTTTCAGGAAACGTAAAGAGGCCGCCCACTTGCGTAAATCGTGGGCCCTACCCACAACGCCGGGATTACTCTCTTTAATGACTTCTACCAGAAGAGAGGCTAATCGCCGTTTAAGTAAGCGTTTACCCGTACTCGCTACCCATAAAGCACCTTGGGGGTTATGAGGAGCTATTCTCAAATATTTGGTTAGAGCTTGCACTGGACATAAATTATGATGCACCTTTCCCCTTTTTAACGCCGGCACCGTGAACTCAGAAAACACGTGTGCACTATGCTCATTCTTGGCTACAAACGCCGGGGAGGGTGCAATGGAAATTGAATCATTAAGTCTACCAAACCTAAGACAATTAGGTGTGTTGCTCATCGCCGCCAGCTCAGACACTCTGTTTCCGGTGGCCAAAGCCAAAAGGAAAACTGCCTTCTTTAAGATTAAAGCAAAGTCTGCAGTATTTTGATACAGACGAGAATGAAGTAAAGACAAAGCTTTGTCCAGAGACCAAGTAGGCATGAGCTGACGGGGAGGTGGGCGGAGTTTAAAACACGCTCTCATAAATCCTGTTTCCTCCGCCACCGGTATGGATAGACCTGTAAGGTCGAAAAAGGGCACTCTAATCGCAGTTAAGTGATTCTTCAAAGTAACCACAGATAAACGTTTCTGCTCAAACAGATAGTTCAAGTAATTAAAAACCAATGCCACTGAGGGTACAGTTTGTTCCGTTCTAACAATCCAAGAAGTAAAAGCTTTCCAATGAGATTGATATTGTCGCTTAGTAGACTGAGTATATTGATTGAGCAATTTATTGGTCACATCCCTACCGTATGGTGCTAGCCACTTGGCCTCCTGAATGTCCATAATGCAAAAGTCAGCGAGGTCTCTAGGTTGCCAATCGTGTCTAAGTGGAAGTACCCGACCGGGAGCGATACCGGGTCCGGGCACCACATTATTAACTGCTGGTACCACACCTGCGCCGGCCACAGGGGCGCGATTAGCGAGACTAAGCCTCGATAAACTCGTAGTTTGTTCACTACGTGGCACATTAGTGACGCATCTGGCGGCGGAAACAGATAGATAGAGCTCCATCTGTTCCAGTCTGTCACTAGGGCGTCTGGCCCCCCTGCCGGCGTTATCGCCCGGCGGGTGAGGTATAGAGGGAGCTTGTGAGTCTCGTCGGACGCAAAAAGATCCACTTGTGGATGGGAGAGCTCCGCAATCATTAGGTCGAAAATGGGTTGCTTGAGCTCCTATTCTACTGTCGTGCTCTGTCTCCGGGACAGAGCGTCTGCCCAGACGTTCGCTACGCCTGGGAGATAAGATGCGTGAAGATAAATATCTAGACTGGTGGCTAGAACAAAAATCTCTTCCGACACAAGTAGCAACTTCCTTGACCTCGTTGACCCTTGTTTCTGAATACAGTGAACTGCATTCAGATTGTCCATTCTGAAGGCCACTGACTTGCCCCGTAACGCCGGGCCGTGAGCCTGAAGGAAATACAAGGGGACTAGTAACTCTTTGACATTTATGTGAGAGATTTCTAAGTGGGACCAAAGTCCCTGACCCTGGTGCCCCTGATTTGACTGAAATCCCCACCCTATGGTGCCTGACGCATCCGTGTCTACCCATACCGTTGGAGGAGGAGAGGTCCATGACATGATTGAGTGCAATGTTTCCCTCTTCGCCCAGACCGCTAGTAAGGTGTGGATTAATTTTGGTATGGGCCATAATTTTCCCGCCGGTAAGAGTGGGAAATATTTGTTGCCTTCCAATATTAATCGTTTTACTTTCAACCGGCCCAACTTGACAGTTAGCTGAATCCAGTTGAGAGAGCCGACCAGAGACTCCCAGACTCTTCGTGTCGTAGTCAGACTGTGAAGAAACCTGAACAGTTTCCTGCGAAACCTGTTGCGATTGTCCACACTCTGACTCAGAGTGAGAGCGGCGGTGTCCCAGACCAGCCCTATCCACTGAATTACTCTTGAGGGAACAAGGTTTGACTTTACCAGATTTACCTTGAAGCCTAGAGTTTTGACATGATTTAAAATGATATTGACATGTTTTATGCATAATTGTTGTGTCTCTGCCACCACCAGCCAGTCGTCTAGATACCACAACACTCTGATTCCCTGTTTTAACAATGGCATCAGGGCTTGCCGGACTAGTTTCGTGAATAATCGAGGTGCTAGGTTCAAACCGAACGGCATCCTCTGAAAAACAAAATTTTGGTGCCTGATCCTCAAGGCCAGAAACCTTTGAAATCTTTTGTTGACCGACACATGCCAATAGGCGTCTGTCAGGTCTAGGGAACACATCCAGCCACCCGGCGGAAGTGTTAGCCTGATTTGATGAACTGTTAACATTCTGAAAGACTCGTTGTAAATGTGAAGATTCAGATACGACAGGTCTACGACCGGCCTCATCTGAACACTGTCCCGTTTGGGAACCAAAAACAGTTTTGACGTGAATACAGGGTAATCTGGAGGTACCGGGATGATGACATTCTTGGCAATCATATCCTGGACCAGCAACTCCACCTCTAATGAAACACAATTTGCCGTTGTCGGCTGACGTAAGCGAGGTCGCCGGAGCCACTGCCAAGTGATGCCTTTGCGTGCCACCATCCGTGCCCAGGTTTTTAACGGCCATGCTTGGTGACACGTTCGGAACGACCCAGTTAGCAGACAAAGGTTCGCCGGCTGTACTTCCCTCGGTTCCTCCGGCTCTAAGATAGGCACTGGGAGTGAGAAAGACTTTAGTTTTTTGATGGTGGGTTTGGTGGTGTTGGACGCTTCGCCGGCTGGCTGGTGTGGGCCGAAGACTGGCCCTGCCCCGGCTTATACTGGCCGCGTCCCCTCTGTCCTGAAAACCCTCTCTGTCTATGCCTGAACTGACCCAGGGGGGATTGGGAGGACTTAGGCAGAAGAAACGGCTTAGAACCCCCTGGCTGAGCTTTAGTAGGAGGCTTAGGTTTGGGGAAGTTAACCCGGGAGCTGCGGGGAGACTCTTAAGAGTTCCCCCGGCGCACTGCGGGGAGACTCTTAAGAGTCAGAGAAAACAAAAATCAACTTTTGACATCGAAAAAAAAAAAAAAATTTATATTTTTTTTTTTTTTATTTTTATTTTTTTTTTGGCCCCTGGGCCATGCAAAATCTCAGTCCTCTACCTCCCCTCCTTCCCCACTTTCCTCCTCTCCTTCAGTTATCACCTATTTTCCCTGTTATTCCCTTATTCTGAGGTATATTTTCGTGCTAACATTAGAAATCCGATTGGAGGGTGTGGTCATCACTGATAGCAAGCGAGTGCAAGAGAGAGAGAGAGAGTATCGATCGACTGTGTCTCAGTGGCCTTGGGGGAAATTGGCGGGAAAGCAGATTGCCTCACCCATACATTATACAACTCGCGGGCTATATCTCCGATTTTGACCATCCAAACGCTGTTTTCACTCGTTTTATTGTTGTTTCAGGTTAATACCTTTATAATCAACCCATAATAGGCGCATATGGATAAGTATTAATGCTATTAATGGCACAATGAATATTTTAGTGACGGAAACACCTCAAATACGTCAGCACAGGGGGACGTTTCCAATTACCCCCATGCGCACTTCAGAGGTTAAATGCGGGTTTCTTAGCCTGTGCGGGACTGTGCTTCACGGCCTGTGCCATGTTAAACACTGTTCGCCATACATCAGGGGACATTAAAGAAGGTGTAAGTACTGGGGACATTACCACCTGGTTAGCAATGCGATCAGGCAGCTTGCGAACTAATGACATCCTAAGATCCTGTCGTGCTCGCACCGCCTCAAGTAAGGCTGTGCGTATGTCACCTAAGGATTGAATCGACGACTGAAGAATCAGACGCCGGGATAACTCAACTGATCTTCGAGCATCCGCGTCTGCGATTGCCTGAGTAGACCTGAGTAAAGACTTAGCCACCTGTTGAGAAACTATGTACTGTGAAAACAGGCGGAAAGCTTTTCCCCTTAGCCTAAATTCTCTGTCTAGGTGAGAAGGGGTAGGGGTAATGAATGGTTCCTTTAGTTCACAAAGATTAATCTTAGGGGCAGCTAAAAAAGAAAATAAAGCTGACGGAACTCCGCCGGCAGAACCTACCGGCATGGAGAACCATGAATGTGTATCCTGAGGGATCTGGTGGGAAGATTTAGAAGTGAAAGTGGTTGCAAAGTTTTGAGCCTCTACCTCCCAATCCACCCAAGGTCCTGGTCCCAACTGTCCCACCTTCAACACTGGATTAGCTGTCTCGTCTGTGACGGTCTGTAAATCTAGTTCAGGAGTAAGAGCCGACAGAGCCTTAATATCATTAAACCCATCCAGCTTAGACCAGTCTGAAAAAAGTTTTGAAGCTGAGGCAGGGGGTAAAGCAGGCTTAGATGCATAAACAAATAATCCTGATGATAATAACTAGGTATAGCCTTGATATTTACGTCCAAAACATTACCCAAGGCATCCAATGCCCTTAATTTCTTAGACTTATTTCCCTGGATAAACCACTCACGTGGTACCGGGAGTTCCCCTGACAAGGTAGGCTGGGCAAGCTCTGGCTTAGAGGGGTTCAAAGGGACCCATGACTCGTCTGGCCCATAAAGCAGGGGCATAGCTACCTTTCTAAGAGGCGCTTTGTCTAGAGGGGGTGGATTAACATCCGTAATGACCCTGACATTTGACGTAGTGAATGCCGCCGTAGCTGGCTTAGAGCTCCCTGCCGGTGACAGAGTAGGAGGGTTAGGAATCTTAGATAAATCGATTGACGTTATCAGAGGCCGTACCGCAGAACCTGTCAAGGGAGCCCCCAAGTCCATTGTGGGGTTTTCTCGTTGTTGATTAAAGAATTTTGATAGAGCATGAGTAAGTAACCCATCAATTTCTTGTGCTGTAACAAACTGGTTAGATGCAGAACTTTCAGGTGAATCAGTATTATCATGGGCGGCGTCCAGGCCTGAGCCTGACCCTTGTCCCTCCCTATCTGAAATTAATGACACTTCATCTTGTTCCTCCCGATCCTCCTGAGAAGACCCCGCCGAGGCAGGGGCACCTTGTTTCCAAGATAAATCAGGGATAGAGGATGGGGTCGCCGCGTCCCTGTGGACATCGGCTACTGTGTGACTCGTATGAGTCGGACGTGGATGGTCAGACCCTGGCTGAGCAAACCGCCAAACACCGAGGCTCTGGCCTACGCTCTCTTGAGAGTCTGAAACATTCTCAATTATTGAATTTCCTGAACTTTCCGTTTCTAGGGTTAAAATATCAATAGGTAAATCTTGTTTAGGGACAGGCGCTTCACTATACTCTGAGGCTGTAACAGAAACATTTTCAGGTGTAGAGGTACGATGAGATGCACTAGACTTAGTAGAATGACGAGAGGACTTCTTATGGGAATCCTTTTTGGAGGATTTGTGGCTACGGTGTGACCGCGAACTAGACCTAGGTTTGGAAGAATCACCACCATGACCACTGGTGGAAGCTTCCGTCTTACTCTTCTTACTCGCCGGGGAAGAGGCACGACTTGAAGACTGCTGTCTGAGAGGTGACCTTGACCTCGATCTCGCCCGCGACGAGGAGGTGGCTGCCGGGGGAGTAGGCTCTCTCGGGCGTTTAAACGTATCCACAGACGATACAGAACCCTGGCTAGTCTCTGTCGGCTTAAAACCCGTTACTCTAGAGGTACGTTTAGGGGGAGGGTGCTCTGACAGCAACTTATCCCAAAGTGGGACGTTGTCACATTGAAGTGACTTATGTGCGACAATGGTAGTATAGGCCGACATTTGTTGTCTGACCTCTCTCAACGCTACCGCCGCGGTCTTGTCATTGTCACACAGGACTTTATTGGCTAATTGGGAGCAAAATGAACAATTAAGTGTAACCCAGAGACCCCTTGAACGATCTAGACATCTAACACACCTTATGCAAAGGGTATGCGCAAAAATTGGGATACCCGCGCAAGTAGGGGTAATGCACAGGGCAAAAACTGGGGCCACATTAGCCATGACAGAGACTGGTGTGAGGAAACTACCGCCGGGTCTGTATTGGTCCGCCGGAGCTCAGCTCTGGAAAAATAAAGAAAAATTTCCAGGAATTAATGCTCATAAGGTTAACCCAAGTGTTCGCATACAAGTGTTAATAACCCGCCGGGTAACGGGATGCAAAGACACAGCTAACACATCTCGCTACGCGGCTGGGTGTAAAGAGGCTAAACAAATCTTCTTAGCTAAAGAACATGAAGAATACCCTCTGATATAATGGTCCAGTATGGCACTTATAGTCTGTAGGAGGTGGTGACTGTCTCAAGATTCAATTTTGTAACAAAGCCCCCCTCATAAAGACGCCGGCCCTTGAAATATTTTAGTAGAATAGCCCAGGGCAGGAATATACGAGATCTGATTTTTTAACGAATTGTCCCAAACGATCGTCGTAAAAATAGAAGGCGGCGATACTGAAAGTATCACCCAATTAAGGTTAATCGAAATTGAATTTGTTTATAAATTCCTTAGTTCCTCCACTTAGGGGCACCCGCCGGGTGTGGGAATCGATTTGGTTAAACCTCACTGATCCTTCAATTGCCGTAAGAGTAAAGGCAGCGATACACAGAGTATCACTCAAATGGATTGGTTAACTATAAGAGACCTAAGTCGTTTTATCCCACCCTGCTCAGGTGCACCCGCCGGGTGAGAAGTCTAAAAGTTAACCCCACAAGTTCCTGACCCCACTTCTTTGTAAAAGATCGCCGGGGAGGAACGCCTAAACAACAGCTAGGTTTTCCATGTGGTTGTCGTAAACCAGGTAGAAAAACCTATAAAAAACGAGTGTTCTCAAGAACGTCGTTTCTTTATATATATCTAAATATATATGTAAGGATGGGTACAGCCATCCCGCCGGGAATTTTAAAGGAGGCCTGAAACCAGGCACCCACAGAGACGCAGTCCTGGAGAGCCACAGACACCTCCCCACGCCGGGGAACCAGCCAGAGTTAAAAACCACGTGTGGCCCAACACTGCTCATCGGTCAGGATTTTTCATGGTGAAACCGAGAAAAACCCGCCGGAAGGCAAACCCCACCCTGAACAGACACCATCTGAACAATACGACACGAGGAGAGACACGCACGACTAACCAAGGTCACAACATAATCCGTGGAATTAGCCAATACACAACTAAACCAGGAAACAAATATAGTCCGAGGAATTAGCCAATACACAACTAAACCCCGGATACACATGACACAGTAGGGCATATTTAAAAATAAATAATAACACTAGACATGTGGCAAAGCTACGAGCGGCTGGCTAGGCCTAGGTAGACGGCATGAAAATAGTTGAAATATAAACACACACTGGAATATCACAACAGGAACCACCGCCAACACACCACCGAAGCGATAACTTCCCACCCCGGGAAGCCTGACACGGACCCAGAAAAAACTTCACTAAGTGAAGAAAAATACGCTGGGAACGTCAGCAAACCCACAGCTTACCTCATCAGAAGGATAAAAGGCAGCAATAATTAACGCGTAATGAAAGCCGCCTGCATCACCAACTAACACAACTGTGAAAAGTTCACGAGTCCACAACAGGACCACGAGGGTACATCCGAAATAGATGCCCCATACATACGACCCAAAATACACTGCACTGCGGGCAACCAGCCCAGGACACTCCTGCTACGCCTATCCTAACCTTACTCGATACATCCCAGAGTAAACAAATGAGAAAAAACTCACTAGGGACGCAACGAATGCGGAACCAGCGGAGCCTGAAAGGTACGTCCGGGCAGGCTGAGCGCAGAGCAAAGAAGGAGGAATGACGCCTGATTCAGCGTCTGGTCAGAAATCCACACAAGTACATCCACGATATGATGGAAAGCTTATTGGATAGTTATTCTTATTTTCTTTTTGTTTTTATTTTTTACGAAGTTTTTTCGTAGTGAGAACCCAATTCATAATGACTGAAGCCATGAGTGAGGTCGCGTGCGCTCATGATGAAGGCTCCTCAGTTTTTAAATGCTCTGCGCGGTAGATTCAAACTACGGCGGATTAGTGTTTGAAGAGGATGCCTTATGTAATAGGCATGTTCGTCAATGATGGAGGGGCCACTAATAAATAGGGAGCCTGACACAGGCTCCACCACAGAGACGCAGTCCTGGAGAGCCTCAAACAACCACTCACCGGGGAAAACAAGCCTGTTTTTAAAACCACGCGTGGCAAAAACTCGGCAACCAGCCGGGTTTTTCACGGTGTAACCGAGAAAAAACCCGCCGGAAAAGGCAACCCACCCCGTCCAGATACCATCTGAACGCACCAAATAGACCGTGGAGTTAGCCAAAGCACAACTAACCCCAGGCCCACAAAATAGTCCGTGGAATTAGCCAATAGCTTCAAGGATGTGTGGAGGGCATGAAGGGATGGTCTGAGCATTGGTTAATGCCTTTTCATCCAAAAAAATGCAAGTACATGCGGATTGGGACCAGCAGATAGACAAGGTGGGATACAGTATGTATGAAGCGATGGAGGAAGTGAGTGCAGAAAAGGATATAGGAGTAGTGATAGACAATAAGTTAAATTTCTCAGAACATTTAGCGGAAAAGATAAACAAAGCCAATAGAGTTGTAGGGCTGATAAGGAGGACATTTGTGTCACTTGACGAAGAAATCTTCAGGAATCTCTATACAGCGCTGGTTAGGCCGCACCTGGAATATGCGAACCAGGTGTGGGCTCCATATATGGTAAAGGATATAGAAGCAGTGGAGAAAGTGCAGAGGAGAGCTAGCAAGCTGGTACCAACGTTGAAGAACGCGGGCTATGAGCAGAGGTTGAGGACACTGGGGCTTCCGACACTGGCATATAGGAGAAAGAGAGGGGATATGATAGAGACTTTTAAGATAGTGTCAGGAAAGTACGATGAGGATGTGTGTGAAGGTATCTTCTTGATGCGGGAGGGAACAAGAACGAGAGGACACTCTAAGAAAATTTACAAAGAAAGAAATAGGCTTGAGAAGGCAAAGAACTCATTTTGTGATAGAGTGGTAAATGAGTGGAACTCACTGCCCCAGTATGTAGTCGATTCCGAATCAATAAGGGAGTTTGAAAGTAATCTTGATAAAGCATGGGGAAGACAAGATTTGAAGTTTGATTATAAAACAAAAATACAGAATAGTAAAAATGTTGCGTCTGCTACCGCCGCCACCAACACCGTGAACGACCGCAGCAGTACAAGTACTGGTACTGAGCTGGATACACAGGCATAGTTTGCCTTTTTCCAGAGGATCTACTGTAAGAGAAACTGTAAGAAATACACAACTAAACCAGGACACATAAATAGTCCGTGGAATTAGCCAATACACAACTAAACCAGGACACACATGACACAGTCGTACATATTTATAACATAAATCAATAACACTTGTACATGTGGCAAAGCTACGAGAGGCTGGCTAGGCCTAGGCAGACGGACATAAAAGTAAACATGTCGTAATATAAACAAAAAGCACTGAAGTATATCACAACAGGAACCACCGTCAACACACCACTGTAGCACACACTTCCGGCAAAGGGAAGAACTGACTCGGGACCCAGAAAAAACTTCACTAAGTGAAGAGAAATACGCTAGGAATGTCAGCAAAAACAAGCTACCTCATCAGAAAGATAAAAGGAAGCAATAAAAACGCGTAATGAAAGCCGCCTGCATCACAAAGCTAGCTAACTGTGAAAAAGTTCACATGTCCACAACAGGACCACGAGGGTACACTCGAAATAGATGCCCCCAAAACACGACCCAAAATACACTGCACTGCGGGCAACCCGCCCAGGACACTCCTGCTACGCATATCCTAACCTTACTCGATACATCCCGGAGTAAACAAATGAGAAAAAACTCATTAGGGACGCAGCAAATGCGGAACCAGCGGAGCGTGGGAAGGCACGTTCGGGTCGGTTGAGCGCAGAGCAGAGAAGGAAGAATGACGCCTGAGTCAGCGTCTGGTCAAAGATCCACACAAGTACATCCACGATATTATGGAAAGCTTATTGAATAGTTATTCTTATTTTCTTTTTGTTTTTATTTTTTACGAAGTTTTTTCGTAATTTCATAATGACTGAACCATGAGTGAGGTTGCGTGCGCTCATGATGAAGGCTCCTCAAATTTGTTATGCTCTGCGCGGTAGATTCAAACTACGGCGGATGAGTGTTTGAAGAGGGTGCCTTATGTAATAGGCATAATCGTCAATGATGGAGGGGCCACTAATAAATACTTTCCTGACATGCGTGGATTTCTCATGTTTTGCTTCCCCGACACCAGGCCCTCTAGCGGCCATCTTCGCCCTCTTCCAACTTCCGCGGCCATACTGTCAACAAGGGTTTCGCCGAGCTCTGCTTCATTCGACGTTCCAGAGCTTCTAGTGAGTCCTTACTCATTTGTATATATCTGTGTTGTAGTAACAAGGTTTAGATTAGCTAGCACGGCTGCCAGATTGGTATGTCCGCAGGAAGTACAGTACTGTATGTGTAATTTTAGGGTACTTTTGTAACAGGCGTCTACGGGTCCCAGGATCGTCGTACCGCCTGTGTTTTTATTATTGTTGTGATTACGCCTTTAGCTTTTGTGATACTTTAGCTAGGAGGCTACCACTCTACAAGGCATGATACAGACTGTCATTATTGAGGAAAGTACATGCCCTTCGATTCAAGAATCAGCAAATGCTCTGGTTGAAGGGTGTCTGCACGTGGTGCTCCGCCTTCCAGAGTTTGTGTTTTGCTTGTAGGCCCCTTTGGCGGGCCTCCCCTCGTCTGTGTGCTGCTGCTGGGGCTTCGGAGCGTCGTCTACCTATGATGTTCTTCGGACCTCGTGGCCAGCCTAGTTAGGGGTCTCCGGCGTAGGCTTCAGGTAATTTAGGATGCCAAATTTTCTGTATTGTTATTATATGCCTATGTGTACACCCCTAGTGATTGAACATGTGTGTTTGCATGTTTTGGGGGTAGGGGAGACGTCCCTATATATATATTTATTATGTGTGATATGTGGGACTTTGGTGAGTGGAGCTGTGCCTTGTCTCCCTCTCCTTAGTTTGGTTGTTTTTTTCCGGCGGCCCCGTGCTGTGGGCTCAGGTTATCCGTCTTCAAAACGGGTAGGAACAATCAAAGATCCCGGCGTGGTTTGGCTGAACCACAGGCTTCCGGCGGAACTGCATTCCTAAGGGAGCTGCTAACTTGGCCCGCCGAGTTAACTCGCCCTGACTGACCCGGCTACACGACTCGACTTCCTCGCCCTGCGGCGCCACAAGTCGAGTGTACAAGAGTGAAAAGATTAGTTTTGAAAACTGTTCATAGATAATCAGACACTAAAGGTCAAGGGGCCTGTGACATTTGTCACAGGTAAGTAGTTAAAGTCAGCTTAAACGAGTCCAGCCGAAGGTTAGAGTAGTGTGTACTATAGCTAATTTTCCGGCGGACTTGCAATAGGATGTGTAACACCTCGCAGGTTATCCTTATGAGCATTGATTCCTGGAAAAAAAAAATCCAGGCTCCTGTGTGACAGCTACTCCGGCGGAGTTTGGGCGGCTGATCCCGGGGGGGGGGGGGGGGGGGGTCTTTTTTGGCACCATGCTGCGGTTTGAAATATGCATTACTCCTACCTGCTCTCTGTTGCCTATTTTCGCTCACAAACTATGCATTAAGTGCGTGAAATGCCTTGATCACTCTAGAGGATTGTGGTTATCTAAACGCTGTTCAATTTGCTCTGATTTGAAAACCGCGTTAGTTACTAAGAAAGACTTATCGTGTTTAGCGGCACTTCAAGAAATAAAATCTATGTTTAATTCTTATGCCAAAGACACGGCCCATAAGGCGCTTCACTGTGATGATGAGGCCCTATGGGACCAACTAATTATAAAGTCACCACTTGTTAAACCCGGTTCCTCTAAATCTGTCAGACCTAAAGTCAAGTCGAAAGCCCTCAGCAAAGAGGTAGTGAGTAGTAGTAGTGGCACTGAGAGTGAGGTCACCGAGGTGCCCCCCTCCGTCCGTACTAAGAGAAGAAGATCATCCTCTCCTAAGCGGAAGTCAAGGTCAAGGTCTAGATCCCCCCACAAACAGTCAAGACACTCTTCCTCCGAGTCTTCCCGGTCTCTCAAACGCCGGAGAGAGGACTCTGGGGGATCGACGAGTCAGGCAACCGGAGGGACACCCCTCAGCCACCACCCTCGACCCCGGACACGCCTAGGCACAACTCTGGCGACTCTGGCGACTCGGAACTAGGGGCAGACTGACTGGAATCCACACCTAGTCATGATCAATCTTTAAGTGTGCCTACCAATGTTACCTTTGCCATACCAAAATTGAATTTTGTACCCCGTAGTGTTCGATCAACAGGCCGAACAGTACAAAGGATATCCGTCAGGGTCACACGTAGAGGATAACCCTCAGGGAATACCAGAATTTATTAGTGGCCCCTCCATCATTGACGAACATGCCTATTACATAAGGCATCCTCTTCAAACACTAATCCGCCGTAGTTTGAATCTACCGCGCAGAGCATTTAAAAACTGAGGAGCCTTCATCATGAGCGCACGCGACCTCACTCATGGCTTCAGTCATTATGAATTGGGTTCTCACTACGAAAAAACTTCGTAAAAAATAAAAACAAAAAGAAAATAAGAATAACTATCCAATAAGCTTTCCATCATATCGTGGATGTACTTGTGTGGATTTCTGACCAGACGCTGATTCAGGCGTCATTCCTCCTTCTCTGCTCTGCGCTCAGCCTGCCCGGACGTACCTTCCACGCTCCGCTGGTTCCGCATTCGTTGCGTCCCTAGTGAGTTTTTTCTCATTTGTTTACTCTAGGATGTATCGAGTAAGGTTAGGATAGGCGTAGCAGGAGTGTCCTGGGCTGGTTGCCCGCAGTGCAGTGTATTTTGGGTCGTGTGTATGGGGCATCTATTTCGGATGTACCCTCGTGGTCCTGTTGTGGACACGTGAACTTTTCACAGTTGTGTTAGTTTGTGATGCAGGCGGCTTTCATTACGCGTTAATTATTGCTGCCTTTTATCCTTCTGATGAGGTAAGCTGTGTTTTTCTGACGTTCCCAGCGTATTTTTCTTCGCTTAGTGAAGTTTTTTCTGGGTCCTTGTCAGGCTTCCCGGGGTGGGAAGTTGTCGCTACGGTGGTGTGTTGGCGGTGGTTCCTGTTGTGATATTCCAGTGTGTGTTTATATTTCAACTATTTTCATGCCGTCTACCTAGGCCTAGCCAGCCGCTCGTAGCTTTGCCACATGTCTAGTGTTATTATTTATTATTATAAATATGCCCTACTGTGTCATGTGTATCCGGGTTTTAGTTGTGTATTGGCTAATTCCTCGGACTATAATTGTTTCCTGGTTTAGTTGTGTATTGGCTAATTCCACGGATTATGTTGTGACCTTGGTTAGTCGTGCGTGACTCCTCGTGTCGTATTGTTCAGATGGTGTCTGTTCAGGGTGGGGCTTGCCTTCCGGCGGGTTTTTCTCGGTTTCACCATGAAAATCCTGACCGATGAGCCGTGTTGGGCCACACGTGGTTTTTAACTCTGGCTGGTTCCCCGGCGTGGGGAGGTGTCTGTGGCTCTCCAGGACTGCGTCTCTGTGGGTGCCTGGTTTCAGGCCTCCTTTAATTCCCGGCGGGATGGCTGTACCCATCCTTATATATATATATATATATAAAAAACGACGTTCTTGCGAACATTCGTTTTTATAGGTTTTTTCTACCTGGTTTACGACAACCACATGGAAAACCTAGCTGTTGTTTAGGCGTTCCTCCCCGGCGATCTTTTACAAAGAAGTGGGGTCAGGAACTTGTGGGGTTAACTTTTAGACTTCTCACCCGGCGGGTGCACCTGAGCAGGGTGGGATAAACGACTTAGGTCTCTTATAGTTAACCAATCCATTTTAGTGATACTCTGTGTATCGCTGCCTTTACTCTTACGGCAATTGAAGGATCAGTGAGGTTTAACCAAATCGATTCCCACACCCGGCGGGTGCTCCTAAGTGGAGGAACTAAGGAATTTATAACAAATTCAATTTCGATTAACCTTAATTTGGTGATACATTCAGTATCGCCGCCTTCTATTTTTACGACGATCTTTTGGGACAATTCGTTAAAATATCAGATCTCGTATATTCCTGCCCTGGGCTATTCTACTAAAATATTTCAAGGGCCGGCGTCTTTATGAGGGGGGCTTTGTTACAAAATTGAATCTTGAGACAGTCACCACCTCCTACAGACTATAAGTGCCATGCTGGACCATTATATCAGAGGGTATTCTTCATGTTCTTTAGCTAAAAAGATTTGTTTAGCCTCTTTACACCCCGCCGCGTAGCGAGATGTGTTAGCTGTGTCTTTGCATCCCGTTACCCGGCGGGTTATTAACACTTGTATGCGAACACTTGGGTTAACCTTATGAGCATTAATTCCTGGAAATTTTCTTTATTTTTCCAGAGCTGAGCTCCGGCGGACCAATACAGACCCGGCGGTAGTTTCCTCACACCAGTCTCTGTCATGGCTACTGTGGCCCCAGTTTTTGCCCTGTGCATTACCCCTACTTGCGCGGGTATCCCGATTTTTGCGCATACCCTTTGCATAAGGTGTGTTAAATGTCTAGACCGTTCAAGGGGTCTCTGGGTTACACTTAATTGTTCCTTTTGCTCCCAATTAGCCAATAAAGTCCTGTGTGACAATGACAAGACCGCGGTGGTAGCGTTGAGAGAGGTCAGACAACAGATGTCGGCCTACACTACCATTGTCGCACATAAGTCACTTCAATGTGACAACGTCCCACTTTGGGATAAGTTGCTGTCAGAGCACCCTCCCCCTAAACGTACCTCTAGAGTAACGGGTTTTAAGCCGACAGAGACTAGCCAGGGTTCTGTATCGTCTGTGGATACGTCTAAACGCCCGAGAGAGCCTACTCCCCCGGCAGCCACCTCCTCGTCGCGGGCGAGATCGAGGTCAAGGTCACCTCTCAGACAGCAGTCTTCAAGTCGTGCCTCTTCCCCGGCGAGTAAGAAGAGTAAGACGGAAGCTTCCACCAGTGGTCATGGTGGTGATTCTTCCAAATCTAAGTCTAGTTCGCGGTCACACCGTAGCCACAAATCCTCCAAAAAGGATTCCCATAGGAAGTCCTCTCGACATTCTCCTAAGTCTAGTGCATCTCGTCGTACCTCTACACCTGAAAATGTTTCTGTTACAGCCTCAGAGTATAGTGAAGCGCCTGTCCCTAAACAAGATTTACCTATTGATATTTTAACCCTAGAAATGGAAAGTTCAGGAAATTCAATAATTGAGAATGTTTCAGACTCTCAAGAGAGCGTAGGCCAGAGCCTCGGTGTTTGGCGGTTTGCTCAACCAGGGTCTGACCATCCACGTCCGACTCATACGAGTCACACAGTAGCCGATGTCCACAGGGACGCGGCGACCCCATCCTCTATCCCTGACTTATCTTGGAAACAAGGTACCCCTGCCTCGGCGGGGTCTTCTCAGGAGGATCGGGAGGAACAAGATGAAGTGTCAATAATTTCAGATAGGGAAGGACAAGGGTCAGGCTCAGGCCTGGACGCCGCCCATGATAATACTGATTCACCTGTAAGTTCTGCATCTAACCAGTTTGTTACAGCACAAGAAATTGATGGGTTACTTACTCATGCTCTATCTAAATTCTTTAGTCAACAACGAGAAAACCCCACAATGGACTTGGGGGCTCCCTTGACAAGTTCTGCGGTACGGCCTCTGATAACGTCAATCGATTTATCTAAGATTCCTAACCCTCCTACTCTGTCACTGGCAGGGAGCTCTAAGCCAGCTACGGCGGCATTCACTACGTCAAATGTCAGGGTCATCACGGATGTTAATCCACCCCCTCTAGACAAAGCGCCTCTTAGAAAGGTAGCTATGCCCCTGCTTTATGGGCCAGACGAGTCATGGGTTCTTTTGAACCCCTCTAAGCCAGAGCTTGCCCAGCCTACCTTGTCAGGGGAACTCCCGGTACCACGTGAGTGGTTTATCCAGGGAAATAAGTCAAAGAAATTAAGGGCATTGGATGCCTTGGGTAATGTTTTGGACGTAAATATCAAGGCTATACCTAGTTATTATCATCAGGATTATTTTGTTTATGCATCTAAGCCTGCTTTACCCCCTGCCTCAGCTTCAAAACTTTTTTCAGACTGGTCTAAGCTGGATGGGTTTAATGATATTAAGGCTCTGTCGGCTCTTACTCCTGAACTAGATTTACAGACCGTCACAGACGAGACAGCTAATCCAGTGTTGAAGGTGGGACAGTTGGGACCAGGACCTTGGGTGGATTGGGAGGTAGAGGCTCAAAACTTTGCAACCACTTTCACTTCTAAATCTTCCCACCAGATCCCTCAGGATACACATTCATGGTTCTCCATGCCGGTGGGTTCTGCCGGCGGAGTTCCGTCAGCTTTATTTTCTTTTCTAGCTGCCCCTAAGATTAATCTTTGTGAACTAAAGGACCCATTCACTACCCCTACCCCTACTCACCTAGACAGAGAATTTAGGCTAAGGGGAAAAGCTTTCCGCCTGTTTTCACAGTACATAGTTTCTCAGCAGGTGGCTAAGTCTTTACTCCGGTCCACTCAGGCAATCGCAGACGCGGATGCTCGAAGATCAGTTGAGTTATCCCGGCGTCTGATTCTTCAGTCGTCGATTCAATCCTTAGGTGACATACACACAGCCTTACTTGAGGCGGTGCGAGCACGACAGGATCTTAGGATGTCATTAGTTCGCAAGCTGCCTGATCGCATTGCTAACCAGGTGGTAATGTCCCCAGTACTTACTCCTTCTTTAATGTCCCCTGATGTATGGCGAACAGTGTTTAACATGGCACAGGCCGTGAAGCACAGTCCCGCACAGGCTAAGAAACCTGCATTTAACTTCCCCAAACCTAGGCCTCCTACTAAAGCTCAGCCAGGGGGTTCTAAGCCTTTTCTTCCGCCTAAGTCCTCCCAATCCCCCCTGGGTCAGTACAGGCATAGACAGAGAGGGTTTTCAGGACAGAGAGGACGCGGCCAGTATAAGCCGGGGCAGGGCCAGTCTTCGGCCCACACCAGCCAGCCGGCGAAGCGTCCAACACCACCAACCCCACCATAAAAAAACTAAAGTCTCTCTCACTCCCAGTGCCTATCTTAAGGCCGGAGGAACCGAGGGAAGTACAGCCGGCGAACCCTTGTCTGCTAACTGGGTCGTTCCGAACGTGTCACCAAGCATGGCCGTTAAAAACCTGGGCACGGATGGTGGCACGCAAAGGCATCACTTGGCAGTGGCTCCGGCGACCTCGCTTACGTCAGCCGACAACGGCAAATTGTGTTTCATTAGAGGTGGAGTCGCTGGTCCAGGAGATGATTGCCAAGAATGTCATCATCCCGGTCCCTCCAGATTACCCTGTATTCACGTCAAAACTGTTTTTGGTTCCCAAACGGGACAGTGTTCAGATGAGGCCGGTCGTAGACCTGTCTTATCTGAATCTTCACATTTACAACGAGTCTTTCAGAATGTTAACAGTTCATCAAATCAGGCTAACACTTCCGCCGGGAGGCTGGATGTGTTCCCTAGACCTGACAGACGCCTATTGGCACGTGTCGGTCAACAAAAGATTTCAAAGGTTTCTGGCCTTGAGGATCAGGCACCAAAATTTTGTTTTTCAGAGGATGCCGTTCGGTTTGAACCTAGCACCTCGACTATTCACGAAACTAGTCCGGCAAGCCCTGATGCCGTTGTTAAAACAGGGAATCAGAGTGTTGTGGTATCTAGACGACTGGCTGGTGGTGGCAGAGACACAACAATTATGCATAAAACATGTCAATATCATTTTAAATCATGTCAAAACTCTAGGCTTCAAGGTAAATCTGGTAAAGTCAAACCTTGTTCCCTCAAGAGTAATTCAGTGGATAGGGCTGGTCTGGGACACCGCCGCTCTCACTCTGAGTCAGAGTGTGGACAATCGCAACAGGTTTCGCAGGAAACTGTTCAGGTTTCTTCACAGTCTGACTACGACACGAAAAGTCTGGGAGTCTCTGGTCGGCTCTCTCAACTGGATTCAGCTAACTGTCAAGTTGGGCCGGTTGAAAGTAAAACGATTAATATTGGAAGGCAACAAATATTTCCCACTCTTACCGGCGGGAAAATTATGGCCCATACCAAAATTAATCCACACCTTACTAGTGGTCTGGGCGAAGAGGGAAACATTGCACTCAATCATGTCATGGACCTCTCCTCCTCCAACGGTATGGGTAGACACGGATGCGTCGGGCACCATAGGGTGGGGATTTCAGTCAAATCAGGGGCACCAGGGTCAGGGGCTTTGGTCCCACTTAGAAATCTCTCACATAAATGTCAAAGAGTTACTAGTCCCCTTGTATTTCCTTCAGGCTCACGGCCCGGCGTTACGGGGCAAGTCGGTGGCCTTCAGAATGGACAATCTGAATGCAGTTCACTGTATTCAGAAACAAGGGTCAACGAGGTCAAGGAAGTTGCTACTCGTGTCGGAAGAGATTTTTGTTCTAGCCAGCAGTCTAGATATTTATCTTCACGCATCTTATCTCCCAGGCGTAGCGAACGTCTGGGCAGACGCTCTGTCCCGGAGACAGAGCACGACAGTAGAATGGGAGCTCAAGCAACCCATTTTCGACCTAATGATTGCGGAGCTCTCCCATCCACAAGTGGATCTTTTTGCGTCCGACGAGACTCACAAGCTCCCTCTATACCTCACCCGCCGGCGATAACGCCGGCAGGGGGGCCAGACGCCCTAGTGACAGACTGGAACAGATGGAGCTCCATCTATCTGTTTCCGCCGCCAGATGCGTCACTAATGTGCCACGTAGTGAACAAACTACGAGTTTATCGAGGCTTAGTCTCGCTAATCGCGCCCCTGTGGCCGGCGCAGGTGTGGTACCAGCAATTAATGTGGTGCCCGGACCCGGTATCGCTCCCGGTCGGGTACTTCCACTTAGACACGATTGGCAACCTAGCGACCTCGCTGACTTTTGCATTATGGACATTCAGGAGGCCAAGTGGCTAGCACCATACGGTAGGGATGTGACCAATAAATTGCTCAATCAATATACTCAGTCTACTAAGCGACAATATCAATCACATTGGAAAGCTTTTACTTCTTGGATTGTTAGAACGGAACAAACTGTACCCTCAGTGGCATTGGTTTTTAATTACTTGAACTATCTGTTTGAGCAGAAACGTTTATCTGTGGTAACTTTGAAGAATCACTTAACTGCGATTAGAGTGCCCTTTTTCGACCTTACAGGTCTATCCATACCAGGATTTATGAGAGGCGGAGGAAACAGGATTTATGAGAGCGTGTTTTAAACTCCGCCCACCTCCCCGTCAGCTCATGCCTACTTGGTCTCTGGACAAAGCTTTGTCTTTACTTCATTCTCGTCTGTATCAAAATACTGCAGACTTTGCTTTAATCTTAAAGAAGGCAGTTTTCCTTTTGGCTTTGGCCACCGGAAACAGAGTGTCTGAGCTGGCGGCGATGAGCAACACACCTAATTGTCTTAGGTTTGGTAGACTTAATGATTCAATTTCCATTGCACCCTCCCCGGCGTTTGTAGCCAAGAATGAGCATAGTGCACATGTGTTTTCTGAGTTCACGGTGCCGGCGTTAAAAAGGGGAAAGGTGCATCATAATTTATGTCCAGTGCAAGCTCTAACCAAATATTTGAGAATAGCTCCTCAAAACCCCCAAGGTGCTTTATGGGTAGCGAGTACGGGTAAACGCTTACTTAAACGGCGATTAGCCTCTCTTCTGGTAGAAGTCATTAAAGAGAGTAATCCCGGCGTTGTGGGTAGGGCCCACGATTTACGCAAGTGGGCGACCTCTTTACGTTTCCTGAAAAACTTTTCAGTTGAAGATATTGCGTCCACACAGTTGTGGGCGTCTAATCATACGTTTCTCTCTAGATACTTGTCAGTTGCTCTAGACAAACCTTCCTTACCATGTATAGCTTTAAGGCAGAGGGTCTAGGTGGCCCTGCAGTCACTTATTTACTTTCACGGAAGGGGGGGGGGGGGGGGTGCAGTCAGTTGACATAGGACACCCTAGACCCCGCCGGAGTATGAGAGCTGTGATACAATTTAAGGTTAAAATGTGATATGAAAATTTCTCTGCGAGAAATTGTGCTAGTACAAGGTTTAGTACAAAACAACGGTGTTGTTATAGTAGTTTTAGCTGCGAAAGCAATGTAATATTAGTTCAATGGAGTTCATTTGCAATTGATCTCCACATGTATTTTGGGGTTTATGATGTGCACATATAAACTTATAACTTATTATTTTTGTCACCACTCGTTGAGTGGGGTGCCTTTTGTAACTACAGATCTGTGTTCAGAATCTTCAGGGTTACCCATTTTTGTCGGGCAGGCTTCTTTGAAGCACGCACCTGCCTGAACCCCTTTTTCTTGTATATTTCCGGTCTACGCCGTATTAAATACATTTTTCAAAAGTAAGAATACTATGTGGTTGTTTTTATTATCTGCTTTTCTAGAGTTATGATATGATTACGAATGTCCCCCTCCAGTCTTAGATATCAGGCATGTTCGTCAATGATGGAGGGGCCACTAATAAATTATAGGTTTGACTCCTGTAAGGAGATAAAGAAAACCTAATATTTAGTAGTGGCCCCGTAATCATTGACGACTGGGGCCCTCCCGACCGTCCCCTTCCCATTCGTTGATGTATTAAGGATTTTGGTTTACTTGATATGTCAGTGAAGGAGGAATGACGCCTGAATCAGCGTCTGGTCAGAAATCCACACAAGTACATCCACGATATGATGGAAAGCTTATTGGATAGTTATTCTTATTTTCTTTTTGTTTTTATTTTTTACGAAGTTTTTTCGTAGTGAGAACCCAATTCATAATGACTGAAGCCATGAGTGAGGTCGCGTGCGCTCATGATGAAGGCTCCTCAGTTTTTAAATGCTCTGCGCGGTAGATTCAAACTACGGCGGATTAGTGTTTGAAGAGGATGCCTTATGTAATAGGCATGTTCGTCAATGATTACGGGGCCACTACTAAATATTAGGTTTTCTTTATCTCCTTACAGGAGTCAAACCTATACTCTCAGCCCTTTGTGGCAGGGGGCTACTGGCGTCAGGCTGAGCCATCTCAATCTCTTTTTAACGTAAATCAGGAAAGAGCTGATGACAGTAACATAGATATGTTACCATCTTCGGTTCCAGATTTAATGTGGCCCCCGGCGGATCATGAATTAGAGGTACAACAGCAGAATTCTGAGTTGAGTAGGGAGCCGTAGGAAGTACTGTTCTCCCCGGCCCCCCAGTCTATCATGGATGAGGACTCTGAAGCAAGCTACCAATCATCCAGGGGCTCTCACAGTAAGTGTATCACTTCAGATCAAAGAAGTGATTTATTGCATAAGGTTATGCAACATTATCAACTCCCTGCCTCCTCTGACCCCTCGGCTTGTCAACCTGTAGTGGCCCCTAGTCCTTCTGTAGTAAGGCCCCTAGACCCCCCAGGTTTTCTTCCGTCATGTCCTACCCCGACGGTGGCTGCGGCTCCAGGCACTACAGTGCCGGCTCCGCTTACTACCACCAGCCTAAGGGTTATCTCTGATGTCACTCCCCCTCCTTTAGATAAGGCACCATTGAGGAAGGGCCCCATGCCCCTCCTCTATAGCCCTGATTGTTCGTGGATCCCAGCGATCCCTCAGAACCCACAACTAGCTCAACCCACCGTTTCAGGGGAACTTCCGGTCCCCGGCGGATGGCAGATTGAAGTTAACAGGAGTCGAAAGTTTCGGGCAAAAGATGAGGCAGGAAGAGTTCTCGATGTGTCACTTAAAGCTATTCCAAGTTCTTACAATCCAGATTACTTTCTGTACACAGCTGCCCCGGCAGTCCCTCCCACCGCTTCTGCACGGCTGTTTGCAGACTGGTCAAAAGCTGATGGCGTCAACGATGTCAAAGCTTTAAATGCTCTCACGCCGGAATTGGCTACAATTCCGGTCTTAGACCATACGCATACACCAGTCCTGCAGATGGGGCAGGTTGGGCTAGGCCCCTGGGTAGATTGGGAGATAGAGGCTCAGGTTTTTGCTGCCACAATTACTTCTAAGTCTTTACATCAGGTTCCCCAAGAAAATCATGCTTACTTTTCTTTGCCAGTAGCCAAAGCAGAAGGAGTTTCCTCAGATTTACTTACCTTTCTGGCGGCGGCCAAAGTATCCTTGCACTCCCTAGATGAACCTTTCTCTACTCCCCCGGCTGCTCACCTCGAGCGGGATTTCAAGTTAAGATATAAGGCCTACCGGATGTTCTCTCAGTACTTGGTTAGTCGCCAGATCGCTGCCTCTCTGTTACGTACTATTTCAGCCATAGCTGACCCCCAAATTAGGAAAGCTACTGAGTTGTCTAGGAGACTTTTACTACAAAATTCCATTCAGTCTTTAGGAGACATTAGAATTGCAATCATGGAAGCGGTTCGAGCCCACCAAGATCTGAGAGTCAATCTGGTCAGGAAGTTGCCAGCAGACATAGGTCGCCGGGTAACTCTCTCGCCGGTCCTTACTGGCCCCCTACTTAACTCAGAAACCTGGAGTCTAGTGTTTAATATGGTTAATGCTTGGAAGCAGGTTACCTCCCAACTTTGGAAGGACCCTGCGAAGAAACCCTTTCATAAGTCAAAAGGCGGTAGCAAGCCTTACCAGCCACAGGCCAAACAGTCACCAAGGGACCCCAGACCCCCTCCTCAGCAGGGAGGTAATTGCACAAGTCCAAACAAGGTAAATACTCTGGGTACAAAGGTAAAGCCCCACAAAAGGGTAATCAGGGGCAGTCGTCCACCAAAACTAGCCAGCCACCAGATACCAAACCACTTCTCCCTCCAAAAAACTAGCCACCCATACTCTCATGCAGTCTCCCAGTACCATGCTTAAGGGCGCAGGATTTGAGAGTTGCCTTGAAGGACAGGCCCAGTTTGCACCTGGGTTCGTTCCGTTCATTCCGCTCGGCCTGGCCCAAGAAAACTTGGTCCAGGAAAGTAGTGAGCAAAGGAATCACCTGGCGGTGGCCCCGGCGGCCTCGACTGCGTCAGCCGCTGGAATACAACAGTGTGTCTCAGGAGGAGGAGGCTCTAGTCCAAGAAATTATTTCCGAACATGTCCTTATCCTAGTCAATTCCAATCACCTAGTGTTCACCTCACGGCTCTTTTTAGTGCCAAAAAGGGACAGTGTGCAGATGCGACCAGTTCTCGATCTCTCGCACCTGAACACCTTTATAGAGAATTCACCCTTCAGGATGCTTACAGTACAGCAACTCATACTCTCACTTCCGCCGCAAGGTTGGATGTGCTCAATCGATCTCAAAGATGCCTATTGGCATGTCCCTATAAACAAGAGGTTCCAAAAATTCCTCGCTCTGAGGGTCAGGCAAGAGACTTATGTCTTCCAAAGAATGCCTTTCGGTTTGAACCTGGCACCAAGAATTTTCACAAAATTAGTCCGGCAAGCCCTTTTGCCTTTGTTAGTCCAGGGCATACAGGTGTTATGGTATCTGGACGACTGGCTAGTAGTGGCGAACTCAAAGGAATTATGTCACGATCATGTAAACCAAGTGTTAGCTCATGTGCAAACCCTTGGGTTCAAGGTGAACTTGGCGAAGTCTCTTCTTGTCCCCACAAGGACTATTCAGTGGATAGGGCTGGTCTGGGATACCGCCAATCTGACTCTTACTCAGAGTGTGGACAACCGCAACAGATTTCGCAAGAAACTGTTCCGTTTTCTCCACAGTCTGGATACGACCAGGAAGACGTGGGATTACCTGATCGGCTCTCTCAACTGGGTACAATTAACTGTGAAGTTGGGCCGGCTGAAAGTCAAACGATTAATCCTGGAAGGCAACAAAGTTTTTCCTCTCTCGCCAGAGAAGAAATTATGGCCAATTCCTCCATTAATCCACAGCTTACTGTCGGTCTGGCGGGAAGTCCTCCACTCAATAATGACATGGGTTTCTCCCCCTCCTACGGTATGGGTAGACACAGACGCCTCAGGGGCACTAGGTTGGGGCTATCAATCAAACCAGGGCCATCAAGGGCAGGGCACCTGGTCAGACGACACTCACTGGCATATCAACAAACAAGAGCTTTTAGTTCCTCTCTTTTTTCTCCAAAATCACGGCATGACTTTGACAAACAAATCAATAGCGTTCCGCATGGACAACCAAACTGCAGTTTACTGTATTAAAAAACAGGGCTCAGTGAGGTCTCGAGAGTTGCTGAAGGTTTCCGAACAGATATTTGCCCTGGCCGAATCGCTGGGCATTTTCCTGCATGCAACATATCTCCCCGGCGTGGCGAACGTCTGGGCAGACGCTCTCTCTCGCCGGCGGAGCACTCTAGTAGAATGGATGATCAAACAGGCCATCTTCGACAAGATGATTGCAAAGCCTTACCGTCCACAAGTGGACCTGTTTGCATCCAAAGAGAACCACAGACTCCCTCTCTTCCTCACTCGTCAGGATATAACTCCGGCGAGGGGACCCAATGCATTGTTGGTGGATTGGACCAGGTGGACGTCAATCTATCTTTTTCCTCCACCAGATTCTGTGCTAATGTGCAAAGTAATTCACAAGCTGAGGGGTTACCGGGGCCTAGTCTCGATAATCGCGCCGCTATGCCCAGCCCAGGTATGATACCATCAATTGCAACAGTGGTGCGGCAACCCAGTGTCCCTCCCGGTCTCCGCTTTCTACTTGGAAACAATTGGCAACCTTCGGACCTCGCTCAGTTTTGCCTTGTGGACATTTACAATGCCAAATGGTTAGCGCAATTTGGGGAAAGTGTCACTAATAAACTGATGAATCAATACACTATGTCTACCAGGAGACAATATCAATCCCATTGGAAAACCATCACAACCTGGATTGTAGAGTCAAGGCAAACGACTGCCTCAGAAGTTTTAATTTTCAAATATTTAGACTACCTTTTCGAACAGAAACTATTTTCAGTAACTACTGTACTTTAAAAAATACGTTTTTGACAACCCGTAGGGAAGGAAGGAAAAACTAATATTTATTGGTGGCTCCTGAAGTCAATGACATAAGAGCCTATGATAATATGGCCTCGTTCCGGGCTCCTCAGAGACCGGGTTAACCTCGATTACGACGGTCGAGAACCAAGATCATCTTAAGGGGTACCCCTTAATCATTCCTAAGGTACGTCATTGAGACTGAGAATTAACACAGTTTGAACACCGCGCCTCAGCGCATTCCGATCTTCCTCTGTTTCCCATGAGCATGACTCATACCTCTTCCTGCCCAGAAGCGACCTCTAAAGTATATATCAAGTTGGGCATGTGAATGGGAAGGGGATGGTGGGAGGGCAATTGTCGTCATTGACTTCAGGAGCCACCAATAAATATTAGTTTTTCCTTCCTTCCCTATGGGTTGTCAAAACCGTAATTTATTGGTGGCTCCTTACGTCAATGACGTTAGAGCTAGAATATCACGACCGGTGGAGGGACCTTCATATGCTCATCAAGCTAAAAAACAAGAATCTATTAGGAAGACCAAAAAACGAAAACTGTGACATGTGTTTAAATTATAGGTTTGACTCCTGCAAGGAGATAAAGAAAACCTAATATTTAGTAGTGGCCCCGTAATCATTGACGATTATGCCTATTACATAAGGCACCCTCTTCAAACACTCATTTACCGTAGTTTGAATCTACCGCGCAGAGCATAAAAAATTGAGGAGCCTTCATCATGAGCGCACGCAACCTCACTCATGGTTCAGTCATTATGAAATTGGGTTCTCACTACGAAAAAAATTTGTTACAAATAAAAAAGAAAAAGAAAAATAAGAATAACTATTCATAAGCTTTCCATATATTCGTGGATGTAGTTGTGTGGATCTTTGACCAGACGCTAACTCAGGCGTCATTCTTCCTTCACTGACATACCAAGTAAACCAAAATCCTTAATACATCAACGAATGGGAAGGGGATGGTCGGGAGGGCCCCAGTCGTCAATGATTACGGGGCCACTACTAAATATTAGGTTTTCTTTATCTCCATGCAGGAGTCAAACCTATAATTTATTAGTGGCCCCTCCATCATTGACGATTATGCCTGATATCTAAGACTGGAGGGGGACATTCGTAATCATATCATAATTCTAGCAAAAGCAGATAATCAAACAACCACATAGTATTCTTACTTTGTAAAAAAGAGATATATATTTTGGCGCAGCACATATATACCAAAAAGGGGTACAAGCAGGAGCGTGCTTCAAAGAAGCCTGCTTGATAAATAGGTTAACTCTGAGACTCTGAACACAGATCCGCCAGTTAAGAAGGCACCCCACTTAAATTAAGTGGTGAAAAAATAAAAACTTATAAGTTTACATGTGCACATATAAACCCCATAAAACTAGTGGATATATCTTGAAAAAACATATCCAAGCTTAAAATTAGATTGCTTCACAGCCAAAACTACTGACAACAACACTGTTGTTTGTACTACAATTGTACTAGCACAACTTCCTGTAAAGAATAGTACAGAGAAATGTTCATATCACAACACCCATGAACAGTATGTGACGGCGGAGTCTAGGGTGTCCTATGTTACACTGACTGCACCCCCCCCCCCCCCCCCCTTTTCTTGAAATTAAACAATAAGTGACTTAGGGGCCACCTAGACCCTCTGCCTTAAAGCTATACATGGCAAGGAAGGTTTGTCTAGAGCTACTGAAAGGTATCGAGTCAAAAATGTATGATTAGAAGCCCACAAATGTGTGGACGTAATATCTTCAACAGAAAAATTCTGAAGGAAACGCAAAGAGGCTGCCCATTTGTGTAAATCGTGGGCCCTACCCACAACGCCGGGATTACTCTCTTTAATGACTTCGACCAAGAGAGAAGCTATTTTACGTTTCATTAAGCGTTTTCCCGTACTAGCTACCCATAAAGCACCCGGTTGATGCAGAGGTGCCACCCTCAAATATTTGGTTAGAGCTTGCACTGGACATAAATTATGATGCACTTTACCCCTTTTCAACGCCGGCACTGTGAACTCTGAAAACACGTGTTCACTGTGCTCATTCTTGGCGCTGAACCCTGGAGAAGGTGCAATGTGAATCGGGGAGGTGGGCGGAGTTTGAAGCATGATCTCATGAAACCTGTTTCTTCTGCTTGTGGTATGGTTAGACCTGTAAGGTCAAAGAATGGCACCCTGATAGCTGTTAAGTGATTATCTAGAGTCACTACAGATAGACGTTGCTGTTCAAACAAATAGTTTAAAGAATTAAAAACTAATGCCACCGAAGGTACCGTCTGTTCTGTTCTAACTATCCAAGAAGTAAAGGACTGCCAATGAGATTGATATTGCCTCTTGGGAGATTGTGTGTACTGATTCATAAATTTATCTGTCACGTTTCTACCATACGGCATTCGCCACTAGGCCTCCTGAATGACCACAATGCAAAAGTCAGCGAGGACTTTAGGTTGCCAATTGTGTCTAAGTGGAAATACCCGACCGGGAGCGACACCGGGTTCGGGCACCACGTTATCAATTGTTGGTACCACAACTGCGCCGGCCACAGGGGCGCGAGTAACGAGACTACGCCTCGATAATCCTGTAGTTTGTTGACTACGTGGCACATTAGAGAAGCGGCTGGTGGCGGAAACAGATAAATGGAACTCCACATGTTCCAATCCGTCACCAAAGCATCGGGCCCCCCCGCCGGCGTTAATGTCCGGCGTGTGAGGTACCGAGGGAGTTTGTGATTCTCCTCTGACGCAAACAGATCCACACGTGGATGGTAAGGCTCTGCAATCATTTGATCGAAAATGTTCTGCTTGAGTGCCCACTCGACTGTTGTGCTCTTGTCTTCGAGACAGAGCGTCTGCCCAGACGTTTGCTATGCCTGGGAGATAAGATGCATGAAGATGAATGTGCAGCTTGTCGGCTAGAACAAAAATCTTTTCTGACACGTCTAGCAACTTCCGAGACCTCGTTGACCCTTGTTTCTGAATTTAGTGAACTGCCTTGAGATTTTCCAACTTGAAGGCCACCGACTTTTCCCGTAAAGTAGAGCCGTGAACTTGAAGGAAATACAAGGGGACTAATAACTCTTTTACAATTATGTGGGAGGTTTCTGAATGGGACCAAAGCCCTTGACCCTGATGCCCGAGGTTTGACTGAAAGCCCCAACCTATCGTCCCTGACGCATCCGTGTCCACCCATACCGACGGCGGAGGAGAGGTCCATGACATGACTGAGTGCAACATTTCTCTCTTCGCCCAAACCGCTAGTAAGCTGTGTAATAATGTTGGGATAGGCCATAATATTCCCGCCGGTAATAGCGGGAAAAATTTGTTGCCCTCCAAGATTAAACGTTTGACTTTCAACCGGCCCAACTTCACAGTTAGTTGAACCCAGTTGAGAGAACCGACTAGAGATTCCCAAAGTCTCCGTGTCGTAGTCAGACTGTGGAGAAACATAAACAAAAATTTGCTAAATCTGTTTCGAGTGTCCACACTCTGACTCAGAGTGAGAGATGCTGTGTCCTCGACCAGCCCTATCCACTGAAATACTTGTGAGGGAACAAGGTTTGACTTTTACTAAGTTGACCTTGAATCCTAGAGATTTGAGATGGTTTAATGTAATGTAGACATGAGTGTTGCATAACTTTTCTGTCTCTGCCACCACCAGTCAGTCGTCCAGATACCACAAGATCCTGATCCCTTGTTCTAACATGGGCATCAGGGCTTGCCGGGACTTTGTTTGAAAGCTTGTGCCATATTGAAAACAGTCTTCCAAACTGCTGGTGAAATCAAAGAAGGAGTTAGAACTGGAGACAGAACTACTTGGCTTGCAATACGGTCAGGAAGTTTCTTCACTAAGAACATCCTCAGATCCTGCCTTGCTCGAACTGCCTCTTAATATGGCCGGCCGAATATCTCCTAAAGACTGAATGGAAGTTTGGAGAAGCAAGCGCCGGGAAAGTTCAACGGCTTTCCTGACTTCCGCAGCTTCGATCGCCTGAGACGAGCGTACCATATACTTTGTTACTTGCTGGGTAACAATATATTGCGAAAAACAGTCTAAACGCTTTTCTTCTTAACCTAAACTCACGGTCTAGGTGAGCTGGGGAAGGCGTGCTAAAGGGATCGTTTAATTCGCACAAATTGATTTTTTAGGGGCAGCCAAGAAATCAAACAAAGCAGAGGGGACTCCTCCAGCACCAAAAACCAGAAGAGAGAACCAAGAATGGTTTTCTTGAGGGATGTGGTGAGAAGATTTTGAAGTGAAGGTAGTGGCAAAATTTTGAGCCTCTGTTTCCCATTCCACCCAAGGTCCCGTACCCAACTGCCCCACCTGCAAGACTGGATTAGAGGCTGAGTCTGTGATCGGAAACATATCCAACTCCGGCGTCAAAGCAGAAAGTGCCGTGACGTCGTTAAAGCCATCATTCTTATTCCAGTCAGAAAATAGCTTGAAGCTAAGGCAGGGGGTAGGGCTGGTGTTGATGCATACACCAAAAAGTCATAATAACTTGGAACGGCCTTAATAGGAACATCCAAAACCTTTCCTTGACTATCCAAAGCTCTGAGTTTTCTAGACTTATTGCCTTGGATTACCCACGCATGTGGTACAGGGAGCTCCCCCGACATTATCGGTTTGACTCCTGCAAGGAGATAAAGAAAACCTAATATTTAGCAGTGGCCCCGTAATCATTGACTATCGCCTTGGATTACCCACTCATGTGGTACAGGGAGCTCCCCCGACCTAGTAGCTTGTGCTGCCTCAGGCCTAGTTGGGAACAATGCTACCCATGACTCATCAGGCCCGTATAAAAGGGGCATAGCTCCTTTTTTCGACTGGTGCCTTGTCTAAAGGGGGGGGGGGGGAGTTATGTCTGACATGACTCGCACATTGGAAGTAGTGAGAGCTGCTGTGCCTGGCACATTGGAAATTGGATCTGACACAAGAGGAGGGTTAGGTATTTTAGCTAAAGCAATGGATGTAGCCAGAGGTCGCACATTCGTCGACGTCGCGGGAGCTCCCATACCAGATGTAGGAGTTTCCGGCGGAGGGCCAAAGAACTTCTTAGTGCATTAATAGTAATCCATCAATCTCTTCCGTAGTTACATACCTAGCAGATGACGAACTCCGTGGAGATTCGACAGTACCCTGAGAGTCGTCTAGAAGGTGACTCGACTCTTCAACTTCCATCTTTGAGACCAGAGAACGCCATTCTTCATCCCTTAAGTCTGGCCTATTATGGGAAGATCCCGCCGAAGCCGGGACCTCCCCATGCCGCCATGTTAAATCTGGGATAGAAGATGGTACATCGGCATCCCGGTGGACGTCAGCCACCACTTGAGTCACAAAAGGATGTGCTCCGTCCTGCCAGGGCTGTGAGTATCGCCATACACCTTGGCTGTGGCTGACACTCGCTTGCAAGCTTGGTATACTCTCCAAATGGGAGCCCTCACCCGAGCACCCTAGAGGTTTATAGTTTCTGTAAGATACTACTAAATCTGAGGCTGACACACGTGACCTGGTAGAAAAGCATGAATATCAGGTGATGAAATGTCCGCCGGGGCATCCTCCACCACATTCGCTGATTCCACCCCCGACCTGTCAGATTGGACGTTAGACTTGGTTAGGCAGAAAGCGGGGTACCAGGCTCCGGCGATAGCCGTGAGTCCTTTCGCACCGGAGGATCCCTTTGTGGAAGATTGATGACTCCTACTTGACTGATGCTTAGTACTAGTTAAGGTCTTTAGGTCCCCCACTCTCTTCCTTTTCTTCTTCTGTGAAGGTGAAGCAGAGTGGCCCGAAGCTGTCACCTGTTTCCTCAGGGGTGACCTTGATGTGGACCTCGTCGCCGTTGCCGATGGTGACGGTGAGCGAGGCCTCTTAGATTTGCCGGGGGAGGGTGTGGCAACCTGTCCCCGCCCAGACTCTGAGGTCTTACATGCACGTATCTTACGCTGAGGGGGGGGCATGTTTTGATAACACTTAAGAGGTTACAAATAGTGCAATTCTTTGTCACCTATATCCCCCCGTGACTGATCTCTGTATTTAACACATTTAATGCAAAGCTTGTGAGCAAAATTAGGGAGACCTGAGCATAACGGCGTTGAACATACAGCAATGAGAGGTTCAAGTGCCGACATGACAGAGACTGGGGGAAATCTACCCCATCCCCGGGATCTACCTGATCACCTGGCGCAACGCCGGTACTCCGCCCTGGAAAGAGAAAATTTCCAGGAATTAATGCTCATAAGGTTACCCCAAAAAGGTACACCTTTAGTTTCATATTAAAGATTTCAGCATATCTTTACCTGTCCAAAAGATTTAAGCATATCTTCTGAATCGTCATAAAGATGAAGCATATCTTTATTAAAGATGAAGTCTTTCAAGTATCCCTTTATACTTGAAACACTAGTAAGATTCAGGCATCTTTTTATCCCATAAAAAGTCTAAGCCTATCTTAATCTCTAATCCGACTTCTCCCAGAAGCCCTCATAGATCGCCGTCTTGAAGGCCGTGATACCCTATTGTATCAATCAATCGTTTGGCAAACCATAGTGAATTGCAAATTCGTTAATATAACCACCCGAAGGTACAACCGCCGGGTTTTATATTCAATGTCAAACCAATGGTACCTGCCCCAGACCTCTTTGTAAAAAGGTTGCCGGGAGGGCAAGACCAAACAAACAAACAGCATTGTTTTTAATGGCGTTGAAAAGCCGAGAAAACCATAACCAACAGGTGTCAGCATGATCCCCTGGATAAATGTGTGGAGCCCACTTCGCCGGGAATAACACAGGAAGCCTGCTCCCAGGCTCGTAAGGTTACCCCAAAAAGGTACACAAACATGTGTCACAAAACCGCTGGTCAACGAACCGTAGCCACTACTTTTCGTTTTCCTTTAGTTTCATATTAAAGATTTCAGCATATCTTTACCTGTCCAAAAGATTTACACATATCTTCTGAATCGTCAGAAAGATGAAGCATATCTTTATAAAAGATGAAGTCGTTCAAGTATCTCTTTACACTTGAAAGACTAGTAAGATTCAGGCATCTTTTTATCCCATAAAAGTCTAAGCCTATCTAAATCTCTAATCCGACTAGTTTCATATTAAAGATTTCAGCATATCTTTACCTGTCCAAAAGATTTAAGCATATCTTCTAAATCCTCATAAAGATGAAGCATATCTTTATTCAAGATGAGGTCTTTCAAGTATCCCTTTACACTTGAAAGATTCAGGCATCTTTTTATCCCATAAAAAGTCTAAGCCTATCGAAATCTCTAATCCGGCTTCGCCCAGAAGCCCTCATAGATCGCCGTCTAGCCTGTCTCAAAATCTAGATCTGACTTCTCCCGAAGCCTTCATAGATCGCCGTAAGTTGAAGGCGGCGATACTTGAATGTATCCCCCAATCGTCTGGTCAACTACACAGAATTGCAAATTTGTTAATCCCACCCACCAAGGTGCAACCGCCGGGTGTGAAATTAAGTTTAACGTTAACCCCAATAGGTCCTAACCCCACTTCTTTGCAAAAGATCGCCGGGGAGGAAATATCAACAAAACAGCCTGTTTTTTTTAAAAGGCTTTGCAAAAACCGGGAAAAACTATACTCAACAAGTGGCCGCTTGAACACTTAGTTAAATGGGTATAGCCATCCCGCCGGGAAAACACAGTAAGCCTGAACACAGGCTCCACCATTGTCGCACAGTTCTTACTATCCCTCACATTTTATGCGTTTGTCCCATGTACGGCCCTGAAAGACGTCGCTTCTTGCAACACACCTCTTTAAAAGACATCCTTTCTGACTCAGATTCATTCTCGTTCATAGCCATCCTCTTAATCTCTGCGATGAAATCTGACCAGTGACCTATATGACTTGACTTACTATCCCCCCGCCTTATGAGGGCCTCGGCCCAGAGGGCTAGTTTAAATTAAACACGTCTTCAACAAACAAAACAACAGGCTCCACCACAGAGACGCAGTCCTGGAGAGCCCCAAGCCACCACTCGCCGGGGGACACTAGCCTATTTTAACCACGCGTGATTAAAACTCGGCAACCAGCCGGGTTTTTACGGTGCAACCGAAAAACCCCGCCGGAAAGTCAACCCACACCACCCAGATTCAATCTGAACGCACAAATAGTCCGTGGAATTAGCCAAAACACAACTAAACCAGGACACATAATTAGTCCATGGAATTAGCCAATACACAACTAATCCAGGACACACATGACACAGTAGTACATATTTATAACATAAATCAATAACACTTGGACATGTGAAAAGCTACGAGGCTGGCTAGGCCTAAGCAGACGGAAATAACATTTAAACAAGTCGTAATATAAACAAAAAGCACTGAATTATATCACAACAGGAACCACCGCCAACACACCATCGTAGCACAAAAAACCCCGGCAAAGGGAAGTACTGACTCGGGACCCAGAAAAAACTTCACTTAGTGAAGAAAAAGCAGGGAACATCAGGGAAAAAGGAAAAGGCCACTTCATCAGAAAGATAAGAAGAAGCCTAACACGCGTAGTTAAAGCCACCTACATCACAAAGCTGGCTAACCGCGAAAACGTTTCACGCGTCCACCACGGGACCACGAGGGTACACCCGAAATAGATGCCCCAAACACACGACCCAAAATACACTGCACTGCGGGCAACACGCCCTTGACACTCCTGCTACGCATATCCTAGCCTTACTCGATACATCCCGGAGTAAACAAATGAGAAAAACTCACTAGGGACGCAGCAAATGCGGAACCAGCGGAGCGTGGGGAGGCACGTCCGGGCAGGTTGAGCGCAGAGCAGAGAAGGAAGAATGACGCCTGAGTTAGCGTCTGGTCAAAGATCCACATAAGTACATCCACGAATATATGGAAAGCTTATGAATAGTTATTCTTATTTTTATTTTTATTTTTTATTTGTTACGAAGTTTTTTCGTAGTGAGAACCCAATTTCATAATGACTGAACCATGAGTGAGGTTGCGTGCGCTCATGATGAAGGCTCCTCAATTTTTTATGCTCTGCGCGGTAGATTCAAACTACGGTAAATGAGTGTTTGAAGAGGGTGCCTTATGTAATAGGCATAATCGTCAATGATGGAGGGGCCACTAATAAATATAAGAGTATAGCAGTAAGAAAAAGATGTATAAGGCGGGTACCATTAAAGGAGCCTTATCTCAGAAAAATAGAACTACTGAGGTGTGAATACTGGTAAACGTATATCACAAAATTAAAATTAAAAATAAAGTTACACATTGCAATAATGTATACGTATTGCTATGTAACAGATCTAGTGCAGTAATAGCACTCCTGCTATCCATTCGGATTGTGTGTCCTGCCAACTTGTCATGGAACTTAACACGCCCCCTCCTTTTTCCTTTAAGGTGGATGGTAGGACACAACTTCTATTACCTTACAACACTGGTAATAAAACCATTGAACAAATATATCCATCTACTTATTGGCCTCAGTGGGCATGTTCCAGCCCCAACACTATGCTTGGTAATAAAAGCATTGAACAAATATATCCATCTACTTATTGGCCTCAGTGGGCATGTTCCAGCCCCAACGCTATGCTTGGTAATTTCTGTCTTCTCCAGATGTACCGACAAGCATATGGCTAGGAACGCCTTGTTAGAGGACCAAAGACCCGTCTGAGTTATATCCTCCACTGAAAAACCAATGGGGAAAACTCATGGTGGTGGCCCATAATATGTGCATATCATGGGTTTATGCAATCAACTGAGGCTCAGCTTCCTTAATTATATCTGCAATAAAGGATGCTAACACTTTCTTTCCTGACCTTATTGAACCTTCTGGAGGAAACCACAATTGTGCCATATTCCTAGGAATAACAGACTTAGAGTAGGTATATAGTGCCTTAACAGGGCATAGAGCATGGAGTATCTTTGCTCTTTTCAAGGCAGGAATAAAGAAAGGTGTAAGGATATGTTCCTGGTGCTAATTTTTGCGATGAATCTGGTGCAGTAACCATATGTACAGAATCATTATTAGGGGCAAAAACATAGACAGTTAGTAGGCCTTGCCATGGCTGTCAATTCTGAGACCCTGTGGTCATCAGAGACACACACTTTTTAAGTTTCTTGTCTATATTTGGTCTCACAGGATAACACCTAGACTGTGACAAAGTTAGGACCCTCGCGATTGACCATTTAGGAAGCAAATGACGATTTGGGGCTCTGAGCTTAAAGCAAGCCTACTTAAAACTATGTTCGTCTTTCTGGGGCAAAGATAAACCAGTAAGAGACAAGAAGGGTTGCTTTCTGCCGATACGTGGTTTATAAGTGTGTTAACTGTTAGTTTTTAAAACCAATTAAGAAATTTAGGTGCTTCAGCAACAAAGCAACCGATGGAGACTGCTGGATTGACTCTACACTCCAAGTTATAAATTGTTTACAGTGTGAACTATACTGTCTTAGGTTGATGCTGTGTATTGACTAGTGAGCGTATTCGTGATTTCCTTGTCGTAGGACGGTAGCTACTTGGATTTGAGAATGTCCACATAGTAAAATTGAGCGAGGTCTGCAGGTTTCCAATTTCTATCAAGTGGAAATAGGACAGGGGGGGGGGGGGTTGCAGAGGTTTTTTGTACCACTGAGTAAGTTCAGTGTGCCATACCTGAGTAGGCCACATAGGGGTAACCCGGCCCATTTGAGCCTGGAAAAACCTGAGGTGATGAATGATTCTCACATCATAAATCTATGTCCACCTGTTCCAATTCACTGTGAGGGCATCTGGGCCCCTTTCTCGTGTTATGTCATTCCGAGATATGTACGACTGGAGCTTCGTTGATTTTACGAGATGTAAACAGATCGGTTTGGTGTAAAAAATGGGAGAATTAAGTGGTTGGCTGCTTTTTGTTTGAAAGCCCATTCCGCTGAGGTAATCTTTCCCTTGGACCGAGCATCCGCCCACAAGTTGGAGACCCCTGGTAGGTATGTTGCATGGATTAATATGGATTGTTTTTGGGCTAGAAAGCATGTCTTTTCCCGAGAGATCCAGGGGAAACCTGGCTCGGGTGGGGACCTGTTTCCTCAAGCAAATTACAGTGGTCATGTTGTCCATCCAGCATGCCATTGACCTGGAGGTCAATGACATTGCATGAACTTTGGGAAAATTAGAGGGACTGTTAGCTCTTGGGTATTGATGTGACACTGACTTCATGTTGTCCCTTTCCCGTGATTCTGATGGCCTTCCGTTGACTGATAGTCCCATCCTATCAGACTCGAGGTGTCTGTGTCCACCCATAGAGTGGGAGGTGGATCTGACCAATGTGTCACTGATCCCTTTACCTGAGGTTTTACCACAACGACAGGGGGTGTAGAATTCTTTTTGGGATGAAGAGAGGGGAATTGTGAGGTGTTAGAGGGAAGGCTTTGTTGCCTGGCCAGATTAGTTCCTTCAACCTGAGGAAACCTAGGGGCCTTGTAATTTTGAACCCAATTTAAAGGGCCTATCGGAGATTCCCAAAGTTTCCTGGTTATAGTCTTGGTATGCAATACTATGAACAGTTTTATTTGAAGACGTTTGGCATTGGTTGGACTTTGTTTTATAGTCTGAAGTTGTGTATCCCAGATTAATGCTACTCATTCTGCTGATTGTGTAGGAGTGAGATTTTGATTTCTCTAAATTTACTCTGAAAACCAACTTTGTCACATGTTGCATGACTATCAAGGTTTGTTCTTGGTAATGGTGTGGGGAAGACCACAGCATCATTCAATCTTGAAGGTAAAACAGTATTTTTACACCGTCTTTGAGTAGAGGGAGGAGAGATTGTTTCACTATCTTGGTGAACATTTTTGGGAGCTATGATCAAGCTGAAAGGAATTCTGGTGAACATCGCCGCTTTGATTCTGAATGGGATAGCTAGGAACTTTTGGTACCTCTTGCTATTGGGATGTGCCAGTAGGAGTCTTCTATAGCTAGAGTAATTATTCAGACCTTGGTTGTAGAATTAGGTTTACTTGGGAAATAGTTAACATCCTGAACTTCATATTGTGAATTAATTTGTTGAGGAGGAACCTGTCTATCGTAGGCTTTAGTTGTAGACTGTCCCTTTTTTTTTTGGGGGGGGGGGGGGGAGGAACATGTGTGATAGAGAAGCTGGCATGCCTTCTGGCACCTAAGTCACAACATTGTCTGTCAATATTTGGTTCATTAATGTTTTTAACTCTAGAGATAGTTGTCCATTGTTGGACTGAGCTCTGAGGAGGGGTTAGCTTGTTTGCCAGAAACTGCCCAAACATATCCTTCTGAGGGCTTAGCAAAAGAGCATGAACCTCATTCCAGGTCGTTTGGGGAATCAATCTGCATGTGAATCGAGGTGAAAAGGGAGCCGGAGTAGCAATATCTTTGGGCATATTTTTGGACAATTGGGTGAGTGGATACTGTCTAGCTCTAGTTGCCTCAAAAAAATTTGCAATCTTGACATTCCCAGTGGTCATCCGAGAATTACCACGTGAAGCTCTTCTGATATAATGAAGTGTAGACCTGGAGTTTTGTTCAGGGATAGAATCTGCTACTTGCCTCATGGCTTGTGCAAGTTGTTGTTGTGTGATAAAATTTGACAGTAACCTATGGGTTCTTTGACGTAGTTTAAAGTCTTTGTCAGTCCTTGCAGGGTAGGTGTATTAATCATGGGGTCAACTAGTTGGTTTACAAACTATTGTTGGAGATCTGAGATATTTCCAGAACTCCTGGGGAATAGAGTCGGAGTTGTATATATGCATAGTGGTAAATTTATGATTACGTCCAGCAATCGGTCTTGTGCATCTTTGTATGTAGATGCCTAAGCTCTTCCGTTTTAATAATCCACTCATTTGGTATTGGCACCAAGTCTGAATGACCTGTGTCAGCATTAGTAGTTGCTACCCTGGTTGTTGTTGTTGCTGTTCCGCAAGCTGCCTGGCCGAACAGCCCCAAGGCTCCGAGCAAGGCCAAGGCCATAACCGAGCACCCCCACAGAACCCTCCCTGCCGACCACAATAAAGCCTGGGTGACCGAAGCCACTCCATGGCGGGGAGCTGAGGAGGGTGCGGAAACACCCGGGAAACCAAAGCCCCACCCAGGGCCCTGTGCCCCTCAGCAATTATGAAGAGAAAGTTGAGGGGCAAAGGAAAAATGTGACGCTTTGGCTTCCAATCTTGGTAGATTGGGAGGTCAATCCACGGAAGAGACGCCGTCACTTGAGATCTAGAAAATATATAAGTAAAAGGAAAAGTCAGAGTAAGCTATGGGTATGGTAGAGATCGCTCAGTTCTCACTCTGAAAGACCAGCCCATCACCACATGACTAGAACCCAATCCTCTCAGCAACAGCTAGAAAAGGCCCTAGAAAGCCGCCTTTGGCGGGGGGATAGTTTCCCTATTTCAACCCCTTTCGGGGTTGGGCACCCGCCTACCCTGGTAATTGTTTCCAGTATCGAGATTCACCAATTAGTAGAGGGGGAGGCTTCTTGAACATTTCATGAGCAGGTTGTTTAGGCTGGACAGGTAAATGAGACAGTGGAACTGTGTCTGGTATGGCATATTGTAACATGGGTGGAGCAAGATACCTACTTTGGAGATCTCGGATAGCTTTATCTAAAGACGTAAATTTTTGTTCAATTTTGTCTGTCAACTCGTGCATAGATTTAAGAAAATACCTGAAGTTCACCCACCAAGCCACCAGGCAGGCTCTGAGTAGGGACTGTTGTTGTTGATGATGCTTTTATTTTATACTAGCCCACTGGGCCTAGGCCCTCTCAAGGCTAGTGGTGGAGGAGGTGGTACAGAGTTTAAAGTCACGTATATGTCAGTAGTTATATGTCATTGTATAAATTTATCGCTCTCAGGAAGTGACGAATAGGGGTGAAATTGAAAGAGTGCGTCAGAGAGGATGCCATGTAATAAGGTGTTCAGCAAGAATCTCCGTCTTTCAGATGCAGAGACGGGACAAATACAAAGAAAGTGAAAAACAGTCAATGATGTATGGCAATGTTGGCATTCAGGTGGTTGACCACGAGGGGTGGACATCAGGTAACCATGTGTGAGGCGTGTGTGGCCTAAACGTAATCTAGTTAATAGGGTTTGGTCTGCACGTGAACCATTAATTGAAGAGGGCCACAAGTGTATGTCATCCTTAATGGAGCGAAGGTGGCCAGTTAATGGTTGCGCTCTCCACTCAACTCGCCAAGCGTCATAAACATGGCAACGGAGGACAGGGAGCATATCCTCCGAACGCAGCAAAGTAGTAGAGGGTGTACCATGACACGCTTGCTTAGCGAGGAAGTCTGCACGCTCATTCCCGGGAATTCCTATATGCGCGGGGATCCAGCACAGTGTGATGGAACGATTAGCGCACTGTAATTTGTATATTGTGAGGATGATAGTCTTGACCAATGGGTCCTTGGGGGCAAATACACATAAGGCTTGCAGTGCACTCTTTGAGTCGCTACAGATAACGACCCGTGGAGAGTTCCTCGACAATGAAGAGATGGTGCTTAAAGCACCTTGAATAGCCCATAATTCAGCAGTGAAAACCGTGGAGTGATGGTGTAAGGTACTTTGATACAAGCCATGGTCTGAGACTGCAGCGCAACCCACGGCATCCGCAGTTTTCGAGCCATCGGTGTAAATGAAAACAGCCGGGATGTGATCATCAAGATGTTGTTGTTGTTCCCTAAGCTGCCTGGCCGAACAGCCCCGAGTCCCTGAGGAAGGCCATGGCCACGATCGGGCTTTCCCACAGAGCTCTCATTGAGTGTAGATTGTGTTGTTGGCGTAAGTGGTTGTGTGAAATGCAGTCTTCTATGATATGTTTAATGGTATGGGGTGCTGTGTTACATCCCGGGCAGGAGTCGACAACGGAGTCATCCAGTCTCTTCTGATAGCTCAGGAGAGCTGGATGGTGTCCGCATCTCAGCCTGGCCAGGTGGACTCTGTCCTCGCGAGGAAGGGAGGATTCGGAAGGATGGATTTCGGGAGGTCGTGCATGCAGCTGCGTGTTGTCTGTGAGTGAGTGGATGGATCGGTGAGAGATATGAGTATGGATGTGCTTCTGGAAGTTGGTTCGGGGTGGGCAGGGAGGGAGAGAGGACAATAATTGTGTGTGATACCGTGTGCTGGGTGTTGTTTTGATATTTCTTGGTGTCTGTGGGTGTGTTGCCATGTAGTTTAGTGGGTGGTCTTGGTTCGTGGAGGCTGCTGCCAGGAATTGAGTGCCTCTCATGTCCAGATGGTCTTTGACTTTGAGGATTGTAAATGTCAATAAATGAGGATTGTAAGATGTTGTAAAGCGAGATGTCGACATTGAGATGGGGCTTGGGCATCAAGTTGATCCGCTAAGTAAAGCAAACTGTAGGGTGTTTTAGGGTCCACGGAGTGATGTGACTAGGAGGGGGAGTTATGGGAGGAACGGTGATACTGTAAGTGGAGAGCAATTGGCGAGACAATATTGGAAATGGCACTGGAATGGTTGAACGATAGTTATCTGTGGAATGGAATAGTTCTAGTAGAGTTGGGTCATGACGGAGGCGAACAGCCGTACGCATGAGGACTAATCGACGGTGGTAGGCTAGAGGTAAGGTCCCAGCCTCACATAGGATATTGGAGACACGAGAGGAACGGAATGCCCCCGAGCTAATGCGGATGCCCAAATGGTGTACGCTGTCGAGTGTTCCTAATGTGGAAGCAGAGGCCGTGCCATAGACAGGGCTACCATAATCTAGGGCTGAGAGGATGGTAGCTCTGTAGAACAGTAAAAGTGTAGCGCGATCTGCGCCCCAATGGACTCGTGCGACTGTTTTCAGAACATTCATTCTCTGGAGGCAACGTGCCTTTAAGCAGGCAATGTGACTCTTCCAATTGAGGTGAGTATCAAAGATTAAACCAAGGAACCTGGTATGTGGAAGGATCTGAATATTAGAATTTCCCATGGTGAGAGTAATGGACTGTTTACGTAAATGTCGAACATTTCTATAGAATACAACGGCGTTAGTCTTTTCAGCAGAAAATTGAAAACCAGCAGTGGATGCCCAAGAGTGGATGGATTTTAGAGCAATGTTGAGATGCCGTTGTATGTGAGTCAGACTGGGAGAAGTATAATATATTGCGAAGTCGTCCACATACAAGCTATACGATATTTCAGGTGGGAGGCTGCGTATGACACTATTGATCGCCATAATAAAGAGTAAGCTGCTAAGGGCACATCCTTGTGGTATTCCATTAATTTGTGACATAATGTCCGATAGGAGACCATTATTTTTGACCTGGAATGTACGGTTAGAGAGAAAATGTTGTAAAAAGCAGGGAAGAGGACCCCGCATGCCAGAATCGTGTAAAAATTTTTAAAATCCTGTGTCTCCATGTTGTGTCATAAGCCTTAGCAATGTCAAAAAATATTGCCACTGTGGGTTGGTTCTTGGAGAACCCATCACGTATTTGGTGTTCAAGGCGAATAAGTGAGTGCAGTGTAGAACGGCCAGGGTGGGAACCATTCTGATATGGGGATAGGAGGGCATGTGACTCAGCGTAATGTAAAAGTCGAGGATTGATAATTTTTTCCATTAATTTGCAGAGGCATGAGGTAAGTACAATCGGTCTGTAATTTGTGGGAAGACTATGACCTTTTCCAGGCTTCGGTACGGGTATAGTGTAAGCATGCCGCCAAGACGGTGGGAAGTAGTTACTTATCCAAAACTGATTGTACAGTTGTAAAAGATGTTGTAGCGCACGTGGATGGAGGTGACGGATGAGAGCGTACGAGAATCCATCCAGGCCAGGAGTAGTGTCTGTACACAGGTCGAGCGCGTGTCGCAATTCCGGAATTGAAAAAGGGGTGTTATATTCATGTGTTTTCCCGCTATGAAAAGATAGCGGGCGAGATTTCTCCATACATTTATAACGAAGAAATTGACGAGGCAATGACTGGTCTGAGCTGACGTGACAGAAATGTTTGGCATGTATGGCAGCGATGTCAAGGGGGTCATGTGTAAGTGAGTCCGAGGCAGGGTCTTTGAGTGGAGAGAGTGGAGGCCGTACAGTGCGTCCGTTGATACTGCAAAACTTTTTCCATAAAGTAGAGAGAGGGGTGTGGGAAGTGAAGGACGAGATATATGATCGCCATGAAAGTATCTTGTTGTCAAGGATACTGCGTTTGACAACTGCACAGATCTTGTTATAGAACGTTTTAACCCCTACAACACGGAAGGGCTCTTGAACGCCCATAATAAAGCATAAAACAGGTACCCGGAAGGGCTCTTGAACACCCAGTGGTTGAAAGCCTGTGAGCTTCGTGTGCGAGGCGTCGGTCCGACGCATGTAAACACGCCGGCTGGACCGACGCCCCGCACTCCGGCCACAAGAAGGAGGGCGACGCTTGTTCGGGTGTGCCTGTATGTTGATGTTAAGTATCGAAAAGTAGTGTAGAGTGGATGTTTTTGCCATAAAGTTATCTCCAATGAAATCATCATCACAACTCAACCAGTTGACTTAGAGAGCTCTACTTAACGCCATTCTACAGGTAAATAACACAGCTACGCTTGGGGATGCGCAGGAATGCGGGAAGCAGTCAGATTAACAAATATACGGTAGCCTAGCCTAGACGTTTTTCGGCCAAAACACCCGGGTTTCGGGGAATATATATGTAATACATAGCCGGGGCTGGAGGGTTAAGGGCAATTTTTTCAATAGTGATGGTTATAAGGTCAAAGTAACGATTAGTGGAAAAAAGTCGGGGGGGGGAAACAGTCTTTAAACGCCGCTGCCTAACACTCAGACGCTTAAGAAGGCGTTCCACACAATGCTTGAATTTTATCATTTGGGCTAGAGTGGGCGTCCACCAAGGGACCTGGCGAGGGTGCGTCAGCGAGCAGGTAAGCGGGATATGAGTGCGAGCAATGGAGTTCAGGAAGGACGAAAAATAATCAAAATTGTGTGCAGGGGAAGAGGTAGGGGAGAAGTCCGAAACGTCTGCAGAGGAGTGCGTATATGACGTCCAATCGGCTTTAAGATTATAACTCGATATTTGAGGGGAGGATGCAGGGCACAAATACTTAAGGAGTATAGGGTAGTGGTCGCTGGAGAAGCGATCCTGTAAAACTGACCAGTCAAATAGGGGAGCTGCGTCATCCGAGGCAAAGGAAAGATCGACAGCGGAAAATGTACAGTGGGTAGCAGATCTGTAGGTGGGGGTGTCAAAGTTGAGACAACAAAGAGTAGAATGAAGGAGATATTTTTCAATGTTATCGCCTGGGATGTCTGTGTTTGGGTTGCCCCAAAGGGGAGAGTGTGCGTTAAAGTCGCCCAGAATAAGGTACGGTGGGGTCAGTTGTTGTACTATTTGATGAAGGTCTGAAGTATTGTAATGACAGGAGGGTTGATTGTAGGAGGAGCAAACAATCAAGGAAGGAAGGTTTGGTAATGAAATGGAGACGGCAGTTGTTTGAAAAGGGTTGGGGTCAAGGGTGACAGGAACAAATACGCACTTATAGTGCACAAGGATGGCCGTTCGGAGATGTGAAGGGGTTATAGGGGAGCTAGCAGCAACAGTATAATGCCTGGGGGGGACAACAAAATTGCCTACATGTTGGAGGCAAATGCATAATGGTGAATATAATTTAAGTAATCGTTGTAATTCTCCCATACGGAGGCGAGTTTGGTATCCGTTTATATTCCATTGCAAAATGTTATATGCCATCAAGAATAGGATTGTCAGAGTCATCGACAATAGTGGTCTCTTGAAGAGAGTCTGGTAAAGGTTGTGAGTGTGGAGAGGGTTGTGTGGATGGAGGTGAAGGGGTAGATGTAAGGTCTGTAATTTTTCCAGAAATAGCTGTGAATTGTGTGACTAGTTTAGGAACAAGGGTGGGGCAGTGGAGGAGTTTTTGGCGCAGAGTGTTCATAAATAGATAAGCGGAGGTAACATCTTCATCAGGGTTAGGGGGAAGTGTACGTGTGGTGACAAATTCCTGCGTCCGAGCAAGGAGGCAGGGATCCGTGGCACAGATATGGGGTGTGATGTAATTACGGAAACAAATTGGACATCCACATTTGTCAGGTGGGATATTGGTGTGACATATCAATACAGGAGATTGTGAGAGGCTCGGGGTATGATGAGTCTTTATCGAAGGTTCGTCAGATGATGGTGTCGTAGGGTTAGCAGGAGTTTGTGGGGGAATGTCCCTAGGTTTGGGAGCATCGGGATCTGGGCAGTGGGGAGCAGCTAACGGAACATGTCGCTCAAGGTTACAGGGAGGATCAGGCGTGGTGAGGGTGGTACGCACATTGACAGGAGGTTGGTGAACATCAAATCGGGATTGTGATAGCTCTATATTAGTCAAGTCAGAATCCAACAGGTTATTGTCCTTCAGGAATCTCTGCATCAAGTCCTTGGGCGTAGGATCAGATTCACAAATATGGGCGACACAATAACAAGGAGTAGGGTGAATTTGAGCATCTTTCGCTGGAGCTCGCTTGGAAAGAAATTTGTGAAGATGTTCGGTGAGTACTGTACGGGTAGAAGTCTTGTGCTGAAGTAGAAAGAATTGGCCGCAGTCATGGCAGCCACAGTCCGGATCGTGGGTAGGCATAACCCACTTCTGTGTGGTGGAACCGAGTTTCGAGGTCCGGGATAATGACCGGTTAGGACTTGCAACCTTACGCTTTTTCCGAGGCTGCGGCTGGGTGGAGTGAGATTGGGGAGAAGTCTCTATATCTGGTACTGTGTTACATTCCATGAGGTTCTCTTCAGCAGTCATGTTCCAAAACTCAGTATCATCGGTCAAGTTAGTAAATCCCTCGAACCTGTTAGAGGTGGATAGGTCCGGGGAGTTAAGGTGAACTAAACGGAAGGTATCATTGGTGGGGTAATGTTGTGGGCTAATAGGTGGCGCCGGAGGCTGCTCTGGACGCTGGTGGTCAGAGGAGTCAGCGGGTGTAGTTGATTCATACCGTCGATATGGAGGAGATTTACCTTCCTGCCTTAATTGTGCTGCAGCAGACCGGAAGGGGAGTCCTTTTGTGGCCTGTAAATGTAATACGTCACGATGAAACGTAAAGTGCGGGCATGTTCTGTCATTGGCTTTGTGGGACCCGTCACAATTTGCACAACGGGGCGCGCTGGCTTGACAATTGTTGAGAGCATGTTATTCTGAGCCGCAATTTAAGCAACGAGCATTGAGAGCCCGACACCGTGGTGTTGAATGCCCAAGCTTCCAGCAATTTGTTCATTGTCTCGGCTTGTTAACATACCTTCGTACCTGCAGTTGGCGACCTGCAAGATGGACATGCATAGTGAGGTCATGGCGCTTAAAATAGATTTTGACAATGCGTAGTGGGGGCCGATTTCCACGCTGAGGAGCAGTATAAGTGTCAACTTTAACAACAGTGGGGTCAGTTCTTTGCAATAATTTTAAGATACGATTGGTTGAGTCTGTAAAGCTCTGATCTGCAAATTCGAAGTCGGAAGGGAGCACAACCGTGCCAGTACACTGATTCAGGTATTCATCTGGTTTACCTGTGTATCTGTCGTTGGGGGTGTCGAGGTAGGCTTGTAAGGCTTCTGATTGCTCTTGTGTTTTCACCTCAATCATGCGCTTGGCCGATCCAACAGCATGCATGGTGAAGTCACCAATATCTTGTGCGAGAGTATCGTATAGACTGAAATCATCCATAGGTTCACCAGAGACCGTGAAAAACCGTGACCAATCAGGGGGACTGAACATAGCGTTATAAGTGTCCTTCGAAGCAGGGGTATACGTGTTACGCTTATGCCTTTGTCGGTTATGCGAAGGTACGAACGGTTGAAGCGTGTGAATGGCAGAGGAAATACCGGCAAGGTCTTTTCCTGTACCTGCATCAATGGCCCGTTGAGATCGTGGAGGTACAGAAGCAGGTTTAATTGAGGTAGTAGATCCTGCATCCGGAGGGAAGATGGTAACAGATGTAGCCACAGACGGGTCAGGGATGCAAGAAGCATCCGTAGGGGTGTCAGCTGAGGGCATGCGAGCTTCTTCATTAAGGTTGTCAACGGAATGAAGAGGTAGGCTAAGGCTAGAATCATAATCTGGTAATTTAGAAGTTAAAGTCGAGACTGTGGGGTTGGCATCACTATTATTGATCACAGAGGCAGTACTGTGCATAGGAATTGATGCCGGGGAGATCACCTGATGGATCTCACTACCCGACGATGGAGAATTCGTCACAGTATCCTTAGGAGGTTTGCCAAGGTCTGTGGGTGCCATGCCTGAGTGGGGAACTCTGGCACTGTTGGCAGCAGGGGAAGGGTCCTTGAGGCAGTCCAATTTCTCGCAGGGGTCGGCGTCGGAGGGGGCAATTTTAGATTCCATAGGACGAATATTTCTAAATTCATCTGAGTCAGATTCCAAACCCACCATGGAGCCACAATTAGAGGACGGGACGACCGCCCTAGGAATTCTTGCAGATATACACCCCGACTAATGCACCTTAAGGGCCGTCGATCGCCGACCCAGCACAAAGGTTAGGGTTTGGCATAAAAGTTTCCCCTCGCTCGAACACGTAGGGTACCACAGTTCGACAGGTGTAGGGATTGCCGACCCACAACACCCTCCAACGAAACCAAAGAGTGAGTACGGTCGTTTACCTCATGACAGTCACGGTGCTCCCAAAGGAGGGGGCAGCGGGAAGAAGGGAAAAACGGAAAACAGAAAGGATGAGAAATGATAGGGCCCACTACAATTAGTTGGGGGCGGAAGGAAGGGTGGGCATACGGGCATGCACTCCCCTCCTGCCGCCTCCGTCAGCCCCCGCACGTGTTCAAAAATGAAACCAACAAAGCAGGCAGAGCCTGCTGAGTAGGGGCTATATCAGGAAACTCTTCTTCACTTTGTTCTAATGGAGAACCATGGTATTCATTCTCACTCCAACCCTCCTCGGTATGGTTACTGGTTTCCAAATCATACCATCCTACCATAGCCTTGCTTATGATCAAAGGTTCTGGGGTATCCTTAGGAAGTACTTTTTTCCGTATTGCCCCAACCGTACTGTACCCAAAATGTCTGGAGCTGCCAGAGAAGGATCTAAACGAACAAGTAAGTCCGTAGAAGGCTGAACAGGTGATTAGTGTATGGGTTTATGTACTTCAGCTTCAATATTCACCTGAATCAGTTTAGGGTGCATTAATGTGGGTGAAGCAAGCAACTGGGTTTATTCAGATTGCTGTTCAATACTATAGTATCAGCTAACTGTACTAGGGAAAGTGGAGGGGAACTGATACCCTCAGAATTTGGATCAGTCAAGGAAGTAGATGAGACAGGTAATTTATGTTTTTTTGTGTAATCGGGTTAGCAGGGTAACTGACCACATTAGACAATGTTAAAAGTCTGGGGGTATGTGGTGTAGAATGCAGGATTTTGAAATCATGACTGCGAGTCGAGTCGGGGAAGTTTGGTACTTAGCAGGTCGCCTTTTAGTTTGAGATTTGCTCACTTTCTTCTGTTTATTTACTGGAAGACTTTGAGCTGGCCAACCTATGTCTTTTCCTGCTAGATCCAGACATTTTCTTGTCAGGAGATGGGGAGGAGCTAGGGGTTCTAGAAAAGGATATTTTTAAAAAAGCTTACATACTTTGCCTCCATAATACCTGGAGGTTTTTGTTTAAAGTACCTGAAATGTAAGACTGTACCGAACCCCACACAGATAATAACACTTGTTTGCATGTGACCGAGGGTATAAATGGTTTTTGGGTCATGGTTATTAACAAAAGTATGATTAGTGACTTAGTCACTTAGCCGGTGAGCCGGAAACGTTTAGTGTTTTGTAAAAATTAACTCACCTTAAAATATAAGGTGTTAGGTTCCTCCAGTGGTTATCACTTGGCCGAAAGAGATCGTTCTAATTGTTGAAGAGAATCTTCTCCGGTAATGCAGCAGCTCGCCTGAGCCTGTGAATAATACCAAGGAGTCAATGTTGCATGGTGGAAATAATACCGGAATTATTAGGTCTGCTTAGATTTGGCAAAATAGGATCTAGTTTTGTATCGTTTATTTTAAATAAACTGCAGTTGCCTTTTATGTAAGAAATAGTCTAGTGAATTATTACCCGGTATCACTGGATATAATTACTTGGTAATTTTTTAGTCAGGTATAGCCTTTTTAGAAAGGGAAAGAAAACTTGTACTTGTTTCCTGGAAATTAATTAAAATTATGTAATTAGTGAGAATCTACTTAGTAGGTGAACCTGAAACTTCTAGAGTTTTGCCCAGTGAACTCACCTTAAAGATTACGGTTTTGTTAGCCGAGTGAAGGGAGTAACAGGCGAGATGGTTAGGTCTACCATGGCCTTGAAATCTGGAATACTGTTCATCTCCTGCTGTGGTTATCACTTGGCCGGGAGGGAACGTTCTGATTGATGTCCAGATTCTTCTCTGGTAACGCAGCACATTACCTGAGCCTGTGAATCATACCAAGGAGTCAATGTTGCATAGAGAGATGGAAATAGTACTTATTAGGCCTACTTAACTTGGGCAAAATTAGGATCTAGCCTTGTATTGTTTGCTTTAAATAAGCTAATTACAGTAGATAGAAGTACTTATTTAAGCTCTCGTTTCTATTGTAAATCCGATAGTTATGTTAATTACTGGTACCCGGGCCTGTCTCTAATATGGTATGACATCCTTATTATAATGTGACCAAGCCTAGAGTATCCGGCAATAATTTCCATTTGATTCCATTATTGGAACCCTGGTTTGTCTTTATTAAAGTGTGACAAAGCTTAGGGTACCCGGTAAAATAATATCTGTTACTCTTACTGGTACCCGGACTTGTTCTTGTCATAGTGTGACACGGCTTTGAGTAACACAGCACCCATATGGTGGTCTCAATTTTTTCGGTACCCGGGCCTGTCATTGTGAAACTATGAACCATGTCATGGTACCCGGCATTGTAATATCACCCATCAATTATTGTTACCCGGGCCTGACTGTATAATGTTTAGACAAGGTCTAGAGTACCCGGGGCTTTCAAAAGAAAATATTGTAGAATAAGCCATCGTCTTAACAGTCGCCAGAGTACCCGGTAGACTGGCTTACTGGTGCCCGAGTCTTGTTATGATATTATGCTACTACCCAGGAGCATGTTACCCGGGTCTGACATCGTCTAGAGTGACCGGCAATGGTCTACTTGTATCCGGGATGTTTGGCGTGTTTCTAATATGTTAAGACATCCTTATTATAGTATGACCAAGCCTAGAGTACCCGGCAATAATTTCTATTTGGGCATTGTAATATGACCCGTCATTTACTGATACCTGGGCTTGTCTTTATATTGTTTAGACAAGGCCCAGAGTACTGTACCCGGTAAGTGGCCTACTGGTGCCCGGGCCTGGTTGCCTTCTTAACGGCCGCCAGAGTAACCGGCCATAGCCTATTTGTACCCGGGGTTGTCGTTATATTTGTTTCGGTATATGATACCACCCGGGAGTATTGGTACCCGGGTCTGTCCTCGTTCAGAATAACCGGCAATAGCCTATTTGTACCCGGGGCTGTCTTTATATTTGTTTTGGCATTATGATACCACCCGGGAATATTGGTACCCGGGTCTGTCGTCGTCTTAACAGCCTCCAGAGTTGTTGTTGTTGTTGTTCCTCCTCCCTAAGCTGCCTGGCCGAACAGCCCCGAGTCCCTGAGGTAGGCCATGGCCACGATCGGGCTTTCCCACAGAGCTCTCATTGAGTGTAGATTGTGTTGTTGGCGTAAGTGGTTGTGTGAAATGCAGTCTTCTATGATGTGTTTAATGGTATGGGGTGCTGTGTTACATCCCGGGCAGGCGTCGACAACGGAGTCATCCAGTCTCTTCTGATAGCTCAGGAGAGCTGGATGGTGTCCGCATCTCAGCCTGGCCAGGTGGACTCTGTCCTCGCGAGGAAGGGAGGATTCGGAAGGATGGATTTCGGGAGGTCATGCATGCAGCTGCGTGTTGTCTGTGAGTTAGTGGATGGATCGGTGAGAGATATGAGTATGGATGTGCTTCTGGAAGTTGGTTCGGGGTGGGCAGGGAGGGAGAGAGGACAATAATTGTGTGTGATACCGTGTGCTGGGTGTTGTTTTGATATTTCTTGGTGTCTGTGGGTGTGTTGCCATGTAGTTTAGTGGGTGGTCTTGGTTCGTGGAGGCTGCTGCCAGGAATTGAGTGCCTCTCATGTCCAGATGGTTTGACTTTGAGGATTTGGTTTCTTGATGTAGTGATCTGGGTGCAGTAGCTGTGCAGCCTGTAATGATCTTCAGGGCTTTGTTTTGAATAGTCTGTAAGGTCTTATGATGTGTTTCAGCTAGGTTAGAAGCCCAGGCTGGGCTTGCCTATTCCATCACTGATCTTATGTGTTTATATACTGTGGTGGTAGTTTCTTTGTTGTGTCCAAATTTTGTGTGAGCAAGTGACCTGAGGGCGTAAGTCTGGGTGTCAGTTTCTTTTTAATGTTTGTGGTGTGCTGTTTGAATGTCATATGAGTATCATATGTTACTCCTAGGATTTTGGGTGTGTGTATGTGTTAGGGGTGTGTTGTTTATGGTGAGTTGAGGGATGTATTCGTGTTCTCCTGTCCAACTTGTGAGCAGGGTTGCGGTGGATTTGGCTGGGGCTAGATTAGTTTTTGTAGTGCACCAGCCATGTAGTGTGTTGAGATAGGGTTGAAGGAGATCTGTTGCTCTTTTTGGGTCATGGTGTGTGCATGTGAGTGTTATGTCATCTGCATAGGAGGCTAAGTTTACTCCAGAGTAACCGGCTATAGCCTTCTTGATACCACCCAGGAATGTTGGTACCCGGGTCTGTCATCGTCCCGGGTACCCGGCCATAGTTTATTTGTACCCGGGGTTGACTTTATGTTTGTTTTGGTAATATGATACCACCCGGGGATATTGGTACCCGGGTTTGTCATCGTCGTGACAGCCTCCAGAGTACCCGGCTATGGCCTATTAGTACCCGGGGCTGTCTTTATATTTTATATGGATTATAATACCACCCGGGAATATTGGTACCCGGGTCTGTCTTAGTTTTAACAGTCTCCAGAGTAACCGGCCGTAGCCTATTGTACCCGGGACTCTTTTTTATACTTGTTCTGGTATTATAATATCGTCCGCCATAAAGGTACCCGGGTCTGTCTTTTACCGGCAGTATTGGTACCCGGGCCTTGTTGAGATAAGGACTAGGGTACCCGGGGACTTGAGAATTCTCAACAACGCCATGGTCTTTGCACTCGTAAGGGTAGACCTACTCGGCCACGAGTGTTATTTGGCGATCCTTTATGTAACTTTGTACATGTTTTTTAAATTCTTATATCTTTGTAAGTCAGTGAGATATAAACATGTTTTTTAAATTCTTATATCTTTGTAAGTCAGTGAGATATAGACATGTTTTTTTTTAATTCTTATATCTTTGTAAGTCAGTGAGATATAAACATGTTTTTAAAATTCCTATATCTTTGTAAGTCAGTGAGATATATTCAATCAAGATATTATTTCGAGTACTCTGGCTACTTGTTGTAGGCCTACTTGGTACCATTTGGAATAAATAAATACGAGTGCCTAAAATAAGTAGTAAAATAGGCTACTATAAAAAGGTTGATATTGAAATTTGACATCACAATATTATGCCATCAGCTATAAATATTTGGTGGTTAACACTGAAAATAATGCCATATAACTGTCTTGAAGGCAAATAAAAATGTATGAAAAGGCACTCTTGATTGAATAATGTAAGGCATTAAGAATTCCACCATCACATAGAAAGCTTTGATGGTAGGTACTGAAGGTATTGCAGTTGATATGGTATGAACCATTTATTCTCTACAATGTGTGATAAATTAATGAGTAACTTAGCATTGATTGGTTATGAAAAGTAACCCCTGGCCAGAGCACAATCATGGGGAGTACAAGCAAAGAATTAAAGTTCTATGAATTTGACACCAACACAGTACTCAACACTTAATCTTACAGTATCTTACAGTAGATCCTCTGGAAAAAGGCAAACTAGGCCTGTGTATCCAGCTCAGTACCAGTACTTGCACTGCTGCGGTCGTTCACGATGTTGGCGGCGGCGGTAGCAGACGCAACATTTTTACTATTCTGTATTTTTGCTTTATAATCAAACTTCAAATCTGGTCTTCCCCATGCTTTATCAAGATTACTTTCATACTCCCTTATTGATTCGGAATCGACTACATACTAGGGCAGTGCGTTCCACTCATTTACCACTCTATTACAAAATGAGTTCTTTGCCTTCTCAAGCCTATTTTTTTCTATGTAAATTTTCTTAGAGTGTCCTCTCGTTCTTGTTCCCTCCCGCATCAAGAAGATACCTTCACACACATCCTCATCATACTTTCCTGACACTATCTTAAAAGTCTCTATCATATCCCTCTCTTTCTCCTATATGCCAGTGTCGGAAGCCCCAGTGTCCTCAACCTCTGCTCATAGCCCGCGTTCTTCAACGTTGGTACTAGCTTGCTAGCTCTCCTCTGCACTTTCTCCACTGCTTCTATATCCTTTACCATATATGGAGCCCACACCTGGTTCGCATATTCCAGGTGCGGCCTAACCAGCGCTGTATAGAGATTCCTGAAGATTTCTTCGTCAAGTGACACAAATGTCCTCCTTATCAGCCCTACAATTCTATTGGCTTTGTTTATCATTTCCGCTAAATGTTCTGATAAAAATTTAACTTATTGTCTATCACTACTCCTATATCCTTTTCTGCATTCACTTCCTCCATCGCTTAAGGAAATTAATATCAAGCTACAATGTTATACACACTATCACAGAAAAAGAAGACACTGCAGCTAGAGAGCCAAGGCTCGTATGATAACAACATTTAGTTGAAGCAAAGTGGCGTCCTGAATACACGATCGTCGACCAGCCTAGAAACTAAGTCCTTGCTTATTCAGGTTTACAAGTGAATACAATTACAATAAATACATTCCTAAACGCATATACAACTCAATATACAAATAGACTCACTAAGGACTAAAAACTGATGCATTTAAAAGGGGCTATGTAACTGAATAGGGGAGCAAGGAAAATGCGTCCTTTCTTGATGGACGACGGTCGAGAGAGGTCGCTCCTGGGCAGGAAGAGGTATGAGTCATGCTCATGGGAAACAGAGGAATATCGGAATGCGCTGAGGCACGGTGTTCAAACTGTGTTAATTCTTTTCTTTTTTATTTTCTACTTTTCAGTGGCTCCGTCTCAATGACGTACCTTAGGAATGATTAAGGGGCACCCCCTAATATGATCTTGGTTCTCGACCGTCGTAATCGAGGTTAACCCGGTCTCTGAGGAGCCCGGAACGAGGCCATATTATCATAGGCTCTTGCATCATTGACGTAAGGAGCCACTAATAAATTAATTTATCTGCCATTAGAACTCCCTTTTTTGATCTCACTGGCCTTTCCATACCGCATGCGGAGGGGAAAGGGTTTATGAGGGCGTGTTTCAAGCTTCGCCCACCACCCCGTCAGCTCATGCCTACTTGGTCACTTGACAAAGCCTTATCAGTACTGTACTTCAATCGCGCAAATATAATAATACGCCGGATTTTTATTCACTTTTGAAAAAGGCTGTATTCCTCATGGCTCTGGCCACAGGAAACAGGGTGTCTGAGCTGGCTGCGATGAGCAACGAACCTAATTGCCTTAGGTTTGGGAGATTGCACGATCATGTATAAATCGTGCCGTCCCCCACTTTTATAGCTAAGAACGAGCATTCTGACCATGTATTTTCTGAATTTTCCGTCCCGGCTTTGAAGAGGGGCCTTACTCATCACCTCTTATGTCCTGTGCAAGCACTCACTAAGTTTATGAGGGTTGCGCACCCTCGCCAACCAGGTGCATTATGGGTCAACCAGACAGGTAGGCGTGTTACGAGAAGAAAGTTAGCTTCCTTGCTTGTTGACGTTATTATGGAAAGTAATCCCGGCGTGATAGGCAGGGCTCACGACATCAGGAAATGGACAATCTCTCTCAGGTTTCTTCAAAATTTTTCGATAGAGGACATTGCTAATACTCAATTATGGGCTTCCAATCATACTTTCCTTACACGCTACCTGTCTGTCGCTCTAGATAAACCAAAGCGTACCTGTGTAGCTTTACGACAACGGGTACAGTAGGTAATGTTCTATTATGTAAGTTTTGTTTTTAAAAGGGGGGGGGGGGGTGCGGAATAGTCCATACCCCACTGTGCCCCTGGAGATTGTGATGAATCACGAGCTGTGATAAGACTGGTTCTAGTCCTTTATTTAATTGTATGTTAATTATAAGAAGATATCTAGCATAGTTGCAACTATGTACATATTCTCAGATGGTACAAATATATTTACTGTACAAATAATTTTAAGATTAGAACGAACAAACTTCTGCAGAAGTTGTAGTTGTTGTTGTTGTTGTTGTTGTTGTTGTTGTTGTTGTTGTTGTTGTTCTTGCTCCTCAAGCTGCCTGGCCGAACAGCCCCAATACCCAGAATAAGGCCAAGGCCATAATAGAGCGCCCCCAAAGAACCCTCCCTGCCGACCACAATAAAGCCTGGGTGACCGAAGCCACTCCATGGCGGGGAGCTAAGGAGGGTGCGGAAACTCCCGGGAAACCAAAGCCCCACCCAGGGCCCTGTGCCCCTCAGCAATTATGAAGAGAAAGTTGAGGGGCAAAGGAAAAATGTGACGCTTTGGCTTCCAATCATGGTAGATTGGGAGGTCAATCCACGGAAGAGACGCCGTCACTGGAGATCTAGAAAATATATAAGTAAAAGGAACAGTCAGAGTAAGCTATGGGTATGGCAGAGATCGCCCAGTTCTCACTCTGATAGACCAGCCCATCACCACATGACTAGAACCCAATCCTCTCAGCATCAGCTAGGAAAGGCCCTAGAAAGCCGCCTTAGGCGAGGGGATAGCTCCCCTATTTCAACCCCTTTCGGGGTTGGGCACCCGCCCGCAGAAGTTGTAGTTCTAGGGAACACATGCGTGTCCCAATATATCATGCATACGATCTAATGTAAAGATCTGACCATGAGCAGGCAATTACTTAATGTCACGCACTGCTTGCAAATCTTTTTCTATTTTTTATATATTGTTTGCATACAATAAAACTTAAAAAATGTTATACGGATTCTTTTTCCCTGAGGTTAGGATATTGTCACGAATGTCCTGCCTCCAGTCTTGGTAATCAGGCGAAGTCGTCAATGATGGAGGGGCCCTATTAAATTATAGGTTTGATTCCCGAAGGGAAGTAGAGAAAACCTAATATTTAGTAGGGTCCCGTAATCATTGACGACACTGTCCCTCCCAACCATCCCACTTCCCATTCGTTGATTTCTATAGTTTTATCTTGGTACAGTAGAACCCTGCCGATCCGGTGCTCTCAGATCCGGAATCCCAAGAGATTCGGACAGGCATTTCAATCCAGACTCATGTTTCAGCCAACCAAACTTGTCTGGATGGCTTGGGAAAAATAAAAATCAATCCGGAAACGAGTGAGACAAATACAAGTCACCGAGCGTCTTGTTTACATCCTGCGTTTGGTACAGGCGGTGCCTATTATCCCAATTACTGTACATTGTTCTCTATAATACAGCCCCTCCACAAAGTCCCTCTTTTCAATACAGTTTATGCCACCAACACTATCAAACAAGCTTTATTATCCCCTATTCAAGTTGTAGGTAGTAGGGGTAGGCAGCCCCGCCCAGGGAAGTACTACCGCCAAGGTTTCGGGAGACTCAGGGAATAGCCTGAATTCCATTTTCTCTCCCAGGCCTTGGTAGCTGGATACATATCTTTCTGCCTCACACATCAGGGGTATCAGGAAAACCCTCTTTATATAACATACACATCCATCTTCACGACATTGCCCTACATTGCTATCCTCTATCCATAAAACACTACTCTTCCCACTACATATCATACATGTAACACCATACACCTTACCCAATAAATATGGCAGTATAATTGTTAAGAGCAAACCTGGTGGTCCCTCGGATATCCACCCGGCAGGGTTGGGTCATTGACACAGGGCCCTCCCGGTCGTCATCATGCGACTGTGTCAAGAGCATTGCAACGTCCCAAAGCTGCTCGTCGGTGCAGCTTTTTCTTTAGCAATATAACGGGACTTCACTCTAACATCAATTCTGTACACCAATTTCTTCAAGCAGAATCCCCTACTCTCCTTTTTTTGACAGAGACTCAAGTAACATCCACATCTGACACGTCTAGATTTAATTTTCCAGGTTATCAACTGCTCCAAAATTTCAGACCTAAAGGAGGTGTATGTTGCTTCGCAAAATCTGAAATTGCCCTGGAAGAGGTTACTAGTTACAATTGTCCCTATTTTGATTATTCTATATACAAATTAATTTCTGCTGGTAAATTTAAATTGGGAGGTTTGACGTACCTCCCAACCTACCAAATAGGAAAACCTACTATTTGGTAGTAGTCTTGGAAAATCCAACGTCAAGGCTATTAACCTAATTGCAATGACGACTTGTCTATTTTGACTGCTATGTCGTCATTCCAACCGCGGTTAAAAAGAAAACGTCTAGAGTCTACTCCTTATCTTGCTCTAGGAGACGTTGTACATTAACCAAAACTACCACCGAAGGTGAAAAAAGCATAGAAGAGAAGAAAAAGGGGTTTACCTTAGTTACCGCTTAAGGCCCATCCCGTGTTCCGTCATGTGCAGATCCCTGTCGAACGTGCGCATTAGCGACCCTCTCTTGTCATCACATCTCACGTCAGCAGAAGAACGCGGATGGGCAGGGGTCCGGCGTGAGGGAGGGTATTATGTACGTTGGATTTTCCAAGACTACTACCAAATAGTTGGTTTTCCTATTTGGTAGGTTGGGAGGTACGTCAAACCTCCCAATTTGTTAGTAGTCTTGGCAAATCCAACGTCAAGGCTGCATAACAAATAGGAGGAGGACATCCAAGCCCAACCTACCAAAAAAACCAATGCATAAAACAAAATTACGCATGACAAAGACACAATTTAAACAAGAGAGTTTAATAAAAGAGTGAAAAACTGAGGAGTAGCTAAAAAGAACAGTTTTAACACATGCCCGTCATTCATAGTAATGCAAAAACATAGACTTGTCTGAAACCAAAAAGGTACTGTACCCAAAATCCCTTTTCTTCAAAAACCAACAAAACACTGAACACAAGAACAAAACACAATTTTCAATGTGGCAAAAACACTTATGTACTGGAACAATACATAATCCCAAACTTGCAATCCAGTGTTGCAAACCCGTACCCCCCCCCTTTGTAAAAAAAACAAAGGAAAAGAACGAGGGACAAGGGGGGAAGACCAGGGATCTTCGCCAGAGCACCAGGAAACACGACCCCCGAGAGCAATCACCGGCCGAGGGGGTCGAACACTGGACACGGAGAGGTAGGAGGAGATGAAGGAATTGATAGAAGACCACAAAACCGCTGAGGCAATGGCAGGGAAGGATCGACGTGGTAGGAACCGGAAGGAGGCAGCAAAGGATCTGACATCGCGCGCAGAACCCCTACAAACAGGGTGACGGGCACGAACGGTCCGACAAACGTGGCGGCCCATCTGCACCTGCGAGAGCCTCCCACCTGTCCGAGGAGACACCCACACAGCAGTACCCGAAGGCGGCGCCACAGACGCAACAGAGGAGTGCAAGGCTGACACCGGGCACAACACATGGCGAGGATGCCCACGCCGTAAAGCCTGGACGGCGAAAGGCTGGAAAATGGGGGCCTCCCTCCCATGCGTGGTAACAAAAGGAGGGGAGGAGGCGAACGAGACGCCATGCAAGGACGGGGAGAATCGCACGCAGTCCCGGGGCCGTGACAATGCCGCTAGTGCAGACACCCGATCCCCAGTGGCCAGAGCGACAAGGAAGAGTGGACGCCTGAGCAACGGAACCGGCGTAGCGGCCCTTGTATACGTGGGGGGAAGCCAGAAGGACCAGAGCCCGCCCCAGATCCCACTGCGGAGGGACCAGGCGCGGAGGCGGTCGATCCCGGAAGGCAGCCGTCAGGAAGGAATCCAGCTCCTGTGGCGGAACGACCAGCCCAGCGACGGACCCAAAGAACCCCCCGGACGGCAGACAAGTGGGTACGTATAGCGTCGACTGGAAAGCGACGTGTACGGAAGAGGTGAAACAAGGAGCGTAGGACGAGGGAAGGAGAGCCAACTGGCAGGCGAGTGGCCTGTAGCCACCTAGTAAAAGACCTCCAGAGGGACCCGTAAGTCCCCCAAGGAGAAGACGGCCAGGAACGCTGCAGGAAGTCAGTCAGGGCCCGGCCGGGGACCGGGAGCCACCGTGCCTCATGAACAAGCACGATGCGAAGGCCAAAGAGGTCCGCAGGTCCCCAACCTAGCCCAAGTGGAAGCCGGAGACAGGTAGAGGGACCGGACTCGGGCACCACCGCGGCAACCGGGCGGACCAAGTCCGTGCCGGCCACAGAGGCGCGAGGAGCCAGACGCAGCCGTGGTACAGCCGCAGCTTCGCGAGGACTGGGCGCATCAACAGCGCGTCTGGTGGCGGAAAGATGTATATCGACCGCCACCCGTACCAGGCTACCATGAAAGCGTCCGGACCCCCCCCGGAGCGCGAGGTCGGAGGGAGAGGTCCAGAGGCAACTGGCGCGGCACCCCCGATGCGAACAAGGCGACCTCCAGAACACCTCAGGAAGCCGCGAGGTCGGCGAACACAGTCCGTTTCATCGCCCATTCTACAAGAACGCCCTGCCCTCTCGACAGGGCGGCCGCCCAAAGGGTGGCAGGCCCGGGCAGGGAGGAGGCATGCAAGGAGAAGGGGTGTCGGTCCGCGAGGAAGAACAACTCCACCGAGACCCCCAATAGAGTCAACGACCTGGAGGACCCCCGCATAAGGAAACAGGGGACAGCTTGTCTGAGTGTCCAACCCGAAGGCCACCGACTTACCCCGAAGGGCCAGCGTGTGGTCCCGCAGGAAGAACAAAGGAACCAACAGTCCGAGAGCATAGACGGGTAAGAGGAGGGAGACCCACCCATCTGCCGGGAAGTGGACGTCCCAGGTTCGATTGGGAACCTCACCCAACCTCGCTCGACGTATCTGTGGCTACCCAGACCGTCGGCGGGGGGGCGGTCAAGGGCACAGCCGCAGAGAGCGAGCCCCGAGCAACCCAGCGACCGAAGCGTCGGCGAACGGTACGCGGGAGCGGCAGGAGCCGATCCATAGGGGCAACGGAAACACCGCGGTGCCCATGAGGAGGAGGCGGCGTAGCCAGAGGCTCCCTAAGGGAAGGGGCAGAGCGGCCCAATGCAGCGAACCCACGAACGAGTCCCAGAGCCACCCCGGGAGGGAGACCGAGTGCAACACGGCGAAGACCGTCCACCGAAGGTGCACCGCGGCCGGCAGACCCCGGGTCACCGTAGCGCCGGACAAAACCCATGCGAGACCGACCCATGGCACGACACGCAATGGGGTCAAGCGTGACTTGGGAACATCGAAGGGGAACCCTAACCGTGCGATGCTGCGAACGACTGTGAGGGCGTCGCCAATGCACAGTCCTAGGGCTTCGGAAACTACCAACCAATCGGCCAAGGAAAACAGGATCTGGAGCCCGCTCCTGAGGAGAGGACCCAGAGCCTGCCCCACCAGTGCGGAGAAGATCTGCGGCGCGATGTGGAGACCGAAGGGAAGGCCGTCGAACAGGAACACACGATCGGAAGTCCGAACGGCCAAGAATCGCCGGAAGCGAGGATGGAGAGGAACGAGCCAAGACGCATCCTGGAGGGTCAGCGACACTACCCACGACAGAGGGCACAGGGCCAGGCGTACCAGGGGTACCGGCAGCATCCGAAACCGTGTGTGCACGATGTGCCCGTTGAGGGCCGACAGATCCACCACCGGTCGCATCGCGTCGCAGTTCGTCGACGGTACCAGAAAGACACGGGAGAGGAAAACCGGGTGACCGGCGGTCAACTCCCTCGACGCTACCCAGCTCGGGCATGGAAGTGAACATGTGGGCCACCTCTGAAGAGATGGGCCGGCGTCGGTGACAAGAGCGGAGTGGGGGTCTGGACGTCCACCTCCAGGTAGACCCCTCCGCGCAACCCGCCGCCCCCAACGTCCCTCGCGGCTACCAAGGGGCGCAAGGGCGAAAACAACCCGAGGGAGCACCCGAGAGGAGGGGAGCGACCCGGTCGGCCAGGCGAGAAGGAGAACAAGGAGGCCGACCCAGAGAACTACACATTGTGTTGACGTGGAGGTACCCCCGGTACGGGCCGTGCGGGCATGAGCGCCACGTTGACCTCTACCCCCGCCCCCCCCAACCTCGTCGAAAAGGGCGGGCCACCCCAACCCCAGGCCGGCGCGGGGCTGACCCCTTCGAAGGGCTGCCGGAAGTGGAAGGCCGGCCAGCCCCGACACGGAGGGGATGAAAGGGGCAAGAACAGAAGTGCGAGGCGGAACTGACGCACTGGCCAGCAACGTCCCAGTCCTGCGCCCGTGCAAGGCGGCAGCACTTGCAGCAGCACCCCGAAGAGGACCGGCAGAAGGACGGGACTGAGAAGACCCCGCGCGCGGCACAGCGCGTCGGTGCGTGACGTAAGCAGGGTCCGTAACGACACAGCGCGGCGTCGCGTGTCGGAAGCAGGGGCCGCCGACAGAGAAGCGTAGCATTCCCAAGCATCCTGCTTAAAAAAAAACCGACGTATATAGCGCAGAGGACAACAAACCCTGACGAATAACCAAGGGGGCCGGCCGGCAGAACGAAGGACCGTACCGTCGGGCGTTGCCGAGTTGCCGCGCACAAAACCGCCTTCAGCTCGGGAACCAAAGACACCGCGAGCCGAAGGTGGACCCGCTGAACGCGGTCCAAACCCTCGCGAAGATCGCCTGGCGCAGACGCCTCGAAAAGCCGCAGGTGGTGACAGACGTCTGGAGGGAACCTAAAGACAAGACAATAAGTCCGTCACCCTCTGTCGCAAGGGAAAAACCGTGGCGACAGAGGGCTGATCCGGGTGAGAGAAGAACGGGGTAGCAATAGAACAAAGTTCAAGAACGGGCGCGCTCATCCAGGACCAGAACGCGCCGTCCAACCCGCCGACAGACACAAGAGGAGGCAAAATCAGTGATGACTCCGGGGGAGGGACGGAAGGAGAGCCGTCGACGGATCGGTGTGTGAAGTCGAAGGCCTCAGCAAACCAGGCCTCCAATGGGAGAGGGTGACCGAGCATGATGGCTAAGCCAGGCGTACCGGCGTCGCACAAACCTGTCCCATAGGAGGACAGACCCGTCAACACAGCCAGGGACTGAACAGCCGGAAGGATGTCAGGGCGGCTGAAGTCTGACCAGAGCGTAGGCCTGCAGAAGGGAGGGGGACCGTAGCAGGGGTAGGTAGGGTGAGGCGCTGAGAGTGAGTCACCGCCAAGAAGGGCGAGAAGAGGGAGTCTTCCATCGACTCCAAGCGCCCGACGAAGCGTGACACAACCCAGCCCTGCATAGCCGACAATCGATCCGAGAGAGGCGACCCCCCCCCCCCCAGATTGGTCGGCCCGCAGGGGCGAGCGTGAGCGGGAGCGAGACCCACGACACGAACCAGCAGCGTCGCGGCCCAAGGAAGGCGAGCGACGACGGTTGTGTCGCCGTTGAGGGACTCGTCCCCGATCACGAACGGCCGAGGGGGAAACAGCACCATTCCCCTCTTCCAGCGACACGTCAGCCCCTGAGAAAGGGGACCCCGAAACCTCGCGAAACCCCACCGAGGCAAGAGGAGGGGTACCCCCCTGGCGAGACGGTAAGTGAAGGTCAGGAAGAGAAGAATGAGGAGGAGCAGGATGACGGGAGTGGGAAGGTTGGCCGGGTGAAAGGAGGCCAGAAGGAGCCGCGGGGGGAAACAGAGCAAGGATCCCCGGGGCTGAGATAACAGGGCGGCCCGACACCGAGGCGGAGGAGGGAGGGACCACCACCGTGGGACGAGACCGTGAAGGAAGAATAGGCACTGAAGCAGGTGAAGTAGGAGAAGCAACGACATCCAGGCGGACCCTCCTGGACAGTGTAGGAGGAGGGAGCAGAGGGCCAGCTACAGCATGAACAACCGCGCGCGGAGAGGACAACGTAAGAGGAAGTCGTCTGGGCTGGGGAAGCGGGCGGAAGGGAGTAGAGCCCCTATCCGTAGAGGCCAGGGGAGGGAGCACAGGGGCAGAGCCGCTAACCCCGGCCTCAGGGCGAGAACCATGACGAGGGCGATGGGCGTCGGCAAGGCGATCAGGAGGACGACGAGGCGAGCGAGAGCGTGGACGGAGCCGGGGAACCCCCCGACGATGGGAACGACCGGCTGCGGGACCCAGGGGAGAGGGCCCGAGCAGGGAGAGGGCCAGGTGAACGGCCTTTAGTCGGGTCAGGGATACCCAGGGCGACGCGGATCCGGTCGGCAACAAAGGCCGGGGAACGGTGGCCCACAGTCCTAATGTGGCGGGAGACCATCGTCCACACCGACGGAAGGGAAGCAGAGGCCACAGCCGCCACCGAGGAACCAGGGCCATGGAGCAGCACAACCACCAGGGCCAGACACGTGCCACACAGAGCAGGGAGGTAGGCCGTAGAGGACACACAGAGCGAGTGGCGCAAGCAGGACTTGTGGCTCTCCAAGCACGGGGAGCGACAACCAAGGCGAAAGCAAGGCAGCCTACCTGCACTAGAAGAACACACACCATAATCAGCACGTCGAAGGAGTAAGTGGAGAGAATGTCCAAGAAGAACCAGGGAAGGAGCATGGGGAAACAGGAACACACATGCAAACAGGTATCCGTACTCACCCTAAACTGGGAGCACAGAGGTAGGTGAGGTAGGTAGGGCGGCCGAGGCGGAAGAGCACTAGCAGAACCTGCAAAGATGGAGAAAGTGTTAACCACCACTCAACATCTTACATGCAGGGCCTATAACACCAGTAAAGTGCATACACCAATATAGTATCAGGCAACAAGATGACATAAAAAAAAGTCAATAGTGAAAGCCAACTATTACCGCAAATTTGCGGGCCAATGGAGGCATAACCGTACCGACACCACCCTCCCGCAATTTTGCGGGACCCCCCAACGATCTCCGCAAATTTGCGGGGGGCCGAAATGTCCCAGAGGACCGAATCAAGCCCCCGCAAATTTGCGGGACCGGCCGAGATGGTCCGGCGCCGAAAAAAGCGAGAGGAGCGTCTAGGGAATACCAAAAAAAGGCCACAAAAAATGCGTCATCTCCTTATGAACTCCAAGCAATGATGGCCATCAAGCTGAGCAGTGTCTTCCTTGAATTTATCCTGACTCAACCGGTAAAGGGAGAGGCAAGGAAGACACACCAGGGGAGAGGAGGCACATCCCCCAGGAACCACCCAACCCACAGAGATAGAGCAAAGCCCATGAGGAGAAGTGGCAGGGAGGGTGGTTTCGCACAAACAGGGGCCCCCGTGAGGTACCCCTGGATTGGGCAAAAGACTATGAAAGGATGGAGGTGAAACAGGAAGAGAAAACAAAAACCAGTAAATGAAACTGGTGAGAAAAAGGGTGGCCTAGCCGTGAGCAGAGAATGTGTCAGGGGCGAAAAACCCTGTGGTGTGAAAGAGGGGCCCCCGTGGGGTACCCCTGGAGTATCACGAACCACCTGTCGCCCAGGCCCTTGAGACACAGTGAAGGACTCGAAAGGGGGGACTCGGGAATAACGCTAATAATGCGGCCGACACAAACTCTACAAACAGCACCGCCACCAACAAAATCTCAGATTGTTTACCAACGGTACACCTAGGCTATGAAAAAATGAAAACTCATAGGGGCATAGCAAGTCCTGAATGAGAAAACGAGCTAGGCTAAAGTAAGCTAAAAGCTAAACTATGCCCAGACTAACAGGAAAAAAGAATATGAAAAGAGAAAGAATGAAAAACATAATCGAGGAACGCCAGGCGCCCCCGTACCTTCGGTAGGCTATTTCCACACGCGTCTCCATTATACACACTTAGGAGCCCATTTACGTGTGCCCTAGATCACGTAACATCTGTCGAACCAAAAAAGAAGGCCAGATAAGCCGAAACGAACCTAAACAGGGTGAATTAAAGGAGCACAACAAAAGCGACTTCATTCAATGGAGCGCGTGAAAAAATGATGACAAGAGAGGGTCGCTCATGCGCACGTTCGACAGGGATCTGCACATGACGGAACACGGGATGGGCCTTAAGCGGTAACTAAGGTAAACCCCTTTTTCTTCTCTTCTATGCTTTTTCACCTTCGGTGGTAGTTTTGGTTAATGTACAACGTCTCCTAGAGCAAGATAAGGAGTAGACTCTAGACGTTTTCTTTTTAACCGCGGTTGGCATGACGACATAGCAGTCAAAATAGACAAGTCGTCATTGCAATTAGGTTAATAGCCTTGACGTTGGATTTGCCAAGACTACTAACAAATACATATGTTGCATCTACCGTTCCCCAAATACTCCTCCAGAGCAAAGTCTTTTTGATTCTCTGTCCTCACAACTCAGTGTCCTCAACTTAAATGCTTCTTCTGAAATCATTGTGTTGGGTGATTTTAATGTCCATAATGTTGAATGGCTCACTCATTCAGCCAGGACTGATGATGCTGGTCTTGAATGTGAGCTATTTGCAGACTCATTTAATCTCACTCAACTAGTCAACCAACCCACCCGTGTACCAGATAATCCTAATCATAATTCCCACCTACTGGACTTATTTTTAACAACCAATTCAGAAAATTATGATGTTACAGTGAGGTCCCCGCTTGGATCTTCTGATCACTGTCTGATACAGGCCACCTGTCTATCACCTACCACACCTTCCCACTCTGAACCTGTTTTGGTGACTAAATGGCATTACGATAGGGCAGACTGGGAGGGTCTTCAAGGTTTCTTTATTGATATTCCCTGGACCTCTTTCTTTTCTAATGATGCACACTCCACCTTGAGCCACATACAAGATTTTGTAAAAATTGGAATGGAAACTTTTATTCCTCATCAAAAGTACAGTAAAAGATCTAATTCACCTAAATGGTTTGACCATAATTGTGCTAGAGTAACTGAACAAAAAGCAATAGCCTACAATGCATACACAAGATCAAAAACACATGAAGCCTTTAATTACTTTAGAAACATCAGAAATCATGCCAAAACTGTATTAAACCTAACTAAATCAAACTTTCTCCACAAGCAGGCAAATAAACTTCTAAATAATCCAAATGATAACAAAATATTTTGGTCTACTCTTAACTCATTTAAATCCAACTTCACTACTGCTTCATCCATTCCACCATTAAAATCTCCGACTGGCAATCTTGTAAGTGACCCACGAGGTAAAGCTAACCTTCTTGCGGATATTTTCTCCACCAACTCAACCTTAGATGAAATAAATCAAGATGTCCCTGTACTTAATTTTAATTCGCCTGAAATTCCCTCACTTAAGATCCACACCAGACATGTCAAAACTATTTTGCAGAATCTCTCGGTAGATAAGGCTCCTGGTCCAGATGAAATTCCTCCAATAGTACTTAAGAATTGCTCCTTGGTGCTCGCTCCTGTATTGGCAAAAATTTTTCCGTCTGTGTACTCATACCTCATGCTTCCCAGTACCCTGGAAAGAAGCAAACATCCATCCAGTTCCTAAAAAAGGTGCCTCTTCAGATCCATCAAACTACAGACCAATAGCTATAACTTCCACTCTTGGTAAAGTCTTTGAAATTATATTAAATAATCACATAATTAAGCATATTGAGAATAATAAATTAATCAGTGATAGGCAATATGGTTTTAGACGATGTCGATCAACTGCAGACATGCTTTGCCTTCTTACGCATCAAATCAACCAAGCTACAGACCAACATGGTGAAACACATACAATAGCACTGGATATATCAAAGGCATTTGATAGAGTCTGGCATCAATCCTTATTGTCGAAGATGTCACACTACGGCCTTGCATCATTAGTTCCACTAATTTCTTCTTATGTTCATAACAGAAAAATATGTGTAATAGTAGATGGCCTTTATTCTCAATTTCACTCAATAAATGCTGGTGTTCCCCAGGGATCAGTTTTGGCCCCAATTCTGTTCCTCATTCATATCAATGATCTCATATCTACCACTCATAATCCAATACATTCCTACGCAGATGACTCAACACTCCACAGTTCCTTCACATTTACCAATTCTTTCACCCAACCCGATCTTATAAATTCAAAAATAAACACTGCAATTTCTCTGAACCAGGATCTTTCTAGAATTAATGGATGGGGACAAAAGAATCTAGTTTCCTTTAATGCACAGAAAACCAAGTACATTCAATTTTCTAACCGACAGAATCTCACTGACTCCCATATATTTTTTAATGATGTAAATATTCCCACTTCCCCTAGTATTGACATTCTCGGTGTAACATTAACTACTAACTTGAGCTGGACACATTATGTTAGAAGCATTGCTAAGAATGCCTCTAAAAAAACTGGGACTCCTGTACAGAGTTTACAGAGTTCGAGAATTCTTCACTGACGAGCAGTTGGCCGTGATATATAAAAGTCATGTGCGTTCTCAGATGGATTACTGTTCACCTCTGTGGGGTGGAAGTGGAGTGGTTGCATTGAGGCAGTTGGACAAAATTCAAAATAAAGCTATTAGATTAATCAATAACCCTGCAATCACACAGGACCTTCCTACATTATCCATACGAAGAAACGTTGCATCCCTTGCATTATTCTACAGATATTTTCACAAGCAATTGTTCCGAGGAACTTGCTTCAATTGTGCCGCCTCTCCACATCTTTCCCCGTAGAACTAGGGCGGCTGAGAGCGCCCATGAATTTACACTTTCTCCTCCACAATGCAGAACTTCTGCTTATCAGAATTCATTTATCCCCAGAGCTACTACTCTTTGGAATTCACTTCCTCGAATTGCTTTCCACAAACTTACAATCTACAAATGTTTAAATCCAGTTGTTACAAACATTTTATGAATGGAGGATGCCTTTAGGCACATGGACCATTTTGTTTTATCTGTGTTTTTCCTTCCTCCGTTCATTGTCTCTTAAAAAATAAAAAATAAAAAAATAAAAATAAAAATAATTTTAACCCTTCCAACCCGGGTGTCAATTTAAAATGACACCAAAACAAAAGGGCCGGAACCCGGGTGTCATTTTAAAATCCTTGTGCTTGAAAGCGTGCTTCAAAATTTGCGCGGCCAATTTTGGCATGGTAGGAGCGACCGCAGCGCCACCAAGCCTCAACTACTAGTGTTATCAGTTCGTACGTGGCCGCCATAGCGAGTAATACTGAAAAAATGTTTTCCGACGTGTCCGATTCGTTGCAACCTCCCGCGGGCCCCAGTGCTACCCCACTCGCAACTTCAACGCCTGTTCCAACCGAGAAGAGAGCTCAACAAAAGAAAGTTAAGCATTTGTTGAGTGATAGCGCTATACAGCGACAACTTTTTGAAAGTGATGAAGAGAGCAGTGGCGAAAGCTTGGTGGACAAGGTACAATTTATAAGTGAAAGTGAAGACGATTTCGTGGGCTTTGGAGACGACGATAATGTCGATTTATTTGAGGGGGGAGACAGTAGTGATGATCATGATGTGGAAGTGTTTCAGGAAGGTGCCATTGAGCTTCCCAGTGTGCTAGAACCTAGGCCTACCCCCTCGCCATCTTTGCTAGGTCAGCCTAGGCCTAGCCCTAGCCCTACCCCAGGACCTTTGCCTGCCCGTACGCCCTTGAAAGTGGGCAAATATTTCTACAAACAATCATTGATCAAAAGTGCAGCTAAAAAAGCACGCAGGGCAGCCGCAGAAAAGCATAGGGAAGCTGAAGATAGCGATAATGACGCCGACCCTGGCCTAGCAACCACCCGCATTCCATTGTCCCGACGCCTTGACACGGGACGCCGCGTGGGTCACCCACAGCCCTCGCCTTCATCTCTCGTTCAGGATGACCAAAGGGCCTCTTCAAGTGGTATTGGTGATGTGCCACAGGCCTCAACACACCGCAGAGCATTATTTCCTGCTGAAAAGCCCTCTGCTCGCCGCAAAAGGAGCCCAACTCCCGAGGCCTCGGCTCCCATTCTTGAAGCTCCCGCGCCCCACACCGCCGACGCCTGGTCACTTCTTCACCAGAATTGTCTCCTGAGGAGGATCCTGACGACCCCAACATTGCCCCAGATGACCTGACGTCGCCTGAGGAGGAAGAGGAACAGGAACAGGAAGAGGAAGAGGATGTGCCGACTAATCGAGGGAGAGGGCAAGGTCGTGGACGTGGTCAGCCTGCTGACGCCGCTGCCCCTGGGCCTGGGCCTGGGCGTGCAGGGCGTCCGCTTGGGCGTCTGCGTGGCCAAGGGCATGTGCCAGGGCGTCCAGGGCGTGTGCCTGCTGCAGCACGACCTCGAGCATCAGCATCCGACCTGTTTGTGTGGACAGATGGAGCTGATTTTGAGCCAGATTGTCCTGCCTTTGACGAGGTACAGATGGGTTCTGGGGTGTCACCAGCATATCCCTGTGGCCCAGATGCTACCCCCAGTGAACTTTTCTGTGGCTTCTATGACAATGAAGTCATGGAATACCTCGTCAAAGAGACAAATCACCACCATGCTATCTGTGCCAACTTTCTTGGGAGGAAGACCAGTGCCAAGATGGTGGCATGGAGAGCTCTCACTGTGGCAGAACTATATGTGTTCTTGGCACTCACAATGCTGATGACTCATATAAGGAAGCACGTTCTGACTGACTACTGGATCACTGGCGACATCATAACGATTCCATCATTTGGCAAATACATGTCCAGGGACAGGTACTTCGACATCCTCTCCTATCTCCACCTGACAAACAACATGGCAGTCCACCTTCCCGACTCATTATGGAAGATCAGGAAGCTGTATGACATGATACGTCATCGGTTCACCACATACCTGATTCCTTTCCAGAAGATGTGCCTCGACGAGTCTCTGGTCCTGTTCCGTGGTAGGCTGCACTTCCGACAGTATATCCCATCCAAGAGACACCGCTTCGGCATCAAGCTCTTCGTCCTCTGCGACTGCTTGACGGGGTATGTGCTGGACTTTATAGTCTACAGCGGCAAGGCTGGAGAAGTTGTGACTGACCCTCTCATTGGTTTTGGTGGCGCTGTAGTGAAGAGAGATGATGGAGAGGCACTTCAATAATAACCACATCCTCTACACAGATAATTATTACACGTCGCCTCTCCTGACCAAGTACCTCCATGACCGCAAGACCGGAACTGTCGGCACAGTCAAGGGCAAAAGGAAGGGCATGCCAGGCTACCCAACCAAGACGAAGAAGGCTGACATCTTCCACAAGAAGAGTGGCCCCATCCTCTCCATCCACTGGCATGACCAGCGCAAGGTCAACCTCCTCACCACATGCCACAAGGCCCAGATGGTCGCCACAGGGAAGGTGGACCGAACAACCAAGAACCCCGTCCAAAAACCAGCTGCTGTCCTGGATTATAACATCAACATGCGCCTCGTTGACAAGTCCAACATGCAGATGGGCTTCATCGACTGCCTGCGAACATCTTGCAGGTGGTACAAGAAGTTTATCCTGCATACGGTAGATATGTCGATCCTCAATGCCTACAACATCTACCGTCTGAGGACTCCAGGAGCCAAGAAGTACAAGTCCCTGCAGAAGTTCCACAAGCAGGTGCTACTTGAGCTCCTGGCTAAACATGCGGGTACACCAGGCAGGCCAATACAAGGACCAGGCCAGCTTGACAGAACGGGGTGTGCTGAATTCTTCAGGAAGCACCAGCTCAGCGCCCTTCCTTTCAAAGCACCAGGTAGTAATGTTAGGAGTCAGAAGAGGTGCCATGTGTGCAGCCACACAACTCGCAGACCCCGCAAACCCACAAAAACCACTTGGGAATGCCTCGAGTGTCAAGTTGGACTGTGTGCTGGCACCTGCTTCAACGACTTCCACACTCTAACAAACTTTTGAAGTGGAAGTGACAACAGTGAAAGTGACACTCAAATGTAGGCTAAGAATAATAATATAACTAAGTATAAGTGAAAAGGACACATAAGTAATAATAAGTGCCTTCAATAACAATATGAAGAAGTGAAAGTGACACTAAAATATATATTTCTAACAATAAATAAGTGAAAATGACACTCAATAAGCCTAGGCCAGTCAAAGTGACAGTATAATAATAATAAAACTAAGTATAAGTGAAAGAGACATACACAAGTAATAATAAGTGCCTTCATAACAATATGAATAAGTGACAGTGACACTATATATATTATTAGCTTACCTAACAATACATAAAAGGGGAAATGACACTACCAATTATCAAAGTCCAGTGAAAGTGACACTAATAATCATAATAATAATAATAAAACAAAGTAATAAGTGACAGAGACACAAATAAGTTCATATAAATAACTTTATTGAGTGAAAATAACATAATAACTATAATAAATGACAGAATAACCAATAAAACACTATCAAATCGCTTCCTGGCATAATTGCGGGTGGAGCGACGAGTGCAACTGGGCGTCGTAGCCGGGGCCGCGGTTGAGTGTTCGGACGCGCCGAGGTATATACGCGGCAAAAGTTACTTCCATCACCATCACTCCGGAACCAGTTGAGCTAGAGAGCTCTACTCAACGCCATTCTACGCAGGAAGGTAAGGCGCTCATTTCTATATATGTTTGATTAATGTAGGTCATATATTAAGCGAGATTAGCCTTAGTTTACTTTTGTTGATATTCGACCAGATCGCCCGGATACGAGCTCCGTCATTAGCAGAGCCTGCCCGGGCCAGGAGGGTTAAGCTCACAACCTTACGAGATTCACGATCACGCATTCTCGATGTACGACACTGTAGTAAATAGAGTGTCAGAGACCGCTGGTACATTTTTAATTATTTTGGGGTATACTATTAGTCATATATTGTCAATATTGATTCCTATCGAATACAATAATATATAAAAGCTCAATATTGACAATTTATTACATACCACCAGTCAGCTGAGCATCGGTCTATGTTTACTAAAGTGCCAAAAATCAGGAATCCGTTAATCTCGTAACGTTGTGAACTTAAATTTTCGAATCACTGCCACGGCGGACATTTAGTGGGTGTGGTAGTACGTCCTAGCATGTTTCACATGCTTGCACCCAGTCAGGGAACATCCTGACGATGTATACATACTAAACACACATAACAAAGCCACTTCAACAGCTTCCTTTCTCTCCAACACCCCTTCTCCCCTCTATACACGCTTTAGAAAAAATAGGAACTTAAATTAAATTAAATTGGGGATAATATAGCTTGTAGATGGTGTTGGTGGTATAAACTGTATTGGAAAGAGTCATTGTTTAATAAACAGACTGTTTACTGAAGTGCATTGGTGCGCATACTTTGAAAAAAAAAAAAGCATAGGCCTAGGCCTACTTTGTACAATCGAGTATCATTTATATCTTCAGTATAATTAGCAATTACAAGCTTTGGGTCAGTGTATACTGGGGGAACATTGTAATCAGTTTCAGAAGGGGCTGTACATCGGATTTTGATATCCAGACTTGTATTATCAGCACTCGGCCATCCGTATTTGTCTGGATGGCTGAAACCTAAGTCTGGTTGTTTAAGTTAGATATCCGGACTCATGTTTCAGCCATCCGGATTTGTCTGGATGGCTGAATATATATCCGGTCTTTTGGCAGATCCAAACAGAGTTCTCCCCCAATTAGTCTGGATGGGCGAGGTTTTACTGTACAGTCGGCCCTCGGGTAACGCGGCTTTAGGTTCCGCATTTTTGCTCTAACACGGATACCCCAAATGTGCCGAGTCAGCATCTAACACGCTTTGTTTTGTGACGTCTACCAGCGTTGGCAGAATCGCCTCTCGTTAGCCACTAGCGCTCGCCAGGGACATCAAAATGGGCTACAGTTATCAGAGAATGTTGTTCTTTCTTTCCTAGTAATCGCATTGTCACAGACAGTCCAATGGTGGTCTTTGTTTTCGTCTGTGACAATGGGTTATATTTTATATCAACAGTAGTGATAATAGTACCAGCGTGTGAATGAGAAAGACTTTCAGAGCGAGGAGGTAGTAAGTGTCTATATGTACGGGTGCATTCCTGCCTCTCGCTCGCTATTGGACGGCGTGTCTTGCTGTGTCATATGACGCCTGCTGTCTTGTGACGTCTCGGCCCGTGATTGGCCGACCATCGTGCCTTTGCGGTCTCCTGTGTAACTTACCTCCTCCATGAGGGTCCCCAGGAGCTGTCCTCGTCAGGACAGGCTTGGCGCGCGTGCTTCTAACATCCCTTTGCATACTCTCTCCCGATCACCACCTTTATCACTTTCTCTCACTCGATTCTCTCTTTCCATACTTTAACCTTTATTAACTGCACAACACTCCCCTTGGGTTCTGCATACGGTTTTCATAGCCGGCCCATTGTATTGCATGCGCCGTCCTCAGAGATATTTACATGTACTTAGAATAGGTTTGAGGGTTCTTAGTTAGTATAGGTTAAGAACTTTGTGTGTCTCCATTATTGATTTAGTGTTTCTGCTCTTTTATTTAATGCTAGACTGGGATAAGGTAACTGTAGTCGTTGTCTCTGATGTGTGTACGGTTTGCTTATACCTACACGACTTCGACCGGTCCTGTATTTACCTAATTGTATTTACCTAATTGTAGTTTACAGGAGTTGAGCTAAGCTCGTGTTGTCCCGTCTCTCAGTCTACTTTTTATCCAATTTTTTCTTGAAAATATGGATGTTCCTTGCCCCCACCACCTCCTCCTCCAACCCATTCCATTTGTCAATACATCTATAGGGGAAGCTAAACTTCCTGATATCGTTCTTGCAGGTAGGTCTTTTTACTTTGTAGCTGTGGCCTCTAGTTATTCCTGTATCCATAATTAATATATCCTCCCTATCCAGCCTCTCCAGCCCCCGGGTACATTTGTACATCATTATCATGTCTCCCCTCTCTCTCCTCTCTTTTAGACTCGGTAGATTTAATTTGTCTAGCCTCCCTTCATATGGCAGTTCTCTGAGACTTGGAACCAATCTAGTGACTGCTCTCTGGATTCTTTCTAACTTGTGAATATGCTTCTTTAGATGCGGGGACCACACCACTGCTGCATACTCCAATCTTGGTCTAATCATACTCTTCATAATTTTCGCTACCATGGTCTCATCCAAATAGTTCAGAGCAACTTTCATATTCCCGGCCATTGCATACATTCCGCTAAAGAGCTTGTTAATATGTTTCTCCGGCGACAAAGTATCTTGTATAATCAACCCTAAATCTTTTTCTTTTTCGGCCTTGCTAATTTTATTATCTCCCATCCTGTACTCCCAATTTGGTCTATTCACACTTCTTCCCATATTTAACACATGACATTTACTTATATTAAATTTCATTTTCCACTTGGTGCTCCATTCGTATATTTTATCTAAATCCCCTTGCAGCTCCTCACAACTACTTTTATTTGTTATTTGTCTCATAATTTTTACGTCATCTGCAAACATTGACATGTAAGAGTTTATGCCTATCGGCAGGTCATTCACGTACATAAGGAACATGAGAGGTGCCAACACAGATCCCTGCGGCACACCACTCTCAACTTTCCGCCACGATGAGTAAGTTCCTCTAATGTTGGTCCTCATTTCCCTATCTGTTAAATAGCTCTCCATCCATTTCAGCAAACTCCCCCTGACACATCCTAGCGTCTCAAGCTTAGATAACAATCTCTTATGTGGTACCTTATCGAATGCTTTGGAAAGGTCTAAGTAGACGCAGTCCACCCATCCGCCTCTTTCTTGGAGTACATCTATCACCCTACTGTAATAACATAGCAAACTGGTAACACAAGATGTCCCTTCTCTGAATCCAAATTGCTTTGGGGTTATTATTTTCTTTCTCTCCAACATTTTCATCCATCTCTTCCTAATTAGCTTTTCACAAATCTTGCATACAATACTAGTAAGTGAAACTGGTCTATAGTTTAGAGGGTCCTCAGGGTTTCCATTCTTGTATATCGGAATGATATTAGCTCTTTTCCATTCAACAGGAACCTGTCCTTTATCTAAGGAAGCTTGAATTATGTCCCTCACTGGCTCCACTAATTGCTCTGCACACTCCTTTAA